>OX463846.1:19911412-20252181 GCA_949825065.1 Odontocerum albicorne | reverse complement strand
TTAAATCAAAGTTTATTGTTGCAATTTGCAGAATGATAAACATTTTCATAATTATCCCCTTCAAGAATGAAATAGAAATACTGATAGTTAGAAATGAAGACCATCATTATTTCTGCAATGAAAGCGATTTGCTCGCAAGATTAAGTCCAACGATAACGACTGCTCTGTAAAAAGCAATGAGAAAAAGAATATTTTTCATAGAAATACGTAATTTTTACCCATCAGATTTTTAGCCAAGATCCCTGATTTTAATTTGTATATATTGATAATTCAAACCATACAATAAATCATTAAATGCGCATTTCTAAGATAGATTATCCATAACAGTAACTATTTTCATAGTGGTCAAGTTAAAAGGAAATCCTATTAATTTTCTAACAATTTTGAGTAATATTTGATTAATTTGAAAAATGAGTCCAAGTCTATGTATATACATTGCCTAAACATTACATTTTGAATATATACGTATTCATACATTCATTTTATTTTGCTTTATGTTGTGTACTCTGAAATCTCTGTATCTAGAATATGCAAACATATATAATTAAGTTGTTAAACATTCATTGGCAAATCAAAGTAGCGCGTCCCACATCTTCTATATCCAACTTCTTCACAGCAATGGTGATAGAATTCTCGAACTGTCCACTGGATACAAGCCGCACTGATGTCACTCCACAGAAGACGGATGAAATAAATCGAGCTGAAAAAACAAAAGAAATTTCCGGGTCAATAGTGTCCTCTATCCTTATCACAACCTCGCAGGCAGACAAGAGGAGCTCCCTCACACAACCGACTTAGGATACGACGACTAAAATGTCTGCTCAGAAATAACGCACAAACGGTCAACAATGTGAAAGCGATCAAGAACTGACGTATACATCAATTCCTCCATTTACACGGTCTCCGTTTACGGGGATTCTCTCTAATGCGCTTTACTAGGTTTGAAATTTTAAATGCGCAATCGTGATTTCTTTTAAATAATAATTTGACCTTTATCAACATTTTTTGCTACTGGCAAAAATATATTATTTTATTTTTCAACAATGATTTTAACTTTATTTATTCTCTAGCCTCGTTTATTATAATGTGTTGTGTTTACTTGCATTGAGCATTACGGAAAATTTATCCAGATAGAGTGATTTTGAATATAGAGTGATTTTGAATATGTACAGCAAATGGAAAAATCTGATCAAAATCATAAAAATGTTTGTTTTTCTGAGTTATCAAATTCTTTTTAGCTAAATAGGAAAAGAATATCGGGAAACATTTGAAAGATCACCTATTTTACATAGAATTGAATGTTTCAATTTAAACGTTTTTTATTTATAATATTTGGTTTCCTGGAACCAATTACCTGCATCAATAAATGGTGGGATTCCTGTATATACTATCAAAAATTACTTGTCATGTTTGTGTGCGCGAAATGGGAAGGAAACCTAATGAAGTCGAATTTTGGTGTAACCAATCGAAAGTCAACGTTTGCTTCAACATCGGCTCCATACTCTCAATACTGTTTTAACGGATAATCCCGTTTATAATTTCACATTAATAATTTAAACTTTCGTAAATTCGGTAAATATAATTGGGATATTAGTGTTCAGATTTATTATATTTACATGCGACATGTTTCTAAAATCGTCAATATTTGTTTTCCGTTAATCTAAGGCCGGGCCATAGCATACTACATAGTCCTCTCATGAAAGATGGTCGAAAGAGAAAAATAGAGAAAAAACTCAGAACCGCATTGTATGATTTGGCTCCAATTAATTCAAGAAATAAATGAAAATGTCTGAAATATATTGGAAAATTATTCAGAAATATCCTTTTATGTCTGTATTTTGCTTCTTAATCATGGAATCCATATATTTTCACGAGGAAAAACAATTATGCCAAAGAAAGTGCATTATATTTATTATATTTATTTAGCGCCATTATATTTATTTAGCGCCATTTAGAGAGAAAACTCTTCTCAAAGGTGCTCTAACTTGGGATTCGAACCCGCTTTTACTAAACAAATCACGTCTGGCAACTATAGAAGTACCCGAGTGAATCATATATCGTCGTCATACAAGAGAAAGTGACCAACTAACAAAATGCAAAATGTTCAGGAGAGCCATTTAACCATTTTTACACATTTGATTTCAATTTTTTTTTAAATAAACGTATACACATTTGTGATTTTTTTTGGGTGTATAGAAATGTTCATTGCTTTCAAAATAAAGAAATAATATTTTTGAAAATTTTCATACAATTTTGCTTGTAAAAAAATAAACATCAATGCAGATAGTCATTTTAAACAAGTCAAGATATTATTATTATTCTTCCAAGTTCTTGCTGGGTTTTTTTCCAGGCCACCATTATGTTAGTAAGGTGTCAGATAGTCATTAATCACGTTTTCGCGAAAAATGCACTTGGTCACTTTCTCTTGTATGACGACGATATAACACTTTCGTTGTACACAGTACAACCCAGTGAGATTATTGACACGTTGCAGCTTCCTCCGATCAACCAGAATGGTGTTTATGAGGCCTTAAGTGAAAACTAGACTGAAAACTTTTTTTTTAATCTAGGTTGCGGCAAGAATCAACCCCGTGACCTCCGGGTCGTAAAACAAGTTTCTTATAAAATAGGCCATAGAGGTCACCGTCAAACATAAGTATTAAAAAACAGCTTGAAATGGTTCTCAAACCTATATTTTAACTGTTCATCATAGACTACATATAAAAAAATCAGACTTTAAAATAAAAGAAGAACAAACTATCGAAACAATCCTAAATAAATATGTGACATTTCAAATCAGAATATTGAATTGACAAAGATAGCTGACATTAATAAATAGAAATGGAAAAAATGATAAATATTGTACATACTCAATTTGAAATCCTTCATATTTTTGGTATTCGCTAATGAACAATGACAAGGTAAATTTGTAAAAAAAATGGTGTAAAACAATCCAATTTTTTTTAATCTATAAAATATAATAGAAAACGTTGTTAACGTTTTTTTGGTTATGCTTTTCATTCCGTTAAAACTAAATCTAAATATCCTTTAAACTCACTTAAAAACAAGAAATCAATATTCTTATATTTAGAGAAAAAAATAGTTCAAACAAATATTTTATATCTGTCATAATTAGTATACGATTAAAATAATTTGACTATTTATAACATCGAATAGTTAGCATTATTAATCACTAAAATTATGTCTAGAAATTATTTATTCAAGTGATTGTAAAAGGCAATAAGTAATGCAAATGTTTTCTTTCGGTTTGTATCCTTTCATGTCAATTCTTATACCAAATATTTTTTTCATCAAACGGAATAATCCTTAAAAGGTGAATTATTTTAATAATATGAATACAATATTTGACGGAATCCTTGACTTCATTCAAATAACTGTATTAAAAATACAAGTCGAAGAATTTCATATTTTGATTTTTTTTTTGTTTCATCAGACATGATAGTTTCCTATAATAAGTTCAGGAATATTGTTTTTCTAATCCATGTATGAGTATTACTTGCATATGTCTTTATATCATACTATCGTTAAAAGGGTTTTGGTCTGGTTTCTTTTTTAACCGGATTTAAAAATTAATAAAAGTAAGCAAAAGAATTTACACTGTCACTTTTATCACTAGTTGTTAATATCTAAGAAACCCGTTAGAAACGTATAAGCCAATGAGATCTTCATGTGAATTTTGTGTCTTTTTCAAAGTATTTTTTTATGTTTATGTATTTCATTTGTAAAATACATGGTCAATGTTAATTAAATACTCAAATATTTGTGATATATAACATATATGGTCATCATTTTTTTTATTTAATGCAAGTGTTTGACATATTTTGTAATAGAAAAACAATTTCTATAATTAATTTCCATAGACTTTCTTTTCTTTGATTCTTTATTTGAAAAATGCTATAATTTTATATTATTTAGATTTAACAATGAAATCGAAGCATATTTATCTCTTTTTTATGTTTTTTAAGAACATAATATAATATGAGAAAATCTTTAATCCCTTAAATAAATTTATTTGTATAAAACAATGATTAATATTATATTTTTGTAATGAAAGAATATCCATTCGATCAAGTGAAAGTTTTTTAGTGAACCTAGCTTTTAAGATCAATTCTATTTAAATAAATCAATACTAACCAACCATAGCTTTACCGAAATACATAAATGAAGGTAGAATATGCTGCATAGTATATGCATCTCTTAATAGATCACGAAGACAAAGCAACCTTTAAGTTAAGCAATCAAGAGAGTGTTGATGCAACAACAAAATCATGAAGTTCGGAGCGAGCACAATATTTACCTGGTGTCGAGTCCAGTCCACACACGGAGTCAACCTTCTCCATATTGGCGATGTCAAAGCCGCCCGAACCTCCGATAACGGCGTAGTCGGTGAGTCCTCGCTTCTCGCACTGCATTTACATAAAAGAAATACGAATTTAATTAATTTATTACAGTATTAAAGAAAAGTTTGTAAAATTTCTTAAATCGACCTCAGGCACATGATTATGAAAAGTAATAAATAGTTTACCCAAATTATTTGAGTATTTTTTTTGGATGATTTTGAAAATCTAACAAAATTTGTTGTATTTTAGATGCTTGATTTTTTTTCTACAACAAAAAAATGTGACATAAACCAAAAAAATGTAAACAGTTTATGGCAACGATGGGAAAAATAAATCGTGTTTGTCAAGTGGGGTTTAAATAACTCAATGGTGATACGATACTTGAAAATTGCGCCCATCCTGGAAAGCCGATTACCATTGATGATGTCCAAATACGAGTATCAAACCAAAATCGTATTTCTTTTCGAGTTATTTTTTTCTAATTTCACGTTTCGCTTTGACATATTTCTATAGAAGAAAATATTTCAAGTCACTTTTTTGGGTGTTTCAGACATGCGTTATTTAAACCTTTTCTTAAAATAATATAATTCAAAATAAATCTATAGTACTCGTTTTGTCACGTGTACAAATTAAGTTCCAGTTTTTATACCAACGAGAATAG
Source organism: Odontocerum albicorne (assembly GCA_949825065.1). Taxonomy (NCBI): domain Eukaryota; kingdom Metazoa; phylum Arthropoda; class Insecta; order Trichoptera; family Odontoceridae; genus Odontocerum; species Odontocerum albicorne. The sequence continues at coordinate 20,247,159 of OX463846.1, read as the reverse complement.
ACCCTGAAACCTCCATATCATACAACAGTACTTATATAGATTTAATAATGCATTTTATACTGTTGTAAGGTTAAAAAAAGTAAGTCACTAATATTCCCTTCAATGGAATTTTGGGTCATAATTAATCATGTAATTTTTTTCCTCTTGTTTAAAAATTATATCTTAAAAAAATAACAAGACAATTAATGACAAATCCATCGATATAAAGTCTAAATAAGCACTTAATGTGATGTACGATTGTATAAAAATATCGATTTAAATTATCACAAAAGGATTCAAATTAAGTGCCCTGTATCGGCATCCTTCAGTCTATAGACTCCATGTCCAGTGACCGTGCCTGGTGAGTTTGTCCTAACAAAATACTCAAAGCTTCGTGTTTTGCTTCCTTTGTCAGGGACTTTAATTTATTCCATTCAAATTTAGTGGAGCAGGACTATGGCAGTTAAATAAATATTGAAAGAGGAAACTCCTTTTTTTATGCTGTAAGAATCACCCTACGTTTCATAATTGTTCTTTAATATTAACTAAGGTCAAAATGGAGTGAGCAATTGAAGATATTTTTAGATAATTTTAGCTGAGATCAGCTCTTTTTACTTTAAGTTATCTGTAGTTTAAAAAAATACTTAATATATTCCTGCAAAGGAAAGAAAATGTATTATTCCTGAAAATTATCTCTCTGAGCTATTAAAAATACAATCAATAATGATATTGTAATTTATTTTATCAAACACTGTTTATTACACTTTTTTTTGTAACGGTTTAACCCTACCGGATTCAAGGCTTTCACCTCATCTTCAGGGAAGCACAAACAAGAGTCTTGTGGAAAAAAGTGGAATAAACAGTGTTTGATAAAATAAATTACAATGTCTTTATACCTCCACAACGTTAATGCCTTAATTATAAACAATCAATAATGATACAAAAAAATTATAACATTAGAAATCTACACAAAACAGATAAAAATCAAACAGATATCCTGACCACTAACTGCACTACCGTATTCCCACTATATCACAATGAGAGACGGTAGTGCAGTTAGTGGTCAGGATATTATTTCTCTCGTCAAATGTCTCAATCGTTTTCTCTTCATTGTAATTGTTAACATGATTTTAGCTATAAATTATGTGAACAAAAAATCATCGCACATTCCAACATACCACTAAAAGAAAAAACAACAAAACCGAAACAGAATGACTAAACAGAAAATATAGAAGTTTGATGACATAGGACGAAGAAGTTTTTTTATTAATATATTTGGTTTATTGTGTTAAAATTACAAAACATCAAAAACATTTTCACCTGAATGTTACCATTGTTATTGAAATTTCAAGAAATAAAATTATTTTAATATTCATCTTTATTTTCTTATGCGAGAAAGATTTGAGTTGGTCATAAATACTTTCATCTTCCGACACATCAGCAACCACCACAATAAATATGAGGCACTGGAGGTGCTTACGTCACGTATTGAGGATTCCATCTGGTAACTGGCCAAGGATGTGCTATTTTACAGCCCGCAAAAAGCTTAAACGCATATCCTATAGTTTACACCGGTATTATGATAAGAAGTTTTGATGTGGGAGGACGTGGAGTACCGAGCAATAAACTACCCTGGATGGAGGCGTTTTATTGCATCCCTACTGTACTGGATGTATAGGCCAGTGATATAATAACTGAAATCTTGATTCTGTTAATTTCTTAACTGAACGGTATGTATCTTTGTTCAAATGATGGAGGAAATTATTTTTTCTTTTGGATTAGCTGTTATCAGTGTAATATCTAAGATTGGACAGCCTTTTCTCCCCCAAAAGAAAAGCCCTTCATTCCAAACATCCAGTAAACTTTCACATAGTAAGTTCACAAAGGATTTAGGCAAGTCGGGTACTTAAACTTATCCCTACTTTACGCCCTGTGAGAATTTTTAAGAATGTAGAAAAAGTGTACGATTATTCAATAAATTAACGTAAATTTAGAATATCTTCTCTTTTAAATTCACTAAATTGATTGGAATCATGGTTTGAATTCAATCTGCATAAATTGGAAAAAAATGTCGTTTTTGAAATGGAAAACCGTAATTCATTATCGGTTCTCTTACCTATGGTATACAGTGAACTCTGAAATAATTGAATAAACTTTTTTGATTGAGCGCTGAATATATTTGTGAAAATCGAATTCTCCGGCTGGAAAAATGTTCTATCATAGTAAATTTTTATTTTAGCAGCATTCATGCAGAGAAAATTTTATTTCTTAGATAAGAACTTTGTCATCTAATTACTGAATTCAGCTGAAAACTATTATATATGTTTGTTATTTTTAATATTTCTGTTTCAATTTCAAGCTGAATAATACTATATATTTATAGCTATAGAAAATAGCATACAAGGTCGCAGCTTCGAACTCCGCGCTGTGCCATTCCCTTCGAATGACAAAGACTTTTTTTCACATAGGAATCGGTGATATAAGTAAATCTACGACACATGTATTGCTTTTTTTTTAAAGAAGGTATATCAGCTACTTAGCAAACATAGTCCAAAAAGCAATGTGATGCTTTAAAAAATCTTCTCGATGCTTTATATATGTAAATCCGATTAATTAAAGCATGCTACTACATATTAGTCCTGCCTTGAAGTTTGACCGTGCCATAGAAACCTCAAATTTGATATGTTGAATCGAAACCACAACTTTGTTGTGTTGAGTGTTGTGCATGCACAAGGTATTAAACAGTAAATTGTTTTCAAAATTTAAATAATAATACATTACCACATTTCTAACATTTTACTTTAGTGTTTGTTACTATTTTTATCAATATATGTTCCCTTGGGGCTTTTATACCCTATTCATAATGTCATTAGAAAATTCATAATTCCAATATAAAAAAGAAGGTAATTGAAACATTTATTTATAAAGCTATCGATTATATATAGCAATGACTTTCGAATTCCTAAAATTAAAATAAATTACGCCACAAGGGTTTAAATGTAGAAGATATAAGTAGTATTTGAATTTTAAAAATGTAAATGTAGTTAATTTATTATGTCATTCTTGATAAATAAACAAATATTAGAAATATTTTCTGCGTGCGGACGAGAAAAAAATATAAAAATAATAGTTTTCAATAGGTTGACATCAATGTTCAATATATCCATTGCATCAATATAATTATGTGCTAGTAGATTCAAATGAACTTTCAAGGAATCACGAGTAGTACGAGTACATACATTCTAAATTCTACTATACATTCTACTATTCTTACATACAATTGTTTCTCGTCTGAATTCCATAACATGACTACCGCTGGAGAATAATACGACATGGGATGCGGAAGGCGATACATTGCAGGAATTCCATAACATGGCAACCGCTGGAGACCAATACGACATGGGACGCGGAAGGCGATATATTGGAGGAATTCCGTAACATGACAACCGCTGGAGACTAATACGAAATGAGACGCGAAAGGCGATACGTTGCAGGAATTCCATAACATGACAACCGCTGGAGACTTATACGATATGAGACGCGGAAGGCGATACGTTGCAGGAATTCCATAACATGACAACCGCTGGAGACCAATACGATATGGGACTCGGAAGGCAATATATTGGAGGAATTCTGTAACATGACAACCGCTGGAGACTAATACGAAATGAGACGCGGAAGGCGATACGTTGCAGGAATTCCATAACATGACAACCGCTGGAGACTTATACGATATGAGACGCGGAAGGCGATACGTTGCAGGAATTCCATAACATGACAACCGCTGGAGACTAATACGATATGGGACGCGGAAGGCGATACATTGCAGGAATTCATAACACTCGAATACCGATTCCAGAATTTTTTGTACAATTATCAAGATTCATATTGTAATTATTTTATTTAGAGAGGTTAAAATATCAATTAGATGAACAAATTTGATATGTTTAATATGAATTCGCAATTTGTAATTGACGTTACGCAAAAGTTTATGTTCAACTCTTTCAATATTTTTAATATATTGTTGGTTGTAAGGGTACTATAAAATTTTATTGACTGAGCACTGTGTAATATTATACACAGCAATTCCTCGTGATCGCCAATAACCTCCTTATCTATCAGATACGAAGTAATATATATGATGCTTGTTCATACTTTGGTTGTTTGTGTGCAAGTAAATGAACTTTATAAAAAACAGTGTTCTGTTGTAATGAAAAGTAATGTTCTGAAATTGCTGAAAAGTTTGATTTGCTTTAGGTTTTCGTTTAAGGTATATTTATTGGTCGATACTTTTTTTTTGTTTTTTTAGTAGTGTTCTAAGATTCAATCAATGGATTAAAGTAGATTCAATGAAGAAAACCCCATATAAATAAAATAAATCAAGATCTTAAATAAACAGTCTGGAAGTGAATTCACTTATATTTGAACCAGGTGTCCCTATTCAGAGTAAATGCTAAACATCATAACATAAAGCACAACCGACGTTATTGTAAATTAATTTCAAAGATAATAATAAACTTTCCAGTGAAATGTACAATCCATATACAAAATAAACGATCTTGAATGATTGTTGATACAAATTCTGTAGGAATTTACAGAAAAAGATTTTAATGAAAGCCATTTAGTCCGACCAATAAATACATTAAAATTCAAACCGGACTGGATTTCTCGCACAAAAGCCTTTCATCAGAATTGGCAATATTGAAAATGCGATTAACAAAACAGTTCACTCGAAGCTTTTCAATCATGAGAGATTATCGTGTAACACTACCAATTATTCTAAAACTTTGAAACCCTGATCAAATTCAAACGATATACAATTAGACGTTAGTGTATGAAAATACATGGGGGTATTATTTCTATCCAAATCGACTAGAATATAACATTTCCTTGACTAGAATATTACATACTCGTAAGTGACTAGAAAATATTCCTATAAATGTATCTTGCTTGAGCATTGGTATTCACTTGAGAATTGTTTAACTTCGTCTCGTCGTTTAAAAAATAATGCCACGTGGCACTAAATCCGCCAGATTGTTCCGCGCTCGAGTACACCAATTTTCATGTTGGAGTACACAAAGATGACTGTACGCCCATTTTTCCTATCACGGCTTACTTCTTTGCCTGATCTACATCCATATATCTAATATAGTTTCTTCTATTTCTCTTCCTCCTTACCTTTCCTTCTTTCAAAATTTCATTCAATTAGTCCAACCACACAATTTTCGGTCGTCCTCTTCTGCGACTCCCACTCACGCTTGCATTGCAAATCTTTTAATCAGTTTTTCGTTTTCCAGCCATTCGACATATCAAAACCACTTCAACGAGCAGTTTTCGCCCTACTAAACACGTAAGATTATAGCTCCTCTTCATATTTAATAATTCAATTTCGTATACTACCATACATTAACACGTAACACATTCTTCTCCCTCGTCGAGTCTAATTGGTTTATTTTATTACTTTTCCACGTCCACGTTTCTCCCCCTAAATGTGAATGTTGTTATTTATACGCTTTTGGGAATCATCATTTAAGATATTGATATTGCTGAAAATTATAGGGCTTTGATTTTCATTTTACATTGAGTTCTAGTATACCTTCAGCACTTCAAGTGAAGTTTTCCATTAAATAACGATATCTTTCGTTGGAATATTTAGATTGTTTGGACACATTGAGATAATAAGGTGTGGAGGTTATCAAAATAATATGCTTGGAGACTCAAATCTATTTGTTCTCTTTAAAATCAATGGAATTTTATCAAAAATTTCGGTTACAATTTTGCTAAACTCCGTATTAGAATATGAATATAAATTACTTTGTTCTCCCATTAATTATATTTATTACCGTAACACGTGTTTCTACCTCCTATGTTGAGGCTTAGTTTCAATTACACTAGACTTCACAAAACTTATTGAAAATAATTTATTTAAAAACATTGTAAATATACATTCTCATTAAAAAAATCTTTTGGGTCAATATACCACATAACATACATTTCCCATAAAATATAACACCAGTTGGATCTAAAAATTGCTCTCGTAACAAATTTGAGTAATTCCATTGAATAGTCTCCAAAAAGAATATATTATATTGTAGAAACACGTGACGCAGTATTAATGGAAAAAGAAAGTTATTATTTTCGAATATATTTTCCTTTCATAAAATGATATTTAAAAATGATTAGTTAATGTACGTAATCACCCACTTTCGTAAAAAGTACTTTTATTAAACAAAATTCTTAGTATTTTACGTTTCAAAATAATTGTATTATTAATTATTCAGATTTTTAATGGTTTTTAATGGCACGAAAAAAATCTAAACAGATCATTATCCAGCCCAACCTTATTTATTTTTAGCTTCGTTAACAACGTCTTTGAACGATTAATTTTGTAAAATATATTTAAAAAATCTGATATTTTTAAATCTTTATGCGGTCAACTCTGTAGCTCAATAAATAAAACTTGAAATTCATAAAGCACTGATTCGTTACAGCGGTTCCATGATTTTATGTTAGACAGCTACGAAATTCAAATGAAAATGATGTATAGTAATGTTAATAATTGTAAACAGCCAAGTAAATTTCAATTATATCCCTTTGCCAAATATGTTTCCCGTTCAAAAGCCATAATTTTGACGTATATTTACTTCCTTGCCCTTATTAGCCACTATTCCCCTCTTCTGTACATATTACAATTAGAAAAATATATACTTTAGACATACTATTAATTTAGTTCATCTTAACACAACGAGGAAGACAGAGGTCTTTAAAACCGACAGTTAACTCAAATCAAACAGTGATAAATACAAAATAAAAAAAAGTGCTTTATTTATTTTATTAAAAATTAGAATGGATTTCAGCTATTTAATAAAAGGTAGATTTATGAGTCATTTGCTTGCTTCTTCTATTTTGCCATATAAAAATGCAATATATTATAAATACGTGGAAATATTTTTTCCCTTTTTGTTTATTCTTCACGCAAAACTTTTACTCAGTTTTCCATTAGAATTTTGTACTGGCTTTGACAATTTTACCGAAACAGTATGGTTATTCATTCGTAATATGCAATTTGTTTGAATGTGCATTTGCAGTACCATAACGATTATGTGCATGCATTGCAAAGCATAGCGGTGAAAAGAAATAATGATTAAATGATTCAGACGAGTGGTTGAGATAAAGTTTTTAAATACATGAGTGTATACATATACATACACCACGCCGTTTCTGTTATAGAGGAAAAAGCGCCAGATGTTTTTTTTGCGACATATATCCTTCTCATCTTTTTCATCCATACAACTTTTACGTTTTCTTTGACTTTTTATACTTACACCTTAAGCATACAAAATAAACATATAACTTGTATGTTATGTAAGTAACCTGACGTATAGAGCGCTTTTTGATATTTACCAAAGGAAAATCATAAATATCAGGTGTAATTATTTTAAGTTTAAAAAAATTGAGTTGATAATAATCAATTTCCTATTCACCAGACTTTTGGTATCGGCGATGTTGCCTTGAATGTTTTTTAATTTGTTCCAGTAAAATACAGGTAAAAGCCTAGTTTACTGGGATCACATCAAATGACAGACAACAAACCCGGATTCATTTAATCTAATATTGCACACTTGAAATTGCATTGTTTTTGTACATCTGTTTTTTTTCTCCATATTTTGTATATTTTTTAACTTTATATATAAATAAATAAATTTGATATAAATATTTCGGCAGATATTAACATTATTGTGGCGTGACAAATCCAACGGACTTAATTAAAAAAATCTTAAGGCAGTTTTAAAAGACCACTCCCTTCTGATAGACTCACTATGAGAAAATATGCTTAATGAAGCACAATGACTGAGCATCCAAACAACTCAAGGTGAGAAAGTAGGTATTTATTCAGGCAAAGGGCTTTTTCTTTCTAGTACAGGGAGGGACTTTAATGTATTTTTAGATAAATTAAGTTTGATTATATTATATAATATAATAACTCCATATTCAGTAAATGGGATATATTGTTTATAGTTAAGGCATTAACGTTGTGGAGGTTTAAAGACATTGTAATTTATTTTTAACAAACACTGTTTATTCCACTTTTTTATGACGGTATAACCCTACCGGTTTCAAGGCTTTCACCTCATCTTCAGGGGAGCGTAAACAAGACTGTTTACGCTCCCCTGCTCTTGTTTACGCTCCCCTGAAGATGAGGTGAAAGCCTTGAAACCGGTAGGGTTATACCGTCATAAAAAAGTGGAATAAACAGTGTTTGTTAAAAATAAATTACAAATGGGATATAGTTTGGTAACGCACCTTTGAAATTGTTCCAGTCTCTATTTCTCGGCTCGAATGTCCTGATGATACCCCTACATTCATGGCGATAACTCTTATTGAAGCTGGGAAGATAGCTGATAGCGTGCAATTAGCAGATTTGCCGTAATTCCGAAGAGTATAGATGTCTTCGACGTCGTGGAGAAGAATGTTACAAGCTGTGAACAAAAATAAGTTATTAAAAAATCTCAACTTTAGATTGCTTTTCCATAGAAACTAAGATGCTTAATAAAATATGAAAGATTAAGATATATGTTATAAAAATACCATATCTTCCAAGAAACTGTCCAAAATGGGGAATACATTTATAATAAATTTACGTTTTTTTTTATTCCAGCTCATTTTTTTATTTCAGCTCAAATTAAAAAATATTTATACAAACTAGGACAAAACAACTTGTTGCAAACTTGAAAACTTCAATCAATACACTTAAATAAGAGGTAAGACTATTTTAACCAATACGCTCAAGATGATTTGTATTAAGACGCAAGATTATTTGTACATAATACTAATCGAAACATTTAGAAAAATGTTATGCCGATCCGTTCCCCAGTTTGAATGGCACCCGATAACTAACAAAAACTCGTGTTCTCGAAGCGATAATTCGGTCAATTTGATAAAAACATCATGACACTCCAATATATTTGCTTTATTTAGCATAAAAATGTAGTTAAATTATAGTCACGTATTACATTCAATCAAAAAATAGATTAAAAATATAAAACACAACTTTTCATTAGCACTTTCAACTCCTTTAGATTTATATTTTGTTTATTTATTTTAAGAGAACACCCATTTAAATCCCAAATTTACGACACCAATATGAAAAATTATTTTTAATTAAATTGTTCAAAGACCTCACAAATATAACCGTGTATTGTTTTAACTGATATATATTTATCATATTTTTTTTATATACGAGTATGTTTGATGTGTTAAAATCGAGAGAAATTCATTTCTGATAATGAAAAAAAACTATTTGTCATCATATTTGTTTAGTTTTCTACTAATTAATGAATATTTTTCAACGCAATATCACAATAAAGTAATATAAACATTGTCACTGATTTCATGTTTCAATAGTAATTCGGTTGAAATGTAAACCCTACTTCAACGATGTCGCATAATGTTTTTTAAAGAAAAAATAAATGGAAAATTTTGCTGGCATTTTCAAAAAACGTTTCTGTCGTTCAAAAGTAGCAGAACAAAGCTCGGAATCGTTTGTAACAAATAAAGCTAATTAATTCTGAACAAACTGTATCTCACGGACATTTTTTACTTAGAATTCAAAAACTTTAATTAGGAAACCTATAATCTTAATATTAATGGAATTGAGATAACATGTTCAATTTTTTTTGCAGCAGTACTGAAAAACATTCATACAAATATTTAAATCAAATATATTGTTGCAAAATATATTAATGAATAATCAATTTTAACATTATACAACAATATGTTAATTTTAACGTTATAAAACAATATGTTTATTTTAACGTTATACAACAATATGTTAATTTTAACGTTATAAAACAATATGTTTAATTTAACAATATACAACAATATGTTAATTTTAACATTATAAAACAATATGTTAATTTTTCTTCATTTTTTTATTTCAAAGTTCGTTCAAGCAAATTTTGTAGCAAGTTTTCTTTCACCTCTTGGATTTTATACTTGACTTCCAATGGTCCCTTAAAAACGGGTCGTTTTATCCATAAAAAGTGACAAAGGCCTGATAAACCAAAACTTTAAAATAATAATAAAGTTTAAAGATTCTTTAAAAAAATGGAGGACACGTATGTCTTTTATAAATCATAGCAATATTTCCTTAATATCATATAAGACAAAATATCGATGACAAAAATCAGCAAAATTCAGATGATATATTCTGCATGAAATCATTTAGGTAAAGTACTACAGTGAAAAAAAATAATCAAATACAATAAGTCAAGTACTAGAACAAAGTCGTGTAACGTTTTCCTTGTGAAATGGAATAGATTTCTACTTGGTATACGTACGCCATATTATACTGTATACAACGAAAGTGCTATTTTTGCTCACATTGCAGTTTATATTCCTGAATTGACTTTTTTCAACAATTTTTATTACATATTTTAACAATTATTTATTACATATTTAAACAATTATTTATCACGTACTCTAACGATTATTTATTACGTATTTTTTACCTTATTTTTATTTATAGAAAATATCTTGAGAAAACAAGCAGATATAATTTTTTATAATTGGAAATTTAATATTTATTTCTACATTTTATTATTTCTGGATTTTTTTTTTAATTCGGACGAATCATTTTTTTCAATAAAATATATTTTCAACAGAGCGATTATTTTAATAGATTTTATGAGCAAGAAACTGCATGAATAATATTTTGGAAGTCGAATATATACATTGTTGTAAAAGAAACCTGACAAGGAAACGGCGTGATGGTATTACTTAAACTTGACTAAAAAAAATTGGTTTTACTTATTTATTAAACAACTTTTTATGTTGACTTAACCATACTCTTTATCCTTTCTAAATATTTTCGAACATTTATGTATAGTTTTATATTTTTATTGTTCCAGAGTCCATGACATTCGAAGGAGTTTTATAATATGATAAAATGCGACAGTAATAAATATTCATACAAAAGTACTATTTTTTTATTTAAGTACGGTATGGCAGTATGTCATTTTTCTCAGCAGTCAGTTTAACTCCAGATGCTACGCTTTGGTTAAAAGATCTTCAAGTTAATGTTATTAGTCCTGAGGGTTTAACCAAGTATGGACCACAACATTATTCAATGCCATTATTTCAGAGGTAAAAATATTCCATTCAGTCCTCCAATTACACTTAGGCTAGGTTCCAGTCAAGTACAAATAGTACAAATTTACTAAATATGAGATAAAAGTATTTTCATAACACAGTTAACTTACAAATAAAGCCACAAGTTGTATTGTACGATATTTTTCAATTTATGAAACGTGATTTAAAATTCAAATCAAATCCTAAATTGTAAATGTTGCATATTTAAAAAAACGGGCAAAAATAATTATTTTTTTAGAATGGCAGTATATTTTTCAAGTAACTGCCTAAACACCATAGGAACAATTTGTGCATGCTTAGCACGTAGGCACACCTTACAATTCCTAGACTGTTTTTGTTAGAAGGCTTTGTATCGCCTAAATTTATTGCTGTCCTAGTGTTCACATTTTTGGAGCGCTCTTGGGGTAACCGGTGTTACAAAATAGCGCTTAATAAATTTCTCGTGTTATTTAAGAGGTTTTATCAAAATCATGAGTGTTATATTGTGTGACATTTTTTCTCTTGTGTGACATTTTTTCTGTTTAGTCATGGAGTAATTAACTTACAAATTCATTTGAAATGTGAAGCTCTCAAGTATTACTTCATAACCACTTTCCAATTTTCATAAGATGATATGTGTGATAGTTGTAATATGTTAATGTGTGTGATAGCTTAGAACTTAAGTTTGTGTAAGGGTGATAAAGTTTCAGAGTGTTATACTAAAACTTTTGATTAAGAAATGCGACTGCATCATCACAGGTATTGTCTAGAAATGAGGGGCACAATACCCATAAAGGGTTTTTGCAGTTTTATGTACTTGTACTTGATCATTCACTTTTTTTTAAACTATGTATATTTAAGATGTATTAATGACGGTAAAAAATAAACAAAATGAAAACATTTCTGAAACTGCCGGGAATGAATCGTGATATTACAAAATTCTTCACAAGTGCATCTACGATTAAACTATTGGAATCAACATTTTGAATGGATACATTGAGCAATGTGTTTATAGTTAGTAATACGTTATATAATTAAACACTGTAAAAAGAAAATAGCATCTAAAATATTTATCGAATTCGTTTTCAGGTTGTTGGTTCTGTTAATACTTCACTGCATAAAATAACCATTACCTTTTTATTGCGTACTGTTGTGTATTTTTTATCAAAATTAACCAAAAATAAAACATTTATTTTCTGTTATTTTCTACTTCATATATTTACAACATTGATCTGCTGTTGCTTTCTACGATGTGCTATAAAAATGCAAGTACAATAAAAGAAATTACGATAATATCCCTTATGGTTAAAGAAGTCCTAACTCTTGACCATTCCATTTGTCATATCGCAACAGTTATACTTTTGTTATGGTTCGAAATCCTTTCTTAACATATTAATTATTTCTGATTTAACAATTTGATTTTTATGATTTTTATAGAAATTTTTTAGCATTCTCATTTACTTTTTGACACAAATTTTGAGTTTATTGTATGAGAAACTTCAACAGTCTAATGGCACGTATTGAAAAATTACTTTATAGAACATTCTTTTGTGGGGGGATTGCTTTCCAAAATAGGGAAAATGTGGATTTTAGAACCGTCAATTACTTTGCATGTCTACGATAATATTGTTGTTAGCCAAATGAAAAAAAACCTAGCAAAGATTTTCACTTCAGGCATCATTAATATATTTATAATTGGTTATACGGTTAACAGTGAAAATGTAATACACAATAACCCAAAATCTAGAACAAAAAATCAAATCAAGAGTCAATGTAATACAATATCCAATTATATGTAAATGTTTTTATAATTATCTACTCAAACTCTTCTTTGATTACATCTGATGTAATATTCACCAATTTGTAAGAAGCTGTAGAGCACGTCAAGTTTCTTGAGTTTCTTTAGTGTCTTAAAGTTTCAATAATTTTGTCTCTTATTATCCAAAGCTTTAAAATTTACTTTCTATTAAAGATACGTTGAAATTAAACACGGGAATTCTACAATAACAAAACTGAAATGACTACTTTCAATATATCTTTTCTCTGTCTTTGAGAGGTATCAAGTGCCTTACTTTTGGAAATAAGAAAAGTTTCAGTTGTAGTTCGACATTAATTTGTTATTTCGACACAAAGTTATAATTAACTTGGTTGAGTATTTCTTTGGGATTAATTTGTGGTTCTTCATTTAGAATTTGAGCTTTTACGACACTTGAATCATGAACCAAAATAAATTACGATGTTCTTTAATGTTTCTTAGCTTGACGTGAGCAGCTTGTTATTAACGCTCTATAAACGGGGTGACTGATGCTGAGTGTAAAATATTGAAGGTGGTTCTAAAAGAGATATCCCGTGACAATTAAACGCCTAGTTAAATACCAAGCAACCGAAGAGGGCTTGCTAAACTTTTTGCTGAGGCCCAAGACCGGATTGGAGCATTTTGTTTTTCCCCATTGGGAATAATATAATTTTTGTAAAGGAACAATTTGTAAAGTTCAATTTAGAGCGCAGACTCTTCTTAATAGGCACTGTGACTCGTATTTTTAACCTAGTGTTATTGACCGATTAAAAATATTACAAAATAAATCAATTAAGTGTAATGATAAGAAAGCAGTAGTTGCGGCCTTTATGTTAAGGACTTTCTCCCATCTAGCTATGTTTAGAAAAACTTATTTGTTAAAAAAGTGCAGAAAACTTATCAAAGGAAATGAACTATGAAAAAACCTTTGTAGATCTTCTTTAGTGAAAGTGTGAAGTGTTCATGTATAATTTAATCATACATTTTGATTAAATTTCCCAAAAGGGTTGTCTTCAAGTGATTTCTAAAGCTGCACACGCCACCCATATCTCTCAAGACTTTGAGGCAATCAATAATCAATACAATTTAAATATTACTGGTGAAATTAATATTAACGAAAAATAAATATAAAAAGTCTCAGAGTGATAACAAGCATTATTAATTATAACGTCGAGTAATATTGCTGCTGAAAGAATTGAAGGAGTCGCAAAAAATATTTATGCATACAATATTTCACAAAAAAATAGTTTTAGGAAGCTACGCTTAAACTTGGTGTACTCGTCATTGTAAGGATCAAAGGAACGAATATATTTTACATGAAATAATTCAGTTCGCGTAAAACGCCCACACGTTTTTCTATTCCTATACTTTTTTTTTATTTTAATTTTTTATTTTACCTGGGGAGTTTATTTTCATAGGGCAATCTCTTCCAACCAACCAGACAGATTTTTTAATGGGCCAACCAACCAGCCAACCAGACAGGCTAATTCAACCAACCAGACAGATGTGAAAAACAGGCTGGAACTCCATTTAAAAAATCTGGATTCCAGCGGGGATCGAACCCGCAACCTCCGGATTGGCAAACAAGCGTACATACTTTGTATGTATTCAAAATCTAGAATCTTCCTTCAATGTATTGAACTCGAATTATTTTCGAATAAATTCTAACAATTTATTTACCGATAAATTCTAACAATGTACTCGTATTTACCGATGTCGACAAAATCTAAGCCTAGTTGATAAGATGCTGGCAAAATCTTGGGAGCTTCAAGCTCAATTCTCAATGGTAGCAAAGAAAAATATTAAAAAAGGGTTAAAAAGTTCGTCTGGTAACAATACTAACATATTGCACTTGTAATGTTTCTTCACGATAACTATGTCAAACTGTTATTTCCTAGCTTATTCTGGTAGTTCTTAGCTTTCCTAGCTTATTCTGGTAGTTCTTAGCCCGAATGCTGATTACTGGGACTGAAAACAATTTTGTCCCCCGGTTAAGCTCTTCAACATGTCCATATCATCAATTTAAATACAATACATATATGTCGAGAGGTACCATGCAAATGAATGAATAAGAGATAAAAAAATTAACACGTAGTTATTACTTGTATTGGCGCTACAAATAAACACGTTCAAGTATTTAACATATGAATCACATAATTTATTTATCCTGTGAAATAAATGATGTTACTCTTGATTTAATAATAATAATAATAAAAAGACAATTTCTTTAGTGTAATTTAGAGAGCATACTATCCTCAAGAGCGTTCTTACTTGGAACTAAAACCCAGTATTATTGACAGATTGTAAATATTACAAAATAAATATAAAAACTAGTGTAAAGATAGGAAGGTAGGGGTTGCGGCCATTCAATAAGGTACTTCCTCGCATCGGTGTAGGTTCAAAAACACATATTTGGTAAGTAAACCGCGGAAAACTTACCACGGGAAGACGAAAAGACGAACTGCAATTAAACTTTTGTAGATCTACCGATAGTGATAAGTTCGGTTTTAGGTAAAATGTAATGTGTGAAGTATTCATATTTTGGTTAGCAATGTGAAAAATATTCGATATGCGACGGTACGGAAAAGCAAAATCCTAACATTGGTATAATTTTAAAATAATTTCCCAGACAAACCAAACATGATATTTTTAGTAAATAATCTAGGTGCAATTTATTCTAGTCGTAACATTGTCTAGGTACAATAGTTTTGGAATTATGTCGAGTAGACTCTGATCACAGTTTAATTGAAAATCTTGAAAATGAACTTCTATCGTACTTGAGAAATCCATTATTGTCTAGAATCTTCCACAAGTGGAAATAGAAACTGTCTAAAGAGAGGTTAATTGCGTCACATATTGATTTAACTTACTAAATGTAAAGTAAAGACATGTTTTAATCGAAAATCTCTCAACTTCATCTCACATTACTTTATTCCGTAGTTTCAGCGATCTTTATTTTCAATAATGTATTTACTACTTACATATTACATACATTTATTAATTTCTTGCTTCCATTACTTGATTACGGTGAAGAATGTTGTTTGGATGTCAACGAGGAGATATTGGATAAATAAGAAAGACCCCAAAACGTTTACATCTGATTCATATTTAACCAAAGAAAGCATGACAACGTGTCCGAGTTTCAATACAGACTTCAATGGCAATAAATAATAATAAATAAGAATAAACAATAAATAATCAGGCAGCGTAAAAACCGTTAATGTCCTCTCAATATTATTTTGCGAACTTAACAATCCTTACTGTACTTGATATCTTCGAGCAAAAAGTCCCAGACGTTATCTTTAATCGGGCAATAAGAGTCTCCTTTGCATACGAACGACCCACACCACATTTTACATAACATCATTGGTGGCTCACTCGGCGTGATTGTGGAACAAAGTTTGAACAGTTATCAGATGTGCACCATCCTTTTTTAATGAAAAGAAAAATTTGAAAAATATATATGACTGTACGGAATATTATTTTATCCTAATGTTCTTTTATTTCTCTTACTTATCCTTGAACGAACTCCTTTTCTCTACTTCTACTATTATTGTTTCGAGATTGGTCAGTCATTCATTTTCTTTTTCTTGAATGAAATTACTTTTTTTTTATACATTTTTCATGGGTTAAAACAGTTTATTATATCCATGATGAACTGGTTGGTTGGGAAAAAATATAGCACTAATCTCACCAGATGTATAGCCATGTAAACAAACAAATAAAAATAGAAAATATATTAATTTACCAAATCTAATTGAGTTTAAAAGTACTTACTCGTATTTACAAATATTAAAATGTGTCCTTCGCAACAATGAAAAAAATCTCGGAATCCTATTTAAATTATTGTTAAATAATTTATGCAATTTTTTTTCTCGGCCAGCGATCCGGTAAAAACTACGCTGGCTTCGCATTCTGGCGTATCAGGTTATATTACCGGGCAATTCCTGAAAAGGTTCTTTGACCATTCTGAATTCATAATTGCACTGGCGATTACTTTAAATAATAAAAAAAACTTAAAAATGTTTTGCATTTAAAATTATTTTTTTCTTCAAATTAAAGAACAAAGAATTTAATGAATATTCAAAAAAGACAAAAATTACTTGTGAGATCAAATGTCATGTAAAATTAAATGATTATTATACATAATATAGACATAACTTAATTACGTTTCTTTACAGGATGTAAAATAATATTGAGGCAACAAGCGGCGGATTATTTTATCAAGAATTTCGCAAAGCTGTTCCAAATTGGAATCGAAACGTGAGGCAATTGGTCCAAATGAAGTCATCCGAGATGAATATATGTACACTGAAATCTGATATTATAAGCGGGATCAAGAGATGTTTTTTCAAGTGAAGATAAAATTCCAAGAACTGATAAAGTAATGAATGTTCTTTTTGGTTTAAAAAATAAACGTTCTTCAGTTTGTTATTTGATTTTCATAGTTTATTGAATAGAAATATATAATTAAATAATAAGTAAGTAAACAGCTGGTAATAAGTAAGTAAAATAAAGCTGGATATGAATTATCGGATAAAGAGTATAAGTTCGTTGAAAATAGTCGTTATTATTCGAGTTAAAAAATATTGATATGGGTTGTATTCGTTGGTAATTAAGTTGATAAGACACCGTTTCCTTTTCGTCATCCACAGTGTCTTTTAACCCAGGGGATCTGGGTTTAATTCTCGCTGGAACAAATTTTTTTCTGAAAAAGGGTATCATGATGATTTTTATTTAAGGTCTCTTTAGCATTTTTTTGGTTGACTGGAGGAGGTTGTCATGTCACAATAAATTCACTTGTTAGTATGGTATACAATTAAAATGTAATATATACAATATTTAAATTAGAATCGAATGATTTCAAGGTTCTTTTAAATATGACCTGCACTGTATTTTGATAAGCAAGACATTTTTGCATTCATTTGACCAAAAAAACTAATAATTTCGTGAAATGAAAGGATATGTTAGAAGCAATAGATCTATTTTAATGACATTTCATTTCACTTTTACCAAAAAACAAATCATCGGTGGACACAGAGACTCATCCAGTGTTACTCAGAAGTGTCAAAAGGTCTACAAATCAACCTAGTCACGCTGGTTGAACATATCGTAGTAAAAAATATAACTCTTTTTTTAATCCGGATTCCAACGGGAATCAAACCTGCAACCTCCGGGTCGGAAGACAGGCACCATACCAACTTACCTGCGGAGGTTGTCATGTTTGTTTATCTCTGACCAATAACTTTTATATTTTAACGTTACATTAAACATAAATTAAGAACTCAAGATTCAATTTTCCAGCGTTTAAACTCAAACTGATTTTAAGAAATACTTAAATAAATCGTTTGAAATTTTTAAATACAGACCTAAGCAAAATGAACTCTTCTATTGGAAAGAACTGTCATGTGGAGAGAGCTGAATGTGGTATATCGCCTTCTTATTAAAACCACATATTGTCTAAATCTGTTCAGTAATTTGCGGTGTTAAAAAGTTTTAAATCATTTGTCTTCTTGTTAAAACCATATGTTGTCTAACTCTGTTCTGTAATTTGCGGTGTTAAATTTTTTTATATCATTTGTCAATTATTTTCAACGCTAAGTTGGTGTTGTCCATTTTCATTAAAAAAAATACGATCCAATGACTTTTCGGCGGGAATAGTGCACTATACTGTAAGTTTTTGTGGATTTAATGGTGAATTATAAATTATTTTTGTATTTTTATTTCGCCAAAATCAAGAATTTTGTTTATTGACATGGCATTGAGGTGTAAGTGTGCCTCGTCACTTATAACATTTTTTTCACTAAAATTGTCAATTTCTCTTGGACATTACTTTGCTCCTCTGGGCAACAGTTCTGGCACTAACTGAATTTGATTAGGAAAAATGTGGAACTTTTTTTCCGGAATTCGTCGAAGATAATGTGAAGAAATTTTGAATTGTTGAGCACGTCTTCTTGTTGGAGTTTCTGGAGACTTCACAACACATTCACTAACACGGGTTATCTTTTTTCAGAACGGGTGGTTCTTGATCTTCCTGAACGGTGAGAGTCTGAGGTCATTTTATACTGTTAAATTCAATATTCTGAAGCATTCATTATTTTCTTATCAGCATCTGTTTGTCTTCTTCGGTATTGTCCTTGAGTAAGCACAACTGGTTTAGTTTTTATCAAAAATATTCACGAGTTTTGCACGTTGTTGTATGCGTGGATTTATGATTATTTTGGACCTTTTCTCATTTACTGCTAAAAATGCCAGTTATTTCGAAATAAAAAAAAACAGATCTTTTTAATAGGGCAATTTATTTTGATCCACCTAGTACTCATATATAACTCAACATGATCCATCTTTCATATTAAAAATCTTATTTTATGGCAAAACACTTCGTTGAAAAGGACCAATATAATAAGGACCAAAATAGACGTTTTCACTTGTTTTGAAAAGCAATATTCTTTTTCGGGTCAAACATCTGGTAACACGATGACACGAGATCAAAATATATGCTTGCTTTATTGGAAAACTGTTCAGAGAAGTGATTTCCGTTTCCTAGAATTTACCGAAATTTTTGCACCGTAATTCAACCTAAAATGATTTTTTTATACTAACATAATTTTTTTAAGTTTATATTTTGATGTTTCTGTTTCGCAATAGAATTTTGTGAAATCTAATTTCCTTTTCAGTAAGTCGCTCAAATTTTAAAGCTTTTCATGTCAAAGAGAAACAATAATTAGTAGCAATGAAACAACAACATGTCTTTTAACAAAATTTCTATTTTTACATAAGTCAGAAGGATAAATTAAAAAGTAAGATTATTTAGGAGAGGTTTTATTCTGGTTTATAAATGTATGTGTGTTAGCAATTTTAAATACATACTATAAATTATTGTATTTTCATCTTTCACATTTCGTGATATAATATCAACGTATGTTCAATAAATTCCAATGTTTTTTCATACTTACATGTGTACCATCACGCCGTTTTCCTGTCAAACATAGCAGAGAGACAACGCTCGACTTTCCTATCGTGACATAAATATTACGCCTCCCCTACATCCATAAATTTTCTCCTACAACTTCTACAATTTCTGTGAATTTTTATTTTTCCTTCTTTTAAAATATAATTCACTTGACCAAACTACACTTTTTTGGTCTTTCTTCGCCGCATCTTCTACTTACATTTGCAAAGTATATTTGTTTTCCATGAAAAAAATAAAACTGAATACAATTATAATTTCCCTTTTATTTAATGTGATAAAGCAAATGACTCAAGTAGACATCTCATATCAAAATAGGTTATGCACTTAATACGTTTTTATTTCCAAAATCGAAAATAAGTGCATAGCATGTGTTTTGTACAAAATTGGATTCGGGATGTCAACTCGTGGCTATCAATTGGTCAACTTTCATAATTGTTCTACTCGTACTTTCTCAGCAAAATGCTCAAATTCCTAATGAACCTAAAACTCGACGAATATTAAAGAAAAACGATTTACTAGATATTCATTAGAACAGGTGTTAAACCAGTGATCTGAGAAAAAAACCATCTAAGGTGGAATGAAATTTAGGTTAAAAGTAATAAAATATAGTGAAATTAACATTTAATCAGAAAACATGTCATTTATTTTTTAATTTTAGTGGTGCTAAGCTTTAAATGTGGAAACAGATTATTTTATTACGTTGTAACAACTCAAATATTTTTGTTATTACTTATTGAAACTTGAAGACTCTAAAAGACGGGATAAAGGGGTGACTCGTTCAAAACATGACTGAAAAGCTGCCGAGTTTTCTCTTTCTCGTTTTCTCAAATAGATTCAAATGCCATCGGGAAAGTTGCTCTAATCTGATACATAATCGGAGATTAACTGATTTCTTTCTTTGCATATAAAGTGAAATGCACACATTAGACCACATTGTAAATTATTGCCCAACAAATCACTTTCTGATGAACTATGAGAGTTATATCTCCTTATTTTGAATGGCGTGTAAAAGATAATGAACATGTTAAATAAAATGAATGGAACTTTTTGAGTTTTTAAGATATAAATAAGGATATCTCTTTTGTCTTATGAAATACTTTAAATAGGTAGACAAACAATTTCATAATTGAGGAGGAGGGTATATAAATTAAAACATGTCGAGTTTTGACCTGCACGTCTGCACTCGTTAATCAGCACAAGTATTGGACGGGAAAGACAAGTTTCATCTTGTCTACTTGCAGAAGCAAATGAAGATCAGTTGCATTCAACTTAAGTAGATACATTTTGCATGTATACTTTTTGTGAACAGCTTTTAATAGAACAAGGTTTTAAAAAAATTATTTCGTTGTAATTCTAAGTTTGGTTAAATGATAAGCATTTCCCATTTCATAAATATACGTCGAGTTTGTATCTTATAAACGTGATTTAAAAAAATACGTTTTCGCTCTAAAAAATTTGGTAGTTTCATACCAAGTGCAGAAATAAATGTTTGTTCCGTAGAAGTGTATAATTACATATAATTTGGTAGTTTCATACCAAGTGCAGAAATAAATGTTTGTTTCGTAGAAGTGTATAATTACATATAATTTGGTAGTTTCATACCAAGTGCAGAAATAAATGTTTGTTCCATAGAAGTGTATAATTACATATAATTTGGTAGTTTCATACCAAGTGCAGAAATAAATGTTTGTTTCGTAGAAGTGTATAATTACATATAATTTGGTAGTTTCATACCAAGTGCAGAAATAAATGTTTGTTCCGTAGAAGTGTATAATTACATATAATTTGGTAGTTTCATACCAAGTGAAGAAATAAATGTTTGTTTCGTAGAAGTGTATAATTACATATAATTTGGTAGTTTCATACCAAGTGCAGAAATAAATGTTTGTTTCGTAGAAGTGTATAATTACATATAATTTCCAAAAGTTTGTCATTTTAGTCAATCAATAAAACTTTGCGAATCGATCCTCTTTCTTGGTCGTCTCGAATGGAACTTAAATATAATACATTAAACATAAGAAAGTTGCCATACCTTAATGATGAATTATTTTATATTCCTTTCAAGCGTAGAAATTATACGAAAAACCTTTTCACAAATCTATCAGATTATTTAAAACCTCAACTTTTCAAATAATATCTATGTAAGATGTGCAGATTGTAGAAGAGGAAATTTGTATTCAATGTAATTGTGAATAGATCGACTTTCTTTTTAATTCACACTTAATTTGTAAAATGACATTTGATGATGCGTAGTTTAGATGACCTTCATAGTTTTATTGATCACATGCTTGTCTTTCGATCCGGGATTTCAAAACTTTTTTGAAGAGTTCCGATCTGAGTTTCATTTTAAGCTTATTAAACCCCTTTCTGGCTAGGTAAAATAGATCGCAACATGGCAACCCGCTTGTTTGTGTTGAACGAGCTTGTACAACAAAGTTGTTATACAATACAATACATGTTTTAACTAATTTAATTTTCTTCTTCAAACTGATAATTTGTTTTTAAGATATTTTTATCTATATAAATTTCCCCTTAATAGTAAATTTTCAACCAAATACAATTTACTTTGCTATCCGATATCAAATACAATATTTCACTTAAGTATTTTTATTTACTTACTCGACAGAATTTGGATTTCATTTTCATAATTCACTTAGATATATTTTGTATCTTCATTAAATAACTATTCGAGTAAATGTAGTAATGGATACAGGGACCCCGAAAGTTTTAAGAAAATCCACGTAACGAGATTACAAAATGGTGGAATTTTATAAGATGTAGAACGATTTTTTATTTATTGAAAAACTTTATATAATTGTTTTCTTTCCAAAAGTTTAATTAGTAGCGAGTAACCATCGCACCGGGTAAGTCACAAAAGGACTATGATATTCCCAAAGCAAATAATCATTACGTAAAAAGGATGATGCAGGTTACCATTTCAAGAATTTTCAATGGAATGCCTTTTATTTTTTTGAGCTACAAACTTATCCTGAATTAAAGAAAAAAAACGTTAAAAACATTTTTTTCGAAAAACATTTTTTATTATATGCTTGGAGTTTTTCTCTTACAAAAATGTTATTAATAATTCTAGAATAAACGGAATCTCGGTGTTGATTTTATCCTTATAATTTCAAATAATAAATCAAAAACCTGGTCTACGAGTACCTTTACCTAACATTGTGTAAAATAATAGAGAGTATTTTATGAATTGCAAATAAATCATCCTTACAATTTTTAGTGGAAACCTCAGTAATTTGAACATATCTTCATGAATTTATAAGATAAATTCACTTAATTGGTTTAGTGGCCTCCTCGAAAAAAAATGCATGTGACAATATGGGGTTTTAGTAGCAAACATTTTTTTTCGTTTTTAATCAATAAAATATACACTCGTTTAAAAAACAGATACTTACGTGATGGATTTTTAATATGCCTGACGGTGACGGAGAAGCCTTTTCCTCGGACAGGGATCCTGTACTGCAACAGGGCAACGTTCTGGTTGCTGACAAAGACTTGTTTGACCCTTCGGGAGCCACACAGTTCCGTAAAGCGGTCTTCCATCGGGTGAGGATGGTCGCTAGCAGACGGGAAGAATTCTTTGTTTAGCTCCCAACCGTCAATCCACTGTGGAAAAAGAAATCCACAATTTAAAATAAATAAACGTACAGTTCTATCAACTATACTATGATAAAATATACCTTTAAAAAAATGCTTTTTTTCTTATTATTTATTTCTTGTTTCATGAAGTAAATCCATGACAATAAACCCTTGATATTAACATACAATGAAAAAAATAAAATTAATAATTTATTAATGCGTGTTATGGAGTTTATCGGCAATCAAAATATGTGATAGTTAATTTAGTTTTAAAAAATATTACCAAATCATTTTTATGTAATAAACTGACACCTATTATTTTAAGTGCATTCGAGAACTTACATTCACATATTACTGTAATATGAGAATGTAATATGTAAATGTAATATTTAATTGTAATTTAATATATAAATCACATATACAATAGAACGAAAAGTCTAGATGCTTTCTTAATACTCTTGGACATTTCATTAAAAATTTAGCACCGTTTTAGAAGTTATTTTGAATTTTTTGTTATTTTGGGTTTTAGAAGCCGAAAGTCATCGTGGAGTAATTATGGGCCTTTTTATTGATTGAGTAAGAAATAAACGATTAAAGGAATACAATATTGCTAGAGAAGGATGGAAAAATTGGAATTGAGAAATAAATCTTGACTAACCATGGTGAAATATTATTTATACCATATTATTTACACATGGTGAAAATATTAAAGAAAAATGTTTGTAAAATTTCGACTCGCGATTTTTTTAAAAACATGTTTTTCTCAACAAATCATAAATTAGTTTGAATAGATCCTTAGAAAACGTTTGTAATATTTGATGAAAAGGTAAGATGTATTGAAGTTCAAATATCAAGCACAAATTCTTAAAAAAACACTGACGATAAAAAGTTTTCCATTATAATGTATTAATGACTTCCCTATTTATCTGATGTTGACTCATGAAGATTGAGCGTAAATACAAAATGTTACGGTATGGCGTAACTGAGCTAACTCCCGGTAATGTGTTCTTGTTTGTCAGCGTCAGGGAATTAATTGTGATAATCCATTGACGCCTCGCTTGTTTTTACTACTCACTTGTTCTCAAAATACTTTGTCTTTGATTTCCTAAGAATTCATCTTCCGTGATAGCATGGGGAGGCAAGCCCTTATAACCTTTCCATTATAATAGAGGCTTTTGCTTTTAACTGATTTAAAATCTCTTAACTTGGAGATGTTTCGTAAATACAATGTGTACTTTCTTACACCGTTGGAGATTCCCTTCAAATATTCCAAGTTTCTTGCATGTGAAAAATAAACAACAAAATAAGAACTAGCTATTTGGATTAGAAATTTATGGGAGATTTTTCTCGTGATCTGAAAAAAACATAGCTCAAATGCATTGTTAAAAAAACAGTTAAAGTTTAGTTTATTGTGGCTTTTTTGATAACACACAAATTTAAGCAACACCCGTAGAGAAAATTTACTCAATAAACGGTATCGCCCCAACCGCTATCTGCATAAAAGTTGTAGCTGACCAAAGAAAAAACAAAGCAAGTTCAGGACTTAAGTCAATCTCTATATGATCACCATTAAACAATGTCGACATTGAAATATATTGTAGGAAAAGTTTAATAAAAAGTTCAGAACTAGAATATGCATCTGTAGTTAGGGCTCCTCATCAGCTCAAATATAAAAATAATATAGAACAAATACAAAAAATATCTATGGTACAGAACCAAAAGGCGATTATCTAAAATATGTGTGTTACAACAGAAGCCTCGAAATAAGAAGACAATTATCCATTGCAATATTCCTACTAAAAGTTTTTCAAGGTTGCCTTAACTGTTCCGCAACACTTGAAGCACTAAATTTATATGTCCCCAATAAATATAGCCGTGTAAAGAATCACCTTTTGTTCTACATATCAACGTACAGAACGAATACTACTATATATCATGGTTAAACACTCAATCATGCGTGGTATACAGATATTGAACCAACTGAGTGACACTGTGGATATATTCTCAGCCCCGCCTAGCAATTGGAGAAGAATCCTGGCTGATATTCCTCCTTATGAATAAGCTAACTAGAAGCAGATCCTCATTGCGTAACAGAATAAATCCACGCAAAGTGGATAAAAAAGAACTTAAAGATTCCTCCGGATAAAACGCGTTCTCTGAAGAGGAAAGAAAAAACACCTGACGCTGGATAGAGATCTAGATGGCACTAACTTGGCCTACCTGGAGAGCACTGAATAGGCGTCGAGAAGGGATAACTAGATGCAAGATTAATGTGCAAAGATAAGGTTTCTTGAACAAAAGTAACATTGAATGTAATTGTGGGGTTATACAGGACGCACACCACATGCTAATTTGATCACCCTATCATTCGCATCAATAAGTAAGACCTGATTGATCCGAATTATAGGGCGATCTATAATATATCACCTCCTACTGGAAACACGTGGCATAATTGAAAATGTATGATAAATTCAATAAAAATACAAAAAAAAACTTTTAAAATAATATTGTATGTATTATATGAAATAATATTGTTTGGGGCTCAACATGTTATTTTTCGTATTGAGCCATATTAATTATCATTCGTATTGAGCTCTATTTTGTATTGAACCTTACCTATCTTTTGAGTTGGGTCCAACTTGTTATCATTCGAATAAGTTCCTATTGGTTATCTGTCGTATTAGATCCTAATTGTTATCTTTATTAATGGGCCCTATTTGTTATCTTTCGTATTGGACTATACACATTCCGGAAAGAACAACAATTACTTTTGTTGATTAATAATATGTATGTTATGTGTTTAGCGATGGAAACATAATTCTCTACTATTTATGTTTATTACTTTGATCGGTAATGCAAAGCATTGATTCATTAGGAGCAGTTATGACATATATACCATAGCTATTCGCATTTAAGTGAGGCAATTATACCAACCTGACAAATTGTTGACAACATTCGCTGCTAAATTATTGATTAAATATTTAATGGCATAAATATGTCACACTCCAGCGTTAATTATTGAGTATAAAACATTTGTCATATTTATAAAACAATATGCCAGGCTTCACAGAGACTTCTAGTAACGTTCTTCAAATTATTTTTCTGTGTACATAATTTTGCGTGTATTTTTAAAATGTTGATTTCCCTTTATTATCAAAAAGTTTTTCAATAAATTCATTATATTTTGAAATCTCATTTTACTTTTCATGATATAAAGGGTTGTCTTTTAATTCCAGAGGCAGGTCTGGTGAAAACTTTTAATCACGAGCCATGTATCACTATTTTACGACCTTCGTTGCCTAATAGGTAGGACGCCTGTCTTCCGATCCGAAGGTTGAAGGTTGGATTACAGTTGGCACCTGATTCCAGTCAGATCTTCACTTAAGGCCTCTTTAACAGATTTCTGTTTGATTGGAAGAGATATCCACATGGTGATAAATCCGTTGGATTATATTGTTTATAACGATAGTTTTTTTTTTAATAATTAATTAACAGAATCAATACGTTTTATAGTTCATTTTAAAAAACTAAAAAAATAGATATTATATGTATCTGTGGTATTTGATCCTACATTTTTAAACAAGGTGCTTTTTAATTTTTTTAAACAAAGGTGCTGTTTAATTTCTATAAACAAGCTACAGTCGATTTTTTATGAACACGTCGGTTTTTAATGTTTATGAACAAAATGTTATTTGATTTTCATGAACAAGATGCTATTTAATTTTTATGAACAAGATTATGTTTAATTTTTATGAACAAATGTATCGCTATATACTTATTATAAACAAGGTGCTGTTCAATTTTGGTTGAAAAGGTGCTATTTATCTTTTATTAACAAGGAGTTGCTTATTTTTTAAATATTTATATTTTCTCAACACTCCGAAAATAAAAACCTATATCATCAGTTTTACAAATTTTGTGTCCAAAAATTAGCAAAAACAACAGATTTTTACTCGAATTAACCTCGTTTAGCAAATTGATTTTATATAAATAGATCTTAACCACGATAATACCTTCAAATGGTTAATTAAAAACTTGAAACAATTAAAAAAGTCAACAACATATTACTTTACGTGTAGAATGTATTTACATTGACGTCTGAAGCTTGTTTTCTCGTTTCGTCAGAATATAAATTGAGGAAATGTGGTTAATTCATAGCTAGAATTTGGTTGGCTTTCAATTGTCAAACAAAACCACAAAGGAAATGAAAACGTGTTCAAGTATTTAAAGGAAATAATTTAATCCAGTTAAATTTATTGCATTTCTAAAAAGTGTTTTTTGTCGATCTTTGACTTATGTAATATTGGAATAATTCTTAATCAGTAAAGTTTATTTGTGTTAAGCCTTTTAAATATTGAGTACTGAAATATCTCAAAATCATACAAGTTAATTTGAGATGAGAAAAAAATAATAGTGTATTGAAGATTTATTGAGGAGTTACACATTATTATTTTGTATTATTTTTGATAATTAGTATTTGTTATTAACTGAATATATTAACAACATTTACTAATAAATGGAACATGCACAAGCTCATGGTGACGCAGAGGGCCATGGAAAGAAGAATGTTAAATATCTCTCTGAGAGATAGGAGAACCAAAGAATGGATAAGGCAGCAGACCAAAGTAGCTGATGTCGCCGAAAGAGTCACCATTCAGAAGTGGAACTGGACGGGACACATTGCCAGATGCACAGATAGTAGATGGACCCAGAGAGGGCTGGAGTGGCGCCCAAGACAGGGAAGAAGAAGTGTGGGTCGTCCTCAGACACAGTTTTCAGACTGCATTAGAAGAGTGGCCGGGAGCAGCTGGAAACGATGTGCCCAGGAAAGAGAGGAATGGAGGAGGAGAGGGGAGGCCTATGTTCAACTTTGGGCGGAGACGGGCTGATGATGATGATGGAAGAATATTTAAAACTTTTATGTAATACTTAAGACCTGAAAAAATTTATTTTTTGCAAACATAAAATTGTCGTCAATTATATTGGTTTCTGCGAGCTGTATTTTTGTGTGCAATAGGCAATCCCTCGAGATCGAGCATGATTGTCAGCCATCCTATGGGTGAAAGACGTCTGTGTCTATATTGTATTATTATGTGTAAGATGTTGCACATCAGCAAGCACAGTCTTGACAGATCAAACCCAAAGTTCCGATAGCAAAGAGATCAAAATTTAATGACGATTGACAGGTTTAATCTGCTACAGCTTTTCATTGGGCAGAGTTATTTTTATAGCGCTATTTTTGTATTGCTTGAGAGCGCTCGAAGAATTTATGATAGGCAATATATAAGCTACAGTAAAACAAATGCTGATTCAAAACGCCTTAAGTGTAAAACCAGTACGAAAGTGAATCCGCCAGGAATCAAACCTGAGGTGCACGCTTCCTTCGCGTAAATGTTGTTAGACCACGGTCGTCGACATTTTATATAACCTTACGCCGGTTATTTCGTTTTTTGGATACACCTAACTTTCATATAAATATTTTTTTTTCTTACTTAGGAAATACAAATAACGATGAGTTTTCATAGAATATTGATTGTAATTATATTAAATATTTGGTTTAGTTTAAAGTTGAAGGTAAAAAATTATATATGTTCGGGTCAAGTTAATATTTTGCCTCTGTTCTCGATAAATGACCTATTTTCTAAATGGGTAACATAGCCTGGGCTGTTACAAATATACGTTTGTGTCAAAAGCAGACCAAAGACAAATAGTCTCGGAATGGAATCGATAAGTCCAGCTTCACATTTTTCCCGGAAATTATCTAAAAAGTGGAGTATTTTCCAAATCTCACGTGTTTATGATATGACGTAAATTGATTGGTTTGTATTATCTTCTTTCAACATTTCACGGAACCAAATGAAATATTTGGCACTGATTTGATAATGTTTCTTTTTATTTTTCTATATATATTTTCACTCTTTATAATCGAAGAAAGTAAAAAACTTCTGAATCAACGGCGTATTTTAAAATAGTTTTATAATTGTAATTTTCATTTAATGAAAAAAATATTTTGTTTTGATGAATTTAAAAAAAAGATCTGCATTGACAAGCAAAAAATGTGAACCGTTCAAAATATGTAAATTAATTTGGCTCAACACGTAAAAGAGACAGGAAAGTCGTTCTGGAAAGAGTTCTTTGAGAACCGGCCAAGACGTCTAACCGTATTGGATTGATGGTGTAAAATAACCAACTATAAGGAACCAACTCAAGATAGGGGTTGTCAAAAAACACAAATTTTAAATCGACTTAAAATCACAGATAAAAAAACTAAATGACGAAACACAATTCTTAGTACATAAAGAAAGTTATGATTAATAACAGAGCTGTCAGTGTTGGTAGCTAGCTGTTTGAGAAAAGAAAACATCCTCTAACTTTTTGACTTACCTTCGTAACACTACAGGTGCGGCAAAAAACTGTTTGATTATTTGATAATTTTTAAATCGAATATGAAGAACTGAAAAGGCGATTATTTACTGCGACACATTTTCACATTATAAATGCATTTGTCCAGCGTCGGGTATTATGTCGGCTGTAACTTGGCGGGTACCGGCAATCCTCAATTTATGTCGGTATTTCGTTCCTAGGGAAACTGACACAAAAATAATGATAACCCTTATAACAAAGTTGTTTTCAATAAGTAAAACTCCAGGTCTTTCTTAAAATTCTCACATATTTTTTTAAATTAAAACGTTTTAAGCTCAGAAAGTAATGCACAAAGCCACTATATCTATAAAAGGGATAGTTTTGATATTCTCACATACGTTAAAGTAATAAATAATCATCTTTTAAAATGGTGTATTAGCTGCCAAGATTATTTCATCTTTCTTTGAAAAAATGGAAGACTAAACATTTTACTTATTTTAAAGTTTTGTTTGTTAACGAACCTCCACAATAGAAATAATACGTCGGCTTTTTCATAGAATTTCGAGAAGATTCGTAAAAGCGCAATATTTGTTCCACAAGAATAATACTCTCGCCTAGACATTGTAGTATTTATTCGTTTTTTTTTAATAATAAAATGACACGCTATTAATGCCGTGAGGTTATTTTAATTAACATTGAGTGCTGATTACGGACAAGATACTGTTATTAAGTATTTTTTACGTAAATTTCCAAATAAATCAGGGCTTTAGATCTTATGAAAAATTTGCCAAAAAGCACTGATTCTAACTCGAATCAACCTCATTCTAACTAAAAGGTGATTAGATATTGAATAAAGTTTACACGATTAACGATAGTCAACGATACATGTATGTTCATGTGTGGAATTTAAATAAGTTTAGTTTTGCGAGAGCGTAATACACGCGATTGAAGCAATAAGTGCACGATGTACGAACTACGGATTTTCTCCGAAACTCTATTCTTTATGGTTTTATTGTGAATCAGTGCAAATCAAAACGTTGTTAACATTTTAGATTATCTAACATTCGTTTTTTGTCAAAATAGACCCTTTCACTCAAGTAAACGCACCAGTGTAAAGAAACTGACTTTTTAAATAAAAATAATGCCTTATTTTTGTTCAAGTTTTCATTTATTTTTAAAGCTTCTGAATTTGAGAATAGTCAGTACAAAAGAGGGATTTTCTGTATTGCTATTCAAAAGTACGAAGTTCTAGTTCGACTTCCAGTTTCGT
Source organism: Odontocerum albicorne (assembly GCA_949825065.1). Classification (NCBI taxonomy): domain Eukaryota; kingdom Metazoa; phylum Arthropoda; class Insecta; order Trichoptera; family Odontoceridae; genus Odontocerum; species Odontocerum albicorne. Next base: position 20,216,052 of record OX463846.1, on the reverse strand, counting down.
GTATAGGAAAATTTCAAGTATGTCTGAATTCATCCAACTTTTTAAAACTTTTTTCTGTTAAATAATGGACTGTTTCTGAAGGTTTAACAAAAAAGAGAGTATGTCTTAGTTAAAAAAGAATCATATATTCTACACGTTTTAAGATAATGTTAAGTGTAAAAGTATTATGAACTACGTAGTTTATATTACATTTTTTTTTGTGGCTGACTAATATGGCTCTCGTGAAATATTCCAAATAAACAAAAATATTTTTTTTTTGCAATAATTTTTATTTTTATGTCCAATTAAGTAAAGAATATAAAACGGTGACAGGTTTCTGGGTCTAAAATCCTCATGTCGTATCATAATAATGTATTTTTTGAATAAATTATAACAAAGCATTTAAAATAAGTCTTTGGTGACATTAATCTGACATGTTTCGCTATCCAAAAAATAAATGAAATATTTCCTACATCGTACATTAAGATCATTGGCTGACAAAAAAAGATAATAATTAGAATTTAGGAAATTAGTCAACAACGATTCTAGTGTTATTACTTTTCAATATTTTATTGCTAAATTGGATACCGCAAATATTTGAAGGGTTACATTTATTGATATTTAATTAGTGATAAGGAAATATAATTAACAAATTCGCTGAATGATTAATCAAAGATATTTTCAAACATTTATTTCAACAAGAATAAAGATATACGACTTAAAACATAAATATCTTTTAACCTCCGAAAACTTATTAGAAAAACACCAATTCTACTCAAGGGGAGGTAGCACAGCGCAAGTGATGAATCAGTGACTTTGTACACAAATCTAAAATGTTAGCCGCATAGCCATGGATTTTAAAATTTTTGTAACTCAATTTTCTTGGATATTATGAAACAATTATTTATTTTATTAAAAACAAATATAATTCCTCCTATACTCTAATAACGTGTCCCCATAATCAACGACAAATTAAGGCTAAGAATAGTCTAAGTCAAAAACAATTAAAGCCACACCAGTATTCGAATACGTAAATTGTAAACCTTATTCGGAATATATGATATATGCTATCAATAATATTGAATAGTTGAGCGTTGTAATTTATCAGTTAGGAGTACCTGTAATTGAGTGGATTATCCACTTGCACTCCTTTTGGTCCTAAGTCACGTTAAGTGCAACGCTCAATTACGAGCTAGTCATCCCTTTGATTTGGTCTATCAATTTCGTTGGATACTTTTACTCGCCTTACTTCTCTTACTCACCACCCCTCAATACTTTCAGTTTCTCCAGACTGTGTTTATCTCTTCTAGGGGCATGTCTAAAAGATGACAGTATTCTCTTCCTGCGTCGCGTTAACAGCCTTTATTTGATCTATAGCTCCTGGAGCATGGACACAGTGGAAAATTTTACAATCTACAATCTCTGTGACATATTTAGCAAGAAGCCTGTCTTCCAATTCTGCGGTTACGGGTTCAACCTATTTTAAAAAGGGTTCCAATATGGTTTTCCTTTAAGACCCCTTTAACGTCTTTCATGTTAGTGGCAAGATATATCCACATAGTAATAACCCCACAATTTTTTACTGTATACAACAAAAACGTTATACAAGACAATAAATGTTTTGCAAAGCATTTGGCGCCAGCACCATATCTCAAAAAGTATTACTTGCATTTTAAACAAACTTTAATTCACGGGAATCACAGGTATATAACATAGTTATTGAACATAAGTTTTAAACGTGAACTTAAATAACTATTTGAATATACATGCTCATGATTTTGTATCTTGAGCGAAAATTCAATTCGTGTGATGTCATGGGTTCAAGCGCAATACAAAATTGTTGATTTTAATTGTATGTTCAATTAACCGGAATTATAGAGATTAAAAAATAACAATTGTCATATAAGTTTTAAAAGTGCAATTTAATTAAATTTGAATTATATGCTAATGTTAACTATCTTGAGCCAAAATTCAATGAATGATGATGTGACATCATCATATATATACTCGTATATTTCCAGCTAACTGGAATCACAGTGCGTAAAAATAATAATTTCTCATATAAGTTCCAAACATGCGCTTAAATCATTTTTTTTTTTAATTTTAATGCTAATATTACGTATCATGGGCTTAAATTCTATTTATGAAGATGTGACGTCACGGATACAGGTACAATGCAAAATTGTCAATTTAAATATTTTTTCTAATTCACCGGAATCATACAGTTTATAAATAACTATTTCTCACATAAGTTTCAAACGTGCGCTCTAATGTGATTTTGAATTTCCAAGCTCATGTTACGTAGCCAGGATCAAAATTCAATTTTATGAAGATGTGAGCAAAATATCTGAAATTTCTCATTATCCATCATAGCATTAGCTTCACGTTCTATCGCTTCGGCATATTTGATTAAAGTAATAACGAAAAATAAAATATAACAACAATTTTGCATGTTTACGGTTTATCCAAGGATAATCATCTTCAGCAACCTTAATCGTTTAAAAACAGCCTAAAGTAAAATAAACATTTGCTAAATTACACAAAAATAAAATATTGTTGTAATACGAGTATATGAAACAAAATATTTTTTGGAACTTTTCAGTTAACAAGCTTTTTCCTGGTTCTTCGAAATACTGTATTCAATAGATATTTGTATTGTAATATATTGTACTTTCATTGAAAATACATCATAAAAATTACTTCAGTATAAAAGCAGTGACTTTTAGGAGCCTTTGTATTATTTCGCATTTAGACATACATACCATCACGCTTTTATCCTGTTGGGGTAAGCAGACAAGACAGAGTGCAAAACTTTCCACATACGAGTATTTTGACTCTTTCGCATCCTGACACTTCATTTAACTTCTTTGGCTTGTATTTTTTCCTTCGTTCGTTCTACATGCCCAAATCATCTCAAAGTGTTCTTCTTCATCTTACAAAACGCATCAGTCAGTTCATGTTCATCTCTAATAACTTTATTCCGTATTCTATCACGCACTGTCATGACATGTATTCTTCTTATTCCACGTATTTCTACAACATGTATTATGCCTTTTTCATTTTTTTATGTCAAGTTTCAATCCCAGACATCAAAGTTGATATTAAAATACTGTAGTTGACTATCATATTAGCAGACTTTGATTCTGTCCGGTTCGAATATATGTATTTGAGTGCTCATTGACTATGTTTTCAATCACCCAACGCCGTTCGATATTTCTATAACCCTTCCATTGACGCCACTAACGGCATTGAGGCTTGGGGTAAACTATAAAGGCACCTCATCCTGGAGTTTAATTTACAAATATCAGCCTTTAACAGACTTCCGAAAAAGAGTACCTGAGAAAGATAAAGGTCAAATGTTCCATTCCCCGCAACCCTACGGGGAAAGTATATTAAATATCAAAGTCAAGATCAAAATGGCAGTATCTGATTAATGAGGTTAATGTATAAAAATAATGATGTTGGTTTACCTTTGACACCATTCAGTTAAATTAAGCCATACTTAAAGTGCCTTGAATGTGAGTATAAAGCTCTCGGATATCAAAATACTTAATAATATTGAAACAATATTTCTGTACTGCAGTTCATTGACCAACATCTAAAAAAGGGGTTGCAACATTTCTAAAAGGTTGACTAGGTCTTTGACCAACTTCAAATGATCACTCGAGGTAATTATTTGTGTTTGCTCTACACTTTAAGACCTTTTCTACATTATTATACTTCCCTTTTACGAGTATATGTCATTTACATATATTTTAGTCATGTAATACAGTTTGGATTTTCTCATAATTGATATAAAAAGAATTGATGATGTATATATACAGCCTTAAGGTGCAAAATAATTAGGGACTCAAAACTTCAAGTTATCAAAATTTAAAGTGACAAAACAATATAGTCACTAAGGCTTAAACTCTTCACAGATTGGTGAATCAAATGTAACAAACAAAATAAGAAGAATCCTGTTATGGAAAAATTTAACATGTGATCCAACATTTAATCGACAAATTCCAAAACAGGATTTCCCAATCTCTTTTCTACAACGACCTTTTGAATTTTCTTAGTGGATTATCTTAGGTAAGTCAAAACTCCCCTAGTTTAGCATTGAATATTTTTATTTATTGTAAAGTGGAAAAATTAAAAACAATCACTTAACTAATAAAACTTGGGTTTGTTTTGTTAAAACAATAAAATGTGATATATATGAAACTATTACTCACTAAAACTATTATTAAATCTGGAATAAGCCTTGCTTGAGCCTTGTTGAGTAGTTTTAACGAATTATTCTATGTTTATTTGATTTTTTTACAATTTAAAGTCTGAAATATTCCCACCACTCAGCCGATTTTTTTGTAAGAATTTATCTTATCACGCTTTACTTGTTTCGACGAGGTGCGAAAACTGAAAAGCCGTGAATAAAAGCAGTTAGACGAATAACGTTTATGGTAAGGAATATGTTTTTTATTATTGTAATATTTAATAAATACTACTATGACCCCCTTTAAAGTTCTGACCTCCCCCCCCCCCCCCCCCTAATAATTATGTACATATAAACACCCCTTAAAAATAAAATCAATCCTCTCCATAGGGAATATCCGTTCTAAAGCATATAAATTTCAAAATATCAAAACAAAAGTAATTCTTTGAATATAAAATCCTTTCATGAGACTTTTATGATGCTGCCAAGCTGGTAAGGAGCATTTGTAACTCTGGGATATATAATATGTACACATAAACATAAAAGAAATATAGCATAAACACATGCGTCATATTTAATTTTGAGAAAACAGATTGACGTGTTTTAGTATTGCTTTGAAATCATTTTTTTGGTATGGTGTGAAATAAAAAATAAATCTTTGTAAGCCTTTTGGTTCTTAAATTTTATTTTACGTTCAGTTTTGTTTTGTCTGAGCCTATTTTTGCTGTATAAGAAAACAGAAATGAAAACTAAATAAAATTGGTTATTTTTATGAGGGCTTTCAATTTCTTCATTTTTAGGACTGCTTGGCTGGTTTTTATATCAGGATTGTCTCTCTCTTATGACGTAGATGTTGAACAGTTCATCCCTATTTTTTTTCAAAAGGCTTCAGAGCGAACAGTTGTCTGCCAAGTTATGTGATTTCGCCATATATCTGATATCACAATACAGTACGTATTGTGTTGTTTAAAATAGTTTTTTGTCTATGAATGTCACCTTCTTTTTTGCTTCCCAAATCTGACATTGTCCGGTACTTCAAATATTATTTAAGTAGGGTGTTCTTACGTTATATTGGGATCACTGCAGGCTAAAATTTTGATAAACATGTCGGATGGTAATCAACTGATATTCTTTAATCCTGTCAAATTTAACTAATACGGAAAACGTGTTACAGAAAAATACTTATTTACATGTATGTATGAAAAAAGAAACTTTTCATAGGAGTGTGTCGTGTTTTAAACGAAAGATTTATCGGAAGAATTTTGGTTAATCGTAAGAAAGTACGTTTTTTCATAGCCTTATATCGTGTTTAAACATACGATTTATCGTAAAAAATTACTTTTTTCCATCGAGTTTATTCCATTCCTATATCACATTTTAATTTTGTGAAACATTTTTGCCCAAATTCAATAGAGTGAATTGATTCAAATAAATGTTAGATCTTATATTGTTTGCTTGCATTCAAAATAAAGACCAAATCAATCGAATTCTGAAAGAGGTAAAAAGTTTTAACCAGGGGAAATTATGAAAAACGTGATGAGTTAGTTGACTTGGTAGAAGCGAAACATATGTGCCAGAATCGAATAAAGTAGAAATCTATAACCAATCTATTTGTGTACCCCAAAAAGTTCAAGCTGTGATGATGATGATGATGTTGCATTCATTTTTTTTTAAATATCAATTTAATTTAAATTGTTAACTACCTAAAACATTTTTAAGCCTATAACAGAGATTCCACAAACCTTAACCATTCAAAAACAAATAGAAAAGGATAGTTTCAGTTATGCTCACCTAATGTGGAGTTACTAACTTTCAGTTTTTGACTCCTTGATAGATTCAGAACGTGTTTGGAAATTCATGGCTAGGTGATAATATCACAATTGATTCGTGGATATGAATAAAACCTTCTAGTTTTACCACTAAAGTAGGCATGTAACTTGTACTTTGTATGTATACGTTTTGAGAATAAAATCGTTCGCTGAGACTGTACACTAACCTCGCTGAGAACTCGTAACTAGACTTAAGATTTTTTTTTGCTGTCAAGAATTGAATCTTCAGCCCCCGGATTTTCTTAAAGAACAGGCAACCTACCAACTATATTGTTCATAGATTACTTCAAATAACTAAAATTTCTACATATTCCTTTTTTTTAATTAAAAAAACATGCATTGTTAACCCAAACCCAAGCGTGGCAGACAATAATCCCAGTGCCATTAGTCTTAACTCTCTGCTTTGTATTTTTTTTCTTAATCCGCGGTTGAAATTTCTCTTTTAAAAATAATGCATCTGAATCATTTTATAACATTTGTTAGTTTTCATTTGCAACTTAAGTTCTAGCTACTTTTGAGAGGATATAATATTTTGAAAACGAGCTTTGTTAATTACGTTTATAATTTTTTTATTATCATTATGTTTCGAAAGTGCCAATCTTTTGTTTTTCAAACACTTAAAGACAAAGAAAGCCAAAATTTTCTTTAGTAATGCTAAGAAATAGTATTGATTCGTAATATATTAATCTGGCTGCTAAGATTTATATATATAATGCTCTTGTTTTTTTTATTCTTCAATCATGTGCTAAACAAACTCTTTGTTTGTACTAAAAGTATAATTGATGCATGCGTATTAAGACTTTCAATCAAAAGGTAAACAATAAACTTTATAAGAGCATTGTTTTCTTTCCAATAGATGTTTAATTATATTATATATTAGTGAGAGAGAGAGAGAGAGAGAGAGGATAACAATTAAACTTGGCCACATTTTATTAATTCAGTTTTTTTATTTGCTGAGGGTATAAATATTTACTATTAATTATACATTTTCATACGTGTTTATAAATTGCCTAGACTAAGTGGTTTGGTCCAAGAACAAAATATTGAAATTATTATAATTTAGAATTTTAATAGAAAAGCTCTATTAACAAGGAAATTTGATATTCCTAAGTCTAAACACGTAAGTAATATTCATCCCTTTATGTGGTCATTGGACGGTATAGCTCTATTTGTATTTAAATATTCTCTTCACCACTGCTGTGTTAAGAATAACTAAACAATTTTATCCCCAGGCTATAAAAACATATTCTATCGTTTGGTTTTAGAATAAACATCATACAACAAGTCTTGAAACACAAATTGTATTGTATAACACTTTTTTTGTATATGTACTCGTATATAATGTAATCTGGTGGGTTTATTGTAATGTAGCAATATCTCTTAATCAACTAAAATATGTAACTGAGGCCTTAAGTGAAAACCAGACTGAACATTGTGTGGTGACAAGCCTCCGGTGCGAGATCTATTTTTGACATCAACGTTTCCCTCACTCAATCTCCGGAACTACTTTCTGCACGTTGAGTCTACTATATAATCGACTCCCTATACGACAAAGAAATTTTCACAAGTTTGTGACGCATTTTAGTTTTGTTGGAGTTAAAAATGCATAATATGATGATGTTCTTTATTTTGTGCTCGCCAAACTTTTAAAAATAAATCGAATTCTAATAGGAATCGAATCCATAACTTTCGGGTTGGAGACAAGCGCCTTACAACTGGAGCGAAGAGGTCGTCCTTAGTGTGAGTAAAACTTTTGTCTCGTCGCTAAAATTAAAGAAAAGGTGATTTGTTAAAACCACACGTTTCAATATAATGATAACTTAATAATCACTACATTTTTGGAATTCTTAACATATGATCAAAATTTACAGTATTATCAATACAAAATAACACATTATTTAAAAAAATATTTTTCGTTTGACATGTCAAGACCGATTTGACTTATATGATAGTGAGTTAAAATGATTTCAAAATCTTAAATAAAACCATGTTTTGTTTAAGTTGTCACGGTAAATAAAAAAATCATATGATTATTATTCTTGGTATAGATCTTAGATCTGTTTATTTTTAAATTCCTTGGAACTAGGACCATCTGTCTCTCCAGTAGCTAAGCTACCTTCTTAGTTTTCAATGCCCTGTGGGATCTCATCTATGGTCACTGACATGTATGATATTTTTAATATTTGAACTATTTTTATGATAAAAATAAAATCAATAATATTTCTTTTATATTTTATTTTTATTAATATTTTCCTATGTGTTCAAATTGTTGGCACGCAAATACGTAAAAATTATTTTCTCGTTTAAAAATACTCAATTATTGAAAGTTACTGGGTTTGGGAGTTTAAATTAAATTTTCCGACAAATTTAATTAAATGCCACACTACCTAGAAGCTCAAAATAACGAAGCTTTGTGGTTGATCAAATTCGTTGTTTTTGCATATATGTACATAAACAAAGTAACGTTTCAAAGCAGTTATTTGATCCGATACGATTAAAATTTGTTTTTTTTTATTTGGCTTTTGTGTAAAATCTTAATGATCTCGATTTGTGATAAAAGGCACAAATATCAAAGAAGCTTAGTACACGCTGAAAATGTTAACTGCTCAATTTAGATTCTATTTTCGTCACTAAACCATTTCATGATTCTCTTTAATTTTATTAAATTCAATGGACTATTAAACCGAATTTCATTAAACTTAATGCTTTTTACCTTCGTTTAATCTAATTTTTCTTTGATCTTTTGTGATTTCGTAGAAGTCAATTCTAACTAACCTTATTATTTTGATAATTATTCAATATTATAGGATTATTTTAAATGAGTTTGGAAACAAACACCATTATTATAAAGTATAAATATAAAAAAACTCAATGAAAAGTATTTTTAGAAAAATAAAAATGACACCAAAATTTCACGAAACCTTCCAAATGTCAAACTGGAAATGATCAAAAGAAAGGATAACATTTTTTTTCTTGAGAATAGATAAATATCATCGCCAACCTTTTTCAATGTTTTTTTTTTCTTTGATGCACATGTAAATAGCCTGATGTTTATGTTAAAAGTATGGAATTGATCACAAATCTAATGAACTGTATTTTTTTCGATACTTAAGCCCAGTAGACACGATTCAGACTTTGCATAAGATTTAAAAAAACTATTGAATCTTGATATTTAATGACACCCTATTTATACAATATATGTTTTGCTATTGAATGCAACGTCAAAAAACTAAATGAAATGTATTTAAAGTATATCAGGTGGTTGATTCCAATCCTAACCTTTTAAAATAAATGTACCATTAAATTGAATTCTAAGATTCAATCTATGGCATTTTTTAAATAAGTTATTAATTGGAAGTTCGTCATTAAATTACGTCAACTTCTAAAAACTTTGTACGATTTTATGCGATCATAGACACATATGTTACTTTTATATTGGTACCCGTATAATATTGTATTATTTCTGGCAGTTTTTCAAACGCCGAATGTTATTGCACTAAACGGAAAATAAATTTTATGGAATACTGAAACTTCTTTTAACTTTTGTGGCACTTCATTGCACAAAGATTTTATAGTTGGGCTAATTGCATTAAGGCGATTTCATCTACCGTCCAGATAGGAGTTTAAACCCAGATGGGATATTTACGAACATCAATTTAAATAGACTTCTTTATATATGTATTGTACTTTAGACAAAACATTATTTTAGGATGTCCACAGCTATTGTCAATGGGTTAAAAATATAATTGGGATTTTTAGCGTGTGGTTTGGACAACGTTACAGAGATGTTGTAAAATTTGTCTTCAAAGTATTGTTAACAACGTTACTGTGTATACTGAAAATTAGTAATATTTTGACTAATATGGACATGAATCAATTAAATTAAATTTTAAAGGAAGTAAAAGCGAGTATCAATCGAAGGTGTTTTATGCAGAATATGTGGGAAAAAAGGCGTAAAATGTGTGCAAAAACAGTGTATAATAAAATAAGGAACAAGAACATTATAAAATATAACGTATTGAAAACCAATGCAGTGCTTCAGATGAACAAAGATCATTAATATGGTTTGGCCACGTAGGAACAATGAATAATGAAAGTTTTATAAAAAAATATATAAAACTATAACAAAAGGCACGACAAATTTGCAAAAACCTAAAAAAACGTGACCAAACCAAATTAATAATTTTCTGAAAGAGGTAAGACTTAAAATTATTTTTAATAGAAGCGTATGCTTAACGAGGTGGCCAAAGTGAGATATATGTACTCGGATGGAATGAAGGGGAGATCTACTCTCTTTGCCTATCCCAATAAGATTATTTATACATTGCAATTTGTTTTATCAAACACTGTTTATTCCACTTTATGTAACGGTGTAACCCTACCGGTTTCAAGGCTTTCACCTCATCATCAAGGGAGCACAAACTATTATATTGCCAAAATACTTACTTTTTGTTTGTGCTCCCCTGATAATGAAGGGAAAGCCTTGAAACAGGTAGGGTTACACCGTTACATAAAGTGGATAAACAGTGTTAGATAAAACAAATTACAATGTCTTTAAACCTCCACAATGTTAATGCCTTAACTATAAATCATAGTATAAATAGGCCAAAACCCATACGATGGTTGTCGTCGAAGAAAGAATACGAGAATTGAATTTTGAATAAAAGAGAGCGAGAGAGGAATACTTGGATTCTCTGCGAAAGTAATTCGAAATTTGAATCTCGGTGGGTCCGTGATAACTGGACGAATTTTAAATACCTAGCTAACAATTTTTGAACCGGTGTAAAAGGGGACGATGTATAAATGATATACTCGTATATAAACAAATTTTACATTTATGAATACATATTTTCATAAATGTAGAATTTGTTTTACTTCCGTGAATAGTTCACGGGCTGCAACTAGTATTATATTATTTATGCATTTATTAAGCACAATGTATAGTCTTATTTTGACTGGTTAAGAAAATTCCAAATATAATATTGATATTAAAATTTAGAGAACGTAGGAATACAAAATTAACGTGTTACAAAAAATATAAACATTAACATGACTTAAATACAAATAATATCAAAAAGGAGTGCGTACATACATGCGACCTAACGAACATAAAATACAAGCACCGATAGGCCAGGGCTCAGGAGGTCCAGTGATGTAACATACACAAAGAATTGGAAAAAATAAAATCAAAAATATATTCGTGTAATTCATTCACTCAATGTTAAAAATGTACTGATATCAAAGAATTTTTTCTATTACGGATTGAGAATATAAATGTAAGTTCTTACCGCCACAAGGCCCTCGTGCTCGCAAGGAACGTCCATATACGTGAAGATCATCTCGATTCTCTTGCCTGGGTCGGTGATCATGTAGATGCCGCATACTGTGCTATCATCAGTCACGGACTTGTAGAAGAAGTGACCCTCGTCAGAGGTTACTAGCATACAATCTGTAACAATCCACATTATTTTATCAATGGTTTCGGCTTTTACTTAGTGAGATTTTATATCAAAATACAAAAGGAAATTATTTTGATATTTAAAAAAATTACCACTCCGATCCAAGAAACACTTCAGGCAAAATTATTTCGGTTACAATAGCATTATTAAGATCTAACTGGTATCACATTTCATCGGAAATTTATGATATCGGCTACTATAAGAAATTGTAATTATTTTTGTCTGGTTCATACAAACAAGCCATCACGCCGCCTTCCTGTTGGGGTAGGCAAAGAGGACAAAGCGGCAGACAGACGTTCTTTTCTCGACACACATATTTCGCCCTACAATAATTGTAATTATTTTGGTCTGATTCATACAAACATGCTATCACGCCACTTCTCTATTGGGGTAGGCAAAGAGGATAAAGCGGCCGTCAGACATTATTTTCTCGACACACATATTTCACCTCTTCAACATCTATACACCTTCTCATACAGCTCATACGATTTATCTAAATTAACCTCCCTTAATAATTCACTAATCCAACCATACTTTAATTCATCTTCTTCTACTTTTACCTTCCTCTCACATTTTTACTATATTTTTTTGTAAGTCTATCTTCAGTAATTTGTTCCACATATCCAAACCATCTGAGAGTGTTCCTCTTCATCCTGCTCAACACATCAGTCTTAAGTTCACATTCAACCCTGATCACATTACTCCGTATTATGTAATACACGATTTAACATCGCGTTGTTTAATTGAAAATAAATATGTTAGTACAAGGTGTTTTTGACATTTTTCGCTTATTTATAACTGTTTTATTTTTCCTGATGGCATCATGTATCTATTTCGTTTCAGTTATTATAGTTTTGATAGCAATGTATCGCAATAAAATATCAACCCATAAATGGTTTTATTTCTAATTTAAACTAAAACAGGTCATAAGCACCATTAGGTCTAGAAGTTATTTAAATGGTTGGCACCGCCAATGATTCCTCTGATATTTCATTAGATATCTCAATTATAGGGCCTCACAATGATGTAGGATGATATGTACAATAAGGCTGGTTTATAAAACCTCCGGTTTTTTTATGGTAACTACCTACGCTTAGAGGTAATATTTTAGGGTTTATTGACACTTTATGCTTTTTATTGTATTGAAGGACAATTTTTTAACAATTTTGTAGAGAAATAATTAGAAAAATGAATTAAAAAAATATTGTACATTTTCAGTTGAATGATAATTATAAAATGCACTAAAGAAATATTTATCCTCGCAATTGTTATAACAATGAAATATTCGCAATTAAAACAGCATCATTTTGATCTAAATTGAGCTGAAGAGTTATTTTATATATACAATTCAGTCGTTCAATATTCCAGGAATTCTCGAAATATGTTAAATATGATAATAACCCTTTAATAATCTTCCAAACAATGAAATAACAAAGTTTACTTTACAATTGTACTTTTCAATGAAACAGGTGAAATTATTTGTTTTACTTTAATAATTCATGAAAAGATTTCAAATTTGTATTCCACTTTCATTTCCTTTTAGGATAGTAACCCCTTCAAATCTTTTCAACGGAAATTAATTTTCAAAAATGTCTAAAATATTCAACACTAAACAAAGAGAGTGTTCGTTTATTTATTTAGCACTTCATTATATAACAATCTGGTGGTTTTATTGCTAGGTGGCAATCTCTTCCAATCTACTAGATAATGTAAATATTGGAAGTAATGTGGCCGCAAAAGTTATAAAAAATACTATTTATTTGTACAAAATTCATAATCAATATAAACAACAACAATAAACGCGATATATCATAAATCGCTAGAAGAAGCAAGGGATAATGGATAGGAAAGGAAAATCAGCAGTGAAACACATTAATGACATTAAGAATTTTTTGGTGAGTCTAACGTAAGTTGTTAAGTGGTTCCGGAGTATCGCTGCATGAACATTCAACGACAACGACGATATAAAAAAAGGATAGCGGCGACCTGGGAAAAACATTAAACAGTATCTGCTTGTAACGCGTAACGTAACGCAAGTTCTTGATCGGAATATGGATATATCCTGGGTAGTAGCTGGATATTTTCGGTGACATAACAGGGGGCAGCGGAGCAGTTATGGATTTTATATAATCGTGACTCAATGTGAATTTTTCGTATATTTCTCATATCCATCTAATTAAGTTTTTTTTTCGATATGAAATTATATGATTCTTTCTCAGTTTAAAGATAAATCTCGAAAAAAACATTTTGATGACGCTATAGTTTATCCAACATGTTCTCCGTAATATTCAAATAACAAATGTCGGCATAGTTCGAAATTAGAAACAGCAGTGATTGCAAAACCAAATGTCGGCATAGTTCGAAATTAGAAACAGCAGTGGTTGCAAAACCAAATATTTTTCTGTTAGTAGGAATCTTTACAAGGCGTTAAGGGATAGAAGGCTGACAAAGATTCTTCTGCTTACCTATTTTATTTATTCTTACCATGATAGAGTGTCTAACACCGTTTTATTTAATGGTAAGATGGAGTCAACATTTTATATTGGAGGAAATAAGCAAGCATTGAATTTCCCAAGCTAAGGACTGCTAATGAGGACCACTTGACACTTCGTAGGATAAATGAAAAAGTCATGCTCCGTACTCCATTTGGAAAACAATTGAAGGTATCTGATCAATGCAGGGTATCCGAATACAGATGCGAAAAGCATTTAAGATAAAATGTGATTGATTTATAAATATGGAAGAGAGACGAGGGGAAAAAATTCTACTCCAGGGAATGCCTGTAGAAAAATCAGTCCAGTCAGATACACGCGTCTGGTATTTGCTGGATTATTGCTTTCCTTTTGAGTAACTTGAAAATCAAATAATGACCGATTCAGATAATAGAAAGCAGTGATTTTTTTATATTTCTTCTTTCGTGACCAGGAGACTTTGAAACTACCATTCATTGAAAAGTTTATCTATATATTTAATTTATGACGGACGAAATGTTTCCAAAAAAATGATGCAATTTATTCAAGAAAAATGTAAAACCTACAGAGAACTATAACACTGGAAATATTATTTCCTTGCATATTATTTCCGTATTAGTTATATTACAAACGAAATCTACCTGACTTTTGCAGCCAGTGCCCAAATGGTTTCTTTATTTGCTTATAGGACACAGTTTGAAGAGCTTTTAAAATATTCATTCGAATATTCATAACATTGTTCTGTGTTAATTAAATTTCAGTAAATATCATTTTCTTTAATATGTTATATAAAACTATGTTTAATATTTGATAATTATTTTCATCTTCTTTAAAAGGACAAAATTCATATTAAAACAAATGAAAAAAGATTCGGATATATGAATTATTTTCTAAAAGGTAACATCTTTTTTAAAATGAAATAAGGTTTGGTACATTTAATGGCAGTTCTTAAGATTATCTTATTTTTTTATCAATAAATAAAATCTGATGTAGTTTAAAATAAGTAGGACACTATTTATCTTTCTATTCTCCACTGTTTTATTAATTGCGTGTTTCACTTCCGATGAGGATCATGCTCACCTGATAAAGAATATAGAAGTCTATAAAACCGGTAATTAGCGAAATAAATAAATCGTTGAAAGTTCAAAGAAAAATAATGTTTCATTTATTTTATTGAAAATCAATGAAAATTACACCACAAAGTGAAGAAATATATTTTTTATAATTCCAAATACAATTTTTTTTTCAATGGTCTTATTTTATAATGTATAAAAAGAAATGAAGTGAAAATAAATAATGTTTTTTTGTTTTCTCTATACATGTGAGAAATTCTCTATTTCATGTTCATATACGTGTATGTAAACTGTGGATAAGTTGTGTTCCGTGGTATTCAATGGTATCAAAGGAAAAGCGTATGGCTACATCTCTGAACTCCATATTATTATACTTTCGCTAAACTTCAAGATTGAAGAATGTGATATGTCACATAAGCAACAAACACAGTCCTTGGGCCTATCAGGACCAACTATTCCAAGTTTTCCGATCGAGATATCAAAGTCACTAAGGCCGATAAGTGAAATTGTTAGCCGGTGAACTATGTTTTTACTCGTAAAACAGAAGGTAACTTTAATTTCTTCTGGAGGCTTTGAAAATAAATGGATAGTCACCTTTGTTAAGAAATTTTTAAGGCACTTATTTGTTAATTCATGTCACTAAATTATAGTTATCATCATCATTACAAGTCTCTGAATGCTATAAAAATATTGGTTTAGTTATATGTGTATATAAATATACAAAAGTTGTTTTACTGTGTATACGAGTAAACTACAACCTGGCTAGATTATTACCATGTGGCATATCTTCAAACCAAACAAAAAAAAATTAAAGGGACTTCAAGTCAAGATTCAACACATACTCGTAAATAATTAACTTGAGTGGCTGATGACATGGTCTGAGAGGCATGTGCTTCTCCTGAACCCTTCGAAGTTGGTCATGATTGTTATGGTTACAAGACAACAAATCAAAAAGTTGAAGGAACCTTTGGAAATAAAGACTGGTAACACAATCGTTCCTACAGAGAGCGTGGTGCGCAATTTAGGTGTGAATATGGAATGTGAGATTCGAGGCTCATGTTAAAGTTAAATTACGATGGGCTTTTTCAAGGCTTAAAAATATTTATCGCACTCATCAAAATCGGTCAATTGAAGCCAAACGTATAATAACCGACGCGCTCATTCTTCCAATTGTCGAGTATGGTGATTGTATCTATGGACCATGCATTTCAAAGAAAACGGAAAAGAAATTGCAAAGATCACAAAATGCTTGTAGATATTGTTTCAACAACCCTTCCAGAGGATGTAGCTCCCCTTTTATGAGAACTTTTAAATTATTAACATGAAACATAAGCGGTTCTTTCACTTAAGCGTACTCATGAATAAAATTATCAAGACAAAAATGCCACCTTATCTCTTCGAAATACTGAATTGGGCTAGAGATTTTTAAGGCTATGAAACTAGAAGCCGAGAAACTCTTTAAATGATCCCAAACCATAATCTAACATTATTCGAGGAATCCTTCTCATACTCAGCCAGAAAATGAGTTGCCCCTAAATAGTTCCTTCAGAAATGCTCTGAAATGTTACCTTCTAAATGGTTGGTGATTTTTTCTTGTAATTTGGACTCTAATTTGTTTTTTTCTCTTTTCGCTAGCGATGAATCGGAGGTTGTGTATGCGTTATCTTTGCATTAATTTTTATATTACTGTTTATTAATTTTCATTCTTTGTATTGTGGTTTGCATGAGTGAACATTATTTTCCATTGTGATTTTATTTTGATAAAATTGTACTCCTATCAGTTTTTCTCTATTTTGCTGACAGTTAACCTGAGGTAGTATTTGTGGGTGGACTTTTTTATTTTTTCTGCCATATTATTTTTGTTTATTTTTTTTTTCTAATTCGACATGTACTCGTAAATGGGTGTGGGCTGGAAAACATCCGGTGTCCTCGAGGCCGGGCTCGCCCTATGTTAACGGGATGTATCTCGGCCGGGGGGATGTTATGAGATGAGCCCAGACCTTATAATAGCTTCTCTTTTAAATGTAATTTTTGCAGCTTATTTTGAGGTACATGTGTGATTTCGGAATGTATTTTACATATTATGTTGCTATCGAGGAACATGTGTTTATTTATTTATTCAAGTAAATCTGAGGTGGTATTGATTAATTTTCTGAAATAAAATAATTGATTAGAATTTCGATTTGATGGCTAAGATTTACAAGTATTAATTAAATGGTCAACTGCTAACAATACATTGACAACTTCCATGTCAAGGAGTAACGAGTTCGATTTCCGATGGTATTGTTTAAGGTCCCAGTTTGCTTTATATTTTAGATTTCTTTAATATCACAATAGACACGAAGCAATCGACCCTCTAAGTTATCCCATATTTAATGAAAAAAAAATAGCTTAAAGTACAAAAAGAGTTCCACCCGTTATTATTATTATTTTTTGTTTTATACGAGTAGGCACGTACAAAAGTTTCATTTTGTCGAAATGAAAAATGTTATTCAGGAAAACAACATAACTCCTTTTTCGGCAAATACCAGACAGTCAATAAGAAAAGCAATTACCTTGCGTGGCGTCTATGATGTGGTGGTCAGAACTTTCACTGTCCCTCCTCTCTCGGAATATTGTGTTTGATCCGAATATGAAAGGGCTTTTGTGTCTCGATTCTATTGGCAGGTGATACTGAAACAAATTTGAAATATTTGCATTATTTATGTGTTATAGTTTTTAATATGTTGACAAATATGGCTCATATGACCAGAAGTATTTTTTTTCTTGTTTATTCATTTTTTTTCTCTTTCAATTCAAATAATAACTTTATATAGCGGGGTTTACACAGCAAACGCTCCTCAAGAGAACCTACTGATATAAAACAAATCAGGTCTGTCCGCTATTGTATCTGAACGGCATAGAATTATTATAGAATAAAATTTCTGAATGGCATAGAATTATTGTAGAGAAATTATCATAAAATATAAAACAACGTCTAAAGACTCAATTATCACTAAACTAAAATTGAAAAACCAAAAGGGAAACTGAGTGAAGAAGTAAACTATCGGTTTTATCCACTGAATCCTATACAAGCAAAACGTTATTCTGGAAATAATATTTTATACTTTTAAATAGTATAAGAATAAGGAGGTTCAACTAAAAAGCCTTATCGCAGACAAGAGGATTTATTTTTGTACAATCGAATTTATTTAGTTTCTCTTTAATGTCAAAATTAATTTTAGGATGAAAATCCCTCAAGCGAATACCCACTCAACTCGTACAATATAAAACATCATGAACTCTCAAAAGGAAATTATTTAGTGCTCGCAACAAAAACCAAATCATTGTGTATTCTCAACATTTCAATTTGGAATTCATTTTTTTTATTTCATCATTATTATTACGCTTTCCCTATTTTGGCCAAATTAATAAGTCATTCTATCGGTTCTTTCCTCCCCCAGAGAGTGGAAAGGTTATTTTGAGCCTCAATCTACCCCATACTGTTCATTCCATTACTCTCTGCATGGTTGCCGCTCAAATGGACAACTTGTCTAATAAAAAAGACGATGGTAAGAACAAAGTGGAATGATAAGAGTTTGAATGCCACATTAAGAAAACACATTTCTTACTCACTCATAGCACTTAATACTAACGGACGATAGTTTTCACGTGTAAAGGTTAATATATTTTTCAGTAACAATTAAATGTTGTGTTTTAAAAAAGAATTAAATGTTTGCATTTTAAAATTTCGTCGTTCGAATTATTTTTATTTTTTATTAACAATGCACGGTTGATCGCAACTTATAAAATAATGCAAATTCAAATGTTTATTTTCAAGTGCGCGTGAATACGAAATATTAGATATTACAAAAAATATAAACATCAAAATAAATAACTAAAATCATAAGAACTTTAATACTGTATCATATAAAAGTATTAGGTGTTAACATTAGTTGTGTCTGTTTTTTTCCAAATTTAAAAATGAGCACCAAAAGTAAAACAAAATGGTCAAGGTTATATGTCTTTCGAATGAAAATTTTCTGCTCTACAAGATTCTATTATGTTTGCTTTTACGTTAAATATATTATTTTATTTGATTACAAGCCTTCAAAATGGAATGGTCAAGTAGACGAAAGTGAGCTTTTTCGACACCTCCTTCTGTTCGCGTTCAATCGAGGGAATAAAGCTGCCAAAGCTGCTTGCGATACTTGCGAAGTGTACGGTGAAGATGCTATGAATGAAAGGACAGCTCTTCGCTGGTTTTTGCGTTTCAAAGCTTAAACCATATTATTCATGAAGATCCTCTTGAAACCACCGTAGAATTGGCTGAGCAGATGAATTGTAGTCACATGACTGTATACCACCATCTTAAATCAATGGGAAAAGTCCAGAAGTTCGGCGCTTGGGTTCTACGTGTTTTGAGTGAAAACAACAAAAATCAACGTTCGACAATTTCTGCTGGTTTGCTCGCGCGTCATTGAGCAACGCATGGTCACAATCAAAGGTTTAAAAAATTGTACCTTTATGTGAATATGAAGAAATGGAAAAAATGGGTGAGTTATGGTCAAACGCCCAGAGCGAAACAAGGTTTGCATCCGCGCAAGATGATGATATGCATCTGGTGGTATTGGCAAGGACGCAATCAGACAGTCAATGCGGAGCTATACATTCTGCAAATGCTCAACTAAACAAATTTCAATAAAAAGGCTGGATTGGCAATATGGTGTTATTCTGCAACACGATAACGCCCGCCCTCATATCGCCAACATTACGAAAAATGCCATTCAAACGCTTGGTTGGGAAGTCCTGCCGCACCCTCCATATTTTCCAAACCTCGCGCAGTTGGTTTTCCACATCTTCCGATCGCTTTCGAATAATCTGCGCGGCGTTTCCTTCAATAATGACGTCGAATTGCGTACATGGTTGGATGAATTCCTCGAATCAAGACCGAATGGTTTTTATCGCACAGGCATTGAAAAACTTGAAGGACGTTGGCAAGAAGTTGTAAATAATGAAGGAGAATACATTATTGACTCTTTTGTTGTAAAATAATGCAGAAGAATACATTATTGACTAATTTGTTGTAATATTTTTTGTTGTGTCCTCATGTTCTCTTCATTTGAAAAAAAACGGACACAACTTATGTTAACACCCAATACATAGCAGAGTTGACAGATTCTCTTATTTCCTGGTCTGAACGCAATCACATCTATTTTTAATTTCGAAAAGCATGTTTGTGTATCATTAAGTCGATCATCTTCACCAATTCAACATCAATTAACAACATATGCAGAAAAACTTCATCGCGTAACCGAATTCAATGATTTGAGGACAACTTTTAGTGCCGGTATTACACGTAATATGTTAACCATGTTTTGCAACTTGTATCGCACTGTTACAAACATTTAGATTTTATAATTAGAATATCTTGAGACTTTGATAGCATCGATATGTTGCGAAATTTGTATAATTATTTAATTTATTCTAAACTAAAATATACCTTGAAAGTTTGGACTTCCCATCAAGTAAAATACAATAATATGTTGAAACAAATACAAAAAGTTTCTTTATGGTATAAAACAGAGGGTATAAGGAATGTTTGGTGGTTTGTGAAGATTTTAAACAAGAATGCAGGGGTCTATCCCGTTATCATATTTAAAGTATTGTAATGTAAATTCAACTGCCTATGTTCTCAACAATGACAACCATGCAAGAATCTTCAAATTTTCTGGCACTCACTTTTTAGATATATTGAACCACTGGAGTGACGCAGATAATAAAAGTATATTCTCGGATTCGCCTAGCACTATAACAAGCATCTTGCTTAGTATTTATTCAAATTAATTATATTTTTATAATTCAGACCCACTCTATGTAGCAAAAAATCTCTGTAATGGGAAAAAAATATTTATATATATTTTTTTTTCGATATATATATTTATACATAAATGCATATTTATATATCATCACCAGGCCACATTCATCCCCCTGCAGGATGTATGCCTTCCCAAGGGATTTTCAAGAAATCCTGTGCTTTGCGCACTGCTGCTACGTAATCGCTGGTTGCTTACGTATTTCGTCCACCCAACGTGCCTTCAGTCTTCTTACAGGCCTTATTCTGTCTATTGGCTGTAAGTGAACCAGTTGATACGAGTACATGCTATGATATAGTTGTGAAATAATCTGTTATCTCTACCTACTCGGATAGGTATATAGAATGATGATAATGTTATTTAAAAAAACTATTTAAACAAAATGCTACAATAATTCTTTATAGAAAAATAGATCGACTACAAGTTACTCAGTTTTCAACTGTTAACATATGACCACGATACAAAATTTTTGAAATTTACCATTGTTATAAATAATATATAATATTTACATTTAATTGCGATTAATTACGCAGTCCTGCAGAGTTTCCATTGTTTATCCTAATTGTGTCTCATCTTAGAACACAATATCCTTCTTTATCTAATTATAACTAATATATGAGAGGTGGTCATTAGATAAGGGTACCAACAACTTGATATAATCTTATTGTACTATGATAACACTTGAGAATATTTTAAATATCTTCAAAACTTCTAGCTTAGAGTTTGTTTACTTTATTGGAGAAAAATGATTTAATTCGTTAATGGCATACATGAGGAATGGCCAACAGGTTGGCTGGCATACATGAGGGATGGCCAACATGCATCGTGGTTGTTTTCGTAACTTACAATATGGCGTACGATGTTGCCAAATCTCAGTACGCGCATGCATTTGTTAATGTAGTCAGCACCTGTCTGCTTTAGGAATGTGTTGTCGTTTGGTTCACCTCCTGGCTTTCTCCCGGTGAGCATATTATTTCATATTTTAGTCTAGCACCCAGCGTGTCAAAGAATCGATAGGAATAAACTTTTTTAAGGTTCTAATCTGTGGTGAAAACAGTGTACATCCGTTTATTTTGAGAATTTAAACCCCTTTCAATTAAATGACGAATTCGAAAAAATCCAAGACTTACATTTACCGAAGTATGGGAGCACGTTTAATTTTTTATGGTGATAAAAGAAAAAATATTGTTGCTTAATACATAATTCTGAACCCATAACAAAGGAAGGTAATTTGAAAAGACATATTGTATGTTTCCATAGTAAATATCAGTTGAAATATCGATTATACTATACAGTGATTTAAAAACAAACAAAAATTAATGAGTTCAAGCATTTTTTAATAACACAAGAAAATGTGTTTAAAATACCTTTTTTAAAATCATTTGCAGTGATTTCCGCATCATTCAAAGTCTTTAAGCAAAAAAATGTAAAACTGTTTTTAACGTAGAATTTATAAAGGAAGCTTTTTTGGAAATTTATTACAAGTAACAGCGTGTTAATGTATTAAATCTCACTAATTTAATTTGTAGATTACGACTTTTTTAAACGTTCAATTTGACCGTGACAACAAACATGTTGGCCACCCCTGGCATATATTATGTCATATAATTTGTAGGGAACAAACTCTGAAGGTCCTAGCGTCACGCCGTGATTGTCCTTCTCGGTAGGGGTCAGCCAGCAAGTATAGGTGACGTCCGCCTTCACCCCTTACCTGGGATGACCACTAACGCGATTATTAAAGCCCGCCTAGGGGCTCAGCTGTCAACTTAGTAACATCGTTAGTCATCCTCCTCCGTGGGAAGACAGACATCCAAATTCAATTAAAAAAAACCGTCGTCAATACTATGATATTTTTTTCACACTTAGGTGTGTCGCCACCTGAGTAGTCCCTTTGGACAGTTCCTTCTTCATCAATACGTGATGTCGCGCTCATAAAAAAATATTTCGATCTTCTAGTGTAGATTGCGCTGGATAGGGACTTATTTTGTCCCCCATAATTGCGTGGGTGGAAGGATCGAACTGAACTAAACTGAACCTCCACCCTCAGTAGAATATCAACTAGAGCCAATAGAAAACACATTGCTTCGTTTTATTCTGAAACTCTTTAAAATGAATATCGATTGGTTATCAAGCTACTTTCAAAAGAGTGGAAAACCACGGTGAAAATTAAATGACGTTTACATGTGTATAAAAAAGCTTCTCTGACATATTCTGCAATAAAAGATCGGGCTTAACAGATTCATATAGGCAGGAAATCCATTAAAGATGACCCTTGTCAGACAGACTAGAAGTAGCCTTCACTACAGAAACAGCTGGATAATGCAAAAGCAACTGTTACATGACAGAAGGCTAAAATTCAAAGAAAAAACATTAGGTGTAGGCGTTTCATAATCACAGTGCGTCGAATTCTGCATAATTGTATTGCATTACACTATTGTTGTATGCATTGCAACCTGGCGGTCTTATAGCCATGTGGCAATATCTTCCAACCAACAAGAAAGATGTTAAAGAGGCCTTAAGTTAAAAACAGGCTGGAATCCATTTTAAAATAATCTGGTTCCAATCGGAACCGAACTCGCAGCCTCCGGGCTGGGAGACAAATAACCTACCAACTAGACCACATAGGTATACATGGCTATGATCATCTCAGCATAAATAATTTGAACGTAAGATGGAGGAAAAAATTCTTGAGTGCTGTTCAAATGCAAAATGTTGAGTACGACTGCAATGTCTGCAATTCAACACTTTCGTTTTCAAGAATTAAATCACTCACCCTATCTGTAGCCCTGACTTGCCCTTTAGTGATTATTTTTAATTTTCAAAATTGAAATCTGACTTGCGGGGAAAAATGAAAGTTACGGTGAAGTGATCATCACAGTCTTACACAATTTGAAAACAAAACTTCTCAATGTTTTCGTAATGTTGAAAAATTTATTAATCCTAAAAAAAGTATTGAACTACACGGTGACTTGATTAAAAAAAATTATGTCAATTGTTTTATATCCTCGTAAATATATGTGACGATGCGTATATAACGATACTTGTGATTAAATGATTAAAAATTATGAAGATCTTCTTTTGAATAATGTCAGGATGATAATATTGTAAGCATTGGGTTGGTGTTATAATATATGCATTATATGGTATATATTAATTAGATTTTTTCTAATATTAAAAAAAATAAAGGTAAAATATACAGATTAATCCGAATTATGTCAGACAAATCAATATATTAATTTAAAACCTTTATATGAATGCATAAAGTTGATTTCTGTACTTGCAGCAATTTATTTTAATCAAACATTGTAGCATGTCATCAAGTCGTTTCAGTTTCACGTTTGATGTCCGATGGTACTCAAACAAAATCGACCCTAAACATTTTTTTTAAACCTTTAAACATCTATCTCATACCAAAAGTCTTATACTTAATTAATATTTAGGATATCTGAGACATAAAATAAAAACTTTTTTCACTAAATAACCTAGAATCTTTTGCTTCATTGTCGTGTTAAATATAAAAAAATATTTTTTATATTTAAGACAACAATGAAACAAAAGATTCTATAAAATGCTTATTTTGAATTAAATACATAAAATAAGCTGAGATATAAAAGCTGCCAAGTAAGACTTCAATATGCGGGTAATTTTCTGAGTAAAATTTAACTAGAATTCTTTCCTTTCAAAGCCGCCGTACTGTCAACAATTTCTCAAGAGTTTTCCGAATAACGCTTTGTAATCTGAATCTTTTGTCGAATCATCGTATGCTATTTGAATTCCTTTTTTTAGCCAATATTTTCCTTTTTTTCTAAAAAAAATTCATCTTTCGTCAACTCATGTGAATAACTCGTTGAAGGATAATTTTATGCACGATTTATTTTATCATAATATAAATAGGCCAAAACCCGTACGGTTGTCACCAAAGAAAGAATACGAAAATTGAATTCTAAATACAAGAGAGCGAGAGAGGAATACTTCGAAACAGATTGAAATTATACTGAACGAACCGGTGTAAAAGGGGACGATGCCAATTTATTTTGAATTGTAATTCATTAAATAATTCATTTATATCCTATTATATTGAACCTTGTGATTACTTGTGTTTATTTATCTTATGCTCTTTTTTTTAATGCAGATAATTATATGTGGTTTTTTCAAGATGTCGGAAACGCGAAAACATTAAAGTTAATATATCTGAAACAAGTATTCAAGGAAAACTTTATCAACGATTTAAATTGAACAACAGTAATGTTTATACACAAAATATCGTGTATAAAGAGATTTTTGAGAATTAAACAATTCATCAATGAAGATGTACCTTTTTTATTTTAAACTTTAAACATTAATGAAGCAAAAAAAAATATTTTGATCTTGCTCCATTCGGTATTTCAAAAATGTATAACTTATTTTACTTTCGTGAATATTTCACGGGTTGCAACTAGTATTATTTAATGTGTTGTACATTTAAAAACTCATTTTTTAAATATCAAGTTAAATCTATATACCAAATACAAGCAGTACTTACAGACAGCTTCCTGCCTCTTTAATAAAACACTTATCTTCAACATCGGGAATTCAGGATCAATTCCTAGTTTTGTATTTATATATAAGACTTTTGTTGTATACAGTTCCACCTGCTGGTTTATTGCCATGTGGCAACCGACCAAAAGGTGTTTAAACTCTTTTTTTTAAATTCGGAATTCCAACGAAAATCAAACACGCAACCCTTGAGTTGGAAAACAGATGTTTTACCATCAAACCCACAAAGATGACATGGATAAAGTACTTGCGCACATGCCTTTTATTTTCTTATCGTATATTAAGTACATTGCAACTACGCAGTAAACCCACCATGTTGGACTTTATTTACTATAATTTGTTTGAGTATGTATATCTAGTAATTTTACATTTGATACACGTTCAACCTAATCACATCAAATAACAAGAAAAAGAATGATCAAAATATTATGTGACAACAGAAACAATGATATTCATGTTTCCTGTGAAGTGACTCAGTTATGCCTATAAAATTATTAGAAGTTCAATCCTCAATGTATCCACTGATATGTAGAAATATCAATGTCAGAGTATTCATTCAATAACCTCGTTCCGTGTGCGAGTGGTGATCATAACTCTTTTTAAACAGAACTATTAAGAGTAACGTATATTATTTTCTCTAACAATTATATATTTCACATTTGAAGGGAATTGGATAGTGAATGTTATTTATGTACCTTAGAGCTGAAAGTCCGGAAGTCACATTTTTTTCAAAAATGAGTTATTAATGCATATTTCATCATTATTATCAGTTCTATTAATGCTGAAGACGTGGAAGTTCATTGATAAAGATTGAACGAAATACGTTGGGCTAAAACTGTTGAAGTCCAGATGTGATTACGAGCTGAAAGTATTGTAGTCCATTTACATCATTTCAGCTCTTATTCAAATTGAACATTTCTAATTCGAAACATGCGGAAGTCCAACATACGGTGTTTTAGCTCTAACGTGGGGAAATTGTATTTTCCTATTTTTGGACTTCAAGTGTTCTGGCAGTGTTTTTTTTACAGTTATATTGTTTGGCTGTGTTGTTTTGTTAATAATAACCAAAAAAAAATCAAAATATTGTCGAAAAGAGCAGAAATTATTAAAAAAGCCTATAAAAGGCTTTCGAGAAAAAAGTAAAGGTCTCGTATTATGAAAATATCCCATTGATTTATATTTTTTTATTGAGTAAATCACATAACGTCAAAAGTTATCGCACACTGTACATGGCTGTTGGAAATTGTCAATTCTCAATTATAACTATTTATTTTACACTCTTCTGATGGACATTTTTTGACCAGGCGATGTTGAGAATGATTCTTTACGAAAACATGATAAAATGCTGCAAAAACAACGACAGTATGTTGCATCAATCATCAAAAAAGTGCCAGTCCAAAGAAGTCGACCTAGAAATGCAGCGCAGGAAGGAAGACGCAATTTCTCTTACAAATATACTTTTGACTTTTGACTTTTGAATAAGTGCAAGTGTGCAAGATATTCTTTCTATATACGCTTTCAATTAAAGACGGATTTGTACAAAACGTGGCAAGTAAGAAAATAAAGAATGGAGGAGGAAATATTATGAAACATCACAGAGGTCACCGTCCAGCTCTAAACAAGTTCAAATCCAGCCATCTGAAAATGACAAGAAATCACATAAAAAATTCCCTACATATAAGTCGCATTACAGTAGAGAGCGAACTCAAAAGAAATACTTGAGAAGTGACCTGAATTTTAACAAAATGTACGACCTTTTTAGACAAGAACAAACCAATGTTGGAGACATCCCGAATAAGTGGCTCTATCGAAGAGTTTTTGACGAAGAATTTAACTATGCATTTAAAATGCCAAATAATGTCACCTGTGACACCTGCGACGAATTTGTGGCACTGATCAAAAACAGTTAATATGAATCAGAAAGTGCAGAACATAAATTGAAACAAGGAGAGCATATTAAAGAAGCCACTAACCGCTAAAATTTAAAAAAATATATAAAACAACATGCAACGAAATTTCAATAGAAAAATAGTTACTATGCTTGATTTACAAAAATGTTTCCCAACTCCGTTTCTAAGCAATGCCCAAAGTTCTTACAGACGGAAACTTTGGACATTTAATCTGACCATAACATGATGATACTAATAAAGAAACATCATGTATGATGTGGGATGAACCAAAAGGTGGCCGGGGAGGAAATTAAGTTGCATTGTGCATATTAAAATGAACAAATGACACTTTAAGAGGAAGTGAAATTGAAGAAGTGACCATTTGGTCAGACAATTTTGCTGGCAAAAATCGAAATTTAATTATCATACTGACATATTTTTGGATACTCAAAACACTTCTTGGTGTTAAATTAATAAATCATAAGTTTCTGTTGCGTGGTCACACACATATGGAAGTGGACTGAGACCATGCTTTTATTGAAAGGGAGAAGAAAAGACAAAAAATTGGTTGCAACTAGTTAGGTCATGTCGGCGCACGAAGCCTTTTAAAGTTATGTCAATGGAGATAGGTGACTTTTAAAAATTGCGTGCACTATGTCCATCAAATAATGCACCCTTTGTCTCAAGAAAAAAAAATTCAATAAATTACATATTCCAAATATACATATTTCAATAAATTACATATTTGAATAAATTACATAATACCAAGGCGGTATGAATGCAAGTCCGTACTGAATCCATGGGATTGCTGTTTTAGAAAACACATTTTAGTAGCGACGTGTTCGAAGTCATAGATTTACGACGAAAGGTACAGCAACAAACTGTGAATTTTCCGCCCACTTTGCCTCATATAACTGAAACTCTGCGGTCAATCAGCACTGCAAAATACAATAATCTACAAATTCTTAAGCAATGGATTCCGGAAGCATTTCATAGCTTTTATGATAATATAATAATATAAAGCACGGCCAGAAGGCTGGTGATTATCCCGAAGACACGGTTGTGGACTGACTGTGGATAAATTTCCAGCAACTGATTTTATTAATTTTGTCTTACTCAAAAGTTTTAATTTAAAAAATATATTTTTTATATTAACCTATTGTACCCAAATAAAATTTAATAATAATAACCTTAATAAAATATAAAAACATTCAATGTTATTTTATTTTTCTATACAATAATATAATATTGTATTTTATTACTCAACTCAACAATGTCCATAGTAGTCAATGTATATGAGAAATAAGTTAGAGCAAAATGTATTGAAGTCCAATTAATACCGCATAAAAAATTTATTTTCTTAAATCTCCTTTTATTAGCCAAGAATGGCATTAAAAGAATTAAATTTAGTAAAAATGAAACTGTAAAAAAAAACAATATCGGAAACAAAGACAATAGAACACATTTTGTTTCTAAAAAGCTCTCCTGAATAATTTTGCGAATGAGACATCCAGAGTTTCAGCTCTAAGGTACAGATTTATAACTAGTAAATGTATACCTTCATTAAAGTAATAAGTGAATGTGGAAGAAATTGTTCATTTAAAAATATTATATTCATATTCACTAGTCACTGTATGATATATCATATATTGTATATCCATCGTCCATTGTTTATTGACCTTTACTAACAACGGCCTAGAAAGGAAAATTTAAAATAAAAAGATAAAAAAACCTTTCATAATTTTTTTTAATTATGGTATTTTACAAACAATTTTAACGTATTTAGAAGTGTATTGCCATTTATCTGGGAATTACGCTTCAGTCTTACATTTTAAAGTGCAAGAACACTTACAAGCTTTGTTTTGCACTGTTAGATTGAACACTAGCAATCATTCTTAGTGTTGTCTGAAAAAACTACACATTTAGACTTTATGATAAGTTGTTGCGAAACACCATCTTGTAACTAAAACAATCATTTCAAAAACTTACCTGAATGCAGCAAGCTTGAGTATATAGTATAAACCGCAATTGCTCATAGGTGTTCAAATTCAAAACGTTCACTAGCAAAAAGCAGTGTAAATACACTTTCACTAATGTATTGTATATAGACACATAACACTTAAGAATATATTCACTAATTATATAAGTGAAGGTGAAGGTGAAAATTCACCAGTAATACTTTGCATTTACTGACCATACGATTCCACTGTAACGTATACAAAATACCTTTCAGTTCTGAAGGAAAATTCCATAAAAAACGCATTTCCTTTTAAAATATCAAAGTTTCAACTTTCCGAAGAAAAACACCAGAAAATAAAGGTTTGATAATGAATTATAGAAAGTTTCAACTTTCCGAAGAAAAACACCAGAAAATAAAGGTTTGATAATGAATTATAGATATCATAAACGTGATGTTGTATATTTTTTTAGCTACCTAAGTTAAACAACATACATAAATAAAACTCTGCAAAAAAACCTACTTTTTTCCAATTTGATTCCGCTGAGCTCTATTTATTTATAGAACAAACATCCTACGTTACATACACAAAACGAGTCACCCCACTTTACCAAATTATTCATAAAGGTCCATCAAATTTACTCTGAGATGTTGAGATCCAATTTAATAAACTAAGGAGATTATGTTAAACATATTATTTTAGTATTCATGCTAATATTTTGACATACTTAAGCATTCAAATGTCTGCCTCATTCATTAAATCTTCTGAGCAGTTCGTCAACCATTTTCTAGGCGAACACTCAAAGCTAAATTGAAGAATCACATGAACACTAGCTGCGATTTTAGCACTTTCAGCCAATTTGGCAACGTGATCTATAAAACCTTGATAACATTTAATTCTTAGTCTTCTCTTATGATGTTTAATGTAGTTTAGGTCATTGGTCACTTGCAGATAATAATCCACTTACCATAATGATAGCTTTCCCGCACTCATAATTGGATTGAAATAATCACGCTATATTGTTAGAGCGGCATGGGCACATTTGTTCCATTTTGATTTAAATAATTACCTAGGGGCATAATATTCCTATTATAAGTTCAGAGCCAAAATGTTACTTTTGAAAAACCTCAATCTAATGCATCAGTTTCCTTTCAAATTTGGCTACAAAGAATGTGTTAGGCATAAGACTGGGATAGTATTATATACGAGTATGTACATATATAGAGTATCTCAAAAAAATGTATACACACTTTCATACTGTGCCGTTTGCCTGAATTTGATGGAGAAATTTATCATACTGCACATTTGTGAAGAGTTTAGGGATGAGGAGGACTCCTGTTTCCAGTTAGATGATGTACCTTCCCACTACCGTGGTAATGTGAGAGCCTATCTTGATGAAAATTTGCTAAACAGATGAATTGGGTGTAGAAGTAGCATTAAGTACTCACCGCACTCCCCAAACCTCACCACGCCAATGAACATTTTTTAATGAAGACTCCTCAAGAATGATGTAAATGGCACAAAACTTAAAACCTACAATGAATTGAGAGCAACCAATGAAAAAACACGCAGCCAAATAACAAAAAAATGGCTCTTGAAGTTTGTGATTCCACGTTATCAGCAGTGCAGCCATAAAAGCCATAATTAGAGCATTTGTGACAAATTAAAAAACGAAGACGTTTATTTTCTTTAATTTGAAGTTTTAATATTAGACATAGCTTAAAAAATACTGAATTTTCACTCTAATGAAATGTGTGTATATTTTTTGAGACAACATGTATTTAAGCAACGCATCACAATTCATATATCTACTACTATTTTATTGTTTATTTTTTTGTATATGCAAATGATCAAAGTGACGTAAATTAAAAGTACATATGTGAAAATCACGATATGATACAAAAGTTACATATCCATGTTAAATATAGAAATATTTGCTGAAATGATAGATACATGAATGGAAATTAAGTTTGTAAATATTTTCCCTCGATGCCTGGCAATTCGCTAAATGCCACTGCTAATGGAAGCAGAACAAACAGCCTTCCTTAAAAGCATTACGCTCCAGTTGCATTCAGTTCATTAAATACATTCAGTGCAGTCAGCAAGCGTCAACAACATTTATAAACAGTGTTAATTAACGACGTTCGAGAATTCAATTCAACCTGCATCTCCGTTTATACTTTGAAAACAATTCAAGAAGACCAATTAAGATTTTTCTTGATATTGTATTTATATTACGATTTTATTGTATTTTGCGAGTATTTAGTAACATTCTTTCAACCAAAAGATATTTTTGAGCGTACCTGAAAAAACGCGGTACGAAAAGTTCGTTCAAAGAGGGAGTTTATGTTATATTTTCAAATTCCCATAGTGCTCTTCATTAAATTTCAGGTAATCGTTTAAATTACTTATACAAAGAAATTATTTGCTCAATCCAAAGTTAAGTTATTCCAATTGATGTATGTTTCTCTAGCTTGGATCCCTTCACATATTGGTATCAATGTGTTTATTCCTTGGCAAAGGAAGCATGTTCTACCGGCTGTCCCCTATCTGATTTTTCACTGCCAGTAACTAATCTTTTAAATTAAATTAAACATGATATTTAGCACCGATTGGCATTGGATTGGGATATAACTAGTGTAAATAAATGCTTATAAATCAATCAAACGAAATACGAGTATATATCAATCCAACAATATATCCCTTTGAAACCATGATTTAATATAATAATATTGAACAAGATGGAAGTATCTGTCATGTGTCGTTTGCGGACGGGCTAGTGCGCGGTGGCTTGTCACCTTTATATAATGAGTATTGTGGAGAATCTCAGCTGAGAGTCCGGTTTGGATGATGAAACTATAGATCATGTTTTTTTCGGTTGTCTTTTTCGAGGGAGATTTGATTTGCTGAAAGTCATATATTTACCACGTCCAATGAATTTTACGTTTCTTCTTTCTTCGTTAAACTTTTTCACTGATAGAACGATTGTTAAATGTTGAAGCTTAATCAGTAGAAACTTTAAATTGTCTAAAATTTTAATTTATAAATTTATTTTATTTTATTGTCTTATATAATTGCATAGTGACTTTAATTTGGTGGCAAAAATTATCCTGGTTTCAGTAGATTGCCTATACTAAAAAAGAAAAAGTTTCGCTATGTTTGCCTATCTGCATAACTAGTCCCTGTTTTGGGTGAGCAGAGAAAATTGACCTCCAATTTATTCTACCCTCGCACATATCGTTCACTTCTGCCATGTCTATACACCTCGTTATATATTATCTTTTATTATACAGGTTTTAATCTTCCTTCTTTCAAAATTCTATTCGTTTAGTCGCCAATGCACTTAAACCCAACATATTGTCAAAAATTTGAGAGATTTATCAAGTCGTAAATTATAGAAAAAAATCTTGTCGAGCTAGAAAATCCGTCTTATTATGGTTGATGTTTTACTATCTTATTATGAACAATACTTTTTTCATGAAAATTAAATAAAAATAATAAAATGAAGGAAACTTTCTTGGTTTTGTCGCCTGAAAAGAAAACAAAAAGTCCAATCTAAATATTAAAAGGTTTTATCTTTTATTGTAGCATAGAGGTGTTAAACTTTTTTTAATAAAAGGAAAGTTTTTAAATAAAAATACGTTTTTATTACTTTGTCTGGTTTCTTTATAGAATTTTAACCATTGTGGTAAAAATACCTTTTTGAAAAAACTATCAACGTTATTTTATTCTTCCTGCCCTCATTTGAAGTCGGGATGAAGTCTACCAATAAATGTTAATAGGGTTTTTTCATGAGTATAAATGAAACCAAAAAATAGTTATAAAGAATTTTCCTTCCTTATATAGACAGAAAATATATCAAATACTACGAGTTAGCCAGTCCTAAGATTGTATATATCCTTTTTAATCTAATTGATTTGTGATTATATTACGTAATATACTCATTTTAGCCTGCCATAAGAAGTTGTAGTTAAGAATAATTGAAAAAAGATGTAACAATTTTTTTTACGTATATGTGATTTCATAATTTGGCCATATCATTATTGATTTATTTATATTAACACTTCAAACACCTCACTGAATACCACATATCGTGTAAATTGGTGCAAAACTCCAAATTTGTTTTAACAAAATTTGGTATATAATTTTCTCCAGCACTCTGTAGATGCACATTGAACAAAAATCGTCAGTGATTTAAATAAAACCAAATAAAATACAATACGTTTTCTTTTCTGACTGATTATACAAAAAATATCAATATTAAATAATGGTGATTCTACTAAGGACCTACGATTTAAAAGCATGACTTATATTTATATCATGATTTTTCTTTAGGACTTTTTGTTTATGTGGAAATGAATTGTTTGTGCCTGTGCTATTAAAATCTAAAAAGGAAACAATGATCAATACACTTTTACAAACTGTACTAGCAGTTGAATCACTAAAACATTTTTTCTCAATAATGTGTTTGATGCGATCATAAAAATTGTATGCTAAGCCACTGTAGTTAGTTGTGTAGAAAGGGGGGAAAGTAATATAAGTAATTCTCACAGATCTTTCTAATACTTTTTATTCTTCGACACTTTATGACGTGGACGACATCTGTCATAAAAGAGTGGCAATTCGGGATGATTTATTATTTGCACTTTGTATACTTTACGCTCATTTTTATTAATGGAATACACATATACCATATGTGTTTACATTATTTATTAAAAAAACATATTTTCCTATATGAAACAGTTAACTTAGAAAATTATGCGATTACCGAGAGTAATTATCAAGTTTCACTGATTTCTTTAAGGCCAATTTAACCGTTACTTATTTAACCGAATTATTTTATAAACTAAAATTCAAACCAGTTTATATTTTAGGCAACGTAAATTCGGCGATATATCGAAGATTTCGACTTTGATTTTTTATGATGATCCATGTTAAATAATTTATTATTATTTTTTTTATTCCACAAATAACATTAATCCCCAATAAACGTGTTTCTACCTCCTATCTCAAGGTTTTCTTGCGTCGGAATGATCTCGGTTTTGTATATGATCGGACGGAATCATTGTGTATGATATATTGACTCAAAATACATCTATTAAAAAATGAGGATTATTTTTACATTTAAGTCTACTTTTTTGTAATAATATTTGTTTCCACTAAGATTTATGTAACTAGTAGTATAACAAAGACATTTATTTTTAAATATCCTTAAGACGTTAAGTATTATTAGAAAATACTATAAAAAGATATTTCAAATATAAAATTTATGTATTTCGTTGTAATTTGTTTCAAAGTCGAAATATTTCAATTATTCAAAATACTTAATATAAAAACAGCATGGATTACTTAAAAATTATTTCTAAACTCAAGTTCTGTCCTCATTGTTTAAAATGTTATCAATCATAACTTTTTTTAAGCAAATGTTAGCTATAAGATAAATGAAAACATAAGCAACCAATGATATTTTTTAAAACTGCTAGTTATGCTTTAAAAAAGCAAATGTTTTACGCGATCTAGGATTTCTGTCGAACAATTGAATCACAACTCAAGCTTTGGGATTCGGTTAACGCACTTGACTTTTAAAACCCAAGGCGAGCTACTCTAGTTCCATAAGAACAACGTTATCTTCACTATCACGCCATGTCCCTTTTTAAGTAGGCCGATATAACTTATCTCCACTTCATTCTATGCATCTTTGGTTTCATAATCATGGATACTTTCCTATTATAAAGACAATTCTCCCTTCCCCTCTTCGCAGTTTGATGAATTAGGGCATGCCATATCTTCCCAAACTTCTCGTACCTTATTTAAATACTAAGCAATTTTTTTTTATCATGACTTATTATTTTTTCATGATAAGAGTTATCTCAATGCTCCTTTTTACTATTAAGGTCCACATCTTCTTTCAATCCACATTCTTGCCTAATGTCCTCATTTCTTGTTTTGTCACACATTCTTATTCCTTGCATTCTACGGAACATTCCCATTTCTACCGCATTTACTTTACTTTCATCGCTTAATGCCACGTCCAAAATTTACTTCCATATTTAATTGTGATATCCTATAAGAGCATATTGTTTTATTGATGTCGAGTTTACCAGTAAATGGTGTTATATAATATATAATAATATTTCTGAAAACTCATTTGAATATCCGTTAATAATTTTTTTGTTTGTTTTTAGTGACAACAAAACAACTCTGCAAATAAACAAATTTAATATTATATTTTTTTTATTTAACAGTTGTTCAATGTTAGCTTGTCGCTTAGTTTGATTGACATTTTTAGCGATACGGTAAGTTTTCTTGTTAAAATGTCACAACATCTGTGTTTTCCCACTTTTTTATTTCAAGAAAATTCTTTCCTGTCGGAATTGTAATTTTGCCGATTTATGCATAAGTTTTGTAAGGAATATACGAATATATAAAAAAATACTCCTTCACGACGACAAATGTCAAAGGCATAAGTATTTTTCATATATTAAATAAAAGAGACCAAATTTAAAGTAAAAATATTATTTTAATACCTATTATCTTCTCTGAAGTTTGCTATACAGTAAATATTACCTAGAAATATATGTACACGTATCATCACGCCATGTCCATTGGGGGATAGGTAGATATAACACATTTCCAAACTTTTATTATCTTGCAAAATCTTTATTTATTCATACTTCTCACTTTACCTTGTTTAAAAATCTGGTCCAATTGATCCAACGTTTTCTTCGGTCTTCTTTTTCCATTACGCTCACATTGTACTTCTTACTTGTATACTTATCAGATATTGTTTTGTCATTCATTTTTTATCCCTTCCAAACCATCTACAAGCTTTTTTTTTTCATTTTACTTAAAATATATATTTTATTCATGCATTAATTTCTGACGCCTTCATTTCGCCATCTTTCATACATTGACCTTCCACATTTTTAGTGCATGCATCTTTACAGTATTAATCTTACTTATATCCTTCTTCTGCGTCTGTCCAAGTTTCACTTCTTGACGTTAAGTTGAACACCAACAGAATATTATGTCATGTCATTTTTACTACTCTTGATTAAATGCAGTTAATTTATATTACATCAAGTTATCCATTCACCTTGTTCCTTGTCATTACCTTTCTTTCAATGTCCCTTTCAACTCGGCTCAATAAACATACTGCCCAGATAGCAAAATTAACCAAAATGCTCCTGTTCTCCCATACACACTCTTTACAAACCTTTTTTCTTTAGTCAACTTTTGGTGTTAACCTATTAACTTTATGATATTAAGGAAGGACCCTGTTTGGTTCGTTCATTTTCAAACCTTTTACTAAACATTTCTCATACAGCTCACTTATCATATCTATTCAATTTATTTCATTCTCAGCACGCATCACCGTATCTTCAGCAAACAGAAGTAAACTATATTTATTCACTCACTCTTACACCTCTCCCATCATCTTTTAAATCGCGCACACATGAATATTTATAAAAAATTAAGAACCAAGGTAACGTCACGCACCATTGTTTTACGTTTTTAGTCATTTTAATTCGATTTTTCTTACACACCCTTCTTTGTACATTTAATTATTTAATATAATGATGCAATGACAGATATTACTTTATCATTCCCGCAAAAGCTTTTTAAAATTTTCCACAATATCTATCTTCTTTAAAGTTCATACGCTTTCTCTAAATCTAGAAATGCATAAAATTCTTTCCTTCCCCTTCCTAAACATTTCCCAAATATGTTCCGTAACGCAAATTCCGTTTAACTTATTCTACCAAAAAAGCACCTTTGCGTGTAATTATACCCCCCATACCTACAATTAAATTACTCTCTCAATTAAAATCCTTACATACAGTTTACCTACAACACTTAATAAAGTAATGGATCTTTAGTTATTGCACTCCATCAAAGAGCCCTGACCCTTATATTGTCAGGCCAATTGACCAATATAATGGCACAACGATTACTTTTCTCCAGTCAGTAACCTAAAGATTCAAAATGTGCTTAAAAATATACATCCATCCATTCAATCAATCCATCCCCTTCATGTACAATATACTCAAGGGCTAAACCAAAATTTCTCAAACTTTTTTGGCTCACCGTCCCCTTTTCAATTATTTTTCAGCACCTCCCTCGGGAAAACTTTATTTTAATCTCAACTTATAATAGATTTATAAGTGCTGTTGTGTCTTTTTTTTTTATTTCACCAAAATATTCATGGAGCAGTGCGTGTAATCTTTTAATTTAATCTTCTTATTACCACTTGCTCCTCAACGCCTCCTTACTGCCACTGGGACTAGCACCGCCGCCCTCCCCCGAGATTGCTACAGCACCCACAGGGGGGCAGTATAGCCAACTTTGGGAAACAATGGGCTATACTATAATATGCTACAGCCTAACTCTTTTTCATATCCTTGACAGCCATTTTTATCGCCTCTAAGGTAATTTCATATATATAATCAATCTTGAAAGAGCAACTCATTCTCGCACATCTAAGATTATTATTATAATCACTTGTCGTATACACTTTCTTTAAACAATTATTTGATCGTTTCGTTGTATTTTTATCTACGCTCTTATTTAGTGTACCGTCATCTTTTCAACTCAGTAAACATCAAATGATTTATTATGAATTTTATTTAATAAATTCAATGAACGACGAAATTTTTAATTGAAATTTAAATTGGATCTAAACATAAACCCTTAAAATTTTTGTTTGCCTAAAATATCACAAAGATCGGATTTTTAAATTGAAGTATTAAAAAAACCTTATTAAACAAAAAGCTTTATTTTATCTTCACGATTCATGAATACATAATAAAATATTTCCAAAAATATAGGTAATCTATATAAGTTGTATATAACGTACAAGAAATTTTAAAATACCAAAAAACATACCGCGACCAAATGCATCAAATTTGAATGAGAAAAGAGTGAAAATCCTTTACAGTAGGATGAGTATGAACGTGACAGAAGTGAAGATAATATGCTATTTGCCTACCCCAATAGTTCATGATGATGGTGATTTTTTTATAATACGTCATTCATTATAAGAAAGAAAAAAGGTTCTGCGTATTTCGATTGTGAACCTCCGAAAACGGTGAGAAACTAATTACTATATTTCTCTTTTATTTACTATTTTTAGTTGACGGTAAAATATTTAATTTTAAACCTAAAATTATTCTGTTTATGTTATGTTATTTCAAATGACTGAAATAAAAATTGGTTTTATATCGTACCAAAATAAAGAGAAACTTTTATGTCAGACAATAACAAAAAACGAAAAAAAAACCCTTTGAAAAGTCCACGCGAGCGGAGAAAATATAAAAACGGCTTTTAACAAGAATAAGCGGAAATGCATTATGTACCAGTTTTTCCAAGAATGCTTGATACGTGCGACGTGGAGTAGAGGAAAATAAACCAAGTCAGTGATTTCAAAAAACTTTCATCGTTTTTTTAATTACTTTTATTTAATTCCTTCCTGCCCGGTATCTCATGGCGGAGCTTTGCAGAGATTATCGGGTCCTGAATATAGCTAATTTGTATCTCAAATCCATTATCTGGCACTACCATCGAGAGCAAGGGAAGATGCAGACTCAGCAGAGACACATGACACGCATGGCAACTAATGAAATGTTCACCATCCCTAGAGATAAAACCTCTTTTGCCCAAAGGCAATATGCTTATTTGGCTCCCATGACAAACAATGGCGTGCCGAATTTAATAAAGGTAAAGGGAGGAAAACCATTTAGACAGTCGATCGAAGCGTGGTTGTTATTGCGACAGGGTTTTGAGTACTTGGGCTTTCAGCATGAATGACGTGTGGAAAAGATTAGTGTTGGCCCTTGAGTGTGGGTTTCTTCTTGTTGTTTTAATTTTTGTTGTTTTGTATTTGTGTTTCTGTGTATTTTTGTTTTTATTCCTATGATTGTGTGCGGTATATTATGGGATGAACATTTTGGTCTTTCTGGAGTGATGATGTGTAAAGGGTTTGATTTCGCATGATGTTTCCAGTTGTAATTGAGTGTCACTGTTTGTCGGGTTGATGAGAACGTGCAATGGGATTTTGTTTTTGTGTAATCAAAAATCGGAAAGAAATATCGATTTATTTTTTCATGCTTAATATCCTCAGTGAGATACAGGAAAAAGCCTAATTTACTGGGGATACGACAAATGAAAGGCAACAAAGCCAGATCCGTTAAAATTGTATGTCCAAATTAAATTACCTGTTGTTTTTTTTTGTTTCGCAAATTATGTTTATTTCTTGTAATGTGTAATAATAAATAAATAAATAAATTCATATAAAAAAAATGAAGATGTTGAAAAGAAATCCTTCTTCACCGTTAAGATTGGCAAAAAGACTGTTGATTATTTAATTTGTGAACATGGAACTGAATTTTACAACATACAAATTTTACACCCATCGTCATCGACTACAATAGTAAAAAAAAAGTTAAGGTATTTAGTATAAGAATTTACAATAAGCTGCCTTATCTTTAGAAGGAACTGAGCTATTATGCGCTTA
Source organism: Odontocerum albicorne (assembly GCA_949825065.1). Classification (NCBI taxonomy): domain Eukaryota; kingdom Metazoa; phylum Arthropoda; class Insecta; order Trichoptera; family Odontoceridae; genus Odontocerum; species Odontocerum albicorne. Next base: position 20,176,295 of record OX463846.1, on the reverse strand, counting down.
AAAAACATTGGATAAGTGGTTATTTCAACAGGAGTAAATTATATCCCAGTATAATTTAATAGCTCGTCTCAAATCGTAAAAATAATTGTTGTCTTATTTCAATAGGAATGTAATGAAAATATATCACTATGGGGATTAATTTGCTGTAGTAATGGGAATCTTACGTAATCTTACGGCATTGGACAATTCCAAATACTACAAACTGCAATTAGTTAAGTTTTCCTTATTGATAGTAATTATGCCATTTGAGTAGAGGACTCTTATACGAGTATATAAAGACTTAGTAAATATAATACACTATTTTAATTAACGTTTAAGCTTCATGATAATTTCCATTTCAAGATACGTATGTACATTTTTTTTAAATTAAGAATGAATTAACCATATATACGAGTTTTCTTCGAAATCTAGCCGGACATATGTTGAAAAAAAGGTATTGAAAAGTTTTATCGGTTATGCATAGTATTACATTTTAAAATGACCACTTATATAAGAAAGAATAAAATAAATACAATATTATTAAAGAAAACAAATAATACTAGCGTTAAAAGTTTTAGATTACCATTAAACTTTTTGAATTTGATAACTTATATGTGGCATGAAAACATTACGCGTTAAATTTTAGGATAAAAAACACGGTATGAAGCTTAAAATATTCGTGTAGTATTTATGGAATTATAAGCAAGACTTTTATTTTCTTATAGCTGGTAAAAAATAATTTTGATCGAGATATGCTTTTAAGTAAATGACAGGCTCAAATATCGATTAAATAAAATATATTTTCTCAGGAGATCTCAATTCTATTAAGTAGAGTATACTATAAGTATTTAATACGGTTATGGTTTGTTCAAAATACGCCTCACAAAAAAGCTCTTCAGACATCAAATATTTATTGCTTCTACTTTTGCAATGAAAAATATATAACAGAAGTTTATTTCTAAAATATTTCTATCATTTTTAAATGGGTATTACAAACAAATACTTTCTTAACCAACCTTAAGAGGCTTTAACTCGTTTTGAATTAACGATATAAAGCTCTTTCTACTTACAAGTGTCGGCTTTAGAACATGGAGGTTAATTAAATGTTTAAACTGTCGTAGATACGAGTATTGAAACAGGCTGCAGAAGAATGTTAATGAAATCTAATGAAAAACTCGAATATAAACAAGGTAACCACTAATTACCAGAGATATAAGGTCACCAAGGTTGGCATGCATATGCCATGTAAGCAGATCTCAGTTGACACGGCCAACAGAGATTGTTATGTAAGCCAAACAACACAGAAGACGGCCACTTGGCAGACCGAGACAAAGGCTTTTAGACAATATGCAACAGAACCTTAGGAAGATGAAAATAGAGAGAGACTAGAGGGAAACGGAAAATGGCCGATCAGCTTAGAAAAAAGTCGTCTCGACTCCCATCTACTCGTATATAGTTAACCAGTGTTTTTTTTTTTTTCAAAAAAAAAACTATTGTATGTATTACATTCTAACGACAAATTGCGAAAAAAATACATCAAACAAAATAAAAAAAACGGAAGATACATAAAAATTGCTTATGTGAATTATCGAGCTATTTATAACAGATTTTGCTTAAATCCAAAAATATTGTATGTTAAATATGAAAAAACCTTCTGGGATTTTTATAAACCTTTATCGATATTATCTTTCATAACGCCAAATACGAGATATTTTTCGCATTAATCTGATGTATTCGAATAAATAAGATCACAGGAAAGTATTTATAAATTTAATAGAATACGTATTATTGAACCTTGCGTACGTCTTAATATTTACACAAATAATAAAAATTTCTCAGGATCTAAGGATCTATAATTTAAGCTCATAATATTCATATTTTATATAACATACTTCACATAGTCAAAATATTCAATGTAAATCGATATTAAGTTTCGATAACAAACCATAAACATATTTATTGGGTTGCCAGGAAATAATTTCGTATTTTTTGGTTGAATTCAAACACGAGATTGCGTTTGATGATCGTAAAAGGGTTTTTTTAATATTGACAGTACCACATTAATCTTTTCTGACGTAGAACGCTGGTTATTATCGATAAATGCCTTTATTCGGTCACCATCAGTGGTAATCGGCCTTATAAAGTGGACACCATCTTCGAGTGTTGTATCACAATTATGTACTTTTTTTACACCACATTCGACACACAGATATACTGAATAGATATATATTTTGGTTTGTATCATACTTTTAATTTGCGCTATTAAAAAAAATTAAGCACCGAAAAAAACTATTTATTTTGTGCGCCTTTGAAATGGCCAAAAAACCGCCCAAGCAATTTGGGTACATAATGGCCGAAAAAGTGCGTTTAACTATTACCTTTTATAGTACTATACATTCATCACGTTTGGATTACGATAAATTTGCCCTTAAGACATGCATCCAAGAAAATTGATCGTTATTTTTGGAAAACATACTATATTTCACCATTGGAAAAATTTTTGGAGCAGTGCATGAGTGCACTAGCCCACTGAAGAACCAGGTGTTACGAAATACTAGTATATTAAGATTGGAAGACTTCGATAGTAAGCGCCTCCTTGAAAGACGTCAACTGCTTTGCAAGCCAAGAATAAAATGGGTTAATAACGATGAACTATCCAGAGCCGATATCGGTGGAAGTTAATTATGGAGACAAGTATCTAGACTGGATGATGGTTTGTCGTCGTCGTTGCTGGGTCTGTACTTGAAGATCCCCTCGTTATTCCAACGTTAATTTAGTTGGAAAGCAAAGTTGCGAGTAAGTAAGCCATTGCACACCAGCAAACGGCCCCGCCGCTATACTGGATCCCATAGCACACCTGAAGTGAGACGATTGGAGCACACTGACATGTTTTTTTTTTCGCTTTTTATATAAAAATATCTAAGACTGAAACCATAGGTATCCTTAAGCCTTCGAATACTAGGCAGAAAAAATGCCTGCATCATTCGAGGAGAGCAGATGACCTTCTGTATGGAAGTCTAGTGTGTTACCGCGCGGCCATGCGCTTCGATGATTTGACATATTTGAATGACATATTTTACAATAACTCAGAACTTGTTTGGTTAAATTACATTTAACTTTATTGCAAACAATTGTGGTCTATATGATTTTGACATCTTACAATAGTAAAGTATCGAAGCTGTTTTTTTTTTCTGGAATGAATTATATTAAATAAATTATATGAGTTTGTTTTATTAATATATTGGGCTCACTTTGTTTGCCTTTTTTCTATTGTATAATACTGTTTATATATCAATATAAAACAAAACAAAAATGGCTTCAAATAGGTTATCAGCTCATTTGAATTAATATTTAGCTTTGTTATGTTGGATTGTTATTTCATTCCACAAAACTTTTTCTAGAATGATTGGATGAATAAGAAAACTCAAACTAAAAAAGTTTCGCAATCCTTTACACGCCATGTCATTTAACCTTTATTGGGTTGGAAATTAAATGGACCTCTTCTATCCCAGTTTATCTTGAGATATCTGGATAAATACTCTCACTTAGCGAATAAATACAATACAATGAGAAAATCTAAGGAAAACTCAATTTACATTTACATCGATTTTCGTACAAAAATAACAACTAACACCGTATTTCCTTGTTATAGTGAAAAGAAAATACAAAAAGCTTATCTTTCCTATCAAGACATACTACCCATACTTCCTTGTCTATACACCTTCTTATACAGTTCCTCCGATTCATTTTACTCCTTGTATTCGATTATTTCAAAACTTTATTCATTTGATCCAAGTATATTTTTTAAATCTCCATCTACCACGACTTGCACTCACGTTCATATGTTATATTTAAATTCAATCGTTTGGCACTGATTCATTCGTCATTTACAAATCACTTCAGTGTGATATTTTCAACTCACTTGTAACATAGATTTTTAGTTCTCATTCATTGCGTTTATTATTTAGTAGTATATTGACACACTACACATTATCCGGAACACATGCCTCTCCGGTTCCTTTAATATATTGCCCATTTCCAGGAATTATACCCATAAATCAAGATAATAACATAAATTAATTCTCTTCCGACGTTTATCCCTATTGTTACTCGCCCTTAATATATATCTCCTTTTTTCGTCACCAGTGTACTTACATAATTCCAAACAAGAATATTTTTTCTCAATACTTCTAGTATTTCATTGTTTACATAATATATAAATAATACAACTTCTTTTTTCTTTCACACTCTCCAATCATAATTTAAAAACCTCAAAATTAGATTCTTTGCCATATTGACTCAGAAAAAGATTTATTATACAAAACTCGTTACTCAAAATAGGTATTTTATAAGTTACAGCCTACACCAAAACAAGCGGAGAGAAAAGGCCATTAATTTCTCCCTTGCCGGATTAAACTCCTAAATCAAACGTTTGAAAGGTATGTTAGCTAAAAAACTGACATAAATTATTCAAAACGCTCCAAAGGGCCAATCAATATGTGTTTAAAAATTTAGTAGTAGAGTAAAAATAGGACCTTTGTTTTTTATCTGTTACAAGGATTGATCTTATATCAAAAACTTTAAATTAATTAGTTCGTGATTACTATTCCAGAAAAATATTTCTCTAATATTGACCACTGCATTGTATTACTCAGTGCATTAAAATGTTGTTAAACAAACGAGAAAGGTGGTTAAGGTGCCATAAGTAAGAAGCACACTAAAATCCTTTTTATATAAATACGGATTCCCACGGGAGTCAAACCAGTAATTTCCGCGTCTTACCTAATGAGCCACAGAGTTGGTCAACCTAATGAGCCACGAAAATAGGCGTCTTACCTAATGAGCCACAGAGTTGGTCAAATTTACTAAAAAAACATTATATTTTTTAATATTTCTCATAAAAATAAATAATAAAATTGATATAATAATTAATCGTTCAATTCAAAAATGTTCCCGTATAATTTTAAGTGAAAAAGAATAAAACCAAGAGACTGAATCAGAATGAAGATGTTCTCTTTTCTGTATTTTAGCCAGCATATTCTATTAAGGCAGAGGTTATCAAAGTGTGCCCTCCAATGCCCAAGGGGGGTCGCGGGATATTCGACAATTTTATTAATCCCAGACAACCTCAGTACATCAAAACAAAATTTGTCGATATGGAACTAATTGAGTTTTGGATAGCAGTAAGTAATGAATATCTTTTGCTGAATGCTAAAGCTCAACAAATTCTGGTTCCATTTTCGATGACTCACATTTGCAAAAAAAAACAATAAACAAACATAGATGTAAATTAGATGTAAAGTAAACGATTTTAGCTAAATATTACGAACAAGAAAATAATTACACTCAAATAGGTATGTGACGCAGAAACATTAAGAATTCTGCATTTCAACTCATCAAACTATAGATAATAAGATTTGTGATCCATGGATAATAATCTTAAGATATACAAGCTAGGTTTTGTTACTAAAATCAAATATCGCTCAAAACTCAATGCTGAATAAGAAATGACGATAGCTGAGATAATAGGTTAACCCATTCCACTAATTACTAAGTTATTTTAGGGTGCCGTGAAAAAACCTTTTTCTACTAAGGGCACTATGAAACGAAAAAGTTTTAAAACCACTGCATTATGTAATAAGGTTAGATTCGGTCAACATGGGAATACCTTATCTAATTAACCGTTTTTTAATTTAAAATTACAAGTAGAATTTATTTTCTTCCCTAAAGAGCACTGGCCAGGTTTTTACATAAAATATTTGGTCCCGATCGGGTAATCCATAACCATCTTAATTTTATTCTTATTTACAGAAAATAAAGCTTATATGTTTTTACTAACGAACATTTCACATATTAAGGTATAAAAGTAAGGTAAAATTCATTTGCTCATTTTTTTCTAATTCCGTCATATTTTTTACATCATTTATAATCTCAACTTTTAAAGATCTTTAGATTTGGAAACTCAAAACTTGTTTATAAATTTCTCAATTAGTAACTTTAAATCAACCTTCGTAATTATTATAAAAAAAAAAGATATCTTAACGGTGAAAATTGTGGGGAAATTCTATTTTCATTTTATTCGAAATTATATTACGAAGCATTTTTAATTCAGAGTAAATTCGCATTCTACCAGTTATTTAATTTTACGCCACAATTCATAAGTGTCAGTCAGTGCCAGTCATAAGCGTACGTTAACTGAAAAATAAAAATCGTTTTTTTTTTACTTAGAGTTATATCAAATTAATATTCATTTTCATTCCTGTTTTTCTTCATTTTCGATTTTTTTATTATTATGTACAGCGCTGCCAACTAATAAAACTTCCCATTAAAAGCACCCAATGTTATATTTGATAAAATGTTATTCAATAATATCACCAAAGATATTCAAATGCAATTATCATTAAGAAATAACAATGACTTTTATGTCTGGAATATATCAGGAATATAACAATCAAACCATGGCGGATAACAAGGAAATTGTTCACAAAACTCCCAGATACTTATTAAGTCCTGTTTTGAGTTAATGGTCAAATAAAGTCCAACATTTACTTTTATTATCATATGTTATAAGTATAACATAAAAGTTGGGCATTACTTAGTACTGAATCTTTTGAAATACTGTTTTCTTAGCAGGCTATTCATATAAATTCATTAATTAGTGAAATATAACCCTTAGCTATTTTCACTTAGGAAGTTTACTACATTTGTAAAGAACTTTTCTATTAATAGCGTTTATCGATTTCCGGATTACGAGGCAGAGATATTCATTATATAATGATGAGTCCTAAGAAGGCTTTGTTCTCGGTTAATCACTATTAATCCTGCTTTGCAGTGTCCGTTGGCTTAAAAGAGATTTCCCTATGTACTTAATTATTATATCTTTGTGACTAGAGAAATGCATTTCAAAGCTTTTGGATTCAACTGTGATAAAAACAAGCACTGAACGTTTAGGCACGCCACGGAATGTTCCAGTTTTTTTTTTATTAATTTGTAAGATTCGCAAAAAAATCAATAAGTAAACTAACGGGGAGCTTAATCAATTCGTTAGAAATATTTAATATCAACGGAAATTTCTTTTCGACCTTTTGTTTTCTCTAGTATGGTATCCTTTCAAGGAACATTTTTATTGTGTCTTTTGAAATTTAAGGAATGAAATTGAAATAAGGTTTTATCACTCATATTCCTCTTTTCAAATAGTTCTATACATTTTCAAATTCTAATAAAGAAATGTTCATTTTTTATGTTTCCTTTAACAATACATCGTTATATTTGAAATAATATTTATATTAAAACGTACTATAATACATAATATGGTATACATTTGATTTTTAAATGTGTAATGCGTATTTTTCATTTTAAATTTTTTTTTATTTTGTAATACATTGTATCATATTGATAGACCGAAGAACTGTGTTCAATGTTTTCAAGAATTCATCTTAAAGTTTTAAACTTGCGCACTTAATAAAAAAATATGGAGTATTTTTTTTTATTCTTTTCATGACTTTTTTTATATACACACATACGAATTATCGGGAAATGTAATCTGAAATCAATATTATTTCAAAACCAGAATAATTATTCTAAGTCAACTTATATTTTTTTAAGTATATCATATGTCATCAAAATTATATATTAAATGTAGAAAAAAATCTAAATTAAAAAAATATTTCATATCACTATACTTTTAAAGAATAATCAAAAAGCATGCTCATTCGTTTTTATTATCACGAGTATTTTAGTCAAAAACTCTTTCATCCGCAAATCCACCTCTTCCCGAAAGGGAAGATAAAAATACCAGTCACCCTGTAAATGCTTTTTGCATTCAGTTCGTCTGTCTTAATAATTGTTTCCAGCTAAATGTGATCGATCGCTAATTCCACTACAGATAGACAAATTGACAACAAAGTGAAAACTGAAGTACATTATCTGGAGGAAAAATATTTTTGTAGAATTCAGTAATAATGAATTTAATGAAACAAACAGGATGAGTGAAAATATGTTCATGTATAGGAGACTCAATTTCTTACTTATGAATAGGGTAGACACGTATATTTAATTTCTTACAGATCTAATAAAGTCATATTATTCGATAAAACTGCTACATTGAGTTTAAAAACATTACGATTTCCGCAATTTTTAATTAAATTTAACATCAAATAAAATATTTACGGGAAAATAATATGTTTTTAGAGTCGAAAATAATCGTACGCACAAAATATTTTTAAAATGAAACACTCATTTTAAAAATTCCAGCCAAAATAATCCTTAAATTACCCGAATTTAAAGTGGCTTACTAAAGTATAGAATGTTAAGTATTTTTTGCAAAACAGTTTTCAAATTCGGAAATAATTGTACCAACATATTTTATTGAAAGTACTTGATAAATTCTGTATTTCAATATTCTAATAGGATCTCTTAAATTAAATTCATTTCACTGTTTTACACAAGATACTCTTACATATCATAATATCTAATTTCGCTTATAAGTACGCACAGATGAAAACAATGAACAGGGGATGGTTTGTTCAGAACAATCTTCCTGTCAATCAACCACCAGACATACTTCCAAAATATGGAAGATTAACTGATAGCCCATACTCCTGGGAAAGTAGATTCTACCTCATTGATGATCTACAGTCAAAAGATAAGTAAAAAAACAACACGTATCTACTTATCTTAAACTAATTAGTCAAAAATAATAGTCTTCCTAACACACTTATTTCTTTAATTACACCTTCATTGTGCAGAGTTCAATCTGACAAATTTATTTACAAGAGATAGTCTGTTCCAACCAACTAAAATTATCTTAAGAGGGCCTTAGGTGAAAACAGACTAGAACTCTTGTCAATAATTAGGAATTAATGGGTTGGAATTCGTAAAACCAAATTGAATACGTAACCCCCGGTTCGGAAGACTGACGTCTATCCAACTAGAACACTGAGACCGTCATATGTAGAAGATCATTTTATGTAAAACTGGAAATTTAATATTTTATTTAATATACGGGTATGTTCCAGCATTCAACACCAAAACGTAAGGCTCGATTTATTTGAACGTTTAGCCGTCAACAAAAGATAGTTAAGAATAAATATTTTTTCCATAATTTTTTGGAACTTCTGAATTTATATCTTTGTTATATTTTTTTTCCTTTTGGTGTCAAGTTCTTCAAACTATCGAAAAGGAAAAAAACTTCGAAATTGAAAAAGAAGAGGATTATTTTAAGAAACTTGTTTCAAATTATAAATAATGGGTTCTTTTTTAACTATTCTTCCTATTTTCATAGACTAACTTAGAACTCTGATAAGAATCGTTACAGAAGATTTAAACTAAGTTAAATTAGGATTCGGCCTTAAAATGTTTTCTTACTATTTATAAAATGATATATTACTTTTTATGTGAAAACTAATACATGTATTGGGTTGGGTGTTAACATAAGTTGTGTCCGTTTTTTTCCAAATTTAAAAATGAGCACCAAAAGTAAAACAAAATGGTAAAGGTTATACTCGTACGTCTTTCGAAAGAAAATTTTCTGTTCTACAAAATTTTATTGTGTTTGCTTTTACGTTACATATATTATTTTATTTGATTACAAGCCTTCAAAATGGAATGTCAAGTAGACGAAAGTGAGCATTTTCGACACCTCCTTCTGTTCGCGTTCAATCGAGGGAATAAAGCTACCGAAACTGCTTGCGATATTTGCGAAGTGTACGGGGAAGATGCTATGAATTGATGGTTTTGCGTTTCAAAGACGGTAATTTCGACCTGAAAGACATGGAGCGTTCCGGACGACCAGTGGACTTCGATGAGGACCGCTTAAACCATATTATTCATGAAGATCCCTTTCAACCACCGTAAAAGTGGCTGAGCAGATGAATTGTAATCACATGACTGTATACCGCCATCTGAAATCAGTAATGATGCTGTAAAGGAACCCTTGATTGTGGCCATGCGTAGCTCGATGACGCGCGAGTAAACCAGCAGAAATTGTCGAACGTTGATTTTTGTTGTTTTCACTCAAAACATGTGGAACCCAAGCGCCGAACTTCTGGACTTTTCCCATTGATTTAAGATAGCGGTATACAGTCATGTGACTACAATTCATCTGCTCAGCCAATTCTAAGGTGGTTTGAAGGAGATCTTCATGAATAATATGATTTAAGTGGTCCTCATTGATATCCACTGGTCATCCGGAACGCTCCATGTCTTTCAGGTCAAAATTACCATATTTGAAACGCAAAAACCATCGACGAGCTGTCCTTTCATTCATAGCATCTTCACCATATACTTCGCAAATATCGCGAGCAGCTTTGGTAGCTTTATTCCCTCGATTGAACGCGAACAGAAGGCGGCGTCGAAAATGCTCACTTTCGTCTTCTTGACATTCCATTTTGAAGGCTTGTAATCAAATAAAATAATATATTGTTTATAGTTAAGGCATTAACGTTGTGGAGGTTTAAAGACATTGTAATTTATTTTTAACAAGCACTGTTTATTCCAGTTTTTTGTGACGGTATAACCCTACCGGTTTCAAGGCTTTCACCTCATCTTCAGGGGAGCGCAAACGCGCTCCCCTAAAGAGGAGGTGAAAGCCTTGAAACCGGTAGGGTTATACCGTCACAAAAAAGTGGAATAAACAGTGTTTGTTAAAAATAAAAAACAATAAAATAATATATGTAACGTAAAAGCAAACACAATATCTTGTAGAGCAGATTTTTTTTTCGAATGACGTAACATATAACCTTTATCATTTTGTTTTACTTTTGGTGCTCATTTTTAATTTGAAAAAAAAACGGACACAACTTATGTTAACACCTAATAATTAATCTTTCTCTTAGCACTTGCGTACAAACAACGCATGAACAAGACAGGGGCATTTTTTTAAAATTGTCAATAAACTTTCGTCCGATTGTGTAAGCAAGTATAAAAAAGCTGACCCGTGCTGGATCCGGGTATTGGTTAAAATTTTAATAGTTTTGATTATAAATAGAACTATTCATTATATTTATGTGAAACTCACAACATTCAGACATTACGAAGGGATAACTTTAATCTTATGTAGAAAGCGTAATCTATGAGTAATCTGGATTAATTATAATAATGGAATTCTACAAAAACAAACAAGTATGAAAATGAAATAACATAATTTATCGACTTAAAACTGTTTAAATGCTTAATTCGGAACTGAACAAATTGATTTAAAGCAAGGGGTAATCTCTGTTTATATCAATTTATTTACACTTAGTTCTTTAATGTCAAGGATCATCTTCAAATAATTTAAACAATGTTTGGCCAATAATTTTACTAATACAATAAGATAATAATAATAAAATAACAATCTATATAACATCGTTTATATAGCACTACTTTCAAGAGTTCTCTAACTCGGGATTGGAACCCACTATTACTGATAGTTAAAAAAAAAAAAAAATCGATTGTAAGGAAAGGCAAGTAGGGACTACGCTTATGAGATTAAGAACTTTTACATATCGGCATATTTGGTTAAAAAACCACAGAAAACTTACCGAGAAAAGATAAACTACGAAGAAACTTTTGTAGATTTTCAGATATGTGTATAGTAATACATTCGGCTTTAGGTGGAGTGGATTGTAGAGTGTGTGTGTATTTGTTAATCATACATACATAATCATAAATTTTGATAAAACTTCCCTAAAATAATTGTCTTCAAGTGAGTCCTAAAGGTGCAAACGCCACCGACATTTTGAAAACTTTGAGCGAGAGAAAGATCAATCGAATTGAAATATCACTCGGAAAACGAACGTTGAAATATCACTCGGAAAACGAACGTTGATCAAAAATAAAAATCATCAATTCTTTAAATATTACCCAATTATAATATGACTGCAATATTAAAATAACTAAAGTAAAATGATGAAAAATACTCTGTTATGTTAACTAAAACTAATCTAGTAATAAACTATAAATATATTGAATATTGTACATTATGAATAACCAAAAATCTAATAAATCACGATTTACATTGAAAATTCAAATAGAGAAGGATAAATCACGTCTGACAGCTACAGTAGCACCCGAACGTGTTTGTAGTACAATAATTCCTCGATAAGTGCGGTTTACACGTACTTAAAAAATCCGCACTATGTTACTTAAAAAGCCGTCTTCAATACAAAATAAGGTGATGGTTCTATAATATTATTACAATACATTTTTTAAACCTATTATTACAAAATAAATTCAGAGTTAAAACAATGATATTAATCTTTTTTTTTAATTTAAAACAGGAACGTAGATACATATAAAAAAGTTTCGATTATTATGTAGTTATTTTTTAAACAAAATAACCGAGTATTTTTTCTTCGTTTCTTTATATAAGGTGTTAAGTTGTTAACATAAGTTGTGTCCTTCGCAAATATCGTGAGCAGCTTTGGCAGCTTTATTCCCTCGATTGAACGCGAACAGAAGGAGGTGTCGAAAATGCTCACTTTCGTCTACTTGACATTCCATTTTGAAGGCTTGTAATCAAATAAAATAATATATATATGTAACGTAAAAGCAAACACAATATCTTGTAGAGCAGAAAATTTTGTTTTGAATGACGTATAACCTTTACCATTTTGTTTTACTTTTGGTGCTCATTTTTAAATTTGGAAAAAACGGCCACAACTTATGTTAACACCCAATGCATTATTCTGTAGCAGCTAATACTCGTATATGTTTCCAGGTTTCAGAGGACGTACACGTTTTTTTTAATGTTTGTATCATCGTCCATAATTTGTTCCTTACTTGTCAAATTAATTTTGAATAATTTTTTGCTAGGTTTCACTTCTTTTACTTTACAATTTACTTCATCAAAAACACGCTGTTATTCAAAATCAACAGGATCATTATTGCCGAGTTCTTCTGTATGTTTTTAACAATGTTTATTTTACAATATCTTAACATCTTTCTTTTCCAATGCCAATTATTTCATCAGTAACACACACCTCTCATATTTCGAAAAAATGCATCAAATCAAATTTCACTTAGCGAAACCGCACTAATCGAGAAATACTTGTGTACAAACAGGCAAATTCTTCATTTACGCATACTGACGAATAAAAGCAAAAAAGATCCTACCCTCAAAATTATTTGAAATATGAAATAAGCATACATTAATATCTAATGTATAAAATTGTAATATTAAGTCGATGAAACACAGAATGGCTGGAAAAGTGTTGTTATATCACATATATCACTCACGAGTCTCCATGGTTTGTAGCGTCAATAGTGGGAGTGAGTGAAATATGTTATGTGTTTCATGGTATAATTTAGTCCTGAAAAGATACATTCCGTATAAATTTATACAACGTGTCATTATATTTCCGTTTTAATCTAAAAACAGGTAGAATAAGGGTTCGATCCTTTTTACATATTTACATCCATATAGTAGATAGAAATTTCAACTGAAAGAAAGGTAAGAACTAGGAGAAACAGGAAACCATTTATAACGAGATATAAATGTTATTATATATATATATATATATATATATATATATATATATATATATATATATATATATATATATATATATATATATATATATATATATATATATTATATATATATATATATATATATATATATATATATATATATATATATATATATATATATATATATATATATATATATATATATATATATATATATATATATATATATATATATATATATATATATATATATATATATATATATATATATATATATATATATATATATATATATATATATATATATATATATATATATATATATATATATATATATATATATATATATATATATATATATATATATATATATATATATATATATATATATATATATATATATATATATATATATATATATATATATATATATATATATATATATATATATATATATATATATATATATATATATATATATATATATATATATATATATATATATATATATACATATATAGATTTGGACTCAGTGAAAGCCGATCTGTCCTTTCTGCCTACCTAAAAGTGGACATGACGTGGTGTTATTCGAAAGGCGAATATATATAGTGAAAATCCTCAAATAAATATAATTAAAATTAATTTCAGTATTTAAGAAAAATAATTTCATAATTATTTGAACCAGTTTAAGTTTTCTTTTTGCCTTGAACAAAAATTTATGGTGATAAAATTTTGATGTACTAGTATTATACATTATGTAAATATGTTCAACAAAATGTTATCGCTTTCTCGAGATCAAGTTTACATCCGTGCTTTAAGGTGATTGTAAGGGTCTTTGAAAAATACTCGAAGATCAGAGTGTGATCGAAGATCGTGAAAAATTCACATACCTGGGTTCATAATTGTAATAATTTATTGAATGTGAATAATTAAAATAAGGGTCCAAATTGGAAATAAAGCAGCAACACAAAAAATCCCTTCCGGCAGTGGCCGCAAATATCAAGTGGACTGTAATTTATGAAAATATTTTTGTTGAAATAAACCCAAGCACAACTGTGTTCCTAGTCATCATTTGCTTATAATACGGGTATACAAAATTTATAATTGAAAATTTGAAAGCTTTATGTCTTCATTAAATATATTTTAATGAAGAAATAAGACTGCCAATGATCATCAACGCTGTTGGTAGTATCACATTCATCAACCATATCTTAAATGAAAAATTCAACAGTTGATGCTGATGAGAAAAGCTTGATTTTCCGAGGTTCATAATATCACAACGAACAATATACGCGTAATGTATAGGTTTATAGTTTAAACATTATTAAAGTTCTTTGGAAATAATTTATTTTACCAAAAAAAGGACGTTCGCCCCTTTAAAGTTATAACTTAAACTGCAGATATACGAGTATATCAAACATTTTTTAATAAATTATTGAATTTATCGAATACTTATGCGCTGTTAACTATGTAATTTAATATAAAATATTATTTTTTTAATTTGAAAAAAAAAAAACATTTTATAAAAGTATTTTTATGTTTGTAATACGAAATGAAACTTTCAATAAGCGAAAAAACTTTCAATAAGCATAAGCAGATAAGGTAGCAATATCGACATAGAACCTATCCTCTCTAGAGCCACGTTATATCCAATGAGTGTTGATAAATAAAACCAATAAATTCAAGACATCAAATTGTAATTTTGGAGAAGGCCCCAAAAACAGCTGATTAATTTAATTTACTGGACCTAGGCCATGATTTTAGTATTCCGAACTACGAGTATATACAATTACGGTGATTTTATTTTTCTCTGGTTTTGAATTTAGAAATATGTCTTATTTCTCAACCTGTCGCGTTTGATTTTTCTTCTCTTGAACGATATGATTAATTTACTTGAGCGAAAAACCAAATAAGAGAGAAATATTGTTCAAAGCCAATTGAAGCGACGTGTGTGACGCTTCAAGAACTCAAAGCCTTTATGAGCTTCAACACTCATCGCCAATGTGTTTAATTTGTACATATACGTACAATACTTAAGTATTTTTTATGATTGATATTTTTTTATAGCTCATTACTTTTTCATTACACATATATTTCACCAAAACCTTTAATCTCGTTCTGTAAGATATATTATAGATACTGGACTGGAATAATAGAGGCATCTACATCAATGGCCAATACTTTAGTAACTTGCGGTTTGCAGATGATATCGTACTGCTCGCTAACGACGATAATCATATTGAGTAAATGTTCATATAAATAAGATGAACATCGCCACTTATAGGCCTTAAGAATTACTACAGTAAAATCGAAGTCACGAGCAACACAGCACTTATCATAGTCGGGGGAAAGACGATCAAAAAAGTTCGTATATCTTGGACGTGTCTTAAAACTTGGGAAATGCATGCAGAAATTAAGAGAAATCTCCAGAAATATCTGGAGAAAAACCTATTTGATTAATGTGTCCCAGTACTGACAAGTGGGTTTTTTATGGTAAAGTTCACAAAGAAAATAATGCATAAGCTCAGGATGACACAAAAGGCCATAGAGAGAAGAATGCTGAATATCTAATTACTGAACCAGATGACGATGAATGGATAAAGCAGCAAACGTAAGTTACAGATGTCGCTACGAGAATAGCCTCTCAAAGATGAGCAGGGCACATTGACCGATGATAGGTGGCACCAGTAAGTACTGGAATGGCGACCAAGGTAAAAGGTAAAATAAGGAAAAGAAATGTGGCTGGAAATAAAAAAAATACTGAAAACAACGTACCCATAATAGGAATGAATGGGAAGTGATTACGAAAATTAGAAAAATGTTATCAAGCCTAAATATGATAAAAATAGATTGAATGAACTTCAATTGAACGAACCATCAATCAAACTCATAACTAAATATTAAACCAAAAAAGCTTTCCAGTTAGTCGCGAATGTAAAATAATGCCAAAGTATAACTAATATTTAACAAGATAGTTCGATACTCCTAATCTTGTCAATTTAGATCATATTTTGGTGTTAATTGGAAACACTAGTTAAATAAACAAAGGTATCCAACACAGTATCATATATGTCACCATAGATTGAAGACTAAAACTTCTGGTTTATAAACTGGCAGGCAAAAATCAATATTTTACTAATAGAATTCCCCTAAAACGATTACATTATTCCATATTTAAAAATATATTATACTTTTCATAAAAACAAAGAATTATCTTTGTTTAAAAATTACGAAGCTTTGATATAAAACATTGCTTTTTACAATATGACGGACGTATTACATCAATCAATAAGGGCCAGGACTAACTACTAAAACAACATTTGTTTGTCAAAATTATTCTTTATTCATCAACATAGTCTCCTTCAAGAGCGATACATTCATTCCAACGCTTTCCTAACTTTTCTATGCCAGTCGTGTAGAACGATTTATCTTTGGTTTCAAAATAGGCGTTAGTTTCGGCAATCACTTCTTCATTGGAGCCAAATCTCTTTCCCTGGAGCATCTTTTTGATGTCTGTGAACAGCCAATAGTCGCTGGGGACCAAATCTGGAGAATACAGTGGGTGCGGAAGCAATTCGAAGTTCAACTCATGCAATTTGGCCATCGTTACCATCGACTTGTGACACGGTGCATTGTCCTGATGAAAGTTAACTTTTTTCTTCTTCATATGGGGCCGTTTTTTTTTGTTATTTCTGCCTTCAAACGCTCCAATAACGCTATGCAATATTCGCTATTGATTGTGTTTCCCTTTTCAAGGTGATCGATGAATGTTATACCATGCGCATCCCAAAATACGGAGGCCATAATCTTCCCGGACGACTGTTCAGTTTTTGGTCACTTCGGACGACTTTCACCGGCTGCTCTCCACTCAGCTGACTGCCGATTTGATTCCGGAGTTTAGTGGTGGATCCAAGTTTCATCCATTGTCACATACCGATGCAAAAACTCCTGTTTATTTCGCGTAAACAGTGCCAAACAGCGCTCTGAATCATCGATGCGTTGTTGTTTCTATTCCATTGAGAGCAAATGCGGCACCCATTTCGAAAAAAACTTTTTCATGACCAAATGTTCATGCAAAATAGTATAAACACTACCAAATGATATTTTCAGGATGTCAGCTATCTCACGCAACTTTATTTTGCGATTTTCCATCACGATTTAGAGAGTTTTTTATGTTTTCTGGTGTAACAGCCTCATTTGGACGACCAGAGCGTTCAGCATAATTTGTGTCTGTACGTTTGAAATCAGCATACCACCGACAAATGGTTGCTTTTGACGGAGCAGAGCCTGGATAACATTTTTCAAGCCATCGCTGAGTTTGAACGGTATTTTTCCCATGAAAAAGCAATGTTTTGTCAACACACGAAATTCGGTTTTTTCCATTGTTTTGAAAATAGCCAAAGTAGCGTCACTAAAACCATAACTCAATGACACAATATGTCATGAAAGTTTGACACGTAACTTCTAAAGGTGGGTACTAACTGAGAATGGTATGGATTTGTTATAAGAGGCGCCATCTGTTGGTTAGTCCCGAGACTTATTGATCGATCTGTTATGCGTAGGTCTAATCGTAGCTGTGCTCACTCCATTTTTTTGTTGCAGAAGGCGTTAATAAGGTTTATGCAAACGCATACAGATTATGTTTTTTTTTTGTCTTTTTAAAAAAATTAAGCCAAATAAACTATTATAACGAAAGGATATGATATCCATAACAATAATATCATGTAACGTGAAACATCAGAGCTTTTGTATCATTTGACTGTGTTTTACCCCTCATTAGATGGTTCTCATTTTCAGAAATCAGAATTGTCTTTTGGTCTGAAAATAATGGTATGCCTTGTTTTTAATTATCACAACAGAAACAATTAAGCGTCGCTTTGTATTAAATTGAGATGTTAACACTGTTTCAAATATAATAATACAGTGTTTGACGTATTTAAAACAAGAAACGATTATTTATATTAAATGGATCTGACACGATTCAACTCAACCTATTTTGAAAAAGATAAACGTTGTTTTTTTTTCAGGCTGTATTTTAAATTGGGAGTTTGTTACACGATAGTATCATGTTAAAGATTAAATGATATATAGTTTTATTGCATTTTTGCTAAGTATATGGTTTTGATTATAACAAAGAAGAAAAAACATTAAATATCATTTTAAAGAATGACTTTGGTAGAAAATATGTATTGCATTATCTTTCAAGTACATTTATCACCTGACATTAAACAAATTCTTCAGACTTTGCAAAGAAATACGTTATTTAATTTACAATATGTACTCGTATTACCAATTGTGACAGTAAATTTAAGTTGTTGATAAATCAATATGACATTTTTATCTTTTTTTTTTTTTTAATTTTAATTTTCTTTTAAACAGTGTCACACTTTTAACAAATATCAAGAACAGACTTTCCAAAGTTGAAATCCCTAGATGGAACGCGTTGACAGCCACAGCATCCCTGCGCATTCAGAACTTACATGGCATAAAGAATTTTTAAATAAAAGTCAACGAAGACAAGTTGAAACAATTTGATTTACCGTTTACTTGAGGGAGCAGCTGTTATGAACTACCTCGGGATTATTAAAAACAGTTCCCAATAAATGATCCTTCGTCATTATTAATTTGTAAAAATCTGAATATTGCACCAAATATCAGAAACCGGCAGCATTGTTCTAATAGACAACAGGTTTTTAATTAATTACAAACATCCTAGTTTTTAATGTCACTTTTTTATCTCATTTGATGCGCCTTAATCACGTTTGTAAGCTGTTTATTTAATATTTTTTTAAATAAATAGCTTTTGAAGTAATATTTTTTTAATGAATAACGCTTTTAAATAAATCAAAATGTTATTATTATCACGGTTAAAGACTCATCAAATATACGTGGGGTGAAGATTTTTAAAATTAGTTTGAAAACTGACTTAGAATTAGCCTGAAAATAGTCTATAAATACAACTTGCGAAAATAGCTTTTTCGTTTTCCCATTCACAGAGATCTTCCGCATCTTGAATAACTTCTTACAATTGAACTTAATAAAAACACAGACTTTGAAAAATAACTTGGATGGTTATCGATAATATTTTTTTAACCTATAAAAACACACATTTTGAATATTTTCAAATAAAATTTGTAATTTGCTTCTGAAGTCATTTCTCTTTATTTTTTAATGAACATAATTTATACCATAGTTTTATTTTCTAATTTGTTATAACATAAGTCTTATGATAAGATAAAATTATTAAGAATTTCAAAATGAAGCCGTTCCGTAGAAAAATGGCCAATTTTTTTTCAATTATTGTGTTATTTCTAGGTTTAACCAAAGAAGTTTTCCCTTTTTTGTTTCAGTCAGACACAAAGCCTGTTTTGTCAATTTATTTCTTTGGCTGCTCTCAAAATTATTTTTTTCTAGGATAATGACTTTTACCTGTTATATCACTTTTTTGGTGGCTTTCAGCAATATACGAGTATCTCGCACAGGGTTTTTTTAAAACACAATGTACCTTATTACGGTTATGCTTTATTTTCGTGTCATCATAAATATAAACGAACGGGGCTAACAGCGCTGTTTCCTTAAAAATTGACATTCGAGAGCGCTTTGCTTAGTCCAGTTTATCAGTGTCACTTAAATAATCATTCAGGGGGAGTGAGGTCTGAAAGTGAGTTGAATAACTAGAATAGTAATGTAGAAACAGTCTAATATCCAATAAATCAATAGTAGCGATTGTACTACTAAGTTCTGACGTTGTAGTACTTACATAATTTCAATGCAAATTATTTAGAAAAAGCTGTTAGTTACATACTTATCTACTCCAGCACTTCTTAACTCAAAAGCTCGATCAAATACAACAATGTCTCCCGCTCACTCTCTTTAACATATCCATATTACCAATTCGGATATATTAAGGGGTACCATACGAATGAGTAAAAAGTTCTATTTTTGTTTCGATAATTCTGACAAAACTCAATGAATTGAGAAACGTAATTAGAGTGTATATTTTAAAGATAATAAAATAATTCGACATATATTTTCACGAGTTAGGATTTCAATTTAAAAACAGATCATAGCTTAACGATCTGTTATACATAACACATTTAAGCTCTTATATAAACTCTCAACCCTGCCCTGGGGGATGGTATCCAATGCAATCAATCTTACAATATCAAATATCCATTGTTTTTTGTTCTCGGAAATCGCCAATGGCACGGACGGAGTTGTTAACACATTCACTGAAACTTATTAAATTTCATGATAGTTTATTTTTTCTATGTAAGAAGTTAACCATTCGTGTCCCTATCTACTGGAAATAAATTACTCTCCCAGCTTGTTTCCATTTTAATCACTTTGGGAATATCTGAAAACTTATGATCACTGCTTTGACACGAAGTACGTGCTTATGTTAACGAGGAGTCATACATTATTAATAACCAGAATAAATTATTATATTTTGCACGTTCAATTTATTACTTGGATGGAACTAATAAAAGTTTGGTATCGAATAAATTGAGTTAAACTCGTTGAGGCTAGATATTATCATTGATACAGTTGTTTATGCAAATAATAAAATCTACAGCAGAAAAGAAGGCAGAGAAAAGCGTGATTGTATCAAGTGAATATAATTTTGGAAGAAGGAAAGAAGAAACCGTAAGACTTGTATATAGATAGTGAGGAAGCAAAATGTGTATATCTTATTAGAAAAGCCTGGCATTTAGTCATATCGACGTAACCAGAAATAGAAAGCGCATGATGGTATTTATGTCATTAATAGATAGATGACTTACGTATAACTGGGACGTATTATAGTAAAAGCAAATTAATCAAATGCTGTGAAGTGAAGTCTTAAGATTAAAAAAAACTCATGTCAATCAATAGCAAAGAACAGCTCTCTAAATTTACTTCTTGAATCTTAGAAAAGACGTTTATTTCACTTTGTGGTGTCATGTATGGTAGATAAATTTTCAATAAAATATATAAAACCCTTTTTTTATTTAGCTTTCGTTTGTATTCACCGCTGTTTTATTTGAGTTCACTACCGGTTTCAAATGCCTCCGTCTTTTTTATCAGGAGAAGATGAAATTGATTTTCACCTGACGAGGAAGATTAAGGTCTCCGAAACCGGTAGTGAACTTAAATAGTGGGGAATTGAAAATAAAAAAATACATGTTTTATTTATTTTATCGAAAATTCAATAACAGCTCTATTTTCCAATATACAAAGTACGAGTACATCAGTATCAACAATACTGTCTCTATTTATGTATTTTTCTGTTTGTTTAATTACATATACGAGTAGTATATTATTGCATACAGATAGTAATCGGTTGGTTTATTACTCTATGGTAATCAATAATAACTAATCAGACACAGTTATGAGTGCATAAACTCCCAGTCATCCACCTTCACTGACATTAGGAACAAATCTAATTCCCATTATGTGTGATCTATACATAAATATTGTTTACGACATGACTATTTTTTGACGAAAAAACTTAAAATTTACTTATTTGCTTACGCCACATCGACGCAAGAGAAATAACAAAGACGCTGTCAGAAAATATTTTATACCAGGAGGGATGGAATTTGTCGTTTGGACAGGAACGTAACCAGGTTCTAACAACTGATAATAGCGTAGATTAATAAATCTGATGACAATAGATAACTTCAAAGCAATTTTAAACAGTCTCTACTTATTATTAGTTACAACTTTGATTAATATTACTTTAGAATACTTCTTTTTATTACAAGTCCGGTCATGTAACATGAATTATTATATAATATTAAGAAAGTTACTCTCCTTATTGTATTGTTTTACAATTTCATAGTATAAAGTTCAATCTGACGAGTTTATTGTTATGTAATAATCTCTTCCAATCAATCAGAAAATGTCAAAGAAGCATTGAGCGAAAAACCGACTTAATTTTTTTTGTTATATCTGATACCATAGGGGAATCGAATCCGTGGCCCTTATGTCGGAAGACCAAGCCAGAGGTCATCAAATCAATGAGGAAAATAAAGACAATTTCATTACTTGTTCATACAGTCAGCTTTTAGTATACGGTGCAATTTTTAAACTTGACACATATTATTTAATTAAATAAATTAAAAAATCTTATTCTAAGTAGTATATGATATATTGTGTTATGATTAAGCACATTTCAGTTTTATAGGGGTGTAAAAAATTGGCGTCTTGCCAACTAGACAACTTCCATAACCTAATTGGTAAGACGCTCCGTAGTTGCGCGTTCACTTCCCGATGATGCCCGAAAAAAGGGTCCTCAGTCAAGGAGTTTGTTTAGTAACAATGCTCGCTCACAGTAGATGTATGTGTGAATGTTGTTGCCTCTTCACGTGCGATAGTACTCCCAACACATTCCATGACGAATGGTGAATTCCGTGCCTATACCAATGGTTGGAAAGCCGACTATTCGATAATGGAGGACAACGAAAGTTTTGTCTTCCAGCCACACTTTTCAATATGTCCAAATCACCGATTCGGGTGTGTTGACAGGTGTCATGCGAATAAATAAATAACCAAAAGGAAACAAACACCTTTTATACCCACCTTGAATTATTTTTCTAAAAATCAAGATTTATTATTTTTAAAATTGACAAACATTATTTCATATTTTTGTTATTTTTATTTGAAGATAATTTTGTACATTCAAAATTTTAGTGGCATGAAAAAAAAAATTTATCTTCATGAACAACGATCTTAGAATAGATAAATCGCACACGAAATGTTATATTTCTTGTAGGTATTTGTAATATAAAAAATAAATGTTATATGAAAAATTACAGTATATATATTTTTCACTTACACATTCATTATTCAGTCGAACAGTCAACGTGAATACATGTTTCGTTAATATTTTGACGCTCTTTATATTGAACCAGCCTCCGTCGGATGTAAAATCTTTTGACTTTTATCTTGTTAGTGATTTTTGCTTAACACTAAGCGATTCAATTTAATTCATGTTATGTCACGTCAACGAAATTTTCGTACTTTACAACATCAAATAAATAAATCCTTTCATATTTCATTGTTATTTCTGTCTTACGGTTAAGCATGCTTTAGTTAGCATCAAGACGTCATTTGTTCGTTTTCCAGCGGATGTCTGAATAGTTTTATTTTAAGCATATTTTTTTCTTTTGGAGTTATATAATATATAAAATAAAACAGTGTTTAGTATTTTTCAAAAAGACATACCATAAAAATAAAGGGTAATATACCTGTCTTCCATGTCTCTTAAAAAAATACTCCGCGGTCGTAAATCTCTTTAAGACCACTTTTTGAATAGGTGAAGCACCTAATATAATATGTACTAGGAAAACAATTCAGAAGAAAAACAGTTTAACTATATTATGACCACGATACACTGGGAATCGAACCCATGACGTCAGAATACAAAGAAATTATATTTAAAAGACAACCTCCGTAGCTTAGTTAGTAAGACGCCTGTCTATTGATCCGGGAGTTACATACACACACCCCACCACGCCATTTCTCTATCGAGGTAGATAGAGAGGAGACAGTTTTCTACATCCATAAACCTTCTCATACAGCTCCAACGATTACTCCAATTTTTAGTATTACCTTCTTTAAAAATATAATTCAGTTCATCTACTACACTTTTCTTGATCTTCCTCTACCCCCCCTTTCACTACATATTTGTTTCGTTAATCCTTCTTCATGAATTTGTTCTACATTCCCAAACCATCTCAGAGTGCTCTTCTTGATCTTAAAATACATCAGCCTAAAGTTCATATTCATCCCTAATTACTGTCAGACCTTTTTCATATTTATCAGAAACAATAATAAGATGTACACATTTCAATACATAAATCAATTATAACACATTACCATCTAACCAGGTGCGACGCGCCTGCTCTGTTCAGCCGGCTTCTTAAAGAGGCAAGTACTCTTTAGATCTCAGGGGTTCGTTGGATTCCTTTAACTCTGAGTAACTCTTTCTCAATTCTCAGCGGGACAAGGGGACACAATTAAACAAGATATAATTTTAAAACAAAACAGTTTATTATATTAATGGATGAAAGAAAAAAAAGAAAAAAAACTTGAACGTATGTCAAGAAAAAAAAGTTTAAATGGGTCGAAGACTGTGTTGTGAAATTTAGCAAGGGGGATTACAATAACAATTAGAATTTAAGCTGAGCCAGGGTTTTACGTCCTGACGAAATCCAGCATTAAATGCAAGGAATAATATTCACCCATAATTGAAGATGTCGTCCTGAAACGTCTGTGATAGCAGAGGAAGTCAGCGAGAAGAATACGGCTAGTATTCTGTGTCAGCACCGTTGGAGCAACGTCCGTACCTCAGCGCGTTCCGAATGAAAAAGGAAGCTGCAAAGGCATCCTTCCCCTGAGCAAGGAAATCCCGAGAGAGAGACGACAATTCTTTTTATCTCTCTCACCAGTACGACTGGCGCCATCGTGAACAAAAATTGTACTTGACAATGTTGTCATTGCAAAAAAAAATGTACCTGGCTGCCCAGGCAGCCACCCTTTTATTTTATTATAGAACCCTTTTATTTAGACAAGGAATGAGAATGGAATTCCTTACGATTCGAGACGGCGTTTTGGATATTTTATCATTCAATCCTTAACCGTTTGGATCTCAAGATATCTTGATCTTTCTGTTTACAAAGCAAACCGCATGGAGTCACCAATCGACACCACGTGTTTCATAAAACATGACATGTAGGGAATTTACAACCTCGAGCACGTGAAGTATGCACTTTATGAAATATAGTCCTCACATTACTTCCTTCCGTATTCTGTCCATTCTGTCAAACATTTCATTCATTCATCACTTCATTCCGTATTCTTTAATTCATCACATTCGATTCCCATTAAAATGCTGATTTTTTAAAAAAAAGGTGCCAGTCTGGGATTCCCGTAAGACCGCTTTAACATATTTTAGGTTAGTTGAAAGAAATTATCATGTGGCAATAAGCCCACCAAAAGTATTATATACAACAAAAGTGAAATACAATAATACAACATTTCAAGACAGCACAATCTTTTTTGCGCAAATTGTAATACATGTGTAAAAATATTTAAAATTTAGAAAGAAAAGAATAAAACGAGTATATTTCAAATTAAAAAAGAAAATAATAAAACGAGTATCTTTCAAATTTAGAAAGAAAAGAACAAAACGAGTATATTTCAAATTTAGAAAGAAGATAATAAAACGAGTATATTTCAAATTTAGAAAGAAAATAATTAAACGACTATATTTCCAATTTAGAATAATCTGGAACAATATATTATATTTTATCCATTTAAGCGATACCATGATGTTATGATTCGTTTTAGAAAAATTGCACATTATAATATATTGCCTAAATGTTAAAGAGTGGCTGAATTTTATTAAGTTGTGATCGATGCGTTCTTGAGGTAATATTGTATTATGAAACATGGCTACACATATATTTTATTTTTTATTTTGTGTACATAGTTTCACATATAACATGATAAAAAAAATCCAGTTTGAATGCATCAAACTGTTTTTTTTGTAAAATATGTGACAGATTTTACAAAAATAAATCTTATACTTCAACTAAAACAACTTATCTCTGAGCATTAATATTAGGTCCTTACATATGAAATTGGCGTTTTGTTTGGGAGGAACATAAAGTTGATTTTTTTTTAATATAATATATTTATTTAATCAAAGTATGTACCATTGCTATCTATGCACTTTTGCCATCTCATAGGTAGTTCATCGATCCCTTTACTAAAAAAACCATTCGGACGGGAATCAATAAAATCTTTGAAGTCGGTTTGGACTGCCCCATCGGAGTTGAATTTTTTCCCTTGCAAGAAGTTATCCAAATTTCGAAAAAAATAGCAATCTGTTGGGGCAAGGTCCGGAGAGTACGGTGGATGTCTTAGACATTCCAATTGAAGCTCTTCTAATTTGGTAGCCGTCTGTTGTGCAGTGTGTGGTCTTGCGTTATCATGAAGCAGCAGTGGCCTAGAGCGATTAACCAGCCTCGGTGGTTTAGCAGCTAGCTTTTCCATCATGGTTTGCAGTTGCTGACAATAGACATCTGCCGTAATCGTCTGGCCAGATTTAAGAAAGCTGTAGTGAACGACACCAGCACTAGTCTACCAAACGCTCACAAGTAACTTTTTTGGAGTCAATTTTCGCTTGGGGCATGGTTTGGCTGGTTCGGCAGGGTTCAGCCATTGCGATGAGCGCTTCCGATTATCATACAGGATCCACTTTTCATCACAGGTAATGTATTCGATTCAAAATCCCTTCATTATTGTGCCGGTTGAGTAATGCAACGCAGCAGTCAACGCGCGTTTGTTGATTTGCTTCACTCAATTCGTGAGGTACCCACCTTTCAAGCTTTTTCACCTTCCCAATTTGCTTCAAGTGGATTAAAACAGTTTTATCACTAACACCGCAGCCTGCACCTAACTCGGACGTGGTTTGCGATGGATCCGCTTCCACTGGTGCCACGGTGGAACTCGTACTCGTAAATAACGCGATATTTCAAGTTTTCCATTTTGTAAACTGAGTGACGCAAAGAAAAAAACAATTGAGGAAAAAACAAATGAATTATAATTTTCGAAACACAAATACTTGAGTAAATAGCTGTATAATTTTTAATTTGGAATTCCTAACCGAAGAGAAGATATTTGAGATCAAAGTTGCCAGTACGGCAAAACGCCAATTTCATATGTAAGGACCTAATAGTAAGACTTTAGGAAAATATTTCGTTTATGGATATGTTAAAGTGACAAAGGAAAATTGGGATTGAAAGGTATTCGAAATAATATTTTTTCATTTCTTTCTGAACATAATTAAGTATAGTGCATATCTGAAAACTAGTCGCAGCGAGTAGATCACAAATTAATATATGTTAAGTGAGGTATTACTCGTATGTTCTGTTATGCAAAGATGTTTCACATCGCCTGATCGGAAAGAACGTCCATGTTCGTAATCAAAATGGAAGTTTTCTCGAAAATATGAGGTAGAATTGGGGATTATTAAGCACACATTATAATGTTGATAATACGAAAAAGTTTTTTGACTGCTTTATTTTAAGCTGTTAAAGTCTATTTCGAGCTCAAGTCTGTTTGGAAACTCTAATATATTCAGTTTTCAGTTCGGTCCCACCACCACCCACCCACGCTGTTATAGGGAGACTTAATAAGTCCCCATCCAGTGCAATCTGCACAAGAAGACCACAATCTTCTTAATTGTTTTATGAGTGTGAAAAGAATAGAAGTGACGATTAAGATTCGACATCACGGGAGATGGAAAATGACTCGCAGTCCTATAAATATACTTATAAAACCACTCAAGACCTGGAACAGAAAATTTGGAATGCAGCAATACTATCCTTTGAGACCACTAGATCAGAGTGTCTGATCAAGATGAACCAATTTAAGGTAGAATGGAAATATCTCTGAAAATTATTGAATCGTTTATCATTGCAGTACCACAAAATGTGATCTGCGGATTGATCCAGAAGGTCGCAAAAATTACAAGATTGGAGCTAACGAGTTTGCCATTAAAACATCCATGGCTAGAGAGAAATTGGATATCCCAATAGCTTAAGTAAACCAACGGGGAGCCAAAGCGCGCTCTGATGCAAGGAAAAAATTAAATGTATATCTTTCCACGGAGGGTGACGACCGTCGATGTTTCCAAGTTGACAACTGGGGCTGTAGATTAGTTGATTTCCGGCATGAACGTTTGTTCCCAAACGGAATTGAAAGAGCACGTACATGAGATCCCTTCAACTGCACCCCGCAGGTTTTTTTGCGGAGTGAAGTAAAATCTATTCATCGATAACTACTCACCAAACCGAGTCAAGCAGACCACTGAGAGGCTCTCGATCAAAACCTTGGTGTTGATTCTGATCAGAATCAGACCATCATCCACGTAAGTCTAAATTATACAACCTGAGGGCAAACAGTTTATAATAATTCATCTATGGGGATGATCCTAAGCAAACGACTCAATATAACACCCTATGGGCAATCGATGTTGACCTCCCTTTGTAAAACTCAGATCCGTCGTCAACCCTCATTCTGCAACCTTTTGAAGTAGTCCATAATAAACAGGAAAATGTTGTGGGGAATATTAAGGAGTCAATTTATATAAATTCATAAGCCACCAAGCATTATCGAAGGCGACTAAAATGTAGAAAGATATCAATAATATATATTTCTCTTTCAAGTCTGCCATATACCTCTGAAGGTGGCAAATCTTGTCAGTGGTGATGGTGAGGTGGGCGTCAAACGAGGAATCCGAGACAGAATTCTCACCCGTAAGTGACTGTTGTTAGACGTGTCATCTCGAGGAAAAAGGCTGAAGCCGTGTCTTATATGGTATTTGTTATGACACCGGTCAGCGGGTCTCTAAGGGAAGAGCTTTTTTCCCGTAGAGATGCTCCTATGGAAGACAGTCAGATCGCGAAACCCAACCCACGTGCCTGTTTCATATTTCTATTTTGGCCCTTGCAACTTCAGATCTACTCGTATATTGATTGTGGGCCGCTCGGTATCTCTAACATATACTAATGATCAATTTGTTAGGTCTTATTATGTTTCATTGAATACGGCGTCTACAAAAGGATTCCTAATTTCTGATTTATTTAGTTAACCGAACTTTTACAGTTTCATGGTGGGTATTATTACACGGATAAATGCTGATTTTTAAATTACAATCAAAACGAAGTTGATTACAGGTAAATAGGATTTTTTCTTGAGAAAAATCAACGTTTTTACTTAATTTGAAGTCTGACCTTATTAAATATTTTTCTGTTTATGAAAACATCCAAAAATAAAATTTGAATTCTTTTATCACCTATGTATGTATCACCTCGTATATTGATTTTTAACCCTATGTTACGCTTATCTTCCAGGAGATTTCGGATTCAGCGTGTTTCCCAAAAAAAATCTAAGGTTAATAAAGAGTTCATCAACAATCGTTACATGTCGGTTGCATTAGTGTTAACAACGACGGAGATCGAGTACAGTGCGTATTTCAATAGTTTATAAAATCGAAAGTTTATAAATGAATGAAACTAAATCGATATTGTTTCCTTATCTTGAACCTCTGCCATGCTGTTCAAAATATCCGGTGCACCAATATACGAGTTTATATGCTTTAAATGTAATACAAAATAACGAATGATTAGTTGTAATTATTCCACATTGACTAGTAAATGGTTTTAACGCTTATGAAAAATACATTAGAATACTTATGTAAATTATATGTTAGAAAACATTTACGAGAACATCGAGACTGCTTAGTTGAAAAAGATAGCCTAATGGCAATAAACCCGCTGATTGCACGTTATGCAATAAAAAAAATGTATAAAAAACCGACAAGTGTCCAATATTATAGTTGATTCATTATAGTATGATGTGTTTCAAGACTTTCTTGGCTTTTTTCAAAAAACACAATTTAATTTCAAAATGAAAAAAATTCAAAATGGAAATTTCTTTTTAATATTCAACTACATAATACAAAACTTTATTAAAATCTTAAATTAATACCAAAAAATCCACATTCATATTAAATAACAATTTACTATATCATCTTTCAAAGAAAATCAAAAATAAAAATCCTATGAAAAATGCCTCTAGATAGTTATTAAAGTATATTTCAAGATAAAAGTGTCATTGATGAACAATCAAGTTAACTATGATAAGAAACCAGTATTGTCTCCACTGATACCATTCTTGTCTCGCTTTAAAATAATTAAAACACAGTTTTATCATCGCCAGAGAATAAGAATTATAGATCTTCGAAGTATATAGCAAAATTTTCATTATTAAAATTATTTTTTATTGTTATTTTCTTAAATAATTTTATGAAATAAAATGTTATAAAAAAATGTACAATGCTAGATTATTTTTTAATACCTTCTCATTATCAAAAATTGAGTTCAAGGAAGTAACTGCCCTAAAGTAAAATTATTACGTCATTCGTTTTAAAAAGTAATGAGGTGTTATTGAATTTGGTGATTTACAAAAAAAATCTCCTTACACTTGTTTTTCTTTTTTAGCAGTTTATAAAAATTTGCTAAAAGTATAGCAAAAAATTAATGCATATATTCATTCCATATTGTAGTCATTTGTCGTGCGTATTATTTATTTAACTTAACTAATTAACAAAACTTAATAATACCTACATAAAAAGTCTACATCGTCACAAAAAACTATACGTATTTCATATGTGACAAATTTATCTTAGAAAATTTACTATTCAATTGTTTAAACTTAAAACTCTAATGCAAATATTTTCGAATAGCAGTCTACTACACTATTTAACTTTCTAAAACGTCATTTTACACCTGCTGGAATTACTATCTTATATTTTTTTCAACTCCAAGATGAAAAATAAACATTTTAATCTTTGGGTATTAAAAAATTACGTTTATGAATATTTGTAAAAAAAACTCACCTGATAAATTGACTGGGCCGTCACAAAATACAAAGCCAAGTTGAAATTAAGAACAAACGCTACGACAGCGCGCATTTTGTCGAAGAAACTTTTACTTCCAAAAAGTTTTCCTTTTTTTTCCTCAAAGTTCGATCGATCGAAATTGCACTGTCCTGTCAACGAGCGCGTGTTTACATGAAACAAAATTTACTCGATATCCTATCAACAGAAACCGATAAAAAAAATCAGCAGGGAGCACAGGAAATTAAATAGTTTTATTCCATGAATGTTCCGTTCCACCCTTAGAAAGGATATGGAGCTTTGTCAGCGCGGCAAAAACGTTAGTGTGAATGAAGCGTCCAGACGCTCCTTCTTATACCGTCGGGGCGAACCAGGGCGCAACTTGTTCGCGTTTCCTTCTATCTTTTCATCCCTTAGTCTGACAATGTAGGTTGTTTCCGTCACACACTCCACGGTATAATAATAAATTTTCTATGCAAGTCAATCCAAGTCGCGTGGGCGTCACTGTCGTTTATTTTATAGATTTCAGTGCAGTAAAATTTAATTATTCAATTAATTTATCTATAAATTGGATTTTATTCAAAAGTCAATTACAATATGTATATTCTGTTGAAATATTTCAAATTCTTTTTAACTAAATACATATTTTCATGTTTAAACAGTGTTTATTAATATTAGTGATTTCTGTTTTGAGTACGCAAATTCCTGGATTGATAGATCTCTTGGACGCTTTTATACTTGATTTGCGCACTCGAATTATTATATTTTCTTCTATTAAAATGGTGCCATGCATCTTCTAAATGTTTTTATAACCAGATTATTTTAACTTTTGTACTGCAGTCTTAAAATAAACTGAAAACCAAATATATCGATACTCCGTCGGTATCCAATTGTTTTTGTCTATGAATTAACTCGAGGTTTATTGTTAACAATGGTCATGAAACAAATGTTTAAAAAATGGTTCTATTTTCACTTCTGCACTTTTGTTTTTGATCTCATCTCCAACTTTTTTCAGTTTTATTTAATATTATCACACAAATTAAACTTTTGGTATTGAAAGTTTTCTTTTGTTATTAGGTTTTTACACAAATTAAGTACTTCTCGCGCTAAAGGAGATCATTCGTCTCCTCTGTCTGAAAAGCTAAAGAAGTAAAATTAAATTTCCCCCCAGCAGGCACCTCTTGTTTTTAACGTGATTCTTCTACTATAGATACTAGAGATAGTCTTTTTGAAGTGTGCAAATTTACTCTAACACCATAAAAGCATTAATGAAACGTTATCAAGGTAAATACAATATATAGATATGGTTCCGACTGTTGGTGCTGTGCCGTGCCGTGCCGTGCCGTCCTTATGTGCTTACTCTTAATACTTATCAGCAATACAAATGAAAAGATGCTTAAATAAACATACTTTTATGGCTCTACAATTTTCATTCATATTTTATATCTTCATTTCTTTTTATTTTTTCTTATTGTATCTCCATGTAGGTACTTGTTAGAAGTGGGAACTTTCAACTATTTTAAAATAATATTATTAAATTTAACTTAAAAATATCGTTAAATTTACGAAAGCAAATTTATTGTTCGCTGTTAACAATATAATTTTACTAATTTACCAGTTCAGATATTTTTGTGGCAAAATCAGGAGCGTAACGTATTCCGAAACCACGTAATATAAAAAGAAATAATCTTGCTAGACCTGAATCTATATTTTTTATAATTTTTATTTAGCCAGTTTTAATTTCACGTATTGATTAGATAAAAAAAATTAAATCATTGATGTGAAATAAATGATAAATAAATATTACCAGGAGTTCTTTAAAAATGTACATTTTATTTGAATAACGGATTTTTTATCTTTAGCAGCTATTTCTCTTAATTTTGACTAGCTTATAGATTTAAAGCAATGTTTTTCAGTATAAATATCGATTTAAAACTTAAAAAATAAATGCGTGCTAATGCTAAGACTTCCTTAGAAACAAATTTTACTAGTACTTTAAAGTTAATTTTCATAAATATTTTATTTAGATGTATGGACGCAAATGTCGTTTTTTTTTTAATGAAACCTCAAACATAAAAAACATATTTATTTAATAAATAAATGAATAAGGTTATATAATATTATCTCCCTCGGTTGTAACAACCTTTTTCAATCTTTCTGTAAAGTTTTTCATACCATTTGAATAAAAAATCAGACGATTTGGATACAAAGTATCTTCAAGACTGAATTTTACTCACACAATATTTAAAAAAAACATTAAAATATTGTTACATCGACCTGAACAAATGATAATCAGAAGAAACAAGGTCAGGTGAATACGGTAAATGAGGAATTATCTTCAATCTGAGTTTTTTAATTTTTTTTTCTCTTGATTTTTTTGCCGTATGGGGTCTCGCATTATCGCGTTGAAACCCTATTTGTTATCTGCTATAGCAGGTCTATTGTATTTTTTTTTTTATAAATTTTAATGATCAAACTAATTACAATCCCACTATACTGATAAAAGTGTCTTTTTAGCGAAAGGTTTGATCTAGCATTTGGCTTTGCTTCCTGCACTTTTAAAAGTCGTTGTTTTTGTGCAACATCGGCTAAAGTCTATAGCCCGCTTTTCATCTTGAATCACAAAATATTGAAGAAATTGTGAATTATCTTCTAATTAAATTAAGTTTTGCCACATTTAAGCCCATGCGGAATCGTGAAGTATCCACGCGTAATCGTGAAGTAACCCAAATCCTGAAGTATCCATACACCCGGTTATTAAAAATTTGTCGATTTTTTTAAATCTCATTTACGTTTGACTATTAGTATCCGAGTGTGCCTGCAATCAATTGAAACGATTTGGTTAGATTTGCCTCGACTTTAATAAGTAAAATGTCCACTTTCACTATTCATTGTCGTCTTAGTTAATTTTTTAAAACAAAATTTCCACTAGTAAAATTTACACTTCAAAATTTTTTGGGCCCCCTCTGGCTCTGTGAAACATTCAATACACTCCCGTAAACATCACATTTTTTCTAACAGGGGTCATCGCATTGTTTTTGTATGAAACTCATTTAAGATCAAATTTCCCAAAAATTATTTATCAGTCAGTCGTTAAACATTCTCTAGCTATTATTTAGTGTATTCTTCTGTATACAAAAGTTGTGAATGTAAAACATATTACATTTTTGGAAGGCGACATATTAGTTTTACCGTTATACCCACACACAATCGACAATTTTTAATGTAACGCAGGTATATAATATGCACTCGTACTTCAGCTTACATTATCAACTGATATGATAAGAACATGTGTGATTTCCGTAATATTTGATTCAATTAATTTGATAACATATATAATAATACTTGACCTAAAGTGCGATAAAACTTCCCTACGTGGCATTAAAACATGAAAATAAGTAAAATATTTGCTAAGCTACTTTATGGAACTGCGTTTAATCGCCCAAGTTGATAGACAATACACGTATATTCTAAAACGTTATCTAAATAGACCAAAATATCGTGAAATAAAATTGAGTACAAAAACACATATCATATATTTATTTTGGCAAGAAAAAAAAATTAAACAACAAACCAACAATTCAACAACATGTAATATAATAATCAAAACGAATTAAAATAATTTGAGGAAGTATTAAAATATTACAAGCCTATTAATTACATAAACTAATTGAAAACTTAATAGCAAACCGCGGGTTTGATGAAAAAGACATAAAAGTACATAAATGAACTTTAGATACATTATTTCTATCTACGGCATTTGATCGTCAGTCGTATACCAGCTGGCCTATTGTATTACGAGTATTCTGGCGTTGAAAACTGTTTAACCTGGCTATTTTATTACCTTATAACAATCTCTTCCAAACAACCAGAAAAAGGTAAATGGGACCTTAAGTAAAAACCATAGTGGAACCTTTTTTTAAAAACTTGAGTACCAATGAGAATTGAACCGGCAATCATGTTGAAAGGTTAGCTTCTTACCAACTAAAATATCGTCTTATGGTATAAAATTAAGAATATATGCATGTCTTGGCTTGTGTGTGTATTATTGTCCCGTTAATTTGGCAAGAAAATTAACTAGCTATTTTCCATCACCTATTGTGTGCTCCACGGTGCGATGGCCTTCTCCTGTATAAATATATATTTTCTTACATTTTCCTCGCAT
Source organism: Odontocerum albicorne (assembly GCA_949825065.1). Taxonomy (NCBI): domain Eukaryota; kingdom Metazoa; phylum Arthropoda; class Insecta; order Trichoptera; family Odontoceridae; genus Odontocerum; species Odontocerum albicorne. Next base: position 20,141,244 of record OX463846.1, on the reverse strand, counting down.
ACTAAAGAGGTAATTTTTATCACAAATATTCAAAAATATTTAATTTCCGGCACGCTTTAAAATTCATCTTACGCTCTTTAATTTCATTTAGATGTCTGCTTATAAATATTCAAGTAACGTTAAAAAAAACTCGTATGAAAGCTATCCATTTACATGTCAGAACATTTTGTAGAAAATGATTTGTGTTTGATATTGTCGAATATTTAAAAAAAGTTAATCGAAGAATTTACGTATCTTCCTTCAAATGTTATTGTTATTTCGAGAACGGGGATTCAAAAATAGCAAATTCATATGAATATTCCTATCTCTATTATCATACTAGATGGCTGTGATATATTTTCATTCCACCTATATCGTTTTCATACCTTCATAAATTTTCATTCGTGCGTTGGAAATAAAATAGGAAATCTAATATGTCATTGTCATTGTTTCTAGACCAATTATATTTAACACAAAGAAAATATTAAACTAAGTAGGATTTGCTTGTGCATATTTTTAAAGCTGATCCTATTTTCTTTGACTTCATCTTCTTCATGTGCCATATCTAGTTTTCTTGATTTTAGCGCTTCTCTTGAGAAAATATATTTGTCTTTGAAATCACGGAGCAACTCCTCAGTTCTCTGAATACCTACCTGTTAATTCGCGAAAACTATTTAACCATGGAAACCACCTTCTACCGATTTCGTGTCAAACCTCGATATTGGTCATCAATATTAATTTTAGGAAGTAACATTTTTCTTCTCTAAATATAAGACCCAAGGAGGCAATCATCCACAATTTTATGACATTTATGGGCTTTCATTCTAAATCTATAAAGCGTAATACCTCAATGTTTGAGATAGGGAGAAACCAAGTAAAACATACAGTTCTCCGATAAATCCACAATTCGATTGCTTCCTCATTTAGTATTCTGGTCAAGAAATCTTAGATTTTCAGTTTTTTTTCTTTATAAATAATTTCCATATTATTAAGTGTGCTACGTTGAACATAAAATAGGAAACGAAAGAACGAAAGTAAATAATTATGACTTGAAGTGACATTTTATCTATCTTTTTATACAGGATGTTACATAAGGCGCACTCTAGTTTCAAACATACTTTATTGGATTTTTTCCGATACCTAAAAAGTCAATTCTCGTACTGTACACTATTGAGAATATTTCGAAGGGACAATGTTGCTGATGGTCAAACAACTTCAACTACGAGGAAATGTTCAGCTCATTTCGAAATGTACCGATTTGGACCTCATCCGTATAAAATTCAATAGATACAATAACTGAAATCACAGTTGGGAGAGATTATCGAGTGGCAATAAATTCAGTGTAATACAATAATCATCAAAATAAAAATTATTTTACTAAATAATTTTGAGAGATCTCTAATCCTTCATTGTCCGCTTAAATATTGCAAATTATTTTAGAAACATTAATTTATTTTACATTATTCACATTCATTCTTCAATACTTTTCTAAATACAACATTTATTTTTCCAACGAGTCTCCACAATCTTCAATATATTTTGAATGAAATAAACTTTTTACGACCAAATCTGACGTGTTGATTCCTCTTATTTCACACTTCATCCCATTTAAATAGAAATAATATTACATCAAAAATTTTAATCAAACATTTTGGTTTCATAGATATTTTGTATTAAACCATTCAACCATTTTTTTACCCACGTGGATATCTTCCGCATCTTTTTTATAAGGCGACGTTTTCAATTTAATGATATCCCAGCAACGTCTGTCAGAGGTATGAGCAAAGTTACCTGCGATAGTAAGGCAGAGTTACACAAATTTAAACAAAAAGCTATATATTCATAAAACTAATATCTAAATTAATTTATATGTCATTCATCAACGTATGCAAACATAACGTAGAGCGTGGCGGTGAAAAAACATTGTTGCCTATCCCATTAATTGAGATTTCGGGTTAAAAACTGTTAGAAGAAGCCCGAAACTTACAGTTCCTCATTACACGTGTAAGAAATACTACCGCACGGAAAGAATTAACTATACTCACACACGTCTAAGATTGTCACTTATTTGCAAGATTGGAATCCTCTTTTTTTAATTGGTACCTCGGGAATCGAACCCGAAACCATTGGGTCAAGCATCTTAAAAACTAGATCATGGAGTACTCATCACACATGTAACTAATTATTATTAATATTTAACATAATTATATCAATCACTACACGCATTTTTTTCTTAAACCTGACTTAATTTATGTCGGCATTGATAACTAAAATCACATTTAATAAACGACAAAAACCGTCTGTGTAATTATTATAATTAAACCCCCATTGCCAAGGTAAAGACATTTATAACACATTTATAATCTCATAAAGAAAGTCACTTTTCTTTTTTTAATAACCTTTTGTTCCATTCCTCCTACGAATACAGAGCTCTTAAAAATTTACTTAATAATGCAATAAAAAAACTCCCACTCACTTTTGTTTTACGAGTTTAGTATCACATTACTTGACCGATACTTTAGAAACTAAAGTTTAGAAAATGAAACTCTCGTATTTTTTCGCTTATTTGTCCGTATTTACTGACCAAACTTTTTCAAAATATGATTTGTTTAGAAAGGATCAATTAGAAATTCGTATTTTTACAAAAAAAATATTTTTGAACTATAAATTATATGTGCATACCATCATGCCATTTCCCTGTTGAGGAAATAAGGGAAAGTCATCAACTATGGACAATATTATATAAAGACAATAATGATTACACATACGTACATACAATCACGTAATTTCCCTGCTAAAGTAGCCAAAGAGGATAGAGTTCCAAACATTCCTATCAACGCATACTTAAATCATCTCCTCATCCATGCGACTCTTCAACAGCTCCTTCTCTTTTTTTACTCTTTACCTCTCCTTCATATAAAACTTCATTCACTTAGTGCAAACCATACTTTTGTCGATCGTCTCCTGCCAGAACTCACACTTATGTTTGAATTATGATTAGCCAGTCTTTCGTTCATTCTCCGTTGAACCAATCCAAAACACCTCAATGTAATATTTTTCACCCTACTTAACACATCAGTTTTCTGCTCACAATCATCCTTAATAATTACATGTCTTATTTTTTTATATATCGACACACCACATATTATTCTCAGTGCACGCATTTCCACGTCAAAAGTTCATTCACATATATCAATGTTGGCAATTTTCAAGCAAAGTTTAATAATGACAATAAATAGGTAATTTCGATGAAAATTGTTTAAATTTTTCCATCGTCATTATACAAAATTATTTTTCAAGAATTGGGATTTTTTTCAATATTGAAAAGGAGACAATAAAAAACAGCAATATATTATAAATGAAACTATACGTGAGATCGTATAAATGTTGTGAACATAATTTCATAATTATTCAAAAAACAAAAAAAATATTAATTAAACAAAAAAAATATGAATGTTGAAAACTGAAGCATAAATGATGTGTCACCTTTGTAATTAAAAAGAATTTCTAATTATTGCTACGAGTATAAGTCATGTATGTGTGAATACCGAAGTTAAAAAAATATTAACATTGACGCTGATTTTCAGCCAAACATTTATAAATAAAAGAAATCAGAAAATAAATATTTCAACGATTTATAATTTTCATTTTTGCCTCCAAACGTGGGAATCCCAATAATTCAAAAGAGACCCTCAAATTGTTGGAAGCTTTCTATCTGATTAAGCTTTTTCTTTTTATTTGTGTATTGAACTGTAATTGAATAAACAAAACCAGAAATCCCTGCTTTGTTGTTATATTTACTTATTCAACGCCTACACCGTGATTTTCTCTCGGTTATTATTTCACATTGACTTAATTATTTAGTTATTGGTATTCCTGAATATTATTTAAGAATAAAATGTGTATAAGAGAGTATCCAGAATTTACAAAGTTTATAAAATAATATTAAATTAAGAGACCGTCACTTTGTTCTATTCCTCTTTATTTTTTGCATATCATAATGCATTTCAACACTTGTGTCATCATCAGGTGAGTTGACAAGAACTGAAATATATATTTATGATATTTCATCATTATGTGTGTTGTTTATGATTTATTTTAAGAATAGAATAAAAGTGTTATTTATGGTTTGTAATAAAAGTGTTATTTATGATACTAAGGTGAAATAAAGTTAGAAGATTATTTATGATATTTTGTTTTGTTTCTTTACCTTACATATTTCAATAGTGTCGTTGTTTTAATTGTGTAATATTTTTGTGATTAATGGATATGACAACAAGTGATCATGTATTATTAGGTATTCAGCGAACTCGGAAACACTTGTGTTGTTTATTATTCTAATGTGTTCTTTAATTCACTTATTGACTTGTCAATTGGGTGTTTCTACACATAAAGAAACCATTTCATAAATACTAACCAATTGAAAATATTTTGTTATTGAAAATCATGTTTTGTCATTGTTAATAAAAAGAAATCATGATATATAAAATAATATTTAATGATTGTAAAATATGAAGGTAATTCGAAAATATTCGTATTTTGACTTAATTATGCAAAAAAATACCTTACCTACATTTTACCAAAGATGATTAAGAAAACAATAGGCCACTTTTAACGAGATTGTATGGGATATTTTTATAAACTGAATTTAACTTGTGAATACCCATTTAAATGGTTTAATATTTTTGCTTAAACATTTTTCAGATTCGTATATTCAATATTTAAATTAATAAAAAAATCTATAGCGGGCTGGTTGGATCCTTTTTGAATTTTATTTTAAGATATTTTTGGATGCATGATATGTTATATATGTATACGTTATTGGTGGTGGACCTATACTTTTGATCAGGTTTTCATTTATTTTTTGATAAATATTGTATATATTTTTTAACTCAGCTTTTCGCCTAAAAATATTAACTTTGGTTCTAAGATAGTATTTAAATAAAATCCCTCACTTTATCGTCTTACATTAAGTACTCACGCTAGCAGTCTGATCAGAAGAGAATTGATTTAGTAAGCTTATGTCTCGAGTCTTATTTTCTTCGGATCCATAACATGCCTCACCTCAAGTAATAAAGAGCAACAAAAATGTAGTGTTTAAATCTTCCATACAAAGACTACAAGAAATGTTTATCGTCTTACTATTTTGTAACTTTTTCCTATAAAAGCCTCAAGTTTTGTATGTAAGAATGTAATATACCATACACATCAATAGGGCTGTCAATTGGCTGACAATTTCACTTGTTCAATTTTGAAAAATTTCTGCGGAAACACTCTTGATATTTATCATATGTTGAATTTTATTTTTACTAGCTGGGTTTGCGCATTAATAAGCAAAACCAAACTCATATTAATTGACTAATCTAACACAATAACAAGAAACAATGAGCTGCAAGAGTTGGAACATGTGCATGAGTTTGTTTGCTTGAGTTCCTTGATCACTGACAGGGGATCCTGCGATGAGGAGATAACGGACAGAATCTAGATGACTTATCTCTCTCTTAGTCATGTGGAGTGAAGGGACATGGAGTGATCGACGAATCCTAAAGAAACTATTGGTCAAAACCCTCGTTTTCTCAATTTTTCTATATAATATGGAAACCTAGATACTCAAAGTAGACAAATAATTGATGCCTTTGAGGTGTAGTGTTGAAGGCGGCTTTTGCACATTCTATGGACTGTTAGAATAATCAATCAATCGTTTATGGGGAATTGAGACGTGTTTCTCTGTACTATGTGCAAGTAAAAACTTACGAAACTTTGAAACATAGTGCGGTGGAATGACGACAGTCTTGAACGGTCAATTCTGCTTGGGATGTATGAATGACAAATGGAACAGAGATTAAGCACCCATCCGTTGGAGTGACTAGTTAAGAATAAAATAAGCAGAATGTTAATTTCAAGACGCACTACATTGGACAAGAAATGGTATTTGAGGGGCATGGTGATGATGATCCTCAGAGTTGAGGGAACAACTATGAAGAATTTTAGTAAATATTAGTGTCCTTAGAATATAATTGTAATATCGAAACCGGTTTAACAATTTAACTTAAATATTCTTATGATACCATTCAACACATCCTAATAAGTGATTCGGGCGTATTTGAGAGTGTGACTGTAAAACAACACTGTTTTCGACCCCATTCATCGAGCCTTCGGATTAAGAACCACTTGAGAAGGCACGGAACTTACGGATCGTCATCACACGTGTTGATAATACTACCCAGTATATGAAAAAACAACAATACTGGCACCCGTCTAGCACTTGTGATTATAGTTATCAGATAACCTCTTGTACCAGACTGGGGCAGATAACCTCTTGTACCAGACTGGAGCCGTTTTCTAATTTTGAGCCCAGATCGTTTGATAGCTTATCTTTCAAATAATTTTGATCGCGATTTCGGAATGTATTTATGTATATTCATAGTATATTGCTATCAATAAACATATTATTATTTATTTATTTTAATAAACAGTGTTTGTACTAGTAATAGTTTTAATTCCAGTTGTCTTCCAGAGATTATGAATATATGATAATGAAGAAACTTATACAATACGTATATGAATCGGTTAATATATTATAAGATAATTAGTATCCAGAAATAGGTTTTTCTAACAACTTTGAATAACGGGTAGATGGTTAACTATGTCACATTTTCAATTCACTATGAAAATTTAAACCTGTTTTACTATAGATTAGAGAAATATTTAGACTGACATATTTCTTCGCAATCTTTTGAACGTATTTCTATGCAGGAATTCATTTCTAACCATCCAACAAAAAGTTTCAATGAATTATATTATGTTTCAAGAAATATACTTTCTTGATAATACCAAATTTTATTTGATCACGAGAAAATTTATTGAATAGGTTTCTCAAAATTCTCGTTTCCTAAGAAATTTTAAGAATTAACCACTTATACAATTATATTCAGTGAAAATAATATCACTTGAATCCCTGTTAATCACTTTTGAAATAAATTATGAAAAATAAAGAGAAAATTACAGAATATTTTAAGCACCTGAAAGTTGTTTAATTACCGATTCGTTTTCAACATATATCACATCAATTGAAATATTTTTTGTGGAAATCACTGTACATTGTTTATCACGTATTATATTTTAAAACGTTTCTTTCTAAAAAAACGGATTTTTCATAATATCAATTTTTTTTTATATTATAAGCGAATATGAAAGTCAAATTTGTTAAAAAATTGTTGTTTTCTTCCTCATATCTGATGTGTTACTTTTACTATGGTGTTGTAGGAAGAGATATAACTCCCTCAATCGTCCAGATAGTCCATATATTATGTTGTCATTCAAAATAGACATAAATTATATTTAAAAATGTCTTCTGGAAAGTAATATTGAATTTTTGGGTCATATTCAAACACAGAATGGCGATATATGCTCGTGGACGGTTGATTTCAATATATTGGGCATCTCAGCAATCTCTCGTATCGTAAAACGCTATTTTCAATCAAAGTCGTGATTTTGTAGTCATCAGTGGTAAAAAGCCTTCCAGAATGGACACCATATTCGAGTAGCGTATAACCATTACCATTTTGAAAACTACATTTGACACGCACGATCCCTTAATGCATCATCGCTGTGCCTTTTTTGTGTGACGCATTTTCCCCCTGTAATAGTAAAAAAGCATTGAGCGCTTAAAAAACGACTTATGTTGTTCCAATATAAAAGGACGCCAAAAAACCACTCTTGCAATTTGGATAAAGAATCGCCGAAAAATACATTCAGCACATATGAAACAAAGTTTATTTAAAAAATCCTAGAAAAACGGACCAACTTGAGAGACAATATATTTGATTGCAGAAAACTGACCTAGATAGCATCACAATTAGATCGCACTTATTAAGTGCTTTCGAAGTAGAAAAAACTCACAAAACTTTGCAATCGTATCATGCATACCATCATCATAAACCCTACAATCTGGGATAGGTTTTGGCTTTTGGCAGTATTTTTTAACACCAATCTCTCAGCAGCATCCCTCACCTTATGGTTGCAGTTCTCTTTCACACCATCCAGCAATCTCAGCTTTGGTATCCGCACTTATCAAACTACTGGACAAAACTACACATGATTATTTTCATGTTGAACCCACAAATCCCGGTAACGAAGGAATATTTTTTATTATTCCTGCTAGAGAGAGCGATGCCACCAAAACAAACGTTCGTTAATTTTAATATTTGGCATTTAATTCTCATTACTTCATTTATTTTCTTGTTCATTATTTCATACATTTAAATTTCCTCTTCGTGTCTTGACAAGTACAAAAGTTTAAAATAAAACTCCTATCTTTCCCAAAAGAGACTAGGCGAGTTATAAAAAAAATCGATCTAAGGAACGAATTTACCAAGACGATTCGATTATGTATTGTGTTAGCTGCCATCGGCTACATAAAGTTAAAAATATATTAAATAGATGTAAATTTTCAATAAAACATTTTTTGCGTACAAGAAATTTCACTCGATGTTAATATTTAAAATAGCGCAGGAATGAGACACTTGTCTTCTACCCAGGAGTTTTGGGCCTTTAAAAATTACCTTCTCAGTGATTTTAAAACTACGTATCTATGGCGTGGATGACTCTTTAGTAACATTGTTTTCCGTTTTGTATATACAGGAGACGGTATCTATTTTAATTGGTATTTTGTGGGCTTATGACCACTTTTGAAGGCTGAGTTGCTCACTTTATGCCTAGGCAACATTCCTCATTATACCACAGATTCATATCTGTACATCATTGAAATGTTTTTATTCTTAGTTCAGACAATATGGTTTTTAGTCTTTATGCCATCTGTTGACGAACAATGGTAAGATTTTTTAACAGATGTCGAGGAAACCTCTTTATTCTGTCAATACCTCATCATTGTTTGTTATACAAGCCGGATATTTTTTGGCTTTTGACAAAGCCCATTACACTTCTGTAGAGGGTAATATGTGATTTTTTGTATGGTTTTAGCGAAGGGTTATATAAGTATATTTTATATTTTCAGTTACTTTTAATTTAAACCAATCGGTGGTAGGTAGTAGAATTTTGCGCTATAATATGACATTGCTAACACGAATTACAACAGTTAATAGGTGACAGAAACAAAATGAAGCAGATTTTGCATTATTACCTTTCACTTGAACTTTGGTCAGAATCCGTCTCTTTTGAATGAAAAATAGTATTATTTTGTTTTTCGTAAAAAAAATCTAATAGTGTTGCACTATTCTGAAATTTCCATTAAATGAGCAACTTTTTAAAGTAGTATTCGGGAAATGCCCAGTACAATTTTTTTTACCACAGAAGGGCCAAAGTTTAGCGTAAAAATGTTAATTAAGATTTTTTTTATTTTTCAAGTAATTTTATTGTACACCCCTAAGAATTTTAGAAACCATTTTGTATGCGATAGATAAGGCTATTATTCAAAAGTATTTTACGATAAAAAAATATTACGAAAATGGTGAATTGTACACAACGCAGTAAAAAATCTGATGCAAGGTAGGGATTTTACGAAATTTTACAAGTCCGAATAACTTAAAAACGGTAAGGTTTTTACTGAGATCAAGTTTTGGTATTCTGGTAGGTCTTTATCCAATCTATCACCACCCTAAATATGATTCACTCAATACGGGACACCCTGTATATAATTCGACTACTTAAGACCGCCAAAATTATTTGAACACCTTAATAGCTACAGCAAGTGATCAATCAGTGAGCGAAGAGAAAAAATATGACTTATAAAGTGGAAGTGTAATCGATATTTGATACATTTTGAATTATTTTTTCTCATCCAGAGTTGGGGAAATTTTATTAAAAATCTTGCCTCAGGCAACAAGTGAGAGGTCGCAGTGTCTCGCAGGGTCCTATTAATAAGTTTTATTATATTCGAACATCGACACTCTTTTATAACTTCGATTACAAGTTTTGTTATCCATAAATAAGAATTCTTGTTAATTTCTTATCCCCTCTGAACATTTACTTTAGCAATCTTCATATTCTCTATACCGTATCTTGTAAGGTCAGGGCTGCAGTACTGCCACGGTATTGTTATCAACACTGAAAGGGTCGCTCTTAGGTTAAAGAGTTCGTCTAGTAACGATACTCTTGCTAGACTTGTACTTGTATGTGAGATAATATTTTAAACATATATGATGGCGAAATCTGAGTAGTTTGTCAACTACAATGGTTTATCACCCGAAAGCTCAATTACTGGGGTCGAAGATAATATTATCTCTTAATGGCGCTTTTCAACCTTTCTTCATCCCCAATTCAGATATGTTAATAGAGATCCATGTGAAAAAAATAATCAATCTTTTGACAAAAAATATTCTTCGTATGTGGCATGCGCTAAGGACTCGAATAAACATGCAGTCTAAGCATCAGACCACTTGCTCAATCCCATTATGAGTGAAAGGCTTTAACTAAGACTTGAAGAATCGCATACTGAGGGTGATCTCACAGCTGCTATTGTCAACCTCCATCAATAACGATATTTTTCAGCTGAAAATGCTTGTTTTTTTAGTATTGAAAGTATCCAAAGCAGTGGTCAAATCATCTTATCCAATGCAACCACAGTGATATTTTTTTCAATAAAGCTTATAAATCTGAAATAATAACTGTTTGAAGAATAAATGAAGTTAAAATTTAAAAATAAAATATCTAAAGGACCTTTGAATTTGATAGCCATGGACACAGAACCTCAGATTTATACAATAGCTTCTTATTGGATAGTATTCTTGTCATAAAATTCGACAACCTCCGCGGCCTTGTTGGTAAGATGCTTGTCTCTCAAACCGTAATTCACGAAATTGATTCCCATTGGAACTCAGATTTTTTTAAATCATTTCAGTATTGTTTACACTTAAGGCCTCTTTAACATATTTCTGGTCGGTTGGAAGATTTTGGCATTTTACAACAAACCCGCCAGATTGTTTTGTATGCAACTAAAGTGTAAAACAAGTACAAGTAAAATTTCCAATCATTCAATTGAGCATTTTCTTGACTTATAAACCACATTTTGTTTGAAGACACCATATATAAGTTTGAAGACACCATATATATGAATTCATCTAACTAAGGGTTGTTATCTTTTTTCTGGAGTTTTCATAGTCAGATTAGTAGTCTAGTTAGTTTAATAGTCTAGTTTATTTACATTCATTTCATTTAAAAGATTTCAAACATGTAAAGAAGCTCAGCAGATTACAAAATAAATACATACATACATGCCATTACGTCATTTCCCCGTCAGCTAAGGCAGCCTCTACAATTCTCTGACTTCCTACTTTTCCTTCCTTTAGAATATCATTCACTTGACCCAACCAAACTTTCCTTGCTCTTCCTCTCATATGCCTTCCACTCACGTCTGCGTTGTATATATGTTTGTTAATCTTTCTTCATTCATTCGTTCTATATACCCAAACAATCTTAACGTACTCATATTCATCTTACTTAATACATCAGTCTAAAGTTCACATACATCCCTTATCACTCCACGTATTCTTCTCAATGTACGCGTCTGTGCAGCATTTATTCGGTTCCTCTCAGTCTTTTTCCACGTCCAAGTTTCACTCCTATTCATTCAAGTTGACACCAAAATACTATTGTGGACTATCAGCTTAGTAGATTTTGATACTGTCCAATTCAATTAAATATTTTTTAGTGGTTCATTGAATTTGTTTCCTAACGCTACACGATGTTCGATATCCCTGTTAAATTTGCTATCATCTGATCATTACAAAATAAGCATTTAAATTATTATTCCATCATTTCCGTTATATTGAAATCTTATATCTTGAATTCCTCTTAGAGATTTTTTTTTAAATGTAGTCAAAAATATGAAACTAATTTTTTTCAACAATTTTCATCAATTCAATTTCTTAATTTCTATGAATAGTTAAATTACCTTCACAATTTTCAACGTTGAATAAAGGACAATAGTTTGATATTATGCTTTTCCGCAAAGTAAAATTGAAAAGAGTAAATTTAATTATTCCTAAGTTATCTCATTACAGGAATTTGATTTTTTTCTCGGTATAAGATGAAATATTTTTTAATACATTGTGAAATGGAACATTCCAATGAAGGAAGTTTATGTGAGATACAAAAATAAATGTTGAATTGATTTTCCAAGAATTTATTATGAACAATTCAAATGAATTCCTTTGTCATATGCCGATTTGTAAAGCTAATTGATGCTTTCCCGAATACAATATTTAACGTTTAGAACTCAGCTTACTATTATTTACATGAGCTAGTATTTTTTTTTGCTGTTTAAAGACTTGACTACATGTTTAAATGTTTTTTTTTTTAATCATAGTCCTGTTGAGTCAGTTTATATGATGGCTAACGTTTTAAAGGCGTCTCTGCTTTCATCCTCAGGCCGGTGTTAAAATGTTTGACAATGCATATTAATTGTAATTTCATAAGAACTGAAAAAATGTGCCAAATGCACAAATAATGATAGGTAAAAATATAGCGCTTTCATCTCGCAACACTACCTATAGTCATAAAATGATATTTTATACTTTTTTTCTGTCCCTTTAGTTAGATTTTTCTTTTGTTATCATCATGACTGTATCTCTTGAGATATTGGTTCCCAGCTATCCCTCCTTCTTTTTGGATGGCTTCGTATGGGGCGACTGTCTGCGGAAATGTCAGGTATTGCCACGTAGAGATCACTTGTATCTAATATTTTCACACTGCCAGTGGCTTCTGAGTTTTCTACCACTCACAATATCTTTCATTTCACGTATTTCTCATGTACCTCTCTCTCTCTCTATTTAATTTACCTCTTATTTCTCAAGTACCTCTCTCTCTCTCTCTCTCTCTATTTACTTTATCTCTAATTTCTCAGGTACATCTCTCTCTATTTACTTTACCTATTATTTCTGTGTAAAAATAATTGTAGCGGCGAAAATTTACACCTAGATATTTGAATTCCATCACTTGTTCGAAAGGTTTATACTTTTAATTTTCAATAGGGTTAACAGTGCAACATTATAAAGTTAACAGTACAACATTGAGAAACTATTTTTAAATATTATATGACCTGTATATATCAAATAAATAAATGATTGATACAAGTATTATTTGAATTTTACGCTTGACTTCACGAATTTACATAACAGAATTCAAATTCACATAAGAGCTTCACGCAATTCTCATTATGAGAAATTTACCCAACAATTAAATCTGGAAAATAATACCATAGTCGTTGACAACAAGATAATGTTATTTTCAGACTGTATGTCTCTACAGAAAATACTTTGTGCAAGTTCAAAGGTATAATGGAGTAATCTCTTAATTGACTTCGTCTCATCGCGGCAGTATCATTTCGCCTGAGGAAAACTTCATTAAACTTTGTATTGTTTAGTAATAATAAATTGGATTGTTAAGAAATATATTCATATTGAACACTTTTTTACATTAATTTTATTTATAATTTTAATATTTCTACGCTGCCATCAATAGAATGTCGATGAGAGTAATATATCCACAGCGTCTTCTATATGAACATAATGTTATTTTTGAGTTAGAATATACTTGACAAGCTATAAATAAATTCAAAACAATGTTTACTACCATCGTACATATATCTAAAGTAAAGGCTGTAATAGCACTTTTTATTATGAAAATATGGTTATGATTGGAATATTATTTGGAAGCTGTATATACATTTATTATTACAGCTGGGCAAATTACAGCGTCTTCAAAATGTGTGCCTATGATTTATTTTCAACCTACGAAAGTACGATCATATAACTTCATACCAGAAGGCATTGAACTGGTTGAATGTTAAAAATAGACGCCAAATTCACATACTGTCTCTATTGTATAATATCCTTAACTGTCCCGCCGCACCCTCTTATCTCGCCGAAAATTTTCAGCGTCTTTCCAATCATGGATTAGCGCTACGCTCAAACAGAGATTGTTTATTGGCCTTTCCAGTTCACCGCTCTTCTTTCTTTACGTCGTCCTTTACTGTCCATGCAGTGAGACTCTGGAATCAGTTACAAACCAATATAAATCTCGCTCCGTCCTTGGCATGCTTTAAGAAGCGACTGAAAAAACTCTTAATTTCTAGTCAGTAAAATAACGTGTTTCATTCCTGATTTTTCTTTTCCTTTCCTCTCCACCATCCTTTCCTTTCCTTTTGATTGATGATATCTCACTTTATATGAAAAATAATGTTCGGGTGATTGTCCGTCTTTGTGGGGTTCGTGGGCATGTTCTCACATATATGTTTATGGATTTCGTGGGGATGGATAGTCATTTGAATGATTTATGCGACCACGTAACTTGCTTCATTTACTTTTGTCTGGTTGGTTGGAAGAGATTGCCGCCTGGCAATAAGCCCGCCAGATTGTATTGCAATAAAAGTGTTAAATAAATAAATAAATAAATAAATACATTTATTATTTTGTTTTCTACCATACAACTTCCCTTACTATCGTACAACTAAAATGTGTAGGTTTAATAATAATCAGAGTCATCTTACTGCAAGATTTCTAAAAATAATTCTATGATAGTCAGTAGTGGTTTGATTCTGATGGATCTAATGTTTAGGAGTAGATAAATTATGGAATATAATGGAACGTATGGAATTAAAATAAAAGATCAAATTAGTTGCTTTCTTTAATGGCTATTCACCGAAATTTATATTTACCCAGTCAGTGAGCAATGTCAATTTCGATAAATTCATTTAGAATATATAATATATTCTATTAGAATAAATACAGTAAACTCTCGCTATCAAAATTTGAAAAAACATAACGTGGATCATATAAGAATATTAATTTCCTTTATTTCTTTAACTGGAAACAAGAAACATTCTCAAAACTCTCCAAACGGAGGGAGACATACTGACATAGGGTCATTATACAAAAGAAAATCTTAAAAAACCTCAATGACTCTACATTTGAAAATCGAAAATATTCATTTATTTTTAAACACATAATCTACGTAAATTTCAAAGTATTGAACATTATTTCGCTCAAATTCTAAATTCTTCACGACTTGCTTACTAGAAAAAGCGACTATTAAAATCTGGCCCCAAGTTTTAATACTACCTCCATAAGACTTATCTTATTTCATTTTGAAGTTAAATTAGTCTTGACATATCTCAAATCAACAGGGGCGGCTTTTATAATTATAAAACAAATTAATTATATTCTTCAAACGACTCACCATATTTGGTACAGTCACGATAAGTAATAATATTAATTAACATTCTAAATTTTTTTTTGTTTGCAAATCTCTTTCGTGTAATATTTAAAAAATGTATACATGATTTATGTCATCCTTATCACCATCATGCCTTTAGATTGAGGATGCCAAATAGAATAGCTCTTAACTTCATTCTATTCTACCACACATATTTTACTTTTGCTACGTCCATACACCTCGTAATGCATATTTTCCTATTGTAAAGGCTTTTCATACTTTCTTCTTTCAGAATTTGATGTTATGAATCAAATAATAATTGAAAAGCTATTTTATAACGGCTGAAATTATTCTAATGAAACATTTTGCTCTAAATTATTACTTTTATGATCTTGGTCAACTTTCCTTTTTAGGTTAGGGCGTACTTATTCTTAAACTGAAAATTCATATTGGCACAAATGCACCCGCCGCTTGTGGCACACTTCCTACAAACTAGCGAAATATTCTAGTTTGATTAAAAATATTCAACCGAGCCAGACTTAATGGCTCTGTGTGTTGACTTTTATCATATTCCAATATTTGTTCTTGTTCACTACACCTTGTTCTAAGATCTACAAGAGTAAATACATTTAGTACACACTTTGTTCTGAAATTATACAAGGAACAAATTACCTATATATGGAAGCCTAGCTAAGTTGAAATATGATACTTTTCACATTTATAAATCAGATAAGTTTATTTGACGAATTTAGTCGTCTAATGGTTTGCATACATATTGCTTACCATAATGGTACCACTGTTTCATCACTATTGGATTTTCGACTTTCGAAGTTTATATTTCCTGATTGAAATATTTTCCAAGCTAAGCGACAAAGTATAGTGTGGAGAAAAATGATCTTCCTAATTTGGCTTGTTAACAATATTAAAATAGAAGTTATTGTTTTTTTTTTCAATAATATGTTTATTACGCATTTAAAATTTTATTTGTTAATTTTCAAAAAATATATCAATTATATAATTGCCTTCAGCGGCTTTACACAAATCAGCTAATTTTTTATACTTTTTTTAATATTTCAACTGAAATGTTTTCGATTTCTTGTCGAATATTATATTTCAGTTGGTTAGGAGTTTATATTTTATTTACGTACACTTTTTTAATAAAATCTATAAAAAGACGTCTGAAACTGAAGAATCGAGCGTTGTGCAGACCAATGCAAATTACCAAAACGGTATTGAATCGATATAGAAAAAGGTCTTTCGAAATCCGCATTGTTTCTCTGACTGTATGTGGTACTCGCATACAACATTCTATTGAAACCACATATTATTATTCATACAATGTTGTTAAATTTGTCGTTTTAAACAGTATTTAATCATTTGCCAATAATTTTTACCACTTACGTTTATTGTTTGTTCATTTTCATTTAAATAATAAAAAAGCTTAATGACATTTGTAGCATGAATAGCGCCCTTTACTCTAACTTTTTGTGTGATGTTTCTTGAATGATTTATGGGTTTTCACTTCCCCAAAATTGAAAATTTTGTTTCTTGACGTGACATTTCGATGAGAGTGCGAAGTAATGTTTTATTGTTAAACAGGTATTCTTGTTGATTTTTCTGGAGACTTCGCAACACTTTCACTTAAACGGGCTATATTTTTTTCGAAACGAACGGTTCTCGGCTTTCCCAAACAGTAAGAGTTTGAGGTCGTTGAATGTTGTTCGAATTGATTTGTTACAGAATAAATTAATTGTTACAGGGTCGAACAAGTGGTATAAACCTTAAGCTAAACAGGGGCAATAAGCCAAATTTTCCTACAGAGTTTCCTCTGTGTCTGGACTTATTCAGTGAAATGGCCTGCCTACGGATCTACACACTGAGGGCCATTCAGATGCTATCTGAAGAAAACTGTTCTTTATAAGATAAGTCATCAACAATCCCTTAGAATGATTCGTCGTAGCAAACGAATCCGTAAACCTAAATATCAGCATAAACAATGAATGAACAAACTAATTATTGAATTCTATTTATCTAGCAATGAATCTAACGGAGCTTTTAGTACCAAATGTTAAATGTAATTTTTCATGAAGGTATTAATTGTCCTTTTGTTTAGCGATATTGGTTAAACGAGTGTACGCGGAGTGTTTGAAAATAATAATAAATGGAAATAAATGAAGAGGAATGATCATTGAAAAGAGTTATTCTATGAAAAAAAAAATATGGGTGTGAACAATGAAAGATTAGAACAACTTGAGGAATTTCGGTATTTGGTGAGCATATTTTTTGAAGATATAGAGAAAAGTGTTGAAAGGCTTGTTGCTGCAAGTAACAAAGTCAGTAGTGCACAATAAATGCATATCTTTCGTGAAATATCTCATGTTAAAATGTATGAAAGAGTGAGGAATAATTGGACAAAAGATAACTCTTTATCAAAGGCGGATGTTAATATTAGAATGAAGAAGTAATCTTGAAATAGTTTGGTTATATAGAGAGAGAAAAGTTATGAAACACTAACAAAACATTATTCTGGAAAGAATGAAAAACGAGGAAAAGGTTGACCGAAGGAAAGTTATGAGGATATAGTATGGGAAGAATGTAAGTGAAGGATATATAGAAGTCTGAGAAATAGGAGAGCATATAGAACGAAATGTATCGATTCAGATGAGACGAAAGTGGTTTGCTTGGATAGAAATATGTAGATATACTCGTATGTCCTCTCTGCATACCCCAAAAGGGGCCTGGCGTGAAAGTACGTATCTATTGCTCCTTTCCTAAATATTTTTAAACTTTTTTTTTATTTAATCAGCATTCATAAAATAAAGTTTAAGATATTGATAAAAAACTGTGGGACAAAAAAAAATTTGGAACAAATTTTTCCTAAAATAAACATGATTACCCTCTGGAGTACATTACTTTTTAAAGAACAAAATTGTACAACTTATTTTCTGTTACTTTTAGCAAATAAAAACAATAGAAAATAACTGTAAGCCAAAATGAAAAGAAAAAATAATAAAACAATACAGAAACTTATCATTTTACCATATTAAAATATCCATTCAGAAAGGAATTTTCATTCCTGTCACAAAATTTTACTGTCAAGAGTTTTAAATTTAAAGGTACTCTAACACGCTCTAAATCGAATTACAAAATTTCCAAATCAGGATATTTTTTTTTACTTTTTTGATCACAGAGATAAAAAGGCGTTAGCGAATTTTCTTTTTTGAATTGTTTGACTTGCATAAAACGTGTTCGTAATATAAGAACTTTGGTATGTTCTGCTGTATGGCTCGGAAACATGGACGCTGAAGGTTCATACTATGAATCGGTTGGAAGCGTTTGAGATGTGGTTTCACAGGAGAATGCTTCGTATACGGTGGACTGATATGATCAACAATTCGGAGGTCTTGAGGAGAGCTTATTGCAGTAGAAAGCTGCTGACAGATATAAAGGTCCGCAAGATATCCTATCTGGGTCAAATTTTACGTGAAGAGAATTACGAAATCCTCCAGTTGATACTGATGGGCAAGATCGAGGGGCAGCGTGGTCCTGGTAGAAGACAAACATCTTGGCTCCGCAATATAAGAGACTGGATGGGGATGAGGCGTGTGGAGGACCTGTTCCGGGTTGCGCAAGATAGAGAAGCCTTTGCCAGAGTGATTGCCAACGTCGGGGGACCTGATAGGGCACGACAAGAAGAAGAATATAAGACTAGTGGAAAGGTGTTTGTCAATGTACAGTAGATATACTGGACTGGGACCATATATTGAAATGATAATATTGTTATAAAAATATCCAATTAAACACATGCAATAACCTAGTTTATTGGATTCTGAACGCATAACGTGTAAATTTCAATACAATGTTTCTTATAATATGATGTTTTCTTATGAATGCATAACTGTATCTTGAATAATAAAAGCAGGTTGATGAATTCTTTTATCTGGGTAGTATGTTAACATGTGATGGACTGATATCGACATTAAAAGAAAGGTAGTGGGGACAAGGTAAACGGAGCACTCAATGTAAGGGAAGGGTGACGAAAGGCTGACTAAATAAATGTATAATGCAAGCATAAGTGGGAGTTGAAATGGACGACAACCCAGAAAAGTCGGACCAAGTGAATGAGATTTCGTAAAAAAAGTAATGAAAGCTCTGCCTGTCCATACAGGGAAACGGCGTGTTACTATGTCAGTATGTGTGAAATAAAACATGATTTTCCAAATATTGATTTGAAGAAAACGTCTTTTTACATAAATTTTTATGGCAAAACTCTCTAGAATATATATGACGTTAAACTTTTCTCTGACAATGTAGTCAATCACCGATATTTTCAATGCATTGGTCATTTTCCTTCCCCATGTAATGGAGCAAGGTATATTTGCAGCCAGCAATAAAGTTTAAACAACTATCGTAGGAATGTGAAAGCTTTTAACTCATAAAGCCACACCTCTTAAGTGCTTTGATCAGTTAATAATAACCATACATAAAAATGGCTGGAAAATGATCACTTTATTGTTATTTTAAGCAAGTGTGTGATTAAAGGCATGATTGCATAAAATTGTTGTACTTAAAAATGAGTAATGACACATTTATTTTTATTAGTACTATAAATTCAAGAGTACTACGTAGGATCCTGGACTCCGTGAATGACGGCGAAACATGGCGAATACGATACAACGACGAGCTATATAATATCTACAAAGCTCCCAGGCTATCTGTACATGTCAGACTGAGCAGATTGAGATGGGCCGGACATGTGCAGAGAATGCCGTCATCACGAGCACCCAAAAGAATCCTGGAAGGACACTCGGGTGGGAGAAGGAGAGTGGGCAGGCCAAGGCTGCGATAGGAGGACGAAGTTGATAGGGACGCAACCCGGCTGCTACTGGCGCAAGATTAGGGGGGTCGAGGCGGAAGACAGGAGGGGTTGAAGGCGAAGGTTGACGGAGGGCAAAGCTCGATATGGGATGTAAGACCATCAAAAGAAAGAAGTACTACAAAAATATATATGCAGATTTTTCACAAATTTAATACAAATTAAATAAAAAGAAAAAGTAATAAATATGTGTAAAGATATTGTCTATTGAAATAATCGTTAAAAATATATACCTCATTCATATTCAATGACTTACCTCAAGATACAAATGTCAAATAATGAAACAAAAGACATGCATGTGCCTCTTTATACTAAACTGATAAGCTATTTATCAAACGTTTCGATTTTAAGTTTGGGCAATTCCATGCTAGAATATTTTATATTAAATTACTTTGTTATTCCACTAATTACGTTAATCCTCATGACACTTGTTTTCTACCTCTTATTTTGAGACTCTCTTCACGCTCATGAAGTTTTTAAATGTAATTCAATACAAAATAATTTATAATAATATGTTTATCCACTGCACAAACATAATAAACACATACGTGTATATAAATAAAAATTAATAAAATATATTATATATAGCGATAAAACTTTTGTACATCTGTATACTTAACATAAGTGTAACCTGTATGAATTGAGACTCAAACCTTCATATCTTCTCTCTTGCCTTTAAACCCATGCCTTTATTTTAGCTGAGGAACTTTACAGAAGACATCTGCATCATTGTAGGTATTTTCCTTGATCTTTCTTCATATTTAAATAACATACTTATAGATGACTTCAATAAATGACTTTTAATTAAATCGGACCTAGTTTAAACTAAACCATTATTCATGTAAAAATATATATTTTGAGTATATGGTTATTTTGAATATATACTCGTAAATGGGGTTCCATGTGTTTTTATGTATTATTTTTTATACACACATACGAGTATATACTATCACGCAATGTCCCACGCCAAGTAAGGGTGATCAGAAAAGACTGATTGTCACACCTTTCTATCCACATACGATTATATTTTGTTATACATGCAAACATTTCATATCCGTTCATTTCCTGCTGTATAATGTATTGGAATACTAGACACGCATGTTTTTGCAAGTACGATATGCTTTATTTATTTATTTTTTTGCATCATTATCACACTTAAAAAAATATTACATAGAAAAAAACAGGAAAGTCTTTTTTGTAAAACGTTTTTTCGAAATAAATATTCAAATATAAATTTGGATGGTTAAATTAACCGGAAACACTAAAACAATATCATATCACGCAACATGTATGCGAAACACTGTAAATAATTCTCTGTCAAGTTTTGGAAATGTATACTGTTACTATAAGTTTATGTGACCATTTTTAATTTAGTGATTACTGAGAAATTTCAAAGACAATAAAGATATCAGATATCCATAAAGCTCAAAGTGTTTTGACAACAATATATTTCCAGACCTTTTGGATCTACCTTAAATTATAATTTATTTTAAGTTATGGTAATCATGATCAAAACGCAAACATGACGCCACACACCAGTATGGATACGTTCAATATGATCCCAAAAGAGCGTTTTTATATAATATTAATCGATAACTTGTATATTTTAAATTTTAGGACACTACTTGTGAAATAAAGGTTAATATTTTGCATTGCATTTACTCTCAAATAAATTTTCTACAATAGATGAATTGAAATTCATTTTTTACACTTGTTTTTTCTTTTAATACTTTGACTAATGACAAACATTATTTAGACATTATCAATAATATATATTCGTGCAGAGTGCAATTATTTTCACCTCAATTTAAGCAACTTTACAAGAGAGTATTTTAATTTTTTTTCAAAAACTTAAATAACCGTAATTAAAAAATATCCAGTCATGTTTTATTTATTCAAATATTTGAAACATCAACAACCTCATTAAACATCAACAACCTCATTAAAAATGTATTATTAAGGATGTTAGTATAACATAGTTTTAACCCCTTTAAGTAATTCTTATCTGGTTTGTTGGAATATATTACTCGCCCGCCATTTATATATTTTACATACTACTATACTCGTATAATAAGCAAATAAAAAAAAATAACTACAAAGACTTTACTTTTTTTGTAATTGGAAAAGCAATGTATTTAAAAAAACTATTATTGTGATATAAATTCGATATTGGTGATTTCCAAAACAGTTATTACTCATTTTCGTTCAAAACTGAGATGTTATAATTTATGTTTTACACGACAATAAAGTCTCGATATGTTATTCGACTTTATTTTAAGAGTATGTATGATATATAACCATTTAGAAATATAAGTAATTTGATAAACTTGATCATGTAATCCAACAAAGAAATGGTAAATGAGGGACACTAAATATAGGGAAAAATTATATATTTATTTTTCCATATGATTAAAATGATAACGTTGTAACGCTATTTTACATTTCATGTAAATGAGCTTCATAATAATGTACTCGTATTAGTTGAAGGTGATACTAATGTAATTATTCATGAAAAACTTACCTCTTTGCAAAAAGTTTTTTTATATTTTTAAGCGTTATAAAGAACGTGTTTGCATACTATAATTAACCCTTAAAGGTACAGGGTTGAGAGTATGAAACCAGTCAAATCCAATATTAGTTATTCAAACAATACTGCGACAATTTGTTGTAGAACATTGCTTTCAGCATACAAATCACAACACAAAATTTGAATTAAAAAATAGTGAATATACATTTAATTTTCCAATCCAAAAAAATGTTTAGGTTCATCTTCACGTACACGCCTGCTTATGAAATAGGTGGTCCGGGGAGTAATGTCGTATTTTTAAGTTACATTTATGTAAGCAAGTTTTATCAAACGTTTATGAATGGTGGTTTTCAATATTTTCAGTATCTCAGCAATCTCTCGTGTTGTAGAAAGCTCGTTATTTTTGGTCAATGTCTTAATTTAGTTGTTATCAGTGGTCATCGGCGTTCCAGAGCGGACACCATCTTCGAATATCGTTTTTTTTCCGTTTGTGTCACATTTTTCCTTGCGGTAGTAAAAAAGCATCAAACATGGAATACACAACTTATTTTTTTACATCTTTATAATGCCACAAAAAACTGCTCAAATATTTTAGGTAAACAGTTGCCGAAAAAAATGTAGTTAGTTATAACATTTCGTAATAATATGCATTCAGCACGTTTAAATCAAGTAGCAACGAAAATTATTGTCTTAATGACATCTATTCGGGAAATGCGAAACAATTTTATGGACAACCCAATTAAATTTAATTTAAAGGACAATTTGAGTACCATCGGAAATCGAACCCGCAACCTCCATATTAGAAGACTGGTGGCATCTTACCAACTAGACCACCCTATCTAGGATAGAGCCATTTCCGTCTTGACGATTTTAATCATTTTAATGTACAAATATTTTATGTAAAATGCATTGTTTCTATATCGGAGTAGGCAAAGAGAACAAATCACTAAACTTTATGGATCATGATACTTTTTTGGTATCGTCCTTATCCATGTCCATTTATATTCTCATACAATTTATCAAATTTTTACCCTTAACATTTCTTTTAACTTATGTTATTCTATTAATAGACTTTATGCGTAGATAGAGATTAATGGAGCAGAAACCTTTTATTATGAATAGTTGACATTTTATTATACAAGACAATCGTAGGGTTTACTGGCATAAGAAAATGTCTTACGATTTTTTTTCACGTGTTTCTTATTGTAAAAGTCATAATATAATTGCATAATATTTGACGAATCGATTATCTTTATTTTTACTTCACGTTTGTTTTCTCGAATAATATTTCAATCGAATCGATCGTTGCCTGTCTCCAAGTGTAAGGGATGTGGGTGCCGTGTACAGCTTTGGGAAGCGCTTGAAGATAAACCTTTTGGGAGAATCTTATCATATATTTTTAATTACGTATGAACACTACAAACGTGCACTACATTTAGCTAAAGCCAAATTAAATAAATAAATATAGGTTTATTGATAGCAACATAGTATGTTATGTATATACTCGTATACACGTATATCTTGAAATTACATATGGTATAAATCTCAGGACAATGTAAAAGAAAATACATTAAATAGATATGCTATCAAAAGGTTTGAGCTCATTACTTAACATCCCCCAGATAAGATACACCTCCCCAATAGAGGGCGAACCCGGCCGCAAGGACAATAGATGTTTTTTCAGTCCACACCCTTCGTCTTCTCTCAAGAATTCGTCTCCCCTTAGGGTTTTTTTGTGGTTTTCTTTCTGAATATGTTTTGTAAACATATGTAGATGCAGGGAAGCTCCTAGCTGAGGAAATTCTTAATGCCTGCAGCAACCATCTTTCTTATATTTACACTTAACATGTTTTTTTTGTAATATTTTCATCTGTCAATATAAATGGGTTCAAATCCCAAGACAGAGTGCACTTGAGAGGGTCTGCTCTCTGAACGGTGTACCATAAATTATTTTTTTATTATTATAGTTGCAACCAACTTAATAAATCTATAAAGTTTGTTCTAAATGCTGATTTTTTTTAAATATAAAGGGAAATTATCAAGCTTATTATGAAATGAGTTCAAGTGGCTTTTCCTACTTCACCTTTACAATATTCAACAATATATTTTTTTCAAATAACACAAGAGGAAAATATTCGCAATGCTTTTAAATGAGAGACATCAAATTAAAAACATATTTTTCCTGGCTTTTAAAAGATGGTATGACATCCCTGTTAAAGGACTTATTAAAAATTCATTGAAAAGAAAATGAAAACTTACCTTGTGCCTTTCGTTCCTTTTATATGTTGAGGGCGTTATTATCATTTTCTATAAAAAGAAAAGTTTTCAAAGAATTTATATTAAAAAATATTTTTTAATTAAAAATAAAATATCTTATTTTAGAAACATGTAATGTTTGAATGAGAAAACTAGTCAAATTTTTTTTTAATAGGTGGGGAACAAAACCGATAAGATTGTTTTTATATTTGCAATAGAGACATTGTAATGCTTTTAGTGTATCGTTGGTACTAAAAAATAATGTATATTATTACTTTATTTTCAACCAGATAGTTTTAATCACCTATAGTTATTATTATAATGGATTTAGTTCAAAAAATCTCTGAATGGAGAAAGAATAGTACAATTGCATTTATTATATCTAATCACGTATTTATCAAAGGTTATTTATAAGGTATGTCATTTATTTAATTATATTTTTCATGTATCATACAAGATCTTTGGGAAAATCACGGTTTTTTTTTAGAATCTTGTTAATTCTTTACGCGTTACTCATGACTGACTGTCGTGGTCCCCTGATCATCCTAAACTGAGCGGATGATTTGCCTACACTCCTCCGAGCCATGATGAATGCTGCACTCAATGAGGAGCTAGTCATCTCTTTGATTTGGTCTCCTTATCTTGCTGGTTTCGATGACTGTCCTCTTGTTTACCACCTCTTTACACTTCCAGTCACTACCAGCTTATCCAAACTGTCTTCATCTCTTCTACATACGTGTACGAACTACGATAGTATTCTCTACATGGCATTAACATGTAGGTAGAGAATACTAGTATTTAGTTTTTGACCTATTGATCCTGGAGGATGGACACACTAAACAAAGTGACATTATTTTTAAATTAAGATTAAAAATAACTGTCCTGAAGTTGCCATGTCAAAATTTAAAAAATTAAACTTAGTGATGTGATTTGACGAAAAAATATATTTTCTAGAACATAGGTTTTGCTACCCGACGTTAACAATGGTGACTACTGTGTATTGTGTAACTGACATGCGTATAAACTTTTTAGTAAATTTTTATAAACTCTTAAATATTTATAAAACCAATCTTGTACACAAATATTCATTTGTTATAAATTGTTACAGAAAGGCAGCATTTATACTCGAAAGATTTAAATATAAGATTTATATTGTAGGTTATTTATATTTTAAATAGATATAAAGCGTTCGTTCCCAGTTCACCGCTCTTCTTTACTGTCCATGTCGTGAAACTTTGTAACTAGTTACAAACCAATGTTAGACTCGCTTCGTCCTTGGCGTGTTTTAAAAAGTGACTGAAAAAACTCATAATTTATAGTCAGTAATATTATTTGTTTCATTCCTGATTTTTCTTTCCTCTACACCTTACCTTTCTTTCCCTTTGATTGGTGATATCTCATTTTTATTATTACTACGAGTATGTCCCATATATTGTTGGTTAATCATAGGAATATTTTTTTATGTACACGTTATTTCCTTCTTTACTTTTGTCTATTTGGTTGGAAGAGATTGCTTCATGACAATTAGCTTGACAAATTGTTTTTACAATGAAATGTTAAATAAATAAAGCGTCTAATTTATCATGTCACATTTCAAATCAGAAATTGCCTTAATTTTACTTACCTATATAAAATATTGAATTCCTAATCTATTTTAAATATAACACGCCAATAATTAGAAAAAAAGTACTTAAGACTTATAAAGGGTAAATTTTATACATGAAAACATAACATTTCAGAGGTGTAATAGAACCGTGTTATTAATATCAGTTTGCGTACTGGCCACATTACCGCCCACATTATGTTAACGATCACTCTACATGGTTGCTTACTATCTGTTTAACATTCGGTTTATGTAAACAGAACCCTAAGACAAAAACCAGGTGCGTAATTGAAAGAGAATAGAAAGTTTTTTTAAACATATCATACATATTGTATATATAACTGGAACTTTATGTTAAGGCACGTACTCTGTGGATTTAAAATTCTCAATTTACTCGATTAAGACTGTCAGATGTTCACGAGAGAATATTTTTTTCAACTTCATCAATTGTATATTTGGGTTTAAAATTAGGTTAATTGTTTTTTGTAACCAACCCAAAGTAAGCTATAACTTCGTAGACATTTTTTGATACCATAGGTTTCGAACCCGACACCCCGAATAGATGATATGCATCTTAGGAACTTAACTACGAAGGGTATCATAGAGTGTCTACGGTGAGCTTATGATATGGCCTACAGTTCTTTAAATTTATTTCCCGGCAAGTGAGGCAGTTTTGAAAATCTGTTAACTGGAAGCAATGGTACACAAAATATTGATATCCGATACGTTAAACCGACAATGTTAAGGACACCATGACCACTGCAGTTCATATAGATCAAGGAAAATGAATCATCAAATTCATAAAATTAGAATTCACTAATGAATAAACAATAATAATAAATATAGGTTTATTGATAGCAACAAAGTATGTACATCTCGTGTGTACTCGTATATGTATATCTTGAAATTACACATATATTCAAAGGCAGTGGAAAAGAAAATACGTTTAAGACAGAAGCTATCAAAAGGTCTGAGATACACCCCCACCAATAGAAGTCGAGCCCAGTCGCAAGGATATTAGATGTTTTTCAGTCAATTTTCTTGGAGTGTACTTGGTAAGAAGATACCGCAAACATTTTAGCCCAAAATACAGTCACTTTCCTTGGTGGGATAATTAATACTTTGAAATTCCAAGCTCGGCTGGCTGCCATTTCCTTATCG
Source organism: Odontocerum albicorne (assembly GCA_949825065.1). Taxonomy (NCBI): domain Eukaryota; kingdom Metazoa; phylum Arthropoda; class Insecta; order Trichoptera; family Odontoceridae; genus Odontocerum; species Odontocerum albicorne. Next base: position 20,113,671 of record OX463846.1, on the reverse strand, counting down.
AATTAGTTATTATGTTAATGATTATCACATTTTTATGTGCTTGACGAGGTGTTGTTGTTCCTGGGTGCTAGGGGACTGTCGAGTGGGGCGGGGCGGGTGATCGGGAGGACGCCGGAACCTGACGATGCCTACGGCCGGAGCCGGTTACATGTCGATTCATCCCTTTGAATATGTTCGCCAATAACATATCTGACAGAATTCGACAGCATATCTGGGATAGAGGGCGCACCCATAAACAACATAAACTGAAGACAACTTCTCAAATACTTCCTCAAAGTGTACATAGATAAACACTCGACACACACACACACAAATAACATAACGGTGGAAAAGGTTATCCCTAAAATTACTGCCACAAAAGCTGAAACACGTGGGATACACGTTATTATTTTGAAAATTTAATTTTAGAACTCTTTTGTACTTTGTTTCACATTTTTATGAGATTTTTTAAATGAATAAATATAAAATTTGCAATATTTTGCGATAAATAATACTCAAATCTAGACTTGAAACTTATTTAAATCACAAAATAAACGCCAAATGACAAAATCTTTGATGAAAAAATGTTTGAGTTGGAACTTGTCAGGAGCAATTCTTCTTGATTTTTTTTAAATCGACTTTATATTATTTGACTTTTGATTTTTAATTATAATAAAAAGTTCTTTACCCGTCTTTTGAAGCATGTTTACCTATCCATAGTACTTTGTTTATTGTTAAATTATGTACATTAAAAAATGAATTCTACAACATTGTTACCATTCAAAAAAATTTTTTTTTAATATAATTATTCACTTTTATTCTACAATCATCAAGTAAGATAATATATTGTACCATAACTTATATCTGCTTCTCAAATAATCTTGGATACGCTCCTGGCAAAAAGGATTGATGAACCATCACGTTTGCAGACAAGCTGTGGTAAATACCTAGTTAATCTTCAAAATGGACCTATGAAAAAGCAGAGGTGAACTTAAGCCATTGAGACAGACACAAAATTCCAATACTTAACGATGACGTAAATTTATTTAGCTCAGCGAACTTTTATATATCAAGTAAAGAACTGAATGGTGAGGAGAATCGAATCCGTGAAATTGCTTTACATCCGCAATAAATTATATTACTTCTTTTGATATTACTTCTTTGCTGCTTTTTTAATAACTTACGGATTTTTTTTATATCATTCTAATACTATCTTCACATTGGTACCACCTCGATTTTTATAATTTATTTCATAAAATTATAATGCGAGTAGATAAAGCCTTTGGGACAGAGACTATTATTATTTATTTCTTCAACAGTGAGAGAACAAGTTACAAATCAAATATACAGGTCTGGAATGAATGGAGAGCGAGGAAGAGGAAGACCGAGAAAAGAGTGAAAGGAAATAAGCGGAGAAATTTTACCTGAGGGAAAGGAAAGAAGTGTGAGAAGCAGTAGAGCATGTGTAATGAGATATATGGATGTGGACATGGCGAAATCTGTGTGCATGGATTAAAAACATGGTACTATAGAAATGTCAATATATCGTAATACATACTGTATTACTCGTACAAGAATATATTAAATATAAATTTCTATGAACTGTTACTGCAAAAGTTTTAAATATTGATTTATTAAACAAAGTCAATGTTTTCACGTTGAATTAGGATATATTAATTGTGATTTTTTATCCAAGACTTATAAACAAAGCTTAACAACATTTTTTTAAATTTTATTTTATTTATTCAATAAAGTAATCTATAATGCAAACATATGCCACAGGTTATATATATATACACAAATTTCTGTCTTAAGAACTAATCCAATTTATATATTATAACTATGGTCTAACTTAATTTTAATTTTCTAGATGTAATTTAAGTTTTAATAATCTTACTATTTAATTTCCTTGAAAAAGTTAACGCTTACATACTACCTAACATATAACTAGATTGTAATTCTAAAACCTCATTATTTTTATTATTATTATTTTCCACGTACATGACCACTTGCTTGTTCATGCGACTTGCATTCTCCCTGCTAGTACTGTAGGTTGGCTAGTCAGGTAACAGATGTTGTTTTGAAAGCCTGTGCTTTATTCTAGAGATGAGCTAAGCAAGCGGGCACCCCAGGTTCGATTCAGACTACACATACAGACTGGTTTTATTCATAGTTTATTTTACATCTGAATTTATGTTTTTCTGTGGCTTATATATTAGGTAATCAGAGGCAGCTCTTGCTAGCGACATTGTCTCTCAACTGTGCTAACAAGGAAACGCTCTTTGGGTGATCGTAATGCTCGAGAAACACCGTTATACCAAATTATTTATTATAATTTGTTTATTCCAACACTTTATATAACGGTATAAACTTACCGGTTTCAAGGTTTTCCCCTCATCATCAAGGGAGCACAAACATGCCATGTTTGTGTTCCTCTGGTGATGAAGCGAACACCTGGAAACCGGGAGGTTTATACCGTTATATAAAGTGGAATAAACAGTGTCCGACTAAACAAATTACCGTGTCGTTAAACATCCACAGTGTTAATGCCTTAACTATAAATAATATACCAATTTTTTTTTTTGAAAAAAAATATTAGAGCTTGTGCCTTTCTATAAAAAAAACTACGGTGTGTCATCTATAAACCCGAGGTGACCCATCCATTTTTTAACTTTTCGACGTGGGTAGAAGAACTTTCATTTAGCTTAACTTTCTTTTCGTAACATACCCCAAACTAAAGCTTTTAAACGATAGTTTTCAATTTAAAGGGCTATTCTCTTTAGTTTTTTTCTTTTTCATTTTTCGTATTTCATTTACGAAGAAATTCTGTACTAAAACAATATTTCTTTCAAATTTCTTCAATAATTTATTCAACTTGAAAAGTGCGTCATTGACTAGCTTGGCAATAGTTGGAGGGAATTGGGAAATTTTATGAACGCGATAATTCACTCATTCCAATTTTATTGAAAAATAATTTCCAAAATCAAAGATATTCTTCTCCTCAATAAGTGAACCAAAAATACTTATAAAATCTGTCAATAGATCACCCCTAAATTTAGTTCGGTAACCTTCTTACTGACTCCTTTTAGGTGTATTTTATTCTTAATAACTGTACTCACATTTTTTTATTGATATATTATGAAAATTAATCAGTAAACCCATTTTCATGCATTTATTTAAAAAGTAAAAAAATATTCGCACGAGCATCCCATAGCATCTTCATATGGGATGGTCGTGCGAAGTACGATATTAAAAAAAAAAGATGCAGCAGGCAGCAAGGTTATTTATGGGTCATACAATATGTTTTCAAGCCGGAGTATTTTAAGAGAAAAAATGCTGGCTGTTCATAATAGACTCTTGGTCTTAACATTGAGGGTATGCAAGCGAAACTTACACCTGGCAACATGTGATGAAAGTATGATAATCACGGTGGAAATGACAACGGGGGCTAGATTTTATTAAAACACGATGTATAACAGAATAAGGAATAAGCATATTAGGTAAAAAAAATACTGATTGCAATAAGTTGCAGTGCTTAAGGTAATGAAAGAAGCATTGAAATGGTTCAACAACGTAGAAAGAATGAATAATGAAAGATTTATAAAAATAATCAATATGAGCAGTATAGAAAGTACGAGAAGTTTGGGAAGATATAGAAAAACGTGACAAGCTAAATTAATCAAACTTAAAAAAGGAAGATATAATGCCTTTTTTATTTACATTTGATTTAGACGCACAATTTTAATAGATCTGCGTTTGTTGCCTTTCATAAGTCATACCCCCCCCCCCCCCAGTAAACTAGGGTTTTGCCTGTATCTCACTGCAGGACACATACCATGAAAAAATAAATCGATACTTTTATCCGATTTTTGATGATATAAAACCCCGTTGACAAAAAACAGTGACACTCAATTACATATGTATACATCACGCCTTTTTTTCATAACCATAATCCGAGAGGTAACAGTAATATATCGGAGAAGTAACAATAATATATAAACTTCCAACTAATTTTAATAACTTTTTTTACAGCACAGAAAGTTAAAGTTTCAAAACATGAATTTTCATAATAAGGTTTTAAATTTGTTTTTATGATATTATAAATTATATAATCTAAAATGATTGCACCGAACCCTTTCCTTGATTTTGAAGTTACTTATTAATATGGAGCTCAGCTAAAGCTTAATCTGTCACAGTTAAGTATGTGTTGATTAACGCAAGCTCAACTTCAGATCAAGTTTAAGATTGCTCCAGATGATCCCTTGAAAGCTTTGGATTTGCATATTAAATTACGCGTAACTTTTCATACCTCGGGTTGTTTTCATCACACTTAATATTCTAAGTTATTTAACTATTTGAATGGCTAATTCTCAAGTTAACATAACATTTAAGTTTAAAAACTATAATTTTTATCGGCGAACTTATATTTTTTTGAGTGTCTAAAAGTATTTTTTTTTTAAATCATATTTATCGGTAATAAAATATTCATTCCTGTGAGAAGGGAAAACGAACTTCGAATTTAAAATTGATTTCAAATTATTTTACACCCCTAGGAATCATGACGTGTTTTATTTTTAATTACGTTTTTGTTTTATATCATCATCATTATATATGCATCGGGAACAAAGGGATGCCATGACACGTCTCCATCAATGATGGACAATATACAGGCACTTTACGTTATCTCGCGTTAAGCCGAAACTACGAATTACCTTATCATAAAACCGATGTATAATAATATTTAATTTTCAGAGCTTTTTTTTGTAATTACAAAAGATTAACAATTCAAACTCAAATAAAATGGAAAAATATCTAAACTCTAGAATTATGATCGTTTACAATAGATGTTATTGTCTAGTCAGTGTTATTGTCCCACTGTTATTGTCCCACTTAAATTCTATCTTGGTGGCCTAGTTGGTCAGAAGCTTGTTATCCAACACGGGTCGTTTCTGGTTAATTAAAATCTATTACTACATGGTAATAAGCCTACGTGATATTTGCAACGATAGTATCATATTGTACAACGCCGTAATACCTTTGGTAGTCAAGTATTTCCTTATATCATTTCTTTGGCCGCTACTATTATATTTACTGACGTGTATTTTTTTCAAACAGAATATATTTAACTAATAAAAATGTTTGTTGCTTTAATAAAATCCTATTCTCCGAAGTATTAAAAAATAAGAAAAATATTGGATAAATTCAAAATTCCTCAATATCTTACTACCCCAACAACTAGCGCTCGTTGAATATTGACAAATTGTGTTATTTAATATAAGTCACGTGACGTTTATCATATGAGTAAAAAAATGCATCCCCCATAATTTGTCACAATTTTTTTCATTGTAATTATTTTTTATAACTTTTTTTTTTTCCTGGCGTGTTTATTGCCATGTGGCAATCTCTACCAACCAACCAGAAAGAAGTTTTTATATACCCTAAGTGTAAACCAGACTGGAATCCTATTTAAAAAAATCTGGTTTCCAGCGGGGATCGAACCCGCAACCTCCGGATCGGCAGACAAGTGTCTTACCACCAGGCCACGGAGGTCGTCACGGAGTCGTAACTTAATGATGATTTTTTTATAACTTAATGATGATGACCCTTATTTTTACGTTAATGGTTGATCTCGAAGTTGTGTTAAAAATATATACGAGTATGTCTTTCCCAGCTACGCATAAGTCGGTTTTGCTTGACAATGTTAGAAATCAATAAGTAAGTTGGCCAAGATCTTTAATGTACTGGGCTCGATTCCACGCTGGTTATACGTTACTCTCAGATCTACTTCTGAATTTATAAGAAATAAGGCTAAATAGCTTACTTTATAAATATGAACGAACGTTTGGAGTGATGTATCACATAATAAAAATTAATGATCATACTCATTCAATTTCAAGTTTAAAAAAAATACTTGAAATTAAATGAGTATGAGTCATTAATTTTTATTATTATTGTCAATGTTTATGTAGCATAATGTATAGAAGTTCAGGCGATACGAGAAGACCTATAAAAACGTGACTCGACCAAATTATTCCAATTCTGAAAGAAGGAAGAGTAAAAAAAACCTCTTTAATATGAAAGTAAGCATAAAGAAATGTATGGACGAGGCAGAAGCAAAATATGTGTGCTAGGATATAATAAAGCGACGATCTTTAATATGTGTAAAAATGTTGAAATGATGATAATGGTCTATGAAAACACTCCATAGTTCCAGTTGATTTTTGGAGCAGTGTCTGCTGGATGATATAATTAGGGTTTGGGGAAGGAGAGACAGACCTCCTTTCACAATAGCAGAGGATTAAGTGAAGACTGTTTCAGGTCTTCCATTACCGAATACCCTTCATCGTGCAGAATGAAGGGAAAAATTATGAAGTGTCTTTGGTGAAGTTATCCGTGAAACATCTGAAAAACGTCACGATCTTCGGGATTGAGGTGCCAACAAACTCTAAAAATTGGAATTCTTATATGCTGTCTTGTTGTGCTTTGAATATACCACTGAGGTCCAAAAGTTTCCGGTCTGAAAATGTTCGAGCGTGTATGGATAGATAATATGCTGGTTACAAGTAAAATTTATCCCTCAGTAGTATGTCAACCAGAGCCGATAGATGATGTATTGTTTTGTTATATTTAAACACAGAGAGCCTTCTATTTTGAAAGAAACTTCATAACCACGCGATATTCAATTTTTAACATTTCATTATGTGTCAAAACGCCACGTCTTCTATCGGCTCTAGTTGACTTACTACTGAGGATATAGGTATTAATTTTTAACTGTAATATCGCCTGACTATCGGGTAGGCGTTGTAAGTCCATATACGCTCTCACTTAGATCGTAAACTTACGAGATATTGTAAAAAAGTCTATTTTTAAATAAGAGCTTTGATTTGTGTTGACATCATATATTTTATTACGTTAAAAACTTTTTTAATGTCACCTACACTTGTTACATCAGGAGTCAACTAATTTCAGACTTAAAGGTTCTTCGTCAGGAATCATAAAGCCTAAAGAATTTTAGCCATGACTGAAGGGAATAGAATATTTTCTTGTATTTAAACCTAATAGTGGTATTAATTATTTATAAAGACTTAAAATAATGGGGTGGGGAAATGTGAGATTAGGAAAGAATACCTTTAAGATGAATGAATGAACGGGGAACATATTGACAAGAGGACTGTTAGGATATTTTGTTTGATTTTTATTTATTACTAAATTTTAATGTTTGCTCCTAATTTCTAATATTTCGAAGTAACTCGTTTGTAATCTTTAATACGTTTGTGTAAAAACTGCAACATATCGAATTCTTCAAAATGAATTGCCTGATTCAATCAAATAGTTTGCTTACTCCGAGAAATTGTTATTTTTAAGGTATCTTAAATGCTCCCTAATTCGTGTTCTGAAACTTCCAGCAGTGTTTCCTATGTAGAAGGGTGAGCATTACAACTAAAGAATAAATGCTCGAAATTCTATTTTTGTTATAATATATAAACGTTATTTATATTGTTTCTCGTAATATTTGTTGTTTTTTATCGCGTACAAATAATATAAAAACAATGTTCATTTTCAAAATTCCCAAAATTTATGTGTTTTAACCTTCAAAAGTTCAAAAAAAGTGCTAAACGAAGTTTTGAAAATACTGGAAAAATATTAATTGCCTTATTTATGTTTCCTTTCAGTGATTTCAGTTAAAACCTTAATTACCCGTTCTTTATGTGATTCTTGACCGATTAGAGTGTCAAATGTTAGCATTAGTTATGTTTGTCCTTTATTCTTAACTCAAGTCATTTTTCCTTCTCAGTGTAGTTATGATGAGATTGTTTACTTTACACTTTCATTGAGCCAATGCATTTAAGACAATCAATACAGGATATCCATCAAACACAGTATTTAAAAGTACCTCGCCACGATGTTTTTATTATGGATTATCTATTCTGCACCATACCTGCAGATGTGTAATACTCAAGAGGAATACGTGGGAATATGTCAGATTTAAGATTTGTTGGATCTACATTTTTTTTTTAATTTACTTCAGTGAAAATATTAAAGCTGGAAGCAAATTAACGATTGAAAAATTTAATAAGTTCGAGAATCTGGGAACTAAGATTTATTTTGCTTTATTTCATCAGGGAGTGAAACAGCTTGCTTTGAAAGGTCTTTATATTACATTGACAGGTCGTTCTGTTTCCCAATAAATTTAATATTTTATTCGAAGTATTAGAAATATACTTTGGATTATAAATAAAATATTACAATTATTTTTTATTCTGCTCATATGAAATATTTTTTATGCTAAAGAATTTTATATTCAAAAAGCAATTTTTAACATGTTAATAAAAATATCTCGGAGTTTTTATAATCAAGCTTTCATTTAGCGTTATTATTGTGTCATAATAATCTAAATATCTACCCAAACATAAGAGGCAGCATCGCTGGTGCCAATAAATTTTTGAATAGCAAACTTGTTTAATATTGTCAATCCGATGTCAACATCATTCCACATCAAGTCCTAACACATTGATCGCCAATAGGATTTTCGTAAAATGTCCAAAAAATGTTATTACGTTTTTAGGGTTTTAATTTAATATAACCTACCTATCACATTCATGAGTATATCTTTTAGAACCATGAAGATATCCCAAGGCCATATCGTAGTAAGATAGAGAAGGGCCATGTCGGTCAAGTTTAATAGTAGTTTAATACAGAGCGCGTAGCCGACGGACAGGATGACACTCTGAAGTTAGGTATGCCGTGTCAGCCACCGGTGGCCGACACGGCCCAATTGGAATACATCGGTGTCGGCCACCGGTGGCTGACACGGCGATCAACGTGTTTTAAATGAATTCGGAAAATTGATGCTTTGGAAGAAATAAAAATGACATAATGGTGTCATGCGTAATAGTAATCTATTTGTTGTTATTAATATATTTAAATTTGGTTTCAGATTAAGAAAAATCTAAAGTAAGCACTTAAAAATATAATTATTTTCTTTTCGCTGTAATATAATTCAATAAAACGAAATTCTTGGGAAAAAACATTTAATGAACTTTATATTTCCGTGTTTGCACTCAGCTTAAATGTTTATATAATCAAAAACTTATTTCTAATTCATTATAAAATAAATATTTTTTTAAATAATGCTCACAAGTTTTAGAGCTAAGAAACAACAATTTTATATTTAGACATATACTTGATAATTATATTGCCAAACACATAACAGGAAACAAAATTTTGTCATTGAAAAAATAAAATGAGGACATTTTTTTCATGTCATGAAGCACTAAACTCTTTTTGACATTTACTCATTTAAAAAACTAATTGCCAAATAAATTTCTACAAAATGCAGCAAATCGCATTTTCAGTTCCATTAATTGAATATAAATTCAATATTTTCAAGATGCTCTAAAAGGTGAAGACGTTTTTAACTGTACTTTGTTAACTGGGAGATCTATAGTATATTCCGCCTGAATCTCAGCTGGTGTTGAAAAGGGGGCTGGAGTTTGATATCCTGAATAAAGTGCTGCGTACTGTTGGTTCATATTTTCATAATTTTCATACGAAGGAGTTATTCCATATACAGGATAAACTTCAGGATCATTCAATGAGCTCAAAGAAGATCGTTTTATTGGCCTGTTCAGTTGAGGTTTCCACATTTTATTATCGCTATCGAACCGATATGCTATCTTATCGCTGCTTTGTACTTCAAATACTGGAGGAAGTTCTTCCAATTTGTTAAATACAGGTGTTGGTAATGTAGCGTCATATCCTCTCTTCTCAAAATTGCCGTCAAATGAAGTTGAAGGATATGAAGAATGGTATAGTCCATAATTCATCGGATTTCCAGAAACCTAGAACAAAACATCTATTCATCTTTATTATTACACGGATAAATTTGCATTTTGTGCCACAGGATCCGTAGACAGAAAAAAAACATACATGTATAACTTCACAATGTTTCTCTTACGTCGTTCAAAATAACATTTACTTGAACCTTATACCTTATCTACCTCGCCTTCCCCCAATACGCACTATAACTTTGTAACGTGTTTTTTTTTGTGCGTTCTTCATGCTCAAACCACCTTAGAATGTTCTTAAGTTCACATGCATCCTTAAAAACTTCATTTCGTATTCTATTGAACATGGTCAGCTCATTTAGTATTCTCATTGCACGCATTCTTATAGCATTTATTCGGTTTGTTTAAGGCGTTTTCCGCGTCCACGTTTCGTTCTTCGTAAAAATCAATTGTCATAAGCGTTTTTACTTTTCAATAATCTGGAATCTCGACGTTGTTTCAAGGAGTATTAAGCTTTCTGGCTGATTTGGTGTATCAACCAATAGGCACACGCCGAAAGTTTTAACAATTTAAATTTTCCGATCGATATTCAACTTTTTTAACCTTTTTATTTAGAATATATCCGTTACAACTTAGTTGACGATCTCTGTGGCTTAATTGGTAAGATGCTTGTCTTTCAGACCGAAAGTTGCAGTTAAGATTCCAATTAAGATCCAGATTATTTTTTAAAAATAACCTCGTCTGGTTTTCACTTAAGATATATTTTACATCTTTCTTGTTGAAAGAAATTGCCACATGGTAATAAGCCCGCCAGGTTGTAATACAGCGACAGTGTAATACAATTTTAAAAAGTCACAAAAAACAGTACACAAAAACTAAGACCAACTTTTTTTTAAATTTGAGTTAATCAACATTGTTCCTACCTTTTTTAAACCCTGAATTGAAGATAAAATCAAAGCGAGTTTTGATAGCAGAAGTGCTTTTCCACCCAGAACTGCCAGGAACTGGAATCCCATTGGTACTACGATCATCCCCATTGAGAGGATGCCAAACATCATCATTTGCATCATTTGGTTACGTCTGCGATGTCTGAACTCTGCTGAAATATAAAAACAACAAACAAAATTACTTTACTTGTTAATTTAAGTAGACTAACTTTATAAAAAATACATTTGTGTGACAAGATCTAATAGTTAGAGTTCATAAAAAAAATAAAGATGAATATCTAGACTTATAAATAATCTCTAGTTATTTTTAAAATAGGTCTGCTTCGAAGTTTATTAAAGAAACATTTCTCAGATATGTTAAAAACCAACATCGAAAATTTAGTAACAAAAAACGTTTGACGTAGATACCTTACCACAGTGGTATCTAAGGGAATGAAAAAACAACTTCTTAGCCACAGAAGCAACGCAATACAGTGTAAATTCTTCTATGTATGACCTGATTCCAATGGGATACAATTATTTTTGATTGGTATTGATATTAATGGGACTGAATCTACAACAAAGGTAAAATATACTTCAAAACAAAAGAAAGTACAATACATTTCCCTGGTTTAGTTATACTCGTATATCCCTAAACAAACATGTTTGTGAATATCGGACCCGAATTGGATATTTTTCCCCAACATAGCATAAAAGATAAGATGTTTTTAATTGTTAAGTGAGTGTAGTCTCTCTGAGGAGAACGTCGGAACATGTTTTCTTTGAATGTGTATCCAACCTTTTATGAAGATCTACTTTTGACTAACAACCCAATAGCAATCAATATGAGAACGTTCGTTAGAAACATGTCTCACAGTAGAATGTTAAGGTAGAGAAATACAATTTTATACAATAATTAAAATTCTTTTTTTCATGATAGGCAATCCGCCCAAACTAGGATGATTTGTGTCGCCAAATTAAAAACACTATGCAAGTCAATGTAATAAAACCAATTTTAAGAAATGTCAATTCTAGATAATTTCAAGTTTTAACTCATTAAGCTTCAAAAAATTAACAATCGATCTATACCATAAGTGGAAAAGTTCCTCGAAGAAAGAAGAAAGCAACATTCGTTGGACAACAGAAAAGATATGGCTTTTAGTAAATCAAATCTGTCTCGCATATGACAACAAAAAAATACATGGTCTATAGTTTCATCATCCAGACTACATGTGCTGGAGTTCTCTACAATGCTCATTCTATACAGGAGACTAGCCATCATACAGTGGCCCGTCCGCAAACGACGCATGACAAACACTTCCACCTTGTTCATTCTTATTATATTAAACCACGGTTTCAAAGGGATAGATTGTTGTATTGATTTATATCTTGATCCCTTATTTACACTAGTTATATCCCAACGTTAGTATTCTTATTTATGGTATTATTTTAAATTTTGAACGCGAGAGCTATCTGTGTTTGTACTCGTACTACAAGAACGTTATCTGTTTTCTCAATAAACGTACTCAACTCAACATTTGTCACTGACTGCGAATACCTAAATTTTAAAGATAAGCAATTTTAAAAAATATCCAAGGAAGTTGAAGGCTCTTTACAGAATTTTTAAATTGTTTATTTATAAATAACGCACTTCATTGTGTCTAGTGGGCATATTAACAGGTGGCAATCTCTTCCAACCAACCAGATTTTACTTTATATTATGTATGACCATTCATTATTTTCATGCTGATTTTTTTTTTTTTATTTTAATCATCACAAAATTTAAAGTAAACTCATATAAGAGTATCCAGCAGATAATTATTTACTACATTCATTATAAAATTTGTTTAAATATAGTTTTTTTATCACAAAAAAATTAGTAAGTTTAAAAAAAATCTTCATGTCATGAATTTCTATTGAATGAAAAGAACACATATGTATGTTACCTGTATTTTATTTCAAACTTTTGAATAAAAGCAGAATATTTTTCTTAAAATTAATTGAATCTTGACAAAAAACATCAAAATGTCAAAAGTTTTTAACAAAGAAGTTTCTGCTTTAGATTCGTCAGACTTAAAACTTGAACTTGAAACAATGTTTGAAATACTTCCCTTACTCAAAACATTTATCTCTGTCCTTGAAGTTCGTTATGATTCTTCCAGTTTCGAGAGGGAAACGTGAAACGTATTATTAGTCAGAGCACTGTAAGTTCCGAGAAATTTATGAATAAACGTTTAATTGAAAGGAAAATTTCTAAAATGATACAATTTAATAAAGTTTCTTCACTCAACTTTTATAAATTGCTTTTTTGAACCAAAAAGTTTTTTTTTGCTCTTGATAAGAACACATTTTTCAACACGTTATACAATGAATGTAAGTGGTTCAGTTTATGTTAAAATTAGTTCAATTTTAACGTACATCTGCAAATATAACAATAATAGGAAATTATTGTTTTATTCATGCAAAACCCTGAAAGTTGAAGGTGGAAGCAATTTATATTTATTAATTTGTCTTACATTGATACTACTAGGCGCGTCCAGAAATTAAAAAAACTATTGCACACCACGCCCTGCGCCGATCACTCACTACTGCGATCGTATGCGCGCCAATTAGCTCCTTCCCTCGTTTCAGCGCGAGCCAAGTTTTGTTGCCGAACGGTTGTGCGTCATTGTTCTGTAACCTTTCAAAATGGCTGCGCCCATCGAAAATCCCGCCAAATGTGAAGTGCGTAGTGTCATTCGTTTTCTGAATGCGCAAAATGTTCGGCCTTCTCGAAATTTATAGGCAACTTTAAGCACAGTACATGAATCTTTCCCACAAATTTCACGATCGCTCTTACATGAAATAGTGACAGAGCACCTTGGCTACAAAAAATGTGCGCTCGGAAAAGAAAAACCGAATATCAACACTAGAAAAGTGATGGCAACAGTTTTTGGGACCGAAAGGGTTTGATCTACGTAGAGTTTATGCCAAGAGGACACACAATAAACTAAGAGGCCTATTGTGAAACTCTTCAACGACTTAGACGCACCATTCAAAACAAGAGACATGGAATGTTGTCGGGAAAGGTGGTTTTGATTCATGACAATGCGAGGCCTCATGCATCAGCACGAACACAGCGAGAGCTTCAACGTCTTAAGTGGCAATTTTTGGACATCCTCCTTACAGCCCTGACTTGGCAACAAGTGATTTTCACTTATTCCCGAAGCAAAGGAATTTTTGGGTGAAAAATAGTTCGCAAACGATGAAGACCTCAAACAAGAAGTGACATCCTGGCTCAAATATTTGGCGGTAGAAGAGTATAACATCGGAATTGAAAAAAAATAGTTCCACGTTACAATAAGTGCCTTGACAGCTATGGCGACTACATTAAAAAATAAAGTAAGGTACTGTGACTTTGTAAATAAAGTTTTGTGTTGATATATTTTGTTTTTATTTAGTTATGATAAAACGTTCTTTACTTTCTGGACGACCCACGTATATACCATTTATTTCGTTATACAATACCAATTTATATATCGTAATATTTTAGGATGTCAAATACAATTGTGTTACAAGGAATGCTTGAAAATTTTTAATACTCTGATATCAACTAAAGGTGTATTTTAAGGAAAATATATAAGATTTCACTGCTCCATAATAAAATATATTCAATCTTGTGTGGCCATTTTCAGTCAAAATAAATAGTTACATTACATTTACCGGTCATTTTTTGTATGCAGTATAATCACACTAGATCACTTTTTGATTAGGAACCCATAACTTCTGTGTGAAAAATAGACATCTCAACTAGGCGGTGAAGGTCATCAATTCAAGATACATTTAAATAATTTATGACAAATATCAACAAAAAAACAAATCTTCAGTTGAACCAGTAGTTAAAGTGAAACCAAAACCGAATCGAACTCAAGACACCAGTTTTTTTTATTTGTTTACTAGGCATTAAACCACTGGTACTGATGTGGTATTTTATTCAAGATCAAAAATAAATTATAAACAAATATTTCAAAGAATATTCAAACATTATTTGGATTAGTTTGGACATTTTTTTCTTTATTTCGTATTATGGTTAAATGAATAGAAATATCAAAAAGAAAACTTTCACAACATTCGATTTTGGATTGACAAGGAAATATAAAAATATTTCAAGATTTTATTTTATTAGATTTCCAATTATTGTTTACACAAAAAAATCTTATATAAGTTACTTCCTTTGATATTTTATGTAAGAAATCCCCTCGCCATATGGCGGAATATCGAAATTGCAAAATAAAAATGGGAATATGTAAGGTAAATTTAAAGAAATACTGACGTAATCCTTATACAGGATTATTACCCTTAGGTTATTGGCCAGTTCAAAAATGAAACCCTTTTTGTTTAGAATTAATTTCATGATCTAAATTTTGTGACATGTGGATTCAATTTCATGACGCAAAGATTCAATATTGTGATCAGAATTTCATGTGTCTCGATATTTTTTTGTAAAATGTAAATCATTATCTTAATATAATTAGAATTACCAATACGGTATTGTCCATGGCAAAACCGAGCCTTTTTTATTTAGATTCAATAACGTGACCTAAAATGCGCTATTTACTTTACAATGGGTCTCTTAAAATAATTGAATACATGTTTTTCTAAGAAACATTTATAATTCGTATCAAAAGAAGATGAAGTTAAATTGAAAAAAAAAATCGATGCGTCACAAGGCAGCAAATTTCACCGTCGTATTTTTTTTTTTTTTCGCTGTATACAATAAAATCTGGTGGACTAATCATCTTTTAGCAATCCCTTCCAACCATCCAGAAAGATAATGAAGAAACCTGTAATAAAAACTAAAATGGACCCTATTTGAAAAATAAATGAGTACCAACGGGAATTGAAACTATACCATCTGAATTGAAAGAGAGACTTCTTACCAACTTGGCTACGGAGGTAGTTACCATTAAAACCTTTTGCACTACTTGTATATTATTAAATTATTTAGCCATAAAAAACTATTTGCTTGTTTTTTTTCCATTCATACCGTATTTTTCTTCGTTTTTTTTTTTATTTGAATGTCATTTTTATATTTTTTTAGTATATTATGAAAATTAATACACTAGATTTTGTACAAAAGATGAAAATTATTCCAATCATTTATTAATTCTGAAGCTCCGTATAAAAATACCACTGAATTACTTTTGTAGTAAAAAAATATTCGTTCATTGTGTTAAGAAACTTGAAGTCTATTGAATATTGATTCAAGTTTTTCTTTAATTTCCACGTTATTTCATAATACAATCAGATGATTTAATAAATACAAATATAATAAAAAATATATTTATATTTTAACAATTCTCATAAGAACTAGTCTCAGTCATTGTCTTCTTAAGTATCATTCTTCAATATTAATGTGTTTTGAAAGTTATTTAAACATTTCGGAATGTTCTTTAGAAATACACAGATATGCTATTTCTGAACTTATTACACAGTTTTCTCGATTACCTCCTTTCTGCTAACAAATAGGCAGCTTTCAGCTACTATTGAAATTTGATCATAATACCAAAATAACCGTATTAGACACTAACATATATAACATTAGTCTTTCTGTCGGCAACACACCAGAGTTTGAAAGCATAGTGGTGGCACCAAAAGTTCATATACCACGGCCAGAGATGAAAATGAGTTTTTTTTAGAGAATCTTCTTTTCTTTGTCCTTCAAAATGTAGTCTACGAGTAGATCTAAGTGGTCACATAAACTGCAGCAAAACTAAGGAACTTAATTAAATGTTTTAAAAAAGTTTGTGTCAAAATTGAACTTACCTATTTCTTCTTTGTTTTCCGTGGGCTGAAGACTTACTTTCAATACATGTGTATTAAATACCTTAGCCATCCTGTCTAGCACCATGTATTTCCATTCGTAACTTTCATTCCCGTTAGCTTCATTTTTTGTCCATGTGTAACTAAAAAAGGTTTAAAACAAATATTATTTCATAAAACAGGCTTTTTCCCACATTTTATAAATCTATTTAAAATATGCCATATTTCAAACTTATAATACGTCCTTATTCGTGCCTATTTACAATTCTTTGATAATTTAACTCAATCGCTAATTATCCGCCTACTTTAAAGTCAAAGCACTCAGTACCGAACTTAAGCTCTAGGTGGTTTCCAAACATTGCATTAGTGGTCAGTAATTTGCGCGAAGGTAAGCCAACACCTTAAATAACAGATCAAGGCCTTAGTCTAATGCACCACATTGACCTATATACGAGTATGTTAAGAATTGACTAAAAATTCACTCAGTATTGAATAATACCAGGCTGGCAGTGATGAATAGAAAGATTTAATTTTTAATATATAAAATTTCTAGATTAATCAATAAATTCAATTTGAGCATTTTTTTTCATAAAAACACACAATTATTTTTATTTCAAGTGTGTGTTAATTCAATTGAAAGATAAATTGCTAATATTTGACTTTTCTTTGTGTTCGTTCTAAGTTTTGCATCGTTTGCCTAATTAATGAAGACCTTTCATTTATATTATTATGAGGCTAACTTGATAGTTCAGTGAACTATTAAGATAAACCTCTTATGTTTATTGTATAGTATATAAACGTCAAAATCCGTTTAATTTAAGGGGGGAATTTTGACACGGAAAATTTTATGTGAATTTCTCGCTAGATAAATAGTAATTTGAGAGAATCAATATTTAAAAATGTGTTTTTTTAAATATTTTTTCAAACAAAACAAGTTTGTCGCTAGTTTTACTTTTTAAAATTAACTCGGAGTTTTTATTATATACGAGTACAAGCTCAATACAATCATGCTGTATCATTATTGAGAATAATTACTTTGAATACCCGCTTCAACATTAAAGCAGAATTTATCATTCTTGTTAAAATACTGAAAAGAACCTAATTACGCTGTACAATTTCATGCACTTAGAATAATACATGGGGGGACAATATACGGCAGTATAAGAAATTAAGGGATTAGGGATGAATATGATACGGCTGAGGTTTTGAGTAAGATGAAAAAACCCCTCTGAGATGGTTAGGGCACGTAAAACGAATGAATGAAGAATTATTAATAAAACAAATATAAACTGCAAATGTTAGTGGAAGAAGAAAACCAAGGAATGTATGGTTGAATCAAGTGAATGATATTTTGAAACACAAAGTAAGAATAAGATAAATAGTAAGGGTTGTATGAGAAGGTGTATGGATGTGGAAGAGGCGAAATATGTGTTAAAATGTGAAAATCTAGTGATCTGTCTTCTTTGTCTATCCTATCATGAATAAAGCCTGATGGTATGTATGTATGATCGCTTTAGTAGTCTCGTGGATAATTGCTTGGTTAAACATCATTTATGTCCCAAGGTAAGTAGCAATTCCATCCATTATTCCCTCTGATTTATATATGATTTGGAACTGGAATATTGAATTACAAATACATATAATATCGTCACTCCTTGTCCCTTTCAGAATAGACAGAGAGAAAAGATCTTCAAACTTTTCAATCGTAGCACACAACTTTTGCCTCATCCACATTGCATCTAGTCCTGTACAATCTTACCTTGTTCATACTTCTCACTTTACCTTATTTAAAAATCTGGTCAACTTTATCCAGAAATGTTTTCCTCGGTCAAAGTCTTCTTCGCACACCTTGCACTTTTGACTTGCCTATTCGTTTAGTCATTCTTTCGTCATTCATTCTACCCACATGTCCATACGATAATAAAGAAAAAAATCATTGAATGTATGGTTGGATCGAGTGTATGGTTTTTTTAAATAAGGAAATATAAAACGTCACAGAAATAGAAGGAATTGTATAAATTTTTATACAACTCAGATCCTATAAATAAAGTTACTTTGAAATGATTTTCAAAAGTAAAAGGCTTCAATATCCAAATTGGAAAATTTCCAATGCAAGAAAGTTTTCAAAATAAAGGATTCAAATTTTCTGTTTTATACTTAGATCTAATAGTTCAGATCTTCTAAACTGAGTTTCTTTAAAATGATTTTAAAAGTTAAAGGCTTCCGCATACATTATTATTTCACATATTCAGGTATGTGATGTAATGGAAAGTTGGAAAATGTTTCAGGAACAAACCACATAGCAACGCTATAAGGAAGATCTTAGAATATTGAATACCCTTGAGATGGAAATTTTGTTATTTTACAGGAAACTGACATTGAACAATATGTATAAGATTATGCGATGAAACCTTTTCAATATCCTTAAATTACGCTCTATTTAGACCTTTTTTTTTAATTTGTCTTCAGAGATTAGTTTAAAAAAGTTTATACTATTTGTATTCAATTTTAAATGTGAATTTCAAATGTAAATTTATGTTGGTTAGTTAAACTCGTAACGTATTGTATTATACTCATATTTTCTTTGCATACAGCCTTACCTTACGTGCGTATTGCCATGTGGTAATGTTTTCCAATCAAAAAGAAGGATGGGTAAATGACTTAACGTGAAATCCAGACTGGGATCCTTTTTTATTTATTCTGGGTCCCAACGGGAATTCAACTCGTAATCACAGACATGCGTCTCACCAACTACACCATAGAGGGCATATATTGTATAGATAATATTTTAGTTTATTCACCTGGGTATGTACGAGTATATATACAAATCATGTATAAGAACTGGATAATTTCAAATAAATTTTAATATTTATACCATAAACTGTCTTAAATAACTTTTTACCTCTAATTATCTTACACATTAATCCTTTTTACCTTAAATAACTCATTTACTTAAATTTTAATGTTTGTGAGTAACACTATGTATTAAATTAGGCCTCTTTGTGTTTATACCCATGTAATACGCTTTAACATACGTTTGGCAAAGCTTTAGCATGAGGTAACACTTGTCAGTAAATAAATAACGGATAGAAACAAATGTTTGTTCGATTTTTTAATTTTCCCTTAAAAAATAAAATTTTCAGTATGTATTGTATATCACTAAGCAATGGAAATTATGAACAAACAAATTTACTTATATTTTTTCAAGAATTAATATGGACAGTACAAATTTGAATCAAGCTACACTTCCTTCGCTTTGGAAAAGTATTATAAATAATTTAATTGATAATCATAAATTAAACAAAATCTTAAAACATACACACTTAGGTCAATTTACATTTCGAACAGCTGAAATTAAAATCAATCGAATAAAAGAAAATTTTCTTACTTCTGAACAATATGAGCAGGACCGATAACCTTTCCTCTTTTGTCGACTCGCTGGTATTTAACAAGGTCTACTCCTTGTCCTAATGAAATAATATCGGCATTCAAAGTTCTATCCAAAGCTCTCAGTGTTTTTTTTCTCATGCATTTTAGCATTATATTCACGAAATCCTTTTTGTTTGTATCCAACTCGTATGCCTGAAAATATTTCACGAATTATTTTTTTGTGAAAAATGTACTTACTGTTCTTTAAACCTATACATTTTAGGAGTCAAATTGTTAATGAGCTATTTATAAAGGAATTTTTGATGACCTGTAGATTATATTTAATATTCATTGAAGAATAAAATATTTAATTGTCATTCATTCATTAAAAAATATTGAAACCTCTAGTTCTTTGCTAGAAAGCTTTCCCGAGTGAAGATCTTAAAATATTGGCTGTTGTATAGCTTACATATGTCAAAATTTTGAAAATAGCTACGGTAAAAAGCATTAAGAGGTTGATATTTTATAAGTTTCTTTAAAAAATCCAAAGTGGTTAGAGGACCAGTAATATCAAAAGGTTCCAATAGGGCGCTAGAAGAAGAAACACTTGTATGGTACGTTCGATTTACTAGTATAACTAAATAGTTACAGAATATCATAAAATGATTACCCTGAACTAGCTAAAGATCTGATGATATTTAAAAAGTTAGATAAAATGGGATGCTTAACGCCTAAAGCAGAAAAAATGTTATTATAAAAAGAATGTAGCCAATACTATGCAAAATAGAACTGTTCAAGGTATATTTTTACTTATTAATATCCAAGAAACAAGCAATAAAGTAATCATAAAGTTGATATGGGTATTTTACCATCTGTCTCCTATTTGTTCCATTGAATAAGGAGATTCCGTTTTTCATAAATTATGAAATATGAAAACCCTTTATCTTAGGTACAATATAGGTCCCGTATCACGACCAAAAAACACAAAGAAAAATATTAAAAGTTGAGGTATAGAGACACTGAGAAAAAAAATGTTTTTGATGGTTTGAATCTGGCAATTCATTTTATGATTTATTTTTATGTTTAAAACATTTTTTAAGTAGTTTTTGAAAACATAATATTTTCAATAAACTATAACTAACTTTTAAGGCGCAGATTATAAAATTACGAGTTTGTGAAAGATGCGAAAAAACTAAAGTTTTACTTTGAAACGATTGCGAAAAAACCAATAACATTTCTCAAAAGCATTATTAACTTAGAAATTAAGTTTAAGCGAGGAAGCCACACACGTAGGAGTGAAAATCAACACATCAATGATAGAAGTTATGTCAATTACTAAACACAAAAAGCGATATGTAAGTGATCTGCGACTAAAGAGGGTTAAAAGATTCCAGTATTTTTACTTATTATTTTCTGAAAATGGCATACACGACAATGACATAGACAGAAGAATAATAGCGTCAAGCAGAGTGTAGCGTTCTCAACATATCCACATGATAAGAAAAAATTAGATCAGTATACAAGTTAAGATGACAGTCTTCAAAGCGGTTTAAAGACCAACATTACTAAACAGTTACAAGCTATTGATCAGAGTGATCCTTTTTGAAAGGAAACTTGTTGGACGACAAAGTCGCGTCTGAAAAAAATGTTGAAGAGGTCGATTAAGACTGAATACTGATGATGACTGAAAAACAGAGGTGAATGGATAAGAGTCTTTTCAGCGTTAAAACCCTGACCCTTTCATGAGGTTGAAGAAGATTAATACAATGAAGAAATTAATTTAACGATCATATACAATGTTTTGTAAACCAATTATGTAGTTATAATACCTCATAAATTTAAGCTCATTGTTTCGATATTTCAATTTGCTAAAAACAATATCTATGTTTTTTTTATCGTGATGACACTTGAAATTATCTATCCCGTTAAACCTCACACCCATTTATGACCGGCCTATAAGGCAGTCACATTCTTCTTATTTCGTATAGTGGCAGGTTTAAACTGACAAAGATAGACTCCTGAGCCAGGTAAACGCATTTGGAGTAGATTAATGGGCTTCAGACATACCTCCTTGAAAGGCGTAAGTGGGTCATATTATGTGTTCGGCTGTCTGCGCTTCTCCATACTCGCAAAGGGGTGACTCCTTTAGAGTTCACTTATGCATGTTATTATAAACACAACGAGACTGTCAGGATCGTGCTCAGTGGATGTAACTCCATAGCTTCCTACGGAGTTGAAATCCCGGCTGTTCCGTTGTTGGATCCAGGGAGTCATACTACAAAAACGTTCCGTTATTTTAAACTTTGTAAAGTTTTACAATAGTAATTGAAAAGTAAAATTTTGTTTAACGGTTATATCTCTGGATGAGGTAATTAGAAAAATATTAAGTTTCAGATCACGAATATTATATTATCAAGAAAGTTATTTTAGATTATGAGAAAAAAGTAGTTAATCTCAACGCAGCTACAAGATATTTTTTTTCTTTTAATTTTTCATCCAGATTTTCTATTTATTTCCCTTTAGTAGTCAAAATTGGGTTTGGTCCGATAAATCGCATCTTCGGGTAAATAACCACTGAAATAGGTACGGAAAACGCGGTTCGTCATCGTATGTGTAGGCAATTCTACCGCACGTGAAAAGGTTCTAACATTCGCACACATGCTCGGCGCGTGTGAGTATTGTTACCAAAAGACGTATTTTACCAGAATGGAATCAAGTTTTTGGGAAATTCCTTGGTGTAAGTCTAGCTTCTTACTAACGAGGTCACGGATGTCGTCAACTCAACGTTGGTTGATTGGTTTAAACTATAAAGAAAAATTATATGTTTTTGAGACATCTTCCTTTATTTTTTGTGTACTGTGTGAGATAGTATAATTGTTGTTTTTTTTTAATTTGAACCCCTAAGTTAAGATAATACAGATTTTATTCATAAATAGAAGAAACATGATTTGAAGTGGGAGATTCTATTTTTATTTATTTCGTATAACTTGATACGATAATTTCTATTATTTGCTCATTTGCACCAAAAAATTAGATATAAACATATTTTCGTAGTGTTTCATGATAGCTTTTATATATACGGTGTAAGGTTTTCCGGATTGAACACTTTCACTGAAAACAAAGTTAATAATAGCCAACAAATCCTAAAGATAAGAGCTGCAATGTTCTTGAAATTTCGACACTTAGAGTCACAAAAATAAATTATGGACTCTGATGACCTTATATCTGAAGCAAACTAGACGTCCTTCTATGTACCAACATATACGGCAAAATTTCTGATTCGATTTCCGAAAGAAGCAAAAAATTACCTGTCCTTTTTTAACATATAACCTTGAAATAATTTATTGTTTCGTCGTAAAAATTTTAAAAATCATTATTAAAATAATCAAACTTGAATACGATTAAATATTTCAATTCAAATTCTTACCTAGATAAATCTCAGGTTATTGAACGGAAAGTGATGATAAGGTGTAAACCAGTTCAATCCTGGAATACTATATGTTAGTCATTATTTGCCAGAAAAATAATAACACACTTGGTATTAATAAAAATAAAACAATGTGTTTCAAGTTAAACGTATTCAACATTTTATATTATGATACAAAAATGCTTATCTGTAAAAAAATATGTTCATGTGAATTCGAATAAATATTATAGCTAGCAATTTTGCTAGTAGAATTCCTTAAAATTGTAGGCAACCAAATTGCCAGATTCCCAGCGATCCGACTGAACTTTGAGTGGGAATATCATATGTATGCGATGTTTAATATTACAGTTTTTGATGTTTGAGAACAAAACTGCAAAAAATGCTAAATCAACATTCTGCATGTCGAGAATTTGCGAAAACGTAAAATCGTCGAATAATAAAAT
Source organism: Odontocerum albicorne (assembly GCA_949825065.1). NCBI lineage: Eukaryota > Metazoa > Arthropoda > Insecta > Trichoptera > Odontoceridae > Odontocerum > Odontocerum albicorne. Next base: position 20,089,937 of record OX463846.1, on the reverse strand, counting down.
TAAATGCATGAGACTTTTATGTACTAAAATATTGCATTGTCTTATAATTTCGTTGAATAAGTACAGTTGAAACATTTTTATTTTATTACAGTTTCGTTGTATACAGTACAACTTAGCGGGTTTATTGTTATGTAGCAATATCTTTCAACCAACTCTAAATATGCTAAAGAGGTATTAAGTGAAAACCAGAGAGGAACATATTTAAAAAAAATTGGGTTCCAACGAATAGAACCCGTAACCCCGCGTCTTGCCAACTAAGCCATGGAGGTTGGAAAATATCACCTCGAGAGCGTTGTTTCTAAATTTATAAAAGGAAAATTCATCATAATGTATATAGTTCCCCACTAAATAAATAATGGGAATAAGGACTGAAAGTGAGACGGAACTAATAGGATTTCAATAATAAATAATAGCTGTACAAATCCCAGAGACATTTTTAAAATCCCTTGGCTCCAGTAAATTATGCAAGTATTGATTCAGATCAGTGGTTCCGAAAGTGGACGCTCCTGCCTCCTTAGGGACGGTACAAGCCTCATGGGGGCACTAGAAAGCAAGAAGTGAGAGGCTGATGAAAAAGGTAACGAATAAAAATATCATAGATACTTTCAATAAATAAAATGGTATGTCAGAAATGTTAGTTTTATAGAAAAGAAGAGGTATAAAAACATCCGGTTACTGATTTAAAAGAATTTATAAATTTACTTTGAGTGCTGATAAAATATATGCTCTAATAGGAGGTGGTAGTCCGAAAATATTGCGAAACACTGATTTAAAAAATAATTTTAAAAAACTTAACATGAACATTAATTTATAATGTTTTTTTTTTTGTATTTTTTACGTAATGTATATTTAAATACATATACTAGGACTTACTTGGCTTACTTGGTATAACGCTTGATTTTCACACGGCAGTCTTGAGTTCGATTCCCGATGGTACCAAAAAATCTTATAAAATCGTAAAGAAGGATCGCAGTCTGACAAAAGAGTTCATCAGGTAACAATAATGGCATGCACCGAGTACGTTTACATGTGTTGTTATCTCTTCACGTACGGTAGTGTTACCAACACATGCAATGACGAAAATTCATTTAAACGTTCTGTTGATCATTAATATTGAAAAAAGTCCAGATAACCTCTGTAGCCTTGTTGGTAAGTTTGAAACCCACCAGGAAATTTCAGGTTCAATTCCCGATAGTGAAAATAAAAAAAAAGAGTCCAAGTCTGGTAAAATAATTCATCTGGTAATAATACCCACGCTAGGTGTACAGTTTTTGTTGCCTAATCAGATGCGGGAGTATTGTTAACACGTGTGATTAGGTACAACCAATGCATTGCCTTCTCCGGTAGGTCTTATCCCGAAAGTTTGATTACTGGGGCTAAATACATTATTCTTTCCCGGCCATACTCTTACACATTTTCGAATCACCAATTCGCATATGTTGAAGAGTACCATACGAAAAAATATAATACATACTTGTTTTACGTATTCTATAATACGCATATAACTTTGAAGAGGTTTAAATATTCAAGTAAATTGAATATAAGTTTGTATATTAATACCGTTTATGACGACTTCCATTATATAACCTGACACCCACCTGCATAACTGTCAACCCTTCTTGAATCATATTTCAAGAGCAGACATTTTAAAATAGAATACTTATGAGAAAATCTAGGAATGCGGTTATTTCATAATAAACTACGTTTTAACCTCTTGGCGACCAGAAGTGATATAGGAATAAAAAAAATACTTTTATTTCAACTACATTTAAAGCTGTGATTCAGCTGACCTTAGGGTGGTCAGAGAATTTGACATGTTTTATATTTTTTAATAATTGTCGTGTCAATGCTGACATCAGAGCACATGGGGAAGATAAAATATACTGTGTGTTTTAACAATTCCTTATTTTAAGAAGATTAAATACTAGGGATTGTATTGCACTTTTGTTGTATACAGTACAACCTGACAGATTTATTTCAGTGCGGCAACCTCATCTAATCAACCAGAAAGGTCTTAGTAAAATCAGAATGAAATTATTCTTAAAATAAAACATATTGCGTCAAACTTAGACGAACTTTCACAAACGGACGTAATATATACAGACTTTCAGAAAGCTTTCGACAAAGTTGATCACGATATATTTCTTAAGAAAATGCACAAACTTGGCTTCAGCGATAATCTAATTGGATTATTTGCATCATACCTACAAGAAAGATCTCAATACGTAACAATCCATAAAAAGTCTTCTGTGGAATTTATCGCAAGATCTGGTATACCACAAGGATCCAATTTAGGTCCCCTACTATTCCTCATATTAATAGACGACATTCAAAATTCCATAAGTCACTCGACATGTTTATTGTTCGCTGACGACTTGAAAATTTTCAAAAAGATCAATTCATCTCACGACTGTGCACAGTTACAACAGGACCTAGACTCCCTTGTCTCCTGGAGTGAGCAAAATCATCTTCTGTTCAACATTAATAAATGTGTCTGTGTATCATATAGTCGATCGTTTTCACCAATCCACCATCAGTATACTATACAGGGAGTGGCACTAAACAGAGTTTCGGAATTCAAGGATTTGGGCGTAACCTTCGATGTCGGACTCACGTTCGTTAACCATGTCTCACGTTTGATATCGGACTGTTACAAACTACTCGGTTTTATAATGAAAATATCAAGAGAATTTAACAGCACCGATATCCTCCGAAACTTATACAATTATCTAATTAGAACCAAATTAGAATATGCATCTACGGTTTGGGCTCCTCATCAGCTCAAATATAAAAACAATATAGAACAAATACAAAAAAAATTCCTCAGATATCTATGGTACAGAACAAAGGGCGATTACCCAAAATATGCTCACCATGCCGAACTTCTCACGGTGTGTAACTATAGAAGCCTTGAAACAAGAAGGCAAGAATCCATTGCGATATTCCTAATAATGGTTTTCCAAGGTTCATTTCACTGTCCCGCGATTCTAGAAGCACTAAGTTTATATGTACCCAATAAATATAGCCGTGCAAGGAATCACCCTCTGTTCTACATACCAACTTATAGGACGAATATCATGGCTAAACACTCAGTCACGCGTGGTATAGAGATATTGAACCAACTGAATGACACGGTTGATATATTCTCGGTACCGTCTAGCAGTATGAGAAGAATCCTGGCTGATATTATACCTAACGAATAAGCTAACGCTAGAAGCAGACCCTCTTTGTGTAACAGGAGAAATCCGTGCAAAGTGGTTAAAAATAAAAAAAAATAAAAATAAAATAAAAAATATGGGTACCTGCGGTATTTGAACCCCTAACCCCCGGGTTGAAAGACATGTGTATTATCAACTAGGCCACGGAGGTCGTCGGAGGGATTGTGAGAGATGCAAAGTATGAAAAACAGGAAAGTATTTGTGATGAAATGTAAAGATATGAACGAGGCGAAGCAGTATGCATAGATAGAAATGCGTGAAGATCTACCTTTGCCTACCTCAAAAGCGGTGTGACGTGACAGTATGCATTAAATATCAGAAAAAATAAATTTCATCGTTTGTGATTTTTTTTCGTGAAGGCATTTGATTACCTTCAGACATCCAATCTCCATAAAGTGAATAAGGCAAACGGCTATTTAGTTATTGCGAGAAAATTAGAGACCTCCTCGTGCTACAAGTTGCGAAAGTAAGCTATTGTACGAATGGTAGTTTTTTCTATAGTTTAATTATCTTGAACCAGAGAATCAATCTAAAGTTAACTATCATTTTAAAATTTAAATACTAGCCAACGTTATTGCTTTTAGTTCATACTCGTACGAACATTTCATAACACTTGTATTGTTTTACGCTTTTGTTGTATACTTGGTGTACACTGGTGGATTTATAATTATGTAGCGATCTCGTGCAACAAACCAGAAACAAGTTAAAGAGGCCTCGAGGGGTAATCAAACTAATAACTTTTAATAAAATAGATCTCAACTGAAATCGAGCCTCTGGTGGGTTAATGTAGCAAACTCATTTAAGAAACCAGGTACATCTTAAAGAGGCATCAAGGGAGAATCAAACTAATACCCTTTAATAAAATATATATTAACTGGACTTGAACCCGCAATCTCCCGGTCGGAAGACAGGTGTCTTATCATCTAGTCGTCACATAAACAATAGTTTAACATAAAATTCCACGACTGTTCAATAATTTTCTCATCTCTATTATAAAAAAATGATAAATAGACAATAACCATAACTCCGTTTCGCAACAAAAAGTAAATAATCATAAGAGATGCATTATTTAATAATCAAATACTCTTTTTCAACATAAAAAATTCAAGTCCACAAGATACAGACAATTTTTTGTAATTTACTTATTTATTTTCTTTTATTTAATTTTTTTTATTTTAAGTTTGATACAGTTTCAACTCAATTACATCATATTTAATACACAATACAAGAAGAAGAAAATTAGTCTAAAAAATAATGATAATAAGAACGTTGATTACTCATGCTTAAAGATAAGTAAAGAAAATAATTATAAAACCATACATACAATTTTAGAACAATCTCTCCATAGAATTCTCATCATGTCAGCACCAGTGAGCCACATATCTGAGAAGAAACCGCTCAGTTGTTCTGAAACCTGAGACATCTGCTCGTTAGTACTATTAGCGGTTGTTCCTGCAGCAAAACCGCAGCCACTCGCACACAGCATCCATATGCATAAAACAAGACGTTTCATCTTGACTCGTGCAGTAAATGAAATCCTCGATGAGATACTCGTACGTTACAGGCTTTCTGGAACAAACTAAATATTTAATTCTATATATTTAATATCATCTGCATCATGACAACTAGGAGAGTATTTTTAACACGTATGGTACCCTTCAATGTGCTCAAAATGGGGACCCAGATATATTAAAGAGCGTGGCTAGGAGACAACATAACCCCATTAATCAAGCCTTTGGGTTTAGAACCACTGGAATAGTTAAGGAACTCGCGGTTTTTAGTCACACGTGTTGGCAATACTACCTTGCATGTAAAAAGGCAACAAAACTCACACGAGCGTCAAAACTTAGTCGTGAGCAAAAAGTCTAGGGTGTGTGAATATTGTAACCAAACGAATTATTTTATAAGACTGGAACTATTATTCTTTTTTTTCGGGCACCATCTGGAATCGAACTAGAAACACCTAGGTGAAAGTCAAGCGTCTTACTATTGCAATTCGGCTACGGAAGAAAATGATATCGAATAGTTCTCGTATATTCAGAATCTCGCCTAAATTATTGTTAACAGATTAGTGAAAATGTTATAATTATTTAGATGGAGAGAAAAAAAAATTTTTTTTTCTATCAATTCAGCCATCGTTATCCTAAACCATGATAACGTTGGACTAAATATATCCCTATTTCACTGTTGAGTAATAGAAGCCTATAGTATTCCTAACTGTAGCTACACTGAACAAAGCAATATTCTAAGAGAGCGAGAGGAACTATATAAATCAATTTATTCCAGAGTTTCCAGTGACTTCCATTCAAGATTTTATAAAGTAGTATAAAATCAAATATCATGTGATAAATTACTCACAAATCGACCATCCGAACATTTTTTGTTAGTTGACTCATAGTATTGTATTTTTTTATTCGTACATATAGCTCCAATGAAATGAATCATAGTATAAATAGGCCAAAACCCATACGATGGTTGTCGTCAAATAAAGAATATGACAATTGAATTTTGAATACAAGAGAGCGAGACACGAATACTTAGATTCTCTGCGAAAGTAATTCGAAATTTGAATCTCGGTGGGTCCGTGATAACTGAATGAATTTTAAATACCTAGCTAACAATTTTTGAACCAGTGTAAAAGGGGACGATGTATAAATGATATATATAAACAAATTCTGTATTTATGAATATATATTTTCATAAATGTAAAATTTGTTTTACTTCCGTGAATATTTCACGGGTTGCAACTAGTAATATTTAATGTTTCAAAATTATCGACAAATTTTGTTTTGAACTCATTGCCGTCGAACTTTTGAATTCTTTGCTTTTTTATATGATAAATGGTAATTTAATCACTCTTTTTGTTTGTTTTCATGGTGACACGTACCTACTGGTTTATCGTACAAAACACCCGCCAAAACGTACACTCAGTAAATAACAGGAATAAATTTTGACAATGGAATGGAAATCAATTAGTTAAGCTGAATAAAATAAATGAGGAGCTTTAATACTATTGTAGAACCATTTGTCTTCCTCTCTAAGCCTTCGGGTTCAATTTCTAAAAGCAACAAAACATTTTGAAGGTAATTTTTACACACAGGCCAACCCAAAATTTCCGGATAATTAAAAAAGTTGTACGGATTACAGATAAAGTGCAAAACAATATATAATATATAAAATATTTTTTTAATAAAGACCAACGTAAGATACACATATTTATTCAATTTACGTTACATTTTCAAGATAATTAAGGATCAATATTTTTAGCAACAATTAAAACATTATAATAATTTATTTATAGAATTAAATATCCAGGACCACAAATTACTAATTTTAATGACAAATGTAAAACACAGCTTTACTAACATTTGCTGATAGCAGCTCTTTTTTCCTTGCAGAAAATGTAGGAGAAATAAATACTTGGAAAGAAATAAAGGATATGGCGAAAGTGAATGAATATTAAATAAATTCTCACATATTTTAACATATTCATCAAGTTGCTAAGGTAACCTACATCAAGACTTTTTAAACACCAAAAATAAATAGTTGGTATATGGTACATATGAATTTCGCTTTTAAAAAACAGGATACAAGATGAATTATAACTCAAAAACATTTATAGAAATAAATGTTACTTTTTTAACCCTTTCTGTTCGTAATAAATTTCTTATGAAATAAATATGTTTGTTGGTTAAATGTTTTTTATTTCTCTACAAGGAAAATAAATTAGATTCTATCTGTTTAATTGTTTAAATAACTTCGGTGTCGCTTTGTGACACACTATAATTAATTTAACATAAAAACAACGTCACTTTGTTTTATTTCATTTTTCGCGTATCATGATGCGTTTTAAAGCTTTCTGTGCCATTATCAGATGAGTTGACACGAATTCTTGTCAATTCATCTGATGATGACTCAGTAAGTATTAAAAAGCATTTACCATAGATATGAAAAAAAAGTTAAATAAGACAACGTTACACTGTTTTAATTTTATATTCTTTCTAGTTTATTTCCATATCTACGAGTACTATCATTATGTTTTCAATAGAATTTTTGCGTTGAGTAGAATGGATGCTAAAGCATTATATGAAAGATCAATGAATTAACATATAAGAAAATAATTATGTTTAAAAGAAAATGTAATCACTAATAAAAAGAACTTTAAAATGGTTTTGTCGTGTATATTATATATAAACGATGAAGAATTAACACAATAAAAAATATTCGAGTAGAATTAATGATACGATAATTAAAAAAAGTAATGATTGTTTTTTTGTTGTTGCTGGTCCTGTAGCGTGAAATGGTCTGCTTCTAAATGTTTGAAATATATGTGGTGTATGCAGCTTTAGGATATACTTAAAGACAACCCTTAGGAAAACTAATCATTTTATTATTGTATGTGAACACTACATACACAAACTACGTTCCTATATATTGTGTGTTAACATAACTTGTGTCCGTTTTTTTTCAAATTTAAAAATGAGCACCAAAAGTAAAACATAATGGTAAAGGTTATACGTCATTCGAAAGAAAGCTGAGCAGATGGCTGAGCAGGTGAATTGTAGTCAGATGACTGTACACCACCATCTTAAATCAATAGGAAATGTCCAGAAGTTCGGCGCTTAGGTTCCACATGTTTTGAGTGAAAACAACAAAAATCAACGTTCGACAATTTCTGCTGGTTTATCAATTGTTCCAGCCAATTCTACGGTGGTTTTAAGGGCTCGCTCTATGTCTTTCAGGTCGAAATTACCGTCTTTGAAACGCCAAAACCATCGATGAGCTGTCCTTTCATTCATAGAATCTTCACCGTACACTTTGCAAATATCACGAGCAGCTTTGGCAGCTTTATTTCCTCGATTGAACGCGAACAAAAGGGGGTGTCGAAAATGCTCACTTTCATCAACTTGGCTTTTCATTTTGAAGGCTTGTAATCAAATAAAATCATATATGTAACGTAAAAGCAAACACAATATCTCGTAGAGCAGAAATTTTTCTTTCGAATGACGTATAATTTTTACCATTTTGTTTTACTTTTGGTGCTCATTTTTAAATTTGAAAAAAACGGACACAACTTATGTTAACACCTAATACCGTATGAACTATATATGTTATATATAAATAGTTCCTAAATATGTATGTTACATATGTATGAACACCATATACATTACATATCGGAATATCTACAAAGGTTTCTTTGTAGTTCGTCTTCCCTTGGTAAACTTTCTAAGATTTTCTTACAAAATATGTTTTTTGAAACATATACAAATCTTGAAAATTGCCCAATTTACTGGCCGCATCCATCGCATTCTTATCTGTCTGTCTGTCAATAATATTAGGTTTGAATTTCGAGATAGAACCTTAAGGAGAGAACACTTTAAATAATACTCGAAGTATTAATTGATTTGGTATTTATTTAGTAGAACACCATTTTATTACAAAATGATTTAACACTTAAATGTGATAAAAAATCTACACAATTTCAAGTTACGGATCTGTTTCGGTTTACATAAGCATTATCAAACTGACATTTGGACAGTTGTTGTATAGAATTTTTGTTTTTTTTTTATAATAGTCGTTATGTAGAAATCATTTGGTAATAAATATATTTTAATTAATATACATGTTAAAAATATATAAGCAAATTTGCTTTCGCGATATGTTTACAAAAAGACTTCGCGGTTTTAATGATTTTGTATCGGATTAAAACAAATGAGATGGCATCCTACAAAATATGTGAAAGGTTGATTATTTATTTAACAATAATAAAAACAACAAACATAAAAATGTTTAATTATACAGTACGCAATTAAGGGAGTTATTTAATATTCCAAATGAATAAAAGGGACCATTGAAATACTCGTTTATATCGGATTCAAAATTTAAATACACAACAGAACGGAACAGAATTTTTTAGCATAATCAACTAAAATATTTTAGTGCTTTTAAACGCATTCGTTAATCTTTCTTGTTTTTACTGTCGACATTTACTCATTGCTTTTGTAACCCATTTAGCCTGGAAAATACTGTTTAAATTATTCAAATATCTTTTTACAAACAAACATAGTCAGAGAAGCCATGTTTGTTGAACGACAAAAAATATTCATCATGTTTCCATCGGAGACTACAGAAATAAAAGATGCAATAAAAATAATAATATACAATTAATACAGATTTTTATACAACTTTGGCCACCTCACGGTACTTTGAGTATTTGTCTGTGAGCATATGTTGATGTATAGATAAATAAAACATCATAAGAAAGCATTACAGAATTAATACATTACATAAAATATGACATGTTTTTTATACAATCTAATCGTACTGTGAATGTTTATGTGTGTGAAAGAAGGTAAAGTAAGAAGTATGAATAAACGGATATAGTGCATGATGAAATTTGAGTGCTAAAATAAAATATATGGAGATCTGTTCTCTCTGCCTACCCTGCAAGGGACACAGGATGATGTGCTTACTGGCAACTTGTTGGGCTGTTCGTACTCCTTCGAAGTGTCAATATATGAAAAAAGGCAGACCGATGGCGTCAAAAAATAAGCATGGATGAAACGAATGTTTTGAGTAAGATGAAAAAAGGTGGTTTAGACATGTGGAGAGAATGAATGATGAAAGGACTAAGCGAGTATACAAGTCAAAAGTATAAGGTGTGTGTGTGTGAAGAAGTATTCTAAGAAAAACGTGGCTAGATAAAGTGAACCACATTTTTAAAGAAATATGCGAAAATGTTTTACGCATTTTTTGTCAAATACAAATCCGCTATTTGAATTAAAATTGATATTCAAATGTATAATTATATATAATATCTATACATATATTTTTTTAATTAATTGACTTTAAAAATCAATTTAATGATATTCCTACCCAATCACGACAAATGATTCACTAATATAAATATCAAGAACCAATGCGATACATAAACTAATCTATAAAATATTTCTTATACGAAACATGACCTTTCCTATTTAATTTATGTCTATTTTACATTACGTTAATTAAACCACTTTCAATATTTAAATTTGTAATAAAACATTATTTGAAGATGACTAAAAAGCCTTAATTAATTTATTTAGCTTTATTTTGACTCAAATTTTTAAATACATTAGATATTAATTAGGGTGTAGGAATGATGGCACAGTATACAAAGTACCCGTATACTCGTACGAGTATATAGATGTACCTATAGGGATAGACGGACGCAATTTAATGAATCCGCCGTAGGCTCGGTGCCTACTCGTTACTGCGACAATGAATGGAAAATGACGGATCAATGTCCACCCACGTCCATCATAAAACTAATTCAGCTATCAACGTTCCAAAATGAATTAAACCCTTTTTAGCATCATGATAACGGAACAAAAAAGACGTTTTATACGGTAATTGGGAATTAATTTTTTTAAGACTCATCATCGTCTATCAAAATGGAATTATATGCTTACAAATGTAACTATACCATAGACCTTTCATTTAATTATTTCGTGTAAGTACGTGTACATCTGGCAGATTTATTGCTTTCTAATCAACTAGCTTTTGTTTCAAAATAATTATGGGTATCCATGATCATATCTTAAACTTGGTAAGATAATATTATTTATACCATATAATATCGGTATCCATGATCATATCTTAAACTTGGTAAGATATGTTAATATTATTTATACCATGTAATATCGGTATCCATGATCATGTCTTAAACTTTGTAAGATAATATTATTTTTACCACACAATATCGGTATCAATGATCATGTATTAAACTTGGTAAGATAATTATTTATACTATACAATATCGGTATCCATGATCATGTCTTAAACTTGGTAAGATAATATTATTTATACCATACATAATTTGAGTAAAAATAACAATAACAAAAAATCAACAAAAATTATAAGATGGGATGTGTACAGAAATTGAAGGAGAGGAGTATTTTAATATATGATGTTTTTTTAATGTTTTCTTAAAAAAAATAAGAATTATTGGGAGACACAAAGATCGTTCCAAAGTCAAGCTATTCAAACCGCAAAAGATGATGTGAAGTATGTATGATCTTGCAATCACGAGATCGGAAGGATAGTCCATGCTCAGAAAGAAAATTGATATTTTACGTAGATACTGAGAACAAGCTTGGATTGTTCAACACTTCACAAAGTTCCACAAAGAGGGTTGACATAACGTGGATATTTCTTACTGTCTCATATTAACCCATTGGAGTCTGGCAAGATAGCACAAATATTTTGAAATCCCTCCAATCTCTCAAAACATTTCCTGTTTAACATCAAGATAACAAACAACCCCTTAATACAGTAAAAGCAAAGGTAAAAAAATACACTATATGTTTAGAAAATGGGGGTTTGCTAAGCTTTTGGGACATTGAAGACCTTACTTCAATATTCTTATTGATTTCGCTTTCAGATAATATCTGGACACTCGAATGTAGAATAAAAAAAATTTTTTTTGATGTCGATGGATGTTCTGAACATTAAAGACTTATCAGTTTATTTATATGTTTCCCCTTACCTATATTTAAATTTAAATCACATACTTTGTTTTGTAAAAACTATTTTTGTCATTTTTTACCATTGTTTTCAGTATGCTACGTCCTTGTAAATTAATTAATAAATTTACAAAATATAAAAAGTATTATTATCTTATGTCCGCGTTTTTAGAATATAATATTGACCACATTGGGCTCTCGTAACAAATTGGTATCATTTCGCTTGAGGAGAAGCTCAAGATTGTATAATTTTTGAGATTTTTGACATTCATGGATTCAATCAGATAGCATCATTCAAATTACTTTGTTGAAATAATTTTCACACATGATTTCTCTTGCAGGTTATCATTACAACACTAATCAAATAGCCTTTATGGTTCCAAATAATTTGGCGGTTTATATACAAGCTTAAAAAGTTTTAATCATTTATTTAGAAAGAAAAATCTTTAAGTATCCCAACGAATCACCGACTTATGATTAAGTGATAAAAAAATCAAGGGCGTGTCGTATGATAGCAAGATATTGGTTTGCTACCACTGACCTCTTGTCTCTGTTTAAACTGACCACTGACCTCTTGTATCTAGTTAAAGTGGGTTCTTATACCAAATTATTGCTTTTTTAATATTACCAATGTTAAAATATGCTTAGAAATGGTTATTCTCTATAAGAGGGGTAGTTCTGCGTGGTTGTCGATAGCAACATCAGTGTTGTTGCTTGTTCACGTGTGGTAGAATTTCCATCACGCACGATGGCAAACTGTGAAATACGAGTACTTGGCTACTCCACTAATTCTTCACCCGAAAACTTGATTACTTGGGCTGAAGACTTTACATTTTATTTATTTTTCATTTATATTTTTTACTGGTCTAACCTATTCATATCAAATAACAAGAAAAAAATATTAAATTATTAAAAGTCATAATATAGCATAATATTTACAGAATCAACGTTACTCATACTTTTCTCTGAATTGAGTCAGTTATACCTAAAAGGTCTAAAAAGTTGAATCCTCAATTTATCCACCGAGATGTGGTGTGCGAGTAGTGATGCTTGTAACAACTCAGTTCATGAATACGGTGCAATAGTGTATTCCGGCCACGCTCATCAACATGTCCGCATTATCAATTCAAATATGTTGAAGGGTACCATACGAATGAACGAATTGAATGAATGAAATTAATAAGTATGAAATAAGCATCAGTGAAGCTTCGTGTAGGACTCTGCAGGTGATTACATGTTGCTGGAGCAAAATACGAATACTTAAATTCATTTCATTTCATGATCGGACTTAAAGTCACCAAAGGTCACTTTTTGATGCGTGTGTAAATGGATTTCGTAATATAGAGCATTTTCTTAGAGAATATTTAAACGTCCACTTATAGACATTGTTGGTTTTTTTTAAACGTTAATCCATAACATCCGTTTGAAATTCCCGATAATGGTCACTAGTCCCAATTGTAAAGCCATCTTGATTACGTTGTGTAAGTTTCATTGTATTTCAGCAAACACACCTTGCTAGTTAAACCGTTACTTTTCTATCGTTCAACTGAACTTTTATTTTGAAATATTTTTAATCTATCCATAATAGTGTGTTCGCATTTCGTGTTCAAGTGCCCATGAAAAAAGTGTGATATCTAAACGGTGCTACATAAATTGTCCTGTTATAATTGGTATTATTATTATTAGGATTAATAAAAAGCCAGATTCAGATGACAACAACCATCCTGAAATTTTTTTATTACTTGAGAAAACGAGGTTTTTCTTTGACAGTAGTATGCGCATGTTTCATTTGAGAGAGAAAAATATGAAAATAAATAAACATGAACATAATTTCCCAGCTTCGATTCAGGATTTGTAACAATATTATGTTTGTTTTGTTTAAGTTGAAATTCTCGAACTGTAAGGAAAGTACTAAGAATAAGAAATATCAGGTGAATAACTGCAAGCAAACCATAATAAATAATTTTAAAAAATTTATTGTATTAGATTTTTTTAAATTCTTTATAATTTCAATTGTAAATAGTTTATTATGCATTATTTCATTCATTTGGTACTCGTGTCGATGCTGTGTCAGTGCCGTATCGGTGCCATGTCGGTGCCGTATCGGTGCCATGTCGGTGCCGTGTTAGACAAGTCAATATCGTGGACTGATGATAACATTATGAGACACATTTAACTGGCCTAATTCATCGATCATGCTGAATTGAATCACTGGAGTTGGAAAGGTAACAATAATGTTTTCGTCGAACTCAACTAGACTGGGACCCGTTTATTTATTTTTTGGATACCATCGGGTAAAAAAACTAAGATCAATGGGTAATGACAAGTTTTACAGACGTCATCATACAAAGTTGGTGGTTTGCAAATTACGCGAAAAAAAATGTTAAAAAGTCTACAAAACCTTATCAAGTGAGACAATGTATTTTTTTCTGGCTCTAGTTCAATTGATAATATTTATGCTGTAATACAAAATATTGTGCTTAAAAGCAATTTATCTATTGTACGAAATAACAAATAAAGTTTTCGTAACCATTCGATCGAGAAAATCGTCCATTAAACAGATAATAAATTTAAAAAAAGCAAATTGAAATTCTCTTAACAAAATCTTGAAATATAATATCGAAAAAAACGCTTGATAATACAATCAAAACAAAATGGTTTTTATTAATTTACCAGTACATTTGTTCTATATTAAACCAAACCTAACGGAAATTTAACGAAGAACCACTCTTTATATAACAATCGTTTCGTTATCAAAGATGTTTGAACTAACTCGAGGATCTTATCAATCTTTTAGAATATAATATTTCTCAAAGCATTGGAAAAAGGTAAATTTCTTAAGAAAATATAAATATTTTGTTAGTTTATTATTTTTCTCTTTGTTAAAAAACTGCTCATACTTTTATTTTCTCAATGTTTCTCCAGAATGATCAAATGACTTTTTTTTAACAAATATATTCAGTTTCAGTGATGAGAAATGGAAAGTATGGATAAATAATTTTAACTGATATTTTTAAAGTTGAATAGATAGACAGAAACGATCTCTCCAACTTAGTAGCTGAAACACCTTATTTCAATGGAGGTGAGTTCGATTCTCTTTGGAACCCAATTAACTTTAAAAAGAGTTCCAGTCTTATTATCATTAAAGTCCTGTTTAACATTTATTTGGTTAGTTGGAAGATATTTTAGCATAGTTTTAAACCTGCCAGGATATATTGTATGCAACGAAAGTATATTACAATAAAATAAGTTGTCAAATTCAGGGAAAATTAAAAATCATTTTTATCCTGTTATTTTTAAAAATAAGAGTTTGTACGGTAAATTCACTGGACCAAAGTGCAGTGAATCCTCTGATCAAAAACTACTGAGCTATCCACTTAGCATAACACTGAAACTTTCTGATTAATTTCTAGGGGTACAAGGACACGTTTTGATATTTTTTAAATTTATTTATTTCGAGAATCTGAGAAGTTTTAAACATTTAGGATAAATAAACAAAGAAAGAAAAAAATATTATATATGGATAGATCAAATATAAGTGGAAGGAGTGATAGAAGAAGACCAAGAAAAGTTTAGTTGGATCAAGTTAATGAAATTTTAAAAGAAGAAAACGTAAAAAGTGAGAGAAATAGTGGGAATTTTATGAAGAAGGTCCGAAGATGCGAATAATATGTGTGGAGATAGGAAAGCCCGGCGCTCTGTCCTCTTTTCCTAACAAGACAGGAAAATTACGTGATAATACGTATATATGTTTATATTAATTTATCTAACAATATTTTGCAGGTATATTATTAAGCAACATCTCTCAAAAAGTATGAGTTCAAAAAGTTTTTTGAACCACATACGCTACATGTGAGCCAAATTTAAATCCTACATTTTATTGGAAAGAATCTTACTAAAGTAAAATGGCATTAAAAACTTAATCAGTGTTTAATTTGTTACTTGAATAATTCTGCAGTGAGTCACGGCCCGTGTTATGAATTATTTCACGAAGCTTAGTTCACCACTCTCTGTGAAATTTTAATTTACCTAGGAAAATGGTATTTCAAAGCAAAGCCACTCTCGCTTTGTTCAAAAAGCAAGAAATACATGACAATAATTAGTTAATTTATTACTCGACAAAGACCTTATATTTTCATAAAAAGTTCGTCAACACTTTTCGTATACAACAAATTAAAATGTTTGAAGCAATAAACAATTGGCATTAGATTGGTTTTTACCTTTAAAGGTTTAGTATTCGGTGTCGATGAAGGATTCATTTAAAGTTTTTTTTTATTTATTTATTTTGTGCTTTAAATCTATTAATTTATTTGGTTTAGCGTTTACCAAATTAAACTGCAGTTTGTCAACATTACTGTCATAACTTTCGCCCTTAATTTCAAATATTATATTTATGTTTTCAAAATAGAGGTGTGACTTGCTATCAAAATTACTATACCGGTTCTTCAAATAGACATCTTAACATTTTTTTAAATTTATTCACAGATCCAATTTCTTTAATTCTACTCTACTGGCAACGCGTGTAAAATACCGCGCCACTTCGCATCAGCATGTTGTCTCGATGCATTAGTCAAAACAAATCATTGAAAAGCTTTTATACGCGATGTTGTTTTTTCTATACCTAGAAAAATATTTTTTCGCTAACTTCATGCGTTACAGTAACTTTTTAGGACCATTTCAACAAAATGTGAAAACAAATAAACAATTTATAGATGTTTTCGATTCAATTATCTTTGAACGATTTTGTAGTAAAGATGTGTGTCGCGATAGGAAAGTACTCGTAGAACAATTTCTCCTCTCGGCCTGCCCCTATAGGGCAATGGCGTGATGGTATATGTGTAGAAAATAACCGTTTTTAAATGTGTGTTTCTGTAAAATTTGAAAGAGAATAATAAATCGATACAGTAATTGGTAAGCTATTTTTGTTTTCAAAAAAAAATTGACAAAATCCACCTGCCGTAAGCCGTATGAAATTTGTTCAAATCGCATTTTCTACTGTGGAATGTTGTGCAAAAATTTAGCTAATTTTTTGAGCATCGAATTTATTTATATAAAAATATTATATCAAAATGATAAATATCTCACTACGAGTATCACGTTAAATTTTTAAATTTTATGATTCATGTCGATCTCACTTCGATCAATGTTGAATCAAATGACATGACTTTATTAACAGTCATTACCTTCAAGTACAAAAAATTTTTAAATAATTTTACGTCAATTTTCAAATTGTGCCATTAAAAGTGTAAACAATTTAATGTCTAAAATTTTAGAATCACTCACATTTGACAAAGTTTTTGTTCCAAACAATTTCACGAGAATATCAACATTTTATGGTTTTTCTTTTTAAATGTCTTGAACAACTTTGCACTCACTGAATTTGCACGAAGACTAAAAGCAATTTGAATTGTGAAAGCATTTTATATCTTTATAGTTTTCTATAATCAATGATGCATTAAATGTCACATTAGTTGTATGCTCTACAAATTTCAATGCCCACTTATTGTTTTTTTATATTCCGAATGAGGTTTTCCTTTATTAATTCATTTTCCAATTTAATTATGTACTGTACTGTACGGTACGCTGACAGGATGCCGCCGTGGCCTAATGATAAACATACATGATTAGTATCCAAGCGCATTAGGTTTGATTTGTGGCGAATTAATTTAAAGAAATCTTTTACTTTAGGTTTTATAATAAACTATGTAAATGAGCCATTTATGTTTTATTCTCAATATTCTTAAAACATACACACCATCACGCGGCTTCCCTGGTTGGGTAAACAGAGAGGACATAGCGCCAAACTTTCCTATCTTAGCACGCATTCACCTCTTCCATATTCATGAACCTTCTCATACACCTCTTACGATTTATTTTACTTTGTACTTTTCCTTTTTTAGAACATCCTTATTAAATAGCGCTATATAAATTGGCAATCTTTTCCAACCAACAAAAAAAGTGCTAAACAATCCGGCAGTGATAAATTCACTGAGACCCTTTTGGAAAAAAATCTGAGTACCAACGGAAATCGTAAAGGCAACACTAACTCCTGGATTCAAATACAGGAGTCTTATTCACTAAGCCACAGAGGTCATCAAAAATGTTTTTACACCATTTTCTTGTTGGGATAGGTAGTTTGGACAGAAGCCAAACTTACCTATCACAACACATTTTCTTATCATTAACTGGTTATCTTACTCCTTACCTTTCCTTCTTCCATAATTTCATTCACTTGGTCCAACCATACTTTTATTTGGCGTGCTCTACTTAGACTCAGAATCATGCTTGCATTGTAAATTTATTAAGTCATTCTTTCGACACTCGTGCGTTTATTATTCATAAACTTTATAACAAAATAAATTAAAATTATACAGCCTTTACAATTACAATCTAATCAATAAACCACGTTTGCAAGTTTTTAAAACTCACGTAAATATTTAGTATTTTATTTTCACAGAGTAAATTTTGAACAGCGAAAAACTTTCAGAGATTTTTTCCTTTTTAATTTTGTTCGGGATCGATGTAACCGAAATAATATGTACATATTTTAAAGTGACAGTTGGATATTTGTAGTTCGTATACCAAATATGTCTTGACTTGAACCATTTTTTATTAAATTTTGCATTGCCATGTGCCACTGTTTTAACATAATTTGCTTGCAAATCTCCAGAAAAATGCCAAAATGGAAACGTTTATTCTTTTTCAAGATTTTTACTATAAATTAACTTCGCCTTCTTAAGAAAGATAAAGAAGTCGTTTCTGCATCGCAAGACAATATTTATATGAGTTTTAAAATCTTACTTGATATAATTTCATTTTATATTATCTTACGAAAGAACACGGACATCAACTCAGTTTTGGACGAAATTGAGTTATTACTATTTTTTAAATCTGAATATAGAAACTCATGACCGCACGGTAGCGCACTGGACGTAGGTGCAGAAGATAGTCAGTTCGAGCCCCGTACTGTGCTACTCCCCTCAAATGATACAGGCATTTTTGCCGCTTAGTATTCGGGGGCATAAGAATAACCATGACTTTGGTCATATATATTATATAAAAACAATGTTTTTTATAGCTTCCTCGAATCTAGTGTTCCTTAGTTAAATGTTTAAAAGTATACTATCTTAACACAGTCATAATAAGGAGAAAAAAAACTCCCTATTGAGATTACTGATATCACAAAATATATTTCATATTTCTCCAATAACTTGTTAAAATTTACGAAAAAAATCTTAAAACGTTCCTCTATAAAGTGACTAAGATTATTTGTCTCAATTTTGACCACGATATTTCTACATCAAGACGTTAAAAATATTACTCTGAAAAAATGGTTATTAGTTTTACTTTAGGTACCAATAAAAAATGTTAACTTGTGGTTACTCTATATCATACAACGTAACAAGCTTTGACCTTTTTGTATATTTTACTAAAGTTTAAATATTTTATGTAATTACCCAGCTCACAAACAAGCAAAAGTTTATTTTTCTAGGTGTGCTGTTATCTTACTAAAATTATTTCAAAAACACCAACAAAAGAAACTGAAAAAATGTTAGGACCTAAATATGTTAATTTTTTATAAAAAAAAACACATATTTAAATCAGTTTTCTTTATTAGATATAAATTTAATCAAGTGACTCAGTTAAGCCTACAAAGTTGAAGGAGTTCGATTCCTAAATTATTCACTAAGGTATGGAAGATATCAATGTCGAAAACTTTGTTCTATTAGGTCCTTACATATGAAATTGGCGTTTTGTTTGGGAGGAACATAAAGTTGATTTTTTTTTAATATAATATATTTATTTAATCAAAGTATGTACCATTGCTATCTATGCACTTTTGCCATCTCATAGGTAGTTCATCGATCCCTTTACTAAAAAAACCATTCGGACGGGAATCAATAAAATCTTTGAAGTCGGTTTGGACTGCCCCATCGGAGTTGAATTTTTTCCCTTGCAAGAAGTTATCCAAATTTCGAATAAAATAGTAATCTGTTGGGGCAAGGTCCGGAGAGTACGGTGGATGTCTTAGACATTCCAATTGAAGCTCTTCTAATTTGGTAGCCGTCTGTTGTGCAGTGTGTGGTCTAGCGTTATCATGAAGCAGCAGTGGCCTAGAGCGATTAACCAGCCTCGGTTGTTTAGCAGCTAGCTTTTCCATCATGGTTTGCAGTTGCTGACAATAGACATCTGCCGTAATCGTCTGGCCAGATTTAAGAAAGCTGTAGTGAACGACACCAGCACTAGTCCACCAAACGCTCACAAGTAACTTTTTTGGAGTCAATTGGAGTCAACTGAGTGACGCAAAGAAAAAAACAATTGAGGAAAAAACAAATGAATTATAATTTTCGAAACACAAATACTTGAGTAAATAGCTGTATAAATTTGAATTTGGAATTCCTAACCAAAGAGAAGATATTTGAGATCAAAGTTGCCAGTACGGCAAAACGCCAATTTCATATGTAAGGACCTAATATAAAATAATTTCGTGTGCAAGCGGGGACGCTTTTAATAGCTCAGTTCATGAATACGGCACTGATAACAATATGAGTTTCCATACAGTAAATAATTGTCAGGTGCATTGAACAAAAGTTTGTCAATCAACAAGGGATTCCCTATTTTTCCTTTTAGTAATATGTATATTTACAAATAAGTGCGTAAATCTGTTCTAAAGCTTAAGGAGTAATAACAAAGCATCAAGAAACAGATATATTCGGAATAGAGGTGTGGCTAACTTCTACAGCCTTATTACAAATTGAAATTATTATGTTTGTTGTTCGATATAGAGCAAGCCAAATTTGTTCCAGTCATCGTTTTTTTTTTTTGCATTTAGTCAATTTGTCTTGAATTGTAAAATTTACTTATTCGTGTTCGTTATAAACAGGACGCAAGAAGTTTGCTCACTGACGCGTAAATTCGTTTCGTTTTATGAACATGGGTGACCCAGTGCAAAGTATGTTAAAAAAACTAACATTGGAAATAAATAAGCACACAAAATATGTTAAAGAAAAAATAACATTTGTAACAAATATACTTCACTTCACCTAAATTCGAATGTGTAACTATCACATATCAGAAGATCAATGAATGTTTCATTGTTGCACATCTTCCATAAGTAATTTTTATACGAGTTTCTTACAAATTACTTTTTACGAAACATTAGCAGATACAGGAAAATTATCCTTAACTAATTATCCTTACAACCAACTTATTTTATTTCAAGGAATGTTTTTAAATTGTCAATAAAAGTGAATTAAAATGCCGAGTTAGAGCGCCCTTGAGGAGAGTCAGCCCTCATAACGCCGGTATATAAATTGTCCTTTTTTATTTTTTTTTATTATGTATTTACAGTACTTGATGAAAGGAATGGGGTTAGTTTTATAATAACTTTACAGTCTTGAATGTCGAACCATTTTTCTTTTTCAATGTGTTTTTCCATATTTGTTGTTATGTTAATAATTATGCACCAAAACGCAGTTTTCTGTTATTTAAATTTGGAGTTGAAATCAGGATAATGAAGACAGAACTAAAAAATTTTAATACGGCAAAAAAAAATTATTTTTATCACAATTTGGTTTAATTTCATTTTGTCTTAATTTGAAAACAACAACATAAAAACCAATTCACTACATATATTTTTAAGAAAAACTGTACCGTTATTTCCCCAAGGTTTTTGCACACTTAAAAAGACTAAGTATTTTACATTATACTACAATATATAATACATCTCAACAGTATGGCATATATAATTGGAAGATGCAAAAAGTTTATGTTCGTGTACGACACTTGTACATATATTATATATTAATGAAAAAGAAGAAGAAATACAAAATTCGTTTCAGGAGAAAATCAACAAATTTTTGCGATGGTCACACATGACAGTGGAATAATTTTAAATGCTAAAAAAACTAAACAATTACATACAAATACTCCATAAGGAAAAATCATAACCAATACGTTTAAATTAACCACACACTTAAAAGTGCTTCATGTTTAATTGAAAATCTGACAACATTGAAAAAGTTAAACAATACGGGTCTTACGATTGATAACACGTTTAATTGGGTCTTACAATCGTAATTGACGATAACAAGTTTATTTGGGCCTTACAGTTTATAACAAGTTTATTTGGGCCTTACGATTTATAACAAGTTTAATAATCATATCGATAAAATACTTTAAGATGATAATTGAAAATGCATTAACGATACACCGAATTCTACAATTTGATAAAAATATATCATTTGAAATAATTTTGATTTTTTTTAAATTTAAAAGCATAATTATTTATACAAGACATAGCTACTCGACTAGATAGACAAGACGAATTTGAACGGTTTCTAGAACTGATCTTGTGTATGGTATGGGGACAGAACGCTGCGATGTGTAGTTTCTAGAACCTTTAATGAATCTAACAGTAAAATGAGACATTCTTGAACGTGGGAAAATAAGTATTTATTTAAAGAAAAAAAATTTCACTGTAGCAAAAAGCATAAACGAAAAATTTTGAGGCGGTTTGGTAAACTATTTTTTACAAAAACCTGTATTTAAAATAAGAAACCATTAAAACAGTGTTATGAAATTTAAAAGAAAAAAAGTGTCACTTAATTTTCAAGCAAATCTTTTAAAAGTTTTTGTAATTTAAACAAATCAATAATCATATTTCCAAAATCTCTTGCGTATGCTGCCAATTATGATATTTTCCTAATTTATTCAAACTCAAAGAATATCTCGACGTTTTCAATTGCTAGTAATGCTCAATTGCTTGTCAATTTTAGGAAAGAAATTCAATCTGTAAATAATTAGTTGCCAACATAATTCACAGAATGAGAAAACGTCACTCATCCAATTATCCAGCGTCATAAAACGAGGAAAATAGTCAATGGATTCAAAGTTTTTTTTAATCTTCTTGATTTTAATTTCAGTCGAAATTGTTTCATAATTGTTCAAATTTTTTCAAGTGGTCAATTAACCTGGAAAACTGTTTTTTTTTTAAATATTCTATGAAAGTCTAAATAACGCAACGTTATACGAGGGTCATCTAGAAAGTAAGGTTACAAAGGCTCCTGAGGCCGGGGAATTTTTTCGTTTCAAAGTTATTGCCCCTGGCGTGTAGAGGGATCCTAATGGTCAATTTGTTTGGTCCTGCGTGTTTGTCACCCATTTTGTTCAGTCACGGTAAATTCTTCCGATGGAAAGGTCGTCGCGCGCTCCCGCCACCTCCCGTCCGTGCGAGATCCGCGCGGTCATCCGTTTTTTGACTTTGCAGAACAATACCGCCCCAAATATCCATCGGAAGCTCGTGGAAGTTTATGGTAGTGATGTGATGAGTCGACAACATGTCACGAAGTGGGTTAGGTTGTTCAGAGAAGGACGTAATGATACTCACGACGAGGCAAGGAGTGGGAGACCGTCAGTGATTTTTGACGAACTTGTGCAAAAAATTGAAGAACAAGTGCAAAATGACCGCCGTGTGACGCTTGACGACCTTCACGAAGAATTTCCTGACATTTCTCGAAGTCTCCTTGGTGATATTGTGTTAGAAAAACTTGGTTACAAGAAGTTGTGTGCAAGATGGGTGCCCAGAATGATCACACCGGAGCACCGTCAAGATCGCGTGACCGCCGCGCATGAATTTTTGGATCGTTTTGCACAGGAGGGAGAAGCTTTTCTGGACTCGATCGTGACGGGAGATAAGACGTGGATGTGTCACTACACCCGAATAATTTTCCAACGATCAGGAGGTCGAGTAAGCTGTGAAGAAGTGGCTGAAAGAACTGGCGGCGGAGGTCTATGACACTGGCATACAAAAGCTGGTGCCCCGACTACAGAAATGTCTCGATCTCGACGGCGATTACGTTGAAAAACAGTTTAATATATTTGTGAAATATCGTGTGAATTTCAATTAAATACAAGCATTTTTCGATCCTGCATAAATGTTGTAACCTTACTTTCTGGATAACCGTCGTACATTAATAAATTAATATATCAGCACAAGTAAGGTGTGAGTTCAACTCTTTTTGCATATATGATACACCTATTATTTTTAAATTAAAAGACTATCATATCTTCAATGCAAGAGAAAGATTATGGAAAAATATGGCATTGAAAAGGGATTAACATTTTTAAAAAAGATAGCGTGTAAAAGAAACACAGATAATTGTATGAGAACATTTATTAGTGTTGAAGAAGCGATGAGTAAAAGAAAAGTTAGGTGCTCTTTTACTGCATCAGGAAAATGACGTAAATATACGTTTATTTGCATATAATCCATTACAAAATTTGCCACGTATTCCTTTAAATCCCAAAATTGTCTGTGGCATGCGATGGACACTGAGCTCCAAAACATGATAAAACTAAATAATTGGGCAAAAAATAAATTTTCAAGAGTTAAAATTCTTTCAAACAAACAAAATTTGTTATTTAATAGGTTTCTCTAACTAGCTCGTTCCAGTAAATCTTGTAGAAAGTTTGTTCTAGTTATTCTTCAAGTAACTTTTTTCAAGTTGATTTCATACTTTCCTTTTAATAATACAAAAATTTAGGTTATGAAAACAAATTTTGTAAAGTAAATACGAGTATTTAGAAACTGATTAAACTTAATAAATCCCCTACACAGTCACACTGAAACCATTAACAGTAACAGTATTCTGGGCACGGTTGTTCAGCATTTCCAAAATTAGTTGTCTCTCAATTTTACTCTTGCGATAATCTTTAAGCAAAGTTTATATAATTGAAACATTTAACACGGAGAATTACAAAAGAATATCAATAGTTTAATTTGTGTAATTTTAGTGTTCTTAACAATCCGATCTTTATAAGAAGAGTATGATCGTTGAATTTTACAATGTAATAATAAATTGAAAAAGTTGCAACTGAGTGACCATGTAAAAATGTATATCTTTCAAACGACATAAAGCCGGTTATACAAACGTCCGTGAGTAATACTTGGTGCTCTTAAAGATACGATTTTTTTAATAAACAATCCACCCAAAGTAAGATGATTTGTGACATCGAATTCAAGTAATTATGCAATTATTATATATGAATTAATATGAGGTGCATGGTCGCGCGGTAACGCACAGGACTTCCGTGCGGAAGAACGTCGGTTCGAACCCCGCTCTGTGCTCTTGAACGACACAGGCACATTTTCCGCATTGTGTTCGATGGCATAAGGATACCAATGACTTCGGTCATATCTATTATTAAAAAAAAACAATTTTCGATCTATACGTAGAAAAGTTCTACAAAGTAAGAAGAAACACAACATTCATTGGACGCGGTAAAGATATGACTTTTAGTAAATCAAATCTGCCTCAAAAAGGACAATTGAAAAATATATGGTACATAGTTTCGTCATCCAGGCCGCACTCACAGCCGCACTCCACAATACCCATTATGTAAAGGTGACTAGCCAGCCCGCAGTAGCTCATCCACAAACGGCATATGACAGACACTTCTATCTTGTTCATTCTTATTATATCAAACTTTTGATTTAAAGGGATAGTTTGTTTAATTGATTTATATCTGGAGCCCTTATATACATCAATCATATCCCAATCCAACTCCCATCAGTGATAAGTATCATGTTTGATTTTATTTGAAAAATCAGTTACTAATAATCAGGAAGGGGTTAGCTGGCAGAACATGCCTCCTTTACCAAGGAATCAACACATCGATGATGCCAAATTCTTACATATTAGCGGCAACGGAAATAAATTGGACAGATTAGAGGCTCTAGAAATTTCTAAGTCAGTATACCGATCGGAGCATCTGTTGAATAGTTATTTCCCCAAAATCTCCCCGCTCCTGGCCGAAATTATACCTAGCCTTCCTCATCCCCCCGCCTCCAACCGTTGAAGTGTCTATATCGGTGCCAGTTCGAACAGCATTTAGTCTTGTTTGCGCTCCCCTGAAGATGAGGTGAAAGCCTTGAAACCGGTAGGGTTATACCGTCATAAAAAAGTGGAATAAACAGTGTTTGTTAAAAATAAATTACAAATCAACACATTGATTACCAGTGATAATGTATGAAGGAATGCAAGCCAAAGAAACATCTATATATTTTATATCAATTGGAAAGCTACGGTTTAATGGGTTTTAATATATAATATAATTGATATCATAAAAAAAAAATATTTTTCAAATATCTATTGTATTATTTGACAGCTGTCACTTCTTTATATGATTACTAGACATAAAATGACGGTGGCAAAAAAGAATATGAAGAAACGGAAAGAATGGGTAAGTTATGGTCAACAAGCAACGCCCAGAGCGAAACAAGGTTTGCATCCGCGCAAGACGATGATTTGCATCTGGTGGAATTGGCGAGGCGTCATCTACTACGAGATACTTGAACGCAATCAGACAGTCAACGCGGAGCTATACATTCTGCAAATGCAGCGGCTCAATATTGTAAGTCAACAAAAAAGGTCGGATCAGTAACATGGTGTTATTCTGCAACACGATAACGCCCGCCCTCATATCGCCAACATTACGAAAAATGCCATTCAAACGCTTGGTTGGGAAGTCCTGCCGCACCCTCCATATTCTTCAGACCTCGCTCCGCCGAATTTCCACCTTTTCCGGTCCCTTTCGAACAATTCGCGTGGCGTTTCTTTCAATAATGACTTCGAATTGCGGACATGGACGAATTCCTCGAGTCAAGACCGGATGGTTTTTATCGCACAGGCATTGAAAATTTTGTAGAACGTTGGCAAGAAGTTGTAAATAATGAAGGAGAATACATTATTGACTAATTTGTTGTATTTTTTTTTGTTGCGTCCTCTTGTTCTCTTCATTTGAAAAAAAACGGACACAACTTATGTTAACACCCAATAGTTATAAATTATTTTGTCAACATAACTTCTGTTCAGAGTTTCGTTTCATTCAAATCCCACGTTAGGGAAAATTTCCAGTTTCATTCCAGAAACGGGTTCAACTAATCATAAAATTAAAAATAACATACATATTAAGTTTTTAATTTTTTTCTGTAAGGCTAATTTTTATATCAAATATTACTAACTAATTTTTATGGATCAAAATGATAAGATGGGTGCAAAAAGAGCTGCAGATGCTGAAAACTAGAGGCAACCGCGTCAATCATAACTAGTGAGGCTCTAGGGAACAGCAACATAACGACAGCATGAGGCAGCACAAAGCCAAGCACAGCATCATATTGATAAATATATATATTTCCGTTATTATTGACAAGTTGTTATATAACTGTCTAAAAGAGTACTACATGGTCGTTATAAAGTTATCGATATAATGTTTTGAACAAAGTGATGTAGCAATGAGATAATATAAGAATGAGGGACCAAAAATGGAACATAAAATTAATTTATTCTTGTGAGGGACTAAAAGTACTACAGAAGATTCGTCGTATCAATTAAATCCGGAAATTTGTTGCTGGCAAATTCGTTGTATTTGTACTGGTGTACGGAAATAAGAAAACCACCACAGCTCTAAAACCTAAAAAAACTTTGGAGACGATAAATGGCTTTCCCGTTGGGCGAAGTGTTACACAGAAACAACGATCTTGTGAACGAATCTCCTGATTTTTTCCTACTTTTGAGAAAGTGTTGCTCTCAGAATAGGATAAGATAAGGCAAGGGCTACACTGCATATGATATGTACGAGTACAAATGAAGCTCAACAGAATCACCCTCTTGTGAGTATGGAAAGATCGATACCATAAACCACATCGAAAACAACTGATTACTGTATGTATTTTCGGAGACGTACTCGTACATCAGATGCATTAGATAATACCAGACGCTGTAACCTAGCTGAAGAAGATATATTTCGTATGAGAACTGCATGCTAAAGAAATTGAAGCCCCCGTATTTACATGTCAAGTCAACGGTTTTTGGTAATGATGATTAATCGAAAGAAGCACCAAAAATAGGTGGTGCAGTTTAATGCCTTAGTTGTTAAGATGCTTGATATCCACCGGGATGTTTCTGAAGCCTGAAAAAAAATTTAAAAAGTCACACTCTGGTAAAAAAATCGTCTGGTAACAATGCTAACACGTGATTCACTTGTGCGAGTGTTGTTGCCTCTTCCCTTGCTAGGAAATGTTGCAAACATGTGCGATTACGTACCGAGAGTTTCGTGCCTGTTTCAGTGGTTCTTAACCCGAAGGCTCGATTAATGGGGCGTAGAAAATGTTATCTTCCTACGACGGACGCTCTTCAATATCTTTGGATATTTTGAAGGATACCATACAAATAAAAATAATCTATTCGGGTCGGCCGGGATATTATATTTCAAGCTATTAATTACACGGAACTCTTCCATCTTGACTGAAATTAATATATTCAAAACGTTACTTTATTAAGTCAACAATATATCTCTGATAACCTATTTTCCTTCTCCAGCATCCAGAAAGGAGAACGCGCAAGATTATATTTAAATTTCACTAGCCAATTTGAATATGTAATTACTGAGTTTCAAAACCTTCAGATTCTGAGGAATAAGAGGGATGAAAAATCACGCTGTCGACGGTTGGAAAATATTTTCGGGTTTTTCTGTCAGTGTTTCACTAATTATTCAGTTTATTTGGTTTGGCTTTAGAATTTATTAAAATTACATTTTATTAATTTATTAGAGTAGACAAAGAGGACAGAGTGCCAGAATTTGTTATCTCAACACACATGTTACACCTCTTCTACATCCATTTCATACAACTACGTATGAAGGAAATGTAAAAAGTTGGAAATGTAAAAGAAGGAAATGTAAAAAGTCAAAAAAATTGAAGTAGTTCGATTTTTTTGACTTTTTACATTTCCTTCTTTCAAAATATAATTAACTTAATCTAAACATCTCTTTCTTGGGTTTTCCTCTACAACGCTTTCCACTCAAAGTTGTACTTTATATTTATTCTGTTAATCTATCTTCATTCATTTTTCCTACACGTCCAAACCATCTCGGAGCATCTTAATTAACACGTCAGCTTTAAATTAATGTTCATCATTAATCGCTTAATTCCCTATTATTATCAAAGCACACATTCCTTTCAGTATTTTCCCACACTCACATATATCAAAGTTAGTTCTACATTACTGTTGAGGATTATCATCTTAGCGGATTTTGATACTGTCCGATTTGAATACATGTGTTTTTTTTTCAAGTATATACGATTCGAATATTCAGCAAAATCTGATAATTACATCTATATAGTTTATTAGGATCTCAATCCTCAATTTATCCACCGAGATATGGATCATATCAATCTCAAAAATTTGTTCAATAAGGTCCATGTACGAGTGCTGAACTTTATAATAGCTCAGTTCGTAAATTTCACACTCAACGTCAAAATATTATTACGCCCTCAACTCTCAGGGCTCAGGGAGAAATTATTCCAACTTTTTTGGAGATCTGAGAATGAAAATGAAAATCGTTCGTAATCTATGTTTTAGTCTATTGGGAAATAAAAATTTGATATTTCCTGTTACTAACACAATTTAATTGACACGTGATGTCTTATTTCCCCAGTAAATAACTATGTGCTACATGGAATTTTTTACTGCAAGAGGGATATAAGGTTAAAAGGATGAATTTTTCACAAAACAATAAAATATTTCGCATAAATGTAGCTCTTTTATGACTTCAATAACTTTTTCAATAACAATATTGCCCTCTGAGACAAAAAATGTAACTATTGATTTTAAGTCTTTTGATATTTTTTTGTGCGACTGCTTTGGTATTATTTCAAGGGATTTTATGCTACGGCTTGCAAATTCAACAGAATTTCAGTTTCGAGGTTTTACTACTTACGATGGTAAATTAAGAAATCAAAAACATAATTGATTTACTTTCATAGTAATAACTGGTAGCATAGGTTTGAGTGAACTCTTGAGTGTGGTAAGTTTTTGATGATTATGTACGGCACATTATGGGATGGACTATTTGATTCGCGTGATATATACATATGTAATTGAGTTTCACTGTTTATCGAGTTGATGAGAGTATGCAACGGGGAATTGTATAATCAAAAATCGGAAGAAATTTTTTTTTTCCATGTTATACTCGTATGTCCTCAGAAAAATACTGCCTAGTTTACTGGGGACACGCCAAATAAAAAGCAACAAACCCGGATCTATAAAAATTGTATATCCACATTAAATTACCTTTTATTTTTTCACAAATTATATTTTTAAGAAGATTACTTGTCATATTTAAATAAATTAAATAAAATTAATAAATATACCTAACTTTGTCAATAAGTATTTTAGCTTAAGTATTTAGTGAATGTCTACAAAATATGACATCCGCTAAATACTTAAACTTAAATACTCGTAAATTCTTAAATATAAAAAAAAAGATTATTGATTGGCGTATTCATGATTTATGTAACAGTAGAAGCAGATGGTCAGTGAACGTAAACAATCTATGTATAATTAAGTACAACTTGACTTGAGTTATCAGTAAATTTGTACGACAGTGTTAATAGTCCACATTCAATAGTGAAAATATACACTGCTCGTGGTAAGTGAACTTCTAAAATATTAATGTCCATGCGTAGTTGCAGTTTTTGCACGTTGATATGCAAAACTCAGAAGTATAAATGTAAGATGAAGGGCACTTTGTATTTGTCAAAATACCACAACTATTTCAATTGTATTGTATTGTATTACACTTTCATTGTATGCATTATAACCTGACTTGGTTATTGCCATGTGGCAATCATGTTAAATTAACACCAGACTGAAAACCTTTTTTCCAAAAAAATCTGAGATTCAACGGAATTTAAACCCGCAACCTCCGGGTTGAGAGATAGGCGTCTTACCAACTAGGACACAGAGGTCGTCTTGTTGCAATAAACAAAAACATTAATAACAAGGTTTTTCATTGCAAAAATTTTAACATTACTTTTCCCAATTCCAGTAACAATGCAATAACATTTCAAGCAGCAAACATCAATTGTTGAAAGTAATTTCTCCAACTGGCTTATGATATAATTCGATATATAATTTGTACTAGTGATGCAGGATACACATTTTCTCAAGATCTTACTTCATTGCACTTCAAGAATAATCGATGTGTCACTTTCATCTTATTTTACTCATGACTTGAAAAACAACTAATAGGGAAAAATATACTGTCTACCCCTTGTTAAAATTTTCAATTTAATCCATCTCTTCAAAGCAAGAAGCAAGAAGGTTTGATAAACTCAAAAACTCTGAACCTTTTAAATACACATTTTAAGTGACATTAAATTGAATTTAAAACAAATTCTTAATGTTGTAAGGAATTTCTTATCTCGTCTTATTCTTTAAAATAAATAATTTTAAATTAATAAAAGTTTTTTTTACTATTTCAATACATCAACTTTTCTTTTAATTATTTCACTTCTTGAAAATTCTTCTTATTATATAGTTGCTATGATTTCTCAGAGGATGGGAGAGTTACCAGGGACATTAAACGACATATAGCGATAGGAAACAAAGTCTATTGGGCTCTAAATTATATATACACATGAACCGGACAGAACAGAAAGAGCCAAATAAATGCTGTATAAATTCGTGCACTGAGAATAAAACGGAGAATATGGGTTGAAAATTTTAGACGGAGTATGGAATGAAGTGAATAGGGATGAATGTGAACTTAAAATTGGTGTATTAGAGTAAAGGTATGATGATGAGATATATATCACTTTGATCTGGCTTGGGCATGTAGAACGAATGAGTGAATAAATACAAACTTAAAAATTAAACAGTGCAAATGTGAGTTGAAGACGTTTCAGAGGATGAACAACGGAAATATAGTTGGATCGAGTAAATGATGTTTTGAAAAATGTAAAATTATTAAGTCAGAGAAATCGTAGGAGTTGTATGAGAAGATGCATGGATATAGAGGAGATGAAAGATTTGTGTTGCAATAAAATATTCTGCCTACCCTGACAGGGAATCAGCACGAAAGTATGTATGTATTGTATTACACTTCGTGGTATGCAGGGTAACAACGGAAATCGAATCCTTAATTATTGGATCGGAAGACAGGCTCCTTACCAACTAGGGCATGAGAAATGTAATATTTTCAATGTTAACAAAAAGAACACGAATTAAGCTTGATTATTATATTTTTTGTATCAAATTTTATTATCTTCGATTGCGTCAGAAATCACATTCGTTATTTTTTTCAATTTCTATTCACAAATGATTCATGACTTTAAAGTGCCAACCTTGATGTGCAAAAGCGTTGGTGCTCTAGTACCAACCTTGATGTATATAAGGGAAGCCAAAATAGTTAAATAAAGTAATAAATGCAGTAAAAATGCGTGCAGTGCAAAGATTAGCGAATGTATGATCGATTAATAATTGAATAAAAGATAACGGTTAATTAGAGAGGGATGGTATAAATAGAATTTAGTCAGAATCATGGGATGGTTCAATATATTGAAAGAAGGAGTAGCGAAAGTATAACAAAATATTTAATATACCTGATGTGTATGGAAATAGAGGAAGAGATAGATGAAGAAAAAAAGGAAGGAGGTGATTAGAGAAATTTTACAATAACTCAGGAAAACATGAAAATTATGAGGAACAGGAGGCAAAACCTACGTGTTTGGATAGAAAAGTCGAAATTAATGAAACGCCTTGATATCCATAAAGTATGCTTAATGATTTATTTAGTATACATTTATTTTTAACAGAAAGAACATTTTTTGACTATTCATGTTACTAAATTAATGTTTATTTATTTATTGATACA
Organism: Odontocerum albicorne; assembly: GCA_949825065.1. Classification (NCBI taxonomy): domain Eukaryota; kingdom Metazoa; phylum Arthropoda; class Insecta; order Trichoptera; family Odontoceridae; genus Odontocerum; species Odontocerum albicorne. Next base: position 20,057,497 of record OX463846.1, on the reverse strand, counting down.
CATAATTGAATGTATAAATAACACTATTCCAACCATCCTGACAAAAGTTACGCAAATATTTGCCAATTAGTGTGTGAAAGATGAAAACTTAAAATTAAAGATTAAAAACAGTTCATATATTTGCAAATATCACAAAAGACTAGAAAAGGAGAAGAAAAATGGGAAATTGTAAAAAAATAGTATCTATTGAGAAACACGCTTAGTCATCAGAGATGTAATATTTGTTAAGTCACTGTTTGAAGCAAACCTACGAGGCTGAGAATCTTACGGCAATCTGTAATTGGTTTCAGAGTATGACGGCATGGACAGTTAACCCTTCAGGCCCGTATGCCTAAAACATTTTTTCAATCCCAGATATGTTTAATTTTTTTTATGGAGATCGTTTTTAACGAAATCATTAAACTATTGCTCATATAAATAGATGATAAAACAGGGCACTGTTTTCGTCCATCCTTGTGTGGGAGTTTTGGTGCGCGTGCGGTGCACGTCATACGTCCCTGTGGGGAGTTTTGGTTTTGGTGCACGTCATACATGACTGAAGAGTTGGACGATATAAAGAAGGAAGAGAGTGATTACTTGAAATCCAAAAAGATTGGAGAGGTTGATTGGAGAGCCGCTGAACATTTTCAATAAGTTATTGAGGGGTAGTGGGACGGTTAACGATGTTTTTGAAAATACGTAGACCTGTCGACGACTTCTTATTTTAACCAGTTCAACGTTTCTTATACGAGTATAATACGATATCGTCATATTTCCAAAGGTTGAAAATGTATCTCACACGCATTTTGTAATCGGTGAAGTATGTGAACATTTTTATTTTATTTTATTTTGTCTCCGTGTCATATTTGCAACGACTACCAAAGAATATCGGGTGGACAGCCTGCTCACTTCATATTACTGAGAAATTTGTCATACATGATATGCTTATTTTGCTAGACACCAGAATTATTCCACAGTCCAAAGTAGAACAATCCAGGTTGTTTGTTGCACGTGTTTGCCAAATCATCAAGAATTGCAGCAAACCCAATTCTCCATCAGTGTGTTTCAGTATTTCGTGCAGTTCAGTTCTCTTCAGGTATAAGGAATATTCTTCAGGGTCTGTTGACTAGGTGAGTGCTTTTTTTATGTCAGCTATAAAATATTTGTGTGGAAATTCAAGACAATTATTTTAATATTGTTTTGACGTCGCATGTTAATACAGAAATTTTAGTATCATTTTATTTCTAAAGAACATTTTACACAAAATTAATTTAATTTTTATAAATAATATTTTGTATTTATTAATATTTTTTACATAAATTTACCTTATATTTTTAATAAGGTTCCATGTTGTTTTTCAATTTTCTAGTGAAACATAGTTTTAAAAATAATTTTACATATTTTTTTGTTCTTAAAAAACTTTAAATTTGTGTTGAGTCAAATAAGTTGATTTTTTTTTTAAAAACATGTTGTGCTCTTTTCTTGCATAAATCTTCACTAATTTCAACTTGGCTTTAAGCAACATTCTTTTTTCTTTTTATATTTGTTTTTATTTTACTTGTGTTGATTCGATTTTTTTTATTTTTCTTGTATTAATTCGATTTATTATTTTTTTGGAATATCGCTGTTTTGCAAACATTATTATAGAAAGGTGTAATCAGTGCGTTAATTTTCTTACGGTATTCTCTTCCATCAACGATACAGAGTAACACAAATGTAATAGAGATTTGAATATTTTTAAGCAAACGATACAAAACAATTGTCGTTACAAAAGAGAAATAGTATGAGCTTACCTCAAACATCGAGTTTTTTTAAAGAAATAACAATAACTTTATATGAAACCAACAAGTTAAAAATGCTCCATAACTGACTGACTTTTGGATCGTGCTGAGTCGCCTGGTAATACTGACGCATGTTCGCAGCACGCTGACTGTTTCTCACACGTCTAGCTGTTGAGACGCCACCAGTTCGAGAACAGCTAGCTCTCCACTTTCCGCGATCCTAAGCCACCTGATCCCAGTCTTCAGGTGTCCCGTACAAAGTCAGCGACTCTCGCAGACAATTCTTATGGCGCTTCGTCTGCCCGTCAACTCTTTGCTTGTTAGTCACTAAACAGGTCTTGTAATTCACTCATTTCAGTAAAAAAATAAAATGGATTAAAACGTTTAGACTATTACTAACAATGCGAGCTGACATGTACGAAATAGTATGCACAAATATGACTGTTAAATATGATCAGGGGGTCACGTTACAAGCTAATGTAGCCCGCGTAAATGAGTTTCGATGGGTATTTGACATTTGTCTATTCATTTTGATTTTGAAAGTTTATTTTACTGTTTTATAAAATACTGTGATATTTCTAATTTTCATCTTTTTTATACTGTATTTTAATGAAAAGATTGTTTTAAAAACGTTTTGGTTAATTTGCTAACTACATACATCTGCTCTTCTTCGGATCTATTGACTACTCCGATCTAGTGGCATTTTTGCTGCATTTGAAATTTTATGTGAAAGTACTGGCAACTTGCTAGATTGTTTGAACTCCAGGCCTTAAGCCACTTTATTAGTATATTTACTGCGCAGCAAAATATCTATCTTCTCCCGTGACGTCGGGTCTTAAGTCCGTCGTCACTACTATTATTTTCATGCTCAAGTGTGTTGTCACCGGAAAATTTGTTATTTTGGGCAGTTCCTTCTTAGTCACTACGTAACGTCGCGCTCATAAAAAAATTAAGAATATTCTAGTGTAAATCGCGCTGGTTGGGGTCTTGTTTTGTCCCTCATAATAGTATGGGTGGAAGAGGGATTGAACTGAACTAACTACATTTATTTTAAATAACTGTATAATATTAAACGAGTTTATATAAGCAAAGTAGAATACTTGTATGCTTGATGTGCTATAGCATTCTTACAATATGTAGTCAGGCATCAACAATTCACATAGTTGATTAACCCCCTCCGCATGGTTGGTAAGACGCTTGTTTTCCACCTAGGAGTTTCGAGCTCAATTGCTGATGGAATTTAAAGGTTCGTCTGCTAACAATACTCAAGTAACATACTAGACATGTGCAAGCGTTGTTGCCTTACTCATGTGTGGTAATATTTCAAACACGAATGATGGTGAACTGTGAGTTATAGACTTACTTCAATGGTTTATAACTCGAAAGTTCAGTTGTCGGGGTCAATAACAATATTATCTTCCGGTCATGCTCTTCAACATATCCAAATCACTAGTTGCATACGTTAAGGGGTACCATACGTATGTTAATGACCGTCTAACGATTAGTATTCACGCTAAACAAGCAAGTGCCCCAAATTCGAATCCCGCGGGATTAACTTCCGGAGTGGTTTTACTCTTAGGTCATTTTACATCTGAATTTATGTTTTTCTTTCCTTCAAAATCTTTATAGCGCTATAAAGCCGCACAAAAATAGCGCTTTAAAAACAGTATAACGAAATGCTGCAACAGATTAAACCAACCACTTGTCTTGGAACCTTAACCTCCTTGCCATCAGATCTTTGAGTTTGATATGTCAAGACTGTGCGCTTGCTGAAGCGCAACAGTTTACGCATAATTAACCAACACACGTACAATGGCTGAAAATCATACCCAATCGAGAGAAGTCTTATCTATCTGTGAATGAGTAATAATAATAGACGAATAATGTAACGATATATTTTATTTGTTTCAGATCACTTCAAGATGGTCAAGTTAACGTACTTCAAAAATAAACATGCTAAAGAACCTCCCCCTCCAGGTTAGTATTTATTTCCTAAATTATTTCTCAAATTCACTTTTTATTGGTTCCGTCAAGTATTTACGAGAACTGACCTGGTATATACATTTTATTTATTGGGAACACGTTTGAAATTCATTAAGAGATAACTTGTTTTTACATAATATTTAATTTTGATCTTAATATCAAAGATTTTACACTTAAAAAAATTATTTATTTCTTTTTCATATCCTTTTTTTATCATTAATGATAAGTTCCATAATTATTTGTTATTTTATTCGAATAAACGGCAGTGAAATTTTTTGTCCAGCATTATAAGAAAATAACAAACATGCTAAAAATTGAACAACTCTGCAAATTATTAGGATTGATTTGTGGAAAAACTATCGTGAATTAGAAAAAATCGTCTTCGAAACCATTTTATATGAGTTCGTGGCGAGTCTTAAAACGTGTTCATACTGACTACCCACCCTGTGTTGCTTAAGGATTGGCAAAATTTAGAAATAACATAGTTGATAGCTTGATGACTATAAAAAAATTGTTGTCACGTGGGCGTGAAAAGAGTTTATTAATATTATTTCTTGTTGATTGAAAATGTATATAAAATCCAATAAACTCGTTAGATTATATTGAACTTGTAACATATTAAAAATTTGATGATATTTTAATTTATCTTAAAACACTTCAAACTTTTATGGATTTACTCGTTTTTCACATATTTGTTAACACTCTCTCGTTTCCTTTAATTTGGAGCTAAAGGAATTAAATACCTTATAAATAATAAAAATGTATAAAATGCATTAATTGTTTATTACCTTCCTACTAGCTGTGGCGTGGTAAGTAGGAACGTAATCAGAAGTAAGGAAGAAGGTAATCGTAAGAGGCAGACCACTCAAGCCACAGGATCGGGAAGGGCCAAATCTCTATCATAATACCCAGCCCTATTGGATCGATTTGGAACAATAGATTTATTAGAAGAAATCAATCACAAAATTCAAATCTTCTTCGAAGGAGCATCTCTCAGACACATATTCAAAAGTTACAATAGAGACATCACATTAATAGATGAATATAAAGAGATAAAAATTTAAATCAATCCATTCGCGATCCTCAAGTCATGTAAACATTTGACATGGAAATAAACTCACCAGGCCGTAAAGTGTAATAATACACGTATAATGGCTGACGATAGATCGACGTCCTTACCGTATCTTGAAGAAAATGATCAGTTTCTCATCGATCGAAGACTCGCGCTACATCCAAGCATATATTTTTTATTTGCTTTCCATTCCACCTTTTCTAATGTTTGTATCATCTCTTTTTTTATATGCCACAAGACCTTGAAACCAATTAATATTAAGCTTATACGGTAGTTTACGTCCTTAATAAAAAGAGATTCGAAACATTTCATCTATATTCAGTATATAGCGGGTTTTTTGTGAATTTCTATTACTCTTAGACTCAAAAACATATTGCGGCCTAAATACTCAATATTAATTTCTACATTAAAATTTTGTGATTTTTTATTTGGATCTCGTACGCCTCAAACTTGTTGGGAAGCAGTGAAATCACTTGACTCCCTTTTTTAAGAAAGCAACTATCTTTAAATACTAATATAGATGCTAAGAATCTGCTAAGATTTAGTATTTATTAAGTACTATGAATTTGGGTCTTAATTTCCATATACTCTTCCCGTTTCTTAGTATTCGAAGAAATCGTTAGCTTTTTATTTGATTTTGCATTTATTTCCTGTTTATTTTATTCATTTAAAAATAACCCGAAGCCTTCGATTACTGAGGCTGAAGTTAAAACTGTCACTCAGCCATGCTTTTTAAAGCATCCAAGTTACTAATTCGGATATACACATATGTTGAACGATACTGTATACAAAGGAAGAAGAATTGAACATTGTGAAATAACTGTTCAAAAAGTAAATGATGAGGAATCACGGTTGATCCGAGTTAATAAAAAAAATCACCTCTGGTTAGTTCCAATTCAATCAATCTTCGATGTGCATTTTTAATCTAACATTTTTTGTCAATATTTCTTAAACTTAGTATTTTTTAATCTTCAGTTAAAAATTTATATAATAATTAACTATAAATAATACAAAAAAAATACTGTTCTTTTTTAGGTATTGTCCAATGGACACGGCAAATATTAACGATAGTCCAGGGTTATTGGGATATATTACTAATGTTGATTGTGGTTTGCTGCACTATTTCCGGTATATGTAAGTATTCAAAGTATTTTATTTAAAAACATGTGCGATAGTGAACTGAAAGTTACTTGCCTGCATTTATTATTCTTAACCAAAATGTTTGATTACTAGGATAAAATGCAATATTGTCTCCCAAACACGCTCTTTAAGATGACCGTATCATTAATTCGGATATTTGAAGGGGTATCATGTAAATGAAAAGATACTTTAGAAATACACAGAATATCAAAAAGTTTCCGTATTCACCTGTTGCTATCGAGTCATAAATTGCACATTATCGCGAAAAAATTCTTTTATATTCTGAAATTTATCCAAAACTTAAATTAATACTTAAAACTCATTCCATCTTTACAGGGCAAACTTTTGTATCAAGTGTTTAGAACGTAGATATATTTCTCTGGAGCCATTGAGTCATCAAAATCACTTCAATTGAGCTTCCATTATTGCGCTGTACCTTACAAAACTGTTAACTTCAGAAGCCTTTTGAAAACTCTTGTATATATTCCATGTTATCATGACAGTCATTTGGAATGGTCGATCTAAATAACTGAGTATTTTTCTGGTTCATCTCAAGCTAATTAGTTTAATTTTTAACTATAATTAAGCACTGTTTCGGCCTTTTTTGGGCGTAAAACATCACCAAAAAATGACTTCAATTTTAATATTTACTTTCATTCTTATTTTTTTATACAAACTTACTAAATATTCCATTAATTTACTGAATATGCCTTGTGATTCTGTATTTCGTATCATTGACAATTTACGCAATAAGAAATAACTGAAACACAATAAAACGCATCTTAATTTAATTAATATTAACTTGTACGTTTTTTTTCTATTATACGAGTATTAAGTAAAAACTTGGTTCAGAAAGGAAGATTTTGTTTTTAGAATGAATGTGCAGAGTATTATTTGAATTAATGAAAAAAAAATCAAAACCTGAAACAAGATTTATTTTGATATAGGTTTAAGACTTATAGTGGTCTGTAGATCTCCGGTAGATGAACCATGATTATCACTTAATATAAATTCTTGTATTAAATTTCTTATAATTTTAAAAGTATAAAAATATTAAATGTGTAAAAATATGTGTTTCAGGTTTTATTATGACCAAGACAAGCTATTCATTTGACGTTGATCTGATTCAACGTGAAGAAAACCGGATAAATTCAATACATAAGGATCTGATTCAACGTGAAGAAAACCGGATAAATTCAATACATAAGGAACCTAACAATATAATTATTGGACCTTTGAGCCGTAATAAAAGGAGCCCTCTTCCTGCAATGGAGAAAAAATATCGTGATAAGTGCTCTATTAACGACAAAACAAAATATTGCAAGAATATGATGGAGAAGATTCGGAATCTTCAGCGTGAACTGCTCGAAAGTGTTGGAGATAAATTCGAAAAGATTTTAAAATCTCATTTCGAGAGTGAAGAAAGTAATTGTACAGTAACAGAAAAAGAAAACCTTTCCCCAAGGTCTTCCGACTTACAATCTGATGATTTGTTAAGTCAACCCGAAATTAATAAGAAAGAAACACTTAACTTTCGAACGATTGATCCAGATACATCTAAAAATACTGAAATTAATACAAATGTAAGAAACTCTAATAATCAAGAATCGATTCTTCATGAGCCCAAATCCCATAATGCTTCTCTCATGAATTCATCAATTGGTATTCAAATATCAGAGAAAACGATTGATAGAAAAACGTCCAACGATTTTTCGAATACAAAAAATAACGATGTTGAATCACCTTTTAACAAAGGGAATTTTTTAAATGCACCTATCATAAATTCGTCACATGAAAGTGATAAAAAATTGAATAATGAAAATTTACACATTCAAGAAAATAAATTCCATAACGCATCTGTCACAAATTCAACAATTGATGGGCAAGTATTAGAAAGAACTAAAAATCTTGAAACTTTCAACGACACTGATAAACATATTGAAAAGAACACACAATCAAATAATCAAAGATCAATATTTGATGACGATAAAAACACTTTAATCGGAAGTACTGTAATAGGAAGACCTAATGAATCAGTGATATTAAATAATACTTCTGAACATATCACAAATGAAACTCTCACGCATTCATCAATTGTTAGTGAAAATAAAGAAAAAACCAACGATGCGAAAACTTTAAATAATACTTTAGAACATATTGAAAAGGAAAGACAGTCAAACAATGATGAATCACTTTTTAACGACGTCGAATCATTTAAAGCCCCTGTTATAAATTCTTTAATCGATAGTAATATAACAGGAAGAAGTAATGATTTAGTGATATCACAAAATACTCACAAGCAAATAAAAATTGAAACAATCACGAATTCCCCGAATATCAGTATAAGCAAAGATAGAACTAATGATCCTGACATTTTGAACAATACTTTAAGACATAATGAAAAGGAAACACAATCAAACAATGATGAATCACTGTTTAACGACGTCGATTTCTTTAAAACCCCTGATATAAATTCTTTGGACGATAGTAATGTAATAGGAGAAACTTCAAACAATGAAGATTTAAAACCACGCAAGGATATTTTTTTTAATAGGACTGTAACAAATTCCACAAGTGTTATTGAAAGCATAGAGGGAATCAATGATCAAGAAATGTTCAACAGTACTTCTAAAAATCATGGAAATGAAACAAACTCAAATAATGAAGAATCACATAGTCACGAGGCTAAATTATATAATGAATCTATTCCAAATCCGCCAAATAGTAGTCAAAACCCAGAAAAAAATAGTAAACTTGAAATATCTAATAATGCTTTAGAGTTTAAAACAAGCGAAAGGAAATCTAACGACAGTGCGCCTCATTTTCACGAGGCTTCATTACATGATCCATCCGTTACAAATTCGTCAGTTGGTACCAAAGGAATCGCAAGATCTAATAGTTACGAAATATCTGAAAACGATGTTGAAAATACTGGAAAAGAAAATAAATCTGATGTTGAAGAATTACATTCTCATAAGCTTGAATCTGTCAGTACAGTAAGAAAGAACGAAAAAATAACAAAAAACGTTGAAAAAGAAATGGGCAATAAAAACAACATCAACGAAACTTCAAGTGATTTAAATTTTTTCAAGAATAAAAATCACGTTTCTTCCAATGAGATACCACATGATGTGATTAAACAAAAGTTTACCGAATCAGTTTATGAACATACTAACGTGAACAATATGTCACACTTTTCGCATTTAAATAATTCTGCATCTAAAATAACAGACAAACAAACATTTGAAAATTCACTTGTTGGGTCAAAAAACAATATTACAAAGACTCTGCACACACACAATACCGAAAATAATAAACAAATCGATAAACATCCATTCAGTACATCATCTCCGCTAGAAGAAGATACTAACAGGCATCAAGATGCATCTAATATTAATATTTTAGAAAAAGAAGACACTATTATGTCTCCACCCCAAAGTGCAGCCTTGGTCCAAGAGAATTCAACTTTATTGGAATCTGAAAGTCGGAAGCCTGTAAACAAATCGAAGTCCGAAAATATACCTGATCATGAAATTTCAGAGTCGCGAAGTTCAAATAGAAATGTTCTTGATCAAACTACGCTCACGCCATTATTTTTTGTTACAGAATTCAATTCCAAAAAATATTTTCATATTGATTACAATTTTACTGAAGCTCCCGATGACCACACATTTTCCGATTTTGATTCTAGTGCTCTTTTATTAACATCTAAAGACGAAGATCATAGAGATAACACTGCTGATGCAAAAAACAAAGCCAAAGATACCTCACAAAGAAAAGCGGAAAACTCATTTCAAAGCAAAGAAGAAAGTCACTTTCACTTGAATGGTTCTAATCCTGTAATTTCCAAAAAGTCGGGAAATTTAACTAAACTAGAACAAGATGTTGATCTCGGGAAAACTACTTCGTCAAGTAATTTAAAAAATATGCCATTGATAGCAGAGAATCCACAGTTTGGAAATAATTTCAACTTTGATATGAATCCAGCTACGCCACATTCCATTTCTTCGCAAAACAGAAATAGTGGACCGGCGACTTTCCAGTTCCAGCCAGGCGAATCACCGTTTTTCCCAACTGAGGAAACCAATCTTGCTGGTGCAATCACATCTGAGAAAATGAAGGTTGGACTTCAAGTGGTTCAGCCACCAAGACCTCCCATAGGCTTTCCAATGTACTGGTTCAATACCCAAAATCAGCCCTCCTTGCCTCGGCCTACACAATCAGGTAAATAATTATGTGTATTTTTAAAACAATAACCGTTACGGCTTCGATATATACTCGTATTTATTTATTCTCTTCTTCTTGAATAATGGCCGTGTTTATTTATCTTTTTTATTTTATTTTAAAATGCGGTAAATAAACATTTTTATACAGATGAAAAGACACCGAGGATACAAGGTAAGTTAATAGATTAAATTTTAACACAACAATCATTAAATGATAAATTTTATAGAACCAAAACGATCCAACAAACCATCAAGACAAATCGATCCAACAAACCATCATCATGAAAGCTTTGGAGAAAATACCTAAGGAAATGTGTATTACCAATATTTCTGAAGTTATCCTATCTGTTTTTCATTTTAAAACTAAGCTATAAATTATCAATTTGAAATTGTATTCAAATAATAATTTTTTAACATGAAGACTGACATTATTGTTTTCAATACTCAGTTACTTTCTTTATTCAGCGATCGAATAGTACCATATATCTAAAAATAATCAATACCATTCTAGAGGAACCATTGTTTGATTAAAAAATAAGAAAACAGTGTTTAAAAATCTATGTCAATAGTTTGCATCCTAGAAAATGGCTTTTTCTTGCATGATGTCATCAAAAAATAAACATTTTTATCAAAGGTTTCAGCTTAAACTTTGTGGAGCTCCATATCGTAATATTTAACAATAGGGTATTTTGTGGAATACCTAAGTAATCCGTTGTTAAATATAATATATAAACATATTTATTGTATTTCTTGTAAAGGAATTTGTTAAGTTACGTGGATTAACAAATCTACCTTCTTGATAATATATATTTAGTAAATTGGTTTTCAGAACCATATTTAACTGTTCAATAATAGTTTTACATTTGAAAAAAAATCTGTATATCGGAGTCAACGCTCAATAGTTAGCGTTTTGGATTAATTATTTCATGCTTCTGAATAATGTCATCTAAGTATTATAATTAGAGAAAGGTGGCTGAGCAGGACATTTGCTTTATTATCTTTGCAGTCATATTCTTAAGCGAAACAGGCTGTCACACGAGTTGCCCATCCAAGGGCGATCCCGCCTGTCGTCTGTTTCTAGTTAACTGACCTCCTATCGTTTCTAAAATTCTCATGCTTGTGAGAATCAAAGTTATTACCGCCAAACCGGTGAAACCTCCATGTTCGACGATTCATGGCATGGATTTTTCACTCGTTGGCGTATATTCGTTGGTGTTGGCAGGAGGGAAATCTCCTGGCTCCGCAATATACGTGATTGGACTGGCATAAGGGGCGTTGGAGATATTTTTCGGGCTGCCGGGGACAAAGATATCTACTCTCAAGTGATATTCAACGTTAGGGGGATCTGACATGACACTGAGAAGAAGAAGAAGGCGTATATTCCAAACGCTTGAAAATCTATTTTACTGGCGTTTTTAAAGCAGAAACGTTGATCTCCACGATTTCTTTTGGCATCACAAAACTCTCGTACTAAACGTATTTGATCAATTTGAGTACATTGCTAAGCCACCAAAGTCTTCTCTCTGTAAGGATAAAAATGCTGATTATGTTAAAGTTTTTTCAAGAGGCTCTCATTGGTTACCTTGTCCATCTACCTAATATTAATAATCATGGGAAAGACACCCCAGATAAAAAGTATTGTTCTTTAATTCATCTCTTCTAATCGGTTACTTTTAAGTTTCACCGCCATACAAATTAATGTTAATAAAATCAAGCGTCGCATACTGATATTTAGACTAACATAGGCAGTACGAGTATATTAGTTTCAACACTCGATTTCTGAATTTACTGCATATTTGCAAACTTAGGCAATACATCAATTAATTATCTGGTCCAGTGAGATATCATGCGGTATTGCGAAACCCAAGTAACAGAAATCAGACCTTACTGTTGATCCATTCCATTATTTCAAAAACAATTTGAAGATAAACATGTTTTATAAGTTTCTTTTTTCCAGGATATGGTGTGTATCAAGTATACAATGTCCCTTTTATCCCGCCTTCGTCACTCCCCTATCAATACGGGCCGAGCATTGGAAACCAGATGCAGTCAGCCGTAACACCTGTGCCAACATATTCTTTATCAGGGTATTTTCCTTTTTTATTTAATTATTGTTCTTTTGATATGCATGATATTTTAAGTGATAATTGTTTATATAATATTAACTGACAATACGGTATCATTGTGATATTGCTAAAAATCCCAAAAACTGTTGAGAAGAAATAAATAATTTGGAAGTTTTATAACTGATCTTTGTTTACTGGTGAGTTCAAATCGCTTATTATTTTCACTTTTTTTCAAATGTATGAATTTATCAAACTGTACCCTTCTACAACTATAAAGCTATTTTAACGAGATTCAACGATATTTGAACTGTTATTAAAGTCAAAGGATAACTGAATAACGGACACATACTCGTAAAAATCACTTGAAAAATTTGCCTAAGCTTTCCGTTTTGGCGGTAAACTCGTGATAATGAACTTTTTGTACTTATTTCTGCTCTCTCAAATTTAATTGAAACCTTTTGAAACATCATACTCATTTAGATTTTCAAATGTTTAATCATGTTTCAAAAATAATCCTTAATTGAGTAAAAATAAGCTCTTTTAAATTTACGAGGAAAAATCCCGTTTTAATATTTTAATAATATTAAGTACTGCCAAAAGGCCGCGCTCATAGTCTAGTTGGTAAAATGTTTGTCGTCCCGCCGGGAATTTCGGGTTCGATTCCGTGAGGTAACAAAAACAAATAAAAAAACAGCTCATCTGGTAACAATTATTGAAGGCGTTAGACGATCGTGAGAGTTGTTACTTTTCCACGTGTAGTAGTCTTTCCAAAATGTATAATGATTGTCTGTGATTAATGTGTCTACTTAAGCAATTTTATACCCGATAGCTTTATTATTAAGACCGCTGCCAATGTTGTCTCCCGAACATGCTTTTACCATACTTGCATCACCAATTGAGTTTTTTAGAAGAACTATACGAATTTATACATTGATGAACTCCCTGAAGTTAACATTTTTGTTTTATTTTTCAAGTTAGCGCTTTTTATTCTAATATATGATTTCTTAACCTATGTGATGCAACCCGAAATTGAATCGATTGGCATTTTGAATGGGCCGTAAAATATTTTCAATAATCCCAATATATATGTATTTTAACATAATGTTATACAACAATTTCCAAATGTACTTTAACCCTCCGAGAAAACAGTTTCTCGGTATCCTAATCTGGGTCACGGTTTAAAAAGGTTAAAAAACACTGCTCTAACATCATCAATGCTATGATTTCCATTCAATCACTTAAGTACCATAAGTAACTCAAATACAATCAATATTTGTAAAAACCTTAATAATTTATTTGAACCCGTAAAGAGTAACGAGTATTTATAAAAAAACTTTTTCAAAAATGTGTATTTTTTTAAATAATATTTTTTTGGTAAGTTAACCCTCAAAAATATTCAATACCAAATTGTATTAAAAAAAATCGAAGTGATTGAAAACTCTTATATTTGTAGAAATAAGCCGTCTTTCATGGTACCCCCAGGGAGTCAGATGCCCCCCCAAGCTCATCCATACATTTGTACTTACTTGTCCCATAACCATGCTTCGGGATCCCAGCCAGGAACGTCGGATTTCAGAGCTGCAGGCGAGATGGATATGGAAACTTCCCAGGCTAGAAACTTTGAAGAGGATTTTGAGGAAGACAGACACTTATCTGAACATTATAAGGATATCGAGTTAGTTATTTTATTTGTTTTTTAATACTACTTATTTTTAATTGGTCAATTGTCTGACAGTATCAAAATATATCAAGGTGATAGTCTACAACAGTATTTTAGTACAAACTTTGATGTATAAGAGTGAAATGTAGACGTGAAACCGGACTGAAAAGATGCGAATAAATGCCGTTGAAATGCGTGTACTTAGAAGAATACATGGGGTGACTATGTATGACGAAATACGTAATGAAGTAATTGAGAGATGAGAGTAAACTTAACGCTGATGTGTTGAGCAAGATGAAGAAAACTACTCTGAGATAGTTCGGACGCGTAGAACGAATGAACAAAGACTAACGAAACAAATATGCAATGCAAATCTGAGTGGAAGACGTGGTAGAGAACGACCAAGGAAAATGTTGTTGGATCAAATGTACGATATTTTGAAAAAAGGAAATTTAAAAGTTTGATGAATCGAAGGAGCTGTATGGGATGGTGTATGGATGTAGAAGTGGCAAGGGATGTGTGTCACGATAGGAAAGTCTGGTGTCTCATTTCTGCTAACCCCGATAGAGACGGCTTGATGGTATGTATGATATGTAATTTTCTGATATAAGTGTGTACGATACATGTAGTATGATTGAACGAAAATATGAATAGAGTTTAATCGAAATTCACTAGATATCAAAAATGTACCGAATGGAATATAATTATTACCTGAACTATTATTATATGCAAATTATGAAACAAATAAAATTCTGGATCGTGATTGATTCAAATCCCAAATTGTTAAGCAAATGAGTTTTCATGATAAATTCAATTTTCACACAATTTCCAATCAATGAAGCTCCTCTAAATTTGTCTCGCTCATTTTCTTGCGTTCTCGTTCTTTCAGGCAATTTTGCGGAAATATTGTTTACGCCTATTTCCTAACGCTTTATTTGGATCTCTGTTTTGTTTTATTTTTTTATATTTCATGTTTTAATGTTGTATCGGATTTAGATTCCGTTTATTAATTCCAAAGTTTTACATGTTCTTTATTTGCTTTTTTTTAATCTACAGGCGTAAGACGTTGTTTACTTAATTCATGAACAAATATGGATTTCTATTTGATGCTGAAACAGCACGCTTTTTAAACAGTTCATTTTACAGAAATATGGAATCGTATCTGACAGTTTTTCTAGCATCTAACAACTTTTTTTGACGTTTTCTGGTGGAATAGAACTTCTCATTGACTTCTATAACCCTTTCTTCGAACGTTCTGCTTACAATTTTTCATTTTTAAATATTATAGTATCAGACCATTGTACAAGAAGCCTCTCAATATTTTTCTCACTAGTTATATACCACCATTTAGGAACCTTCTGTGAATATCTATTATCTGAGCATCTAATAATAAGACTTGTCTATGTTAGTTTACTTTTTTAATCCACTTTTTTGAAAGAAAAATATATTTGACTGAACGATTGATCATAAGTGAATTGTAAGGTCGCAATTCTGAGATATGTTCATAACCCAAGAAACATTTTGTTACCTGTGGTATGTTGGAAACCCTTTCATTGAATAATTATTCTAGTTTCACTGGTTCACAGTAAATTGGAATGTGGTTGAATCGTATGGAACTGGAAAGGAATCCAAAATTATCTGATAGTTGAACTAGTCCAAAGAGATTTCGCGACAACTTTATTGTAAAGACCGTAGATACGAGTATTACCCATGGCTTTATTCTACATTTTTAATGGGTATGCTTGACTATTACTATTTCAACATTAGAAGCGATCTACGTTCCTATTTATACCTATACAAATAGCTTATAGGAAAAATATAAAACTTTTTGTTAATTGACATTTTTTTTGCCAATTTACAAAAGGTACCGGACAATAATTTACACCATCACAAACAGAGCTTTTAGGATCGTCACTATTCGCACACCGAATGACCTTAGAGTCCTATTCACATACCTTGTTATTTGATATAATTAGGTTGAACCTGTATCAAACGTTAAATAAAGGAAAGTTGATGGTCCCAGTCCATACTAAAATATCACTATCAACCTGAAAACACCATATTGATATACCAAGCATTCTTTTTTACATGGATTTTTGTACACCATTATTTTCTGTATTAATTGATTAATTTTTTTTTCAGAAACATGGCTAACAAAATATATGGCAATCACACTTTGGTGGAAGTCAGAGAAGCAAAATGTCTACCAGGAAAGAGGGGATGCGCTAGTGGGAAATGCATATATGCGTCGATGTGGTGCGATGGAGTAGTGCATTGCATTGACGCATCGGACGAAACCCACTGCTCTTGCAAGTCGAGGATTGACAAGTCCAGGATATGTGACGGCTTTTACGATTGCCCTCTTGGAGAAGATGAACTAGGATGTCTAAGTATGATTTTAGTGAATGCACAGTTACTGTTTAATATATACTTACCAATCACAGACAAAAAAATCACGTACTAACAAAATTTTCCCAATGTCAATGTGCCTGACACACGCCTTTAGAAAACAACCTGGGGTGAGTTAAGCAATACGGTTAACTGCCAATTCAAGTGATTGTTATGCTACTAAGGCATAGAGAGTATTTTATTGTAACATGCTAGCCATCGTGCAAGACGACATTTTATTTAAATTAAGTTAATTAAATTTTAATGTAAAATATGCAGACGATAATTTGAAATCATTTGTTTTGTCATTAATTAATGAATGTCCATTACTATCCGTGACGAGCATAAAAAACACACAATACAAAGTGGCGGCATTACTGTACTTGTCGTTGGTGCCACAGGTGAGGACTATGAAAGACAATTTGTGTTGACATGTCCTATTGAATATAGGACATGGCGCTTCAGTGCTTGCAGCTTGTTGCACCTTCCAAAAAATATATGTTATACTATTCGTTGCAAGCACTAACCGATGACATTTTTGTTAGGATTCGGGTGGCTTTCATTTTTTCAAATAAAAACAACAAAAATCAGACAACTGGCCAAATGTGAATTCAAATATGATCGACAAATATGATATTATATAAACAATAAAAAAAAAATGCGCAATAGTACGGTTCTTAACAATCTGTAATATATTGTGTAAATTACTATTTTTTGTAAATGCGGTTTTTATATGAAATACTATTTTGGAGTTATATTTCTTTTTATATTCTATTCGTTTATCATTTTCAAAAAGTGTTTACGGTTCATCCTCGTCAAATTTATTTTCTTAACTTCCTTAAAGAACGATACAAAATTAAACCGTATATTTCATTCATTAGATTTATATATTGAAGCTTAGTCGGGAAAAAATGAAGACAGTTATGTTGCCAGAGCGTGAGCTCTCTCTGGCATCGTACGCGTAATACCCTTAAATGCTTACTTTCTTTAGACGGTGGATCACTTTTATTTTTCCCTTCTCCCCTTTTTTCTTTTGAATATGTACTATCGTTTAATGCTAATTTTTCATAGACACCCGATCACAATCTTACAGCAGTGATACTTTAAAAAGCTTCTAGTGTCTAATAAACTAAAACTGTCAATCATCATGACTTTTTTTAGACATTAGTTAAACTGCAGAATTCTTAATTATATGTCCTTAGACAGTAGACTACAATGTTTTTACTGTATTACTTTGAAGGTATATTATATATACATTTCGTCCTTCTATATATTATTTCTTTAAATTGACGATGGTATTTTCAACTATTATACGCTGAAATATTTTTTTCTTTATGGAGCACAGCTTTTCGCTTTATAACTTTATAGTCATATTATATTATATGCTTCTATTTATTTAGACTGGCGATGGTATTTTTTAGCTGTAATAGCCTGAAATGCTTTTTCCCCCTCAGATTGTGGACTACATTCATTCAGCTGCAACGAAGCTACTCGCAATCATGAGCAACCGAGTTGTTTCTCAATAGACCAGAGATGTGATGGACAATACGACTGTCCGAATAAAATCGATGAACACGAATGCACTTTGCTTCACAATGACTTAAAACATCATGCAGTAAGTGTGCCTTTAGTTTATAATTTTGTATTTTGAAATTGATTTAAATCTTAGATAAGTATTTTTTAATACTATACATCCAATTTTCCATTAAAGTTAAGCAACATTGAATAATAATTCATCTGACTCGGATTTTTTTTTAATAAATATAGCGTTTGACGCTAGTGTTTTGAAACAATACCGTATCAGAAGTAGAGATGCTCACTCAGGAATAGAAAAAAATATATCGAAGGAGCCCTTTTAAACCCTTTGTGCATTAAGATACAGTTTAAAAATAATTAAAACCTTGTAATTTATTTTTATCAAATACTGTTTATTCCACTTTTTTATGACGGTATAACTCTACCGGTTTCAAGGCTTTCACCTCATCTTCAGAGGAGCGCAAACAAGACGAAATGCTGTTCGAACTGGTACCGATATAGACGCTTCAACGGTTGGAGGCTGGGGGGTGAGGAAGGCTAGGGATAATTTCGGCCAAGAGCGGGGAGATTTTGGGGAAATAACTGTTCAACAGATGTTCCGATCGGTATACTGACTTTGAAATTTCTAGGGCCTCTAATCTGTCCAATTTATTTCCGTTGCCACTAATATGTAAGAATTTGGCATCATCGATAGAAAAAGTATGATTCTCACGGTGACAATGATTAGCCATTTCAGAATAAATTAGAGGATTTGTTACGGCGGATTTGTGTTCACAAAATCTCTTTTCAAAAGATCTTCCTGTCTTTCCTATATAGAAATTATCACAGTCAGCACATAAAAGTTTATACACACCACTGTTGCTAAGTATTCCATTTTTGCCTTTCCCATTAAATAAGAGTTTCCGGAGATTAAAGTTAGTGTAAAAAGCTGGCTTTGTGAGACTTGGAATATTTTTGGTTATATCATATGATATATTTTTTATAAATAGGACTTTGCTCCATTTATAGGTATGCTTATAGGTGTCGTTAAATATATAATCTTTTATAAGTTTCTTTTTTGTTTTGTTTTGTTTTTTAAAAGTGAATCAATGAGGTTTCCGGGATAGCCATTATTTGTAGCAATTTTTTTATGGTTATTAATTCCTTTTTAAAATTGTCGTCGGTTAATGGGACACTGAGCAATCTATGAAGCATACAGTTAAAGGCGGCGAATTTATGGTTATTAGGATGGTTGGAAGTTGCTGGAATTATAGAGTCTGAATAAGTATTTTTCCTATATATATCAAAGTCAAATGTGCCATTTTTCCGAGATAATGTTAGGTCCAAGAAATTTAATTTTCCGTCCTGTTCTGTTTCTAGTGTAAATTTTATAAAAGTTTCTATTGAATTTAAATATTTAAGAAATTGGTGTAATTGTCTATCGGTACCCGTCCAAACACAAAGAATGTCATCTGCATACCTAAACCAGCACAAAACATTTTTGGTTAACTTAAACTTACTCTTAAAAATACATTTTTCAAAATAGTTCATAAATATTTCACTGAGAAGGGGAGACAACGGTGAGCCAATAGCTAAACCATTTGTTTGTTTATATATTTTATTGTTGAAGTTAAAATAATTTTGTTTGATGCATAATTTCACTGATGAACTTCAATCAATAAGTTTAGATCGTTTTAGTAAAGACGAATGTGTAAGTGACGGTATATTATTTGAATGTCCATCGACTTATGAGTATCTCATATTTTACAAATAGTGGATAATTACAAATAATCTTGTGCCCACCACAATATAAGAACGCTGATTGCAAACATATATCCCTTTTTTATAAATTTGTTTGAGAAATAATACAGCTTTCTTAAAAATTAAATAGATACGATGAATAAAAATATAAAACAAAAACGTTATAAGTAAAGCATAATGAAAGAGATATTAAACGTGAACACAGTTTGTGTTCGCGTTCCAAAAAAATCACTAAAAATCCTTGACCGAAAACCATTAAAAACAAAAAAAAAGAATGATGAATACACGAATAAAATGAGTTAGAATTCAAATTTGTAAATCACAATAAAGACATTAGGTGACCAAAAACCCTAAAAGACGAATTAACACAGAAATGTGATAGATAGGTACGCATCAATCACCAAGATGTATTCTGTTTTGTGTAATCCGTGATCGATCCTCGACACTTTCAAAGAAATAAAATAAGATGAATAGCTTCTGAAGATTATTCAACAAATATATCCTTTCACTACTTTTACGAAACAGCTATTTTTAAAAGTTGATTCACACCTAACGATCTTTCCCATCAAAACTCCAGAACCAGCATTTCATCGATTGCCACAAAAAGGTCCCTTTGTAAGAAATACAGCGTGGGAATGAGTACGAGGAATTAAGGACACTCTCTACGTTTCACTTGTAAGGAGAATATAATAGAAAGAACTCAGACGTCGTTTCTCAATTTATTTTATTATCTACAGTAATAGAAAGCTAACTTTGTTAAGTGCGGAGATAAATAAAGTCATAAAAGTAAAATATGTTTCTATGTTTTCTGGGTTTAAAAGGACTTAAAGTTTGGTCTACTAACGTATAAAAATACTGTAAAGCTTTATATGTTAATAAAACAAAAAAGTTGGGTTTATTAGTATAGCGATAATTATGTCGGAAAGTCATATCTTTTAACTTAAATTTTCTTTGACAAATTACGATACTTGATAAGAACAGGGATTGCTGTTTAATTGATGTTTTACCAAAATATTAATATTCTCCAAATTTATCATCAATTTTCATTTAGTTTACGACCCTGAGTCAAAATTAAAACTTAATTGCGATTTGTTTTTTTTAATTAAGAGTTTAATTCAAAAGTATCAATCAATACATGCAATCTTAGCCAAAATAAGTAAGAAGTGCTTTATACTTTATATTGACCATTTATACTTTATATTGACCATCATTTAAACGTTCTATTGAACATATTGAAAAAAGTTCGGATAACCTCCGTGGCCTAGTTAGTAAGACGTTTGAATTCAGCCTGGGGATTTCAAATTCGACTCCCGATGGTTCACGAAAAAAATATATAAAAGGTTCCCACTCTGTTTAAAAAGTTCATCTGTAACTTGTTGAATTAGATTGGAACTTTCTAAAAAGAAACATGTAAGTTGAATAATATTCTTCAGTAAATGTTTTTAAAATGTGGTACATTTTTACTTATAATGCCATATTTCTTAACAAAAGTAATATATTTGTGTAAGGGGCGTGCTGTCTCGAGTTTTTTCTTGAAATATCCTTTATGACTACCGACACACAAGAGAACTGAGAGTGGAACGCGAAGAGCGAGAGTAAAGGAGGCGTTGCCTTTTCACTAAAATGAAATATATTTTTGTACTCTTTTCAGACTTATTCAATTTCACACTCAAAAGGATTTCTCCATAAGAATTTCAAAGGAAAATGGTATCCAGTGTGCAAAAACCCATACACTTGGGCAAAGGATGCATGCGCTATGGAGACACGAGATATACTTGGGTGAATTTTAATATTTGCTTTTTTACGTTTAGAGATTTAAATGTTTAGCTTTTCCTGACACTTGGTGTTTATTCATACATAAAGTAAACACATCTGTTAAAAACTTTTTGAAATTATCGTCTGTGCCCTTCGTATTTATTTTTAAAGAATAATATTGTGATTAATTCACAATTACTACTTTTATTTTATTTTTTAAATTTTTTTTTGATAAATTAATATTAAAATCATTCCGTTGTGCCGAAATCGTAAAGAAAATAAATGTTTTCGTCAACGACTGGAATAACTAAAATGCATAATGACTTAGAGAAAATACTCTATTAAAAAAAATTGACAACCTAGTTGGTTAGACATTTGACTTCCACCTGGCGGTTCAGGTTCGTTTCCAGATGGTACCTGAAAAAAAGGGGCACAGTATTGTAAAACAGCTCGTTTGGTAAAAGTACTCATACGCGCTAAACATGCGCAAATATTATTGCCATTTGGTATTTTAGGAATGTTATATTCATATGCGAGTGTTATTGCCTCTTAACTTTCTGTAGTGATGTTAATACATTCGATTACGAACAACGAATTCCTTGCCTACTTTAGTAATTCTAAACACGAATGCTCGATTAATGAGACAATGTTGTCTCCCAACCACGCTTTTGAATATATATGAAACATAATGTAGGAAAATGAGTGTGAAATAGTATCTCATTTCAATTAAATCATCTTCACGATTTTCAGAAATGAGATTTGGAAACAATTTAGTAAAATTTTGTGTCGCATATAATTTCCAGAGCCCCATATATCCAGCACTTGGAACAACCGCAAACCTTCAAGGGCGTCTTCATCCAGCAGAGTGAGAATGGGAAAATTGAGTTTTCTCGTGATTGTTTTAGCGGCTCCGCTGTATTCGTTACCTGCCCCAACCCCAAGTGTGGAACAAGCGCTGATGTTGTATCACAAACTTTACGCAGGGTTCGTATTTTTATCTTTTGTACATTTTTTTGAAGTTTTACTAAGGGTGACATATATCATTAAGATATTTTAGAATCACGCATTCTTTTGGAAAATCTATTATTCTAGTCAAATTAAATGAAATGTTAATGTTCAGGGGACATAAATAATTATACCTCAACTCAATTATTGAACTAATGCCTTGTTCACCATATTAATAAAGTGTCCGAAATCGGCCCTTTTTTTTAAACTTAGAATTTACAAAAAAATACCCTAGTACAATATAGAAGAACGTTTTTTTATATGAAAAAAGGGAATGTATTTTATTTTTTCATAAGGACTACTATTTGACTTAAGAATCATGAAATTTATAAACTTTTTTTTTATTAAAATAATAAATATACACGCATACACCATAATGAATATATAATATAAACATCAAGTTTCCTTCCTTTTGCAACCCTTTTTATAATAAACTTTCATCGTTGTATTTGTTCTATTTACATTGTTGAAAATTTATAAATATTAATCGCCTACTGATAACCCTAAGGTTGGTAGGTTTTCTGTATTTTATATCCTTTTAATACTGTATAAACAAATTAACAAAACCACCGGTGTGGGGTAGAAAGAATGAGCGTTCG
Source organism: Odontocerum albicorne (assembly GCA_949825065.1). Lineage (NCBI taxonomy): Eukaryota > Metazoa > Arthropoda > Insecta > Trichoptera > Odontoceridae > Odontocerum > Odontocerum albicorne. The sequence continues at coordinate 20,034,567 of OX463846.1, read as the reverse complement.
ATGAAAAGTATAAAAGTTTTTTTAATTTTACCGACATGAGGCACATTATACGTGGAAAATTAATAACTTTTAATTGAGTTGGAAATTTCCAAATTACTGAATAAAAATATATAATAGATATCCTAATTCATTAAAACACGAAGAACTTATTATATTAGTAACATATATACTCGAGCCAGGCAGTATCGTAGAAATGACATGAGTGTATGCATGTATGTACTGTTCACATCATAATAATGATTTTTTCTTGCCTAAACCTCATATCGAAGGTTGGTGATATTGATGGCATAACACTTTTGTTAAAAAAAACTATTTGGTACTTTCAAATACGCCTACCGTGACCAAACTTTGTTATAATTCTTACGTATGTCTAAAAAATAAATAAGAAAAATAAATATATAGTTTCTAAACCAATCATAGAATTTGCTAGAATAGTTAAATCAAATTGATTTGAAAAAGTATGATCTAAAAACACGTGGATATTATTACAACACTAAGAATGCTAAAGGGAACGATATCCAAATCATAAGAAACTTTAACTCGCAGACAAGATGAATCGACACCAATGTAGTATAACGCTAGGAAGAATTAATTAGAAAAATTGCAGGTATCCATAAACATGCATGCGTTCAACTCATAAGTTGAGAAATGAAATCAGCACTCCTTGACTCCTGGGTTCAATTAATATTTATGGATATCTGCAAACATGAAACGTCATATTTGTCGTCAAAAAGTATCAAGCAAATCTGGAAGAATAAATTAAATATTTTGATGACTTTTTTCTTTGATTATTTTCTTTGGCTTAATCACTGCATGCTATGCCTAGGTGTATACTCTCAAAATAGTCTAGGCTTCGGAAAGAGTCTGTATACTGTTATTTTCTCAATATCTCACCAAGTTATTACTGTTATTTTCTCAATATTCTCTTATTTTCTCAGTACCTAAAGAGTAGTTATATTTATCTAATGGCATAAAAAGTAAAGGGTTTAAGGTCCCTTAATTTCAAATTTAATAAAGAAAAGGCTAGACTAGCCATGTATTTTACTTCCATATAAATATACCAAACCGGTATAAAAAAATTATTGTGTTCAAAATATATTTTCCTATGCTGATCGATGAGTATTTTAATGGTATATATATTGTAGAACACTTTCGTTTGATACAGTTTAACCTGGCGGGTTTATTGTCAAGTAATATTAATATCTTTGAACCAACCAGAAATATTTTAACAAGGCATAAGCAAAAACCAGAGCAAAATATTGATTGGAAAAATTAGGTACCATTTTGGGCTTACCAACTATGTATAGCACGGACTCCGCCTATGTTCGAAAGTTTTTTTATCGCAGTGAATTAGTTTTCCTTTCTTGCGCACAGTTTGATAAACTCACCTTATTGTAGACAGTCACCCACTTCTGGTTTTAAGCAGGAATAATTCACTTTTGGTCAAATAGACTATATATAAACTTGCAAACAAGACCCTCACAAATTTTTTTAACATGATTTACAATATCTTAATATCTCAATCATAAATATCAAAACCGAACCGGTAAAACATAAATTTCATAATTAAATCTAGTATATGATAAATAAAATCCAATATAGTATATACAAACCTATACTAATCAATTAAATATCTCAGAACAGTTTGAAAATGGATTGAATCGTTTTTACATACGTATCTACATGGAAATTATCCAAAAAGGATCAAACCAGAAAACATATTTTTTTGGTTTATTTGATATTTCGAAAAATAATAGATCAAAACTTTACTGTAAAAATACGAAGATCGTTAAATGGGTGTTGTATTAATTACACCATAAAATACGAAGATCGTTAAATGAGTGTTGTATTACATCATAAAATATGAAGATCGTTAAATGAGTGTTGTATTACATCATAAAATATGAAGATCGTTAAATGAGTGTTGTATTACATCATAAAATACGAAGATCGTTAAATGAGTGTTGTATTACATCATAAAATATGAAGATCGTTAAATGAGTGTTGTATTACATCATAAAATATGAAGATCGTTAAATGAGTGTTGTATTACATCATAAAATACGAAGATCGTTAAATGAGTGTTGTATTACATCATAAAATATGAAGATCGTTAAATGAGTGTTGTATTACATCATAAAATATGAAGATCGTTAAATGAGTGTTGTATTACATCATAAAATATGAAGATCGTTAAATGAGTGTTGTATTACATCATAAAATATGAAGATCGTTAAATGAGTGTTGTATTACATCATAAAATATGAAGATCGTTAAATGAGTGTTGTATTACATCATAAAATATGAAGATCGTTAAATGAGTGTTGTATTACATCATAAAATACGAAGATCGTTAAATGGGTGTTGTATTACATCATAAAATGTTTTTTGTTTAATTCAAGTCCATACAAAGCAGTGACATACTCGTATTTTCTCAATTATCTCAGAACAGGTGTAATATGGTTTAGGTTATTTTTAAATAATTATATTTAAATATACCTTGCTTTCGAGAAACGTTTTAGAATATTATGTTTACTCTCATACAAGTAAATACAAGATTTAATACATTGTAATGTCTTATTCTCTGACATACTGTCCTGTTTACATTCGTCCTTGTTAATTTGAGTGGTTCCACTATATCCTTAATTTAATTTAAGTAGTTCTCTTCGTAGCTTCGGATGTCAAACATAAACAATTATAAGATGGAGTATCCTGGAACGTCGTTAATTAATTTTAAGTCTATTTTATAACCCCCGACTTTTCGTCTTTTATCACTCTCATTTATTTTTAACTTTTTTATTTACGCTTATTTTTATACTTCACTTGTTCGACGAATCAAATTAGGAGATAAAATACAGAAAAAATCTGAAACGAAATGTCTTTATTGGAAAAACAAGCAAGGTGTGTTAAAAATGTAAAATTTAACTATTAAATAAGCAGTCGGGGTACGCTAACCATAGACTAGAACAATCTTACTCGACGAGTTTGCTAAACTATGGTTCACGAACCAGTACTGGTCCGTGAATTATTTGTTACTGGGTCACGTTGAGAAAAAAATATTAAACAAATCATAAGAATTATAAAGTGCATAAATAATATTACTGGTTAGTAATTTTAAAAAATTACTTTTTTTTCTAATTTATTCTAATAATAAAATAAATACGTGTATTTGAGTTTTGTCATCCTTATTTTCAAATTATTTTTATTTAAACTCGCAACAGTACTTTTCCGCGATTGATAGGATTATAAAACTGGTCAATGAACACAAATGATTCGAGAAGCAGTGGTTAAGAAGAAGAGCTGAAGCTAATTTAAGTTTATGTACAGAATAAACATTGAGTCGGATACAGTTTCAAACTTAAATAAACTTGACCTTTATTATCGCTTGATTTATACGTACAATTATTATTTAATTAATATAGAATAATATTAAAAGAACAATTTATATAACGTTGTTTAGATATTAGACTATCTTCAAAGACTGGATTCAAATTTACATTATTGGCAGATTAAAAATATTAAAAAAACAATTAGAGTATAAGGAGCGCAATGTTCAAATTGGCTCATAAATTGTAAAAGGTTCTTCCAAAAAAATATCGTCAAGTGGTTCATGAAGTTAATACATAATGTTGATAGAAATACACTTTTAAGAAATAATTATCATTAAAATGGTTACTTCATCCATATTAAAATAATACTTTTAAGTTCAGGTCAAAAATCCAATAGGTTCTAAAAGTTCACAAACGTTAATCTAAAATAACATCTTGCCAACATTTTAGAAGAACTCCAGTTAAATATGATAATTTTTACATTGATTAAATTGTGTAGAAGTCCTATTTTACTTTGTTGTATGAATATAAAAGTACAAAATTAATAACTGAAAGTAATATTTGAATACTTCATTTTATTGCTTAAGGGTTCGAATTAATAACCCGGCCTAAATACTAATTTCTAAACTTAAAATCTCGTGACTTGTATTCAGAGTAGGCTCCTCACACGCTCCAAACTTTGATGTGTGAAAATAAAAACACCTGACTCCTTTATTTCAGGAGAAATACTCGTAGTTAAGATTCATTATTTAATGGTAAAGCTGGTTATGGATTCAGACCTCAGACTTTAAAACTCAACTTAAGTATTTTTAGATAACATCCGTGACATGTACTCGTATCACCACCATTATCAATCGAGTCTAAGATATATTCACTTTTTTGGCATTAATTTCTCATCTCTATAGTGCTAATTGTTTTAAATTTTACTTTTATCACACTTGTCAAATATAAATGTGACTACGATATAATATTTTTTTACCATTTAAATAATTATTTATTGTGTATAATTATGTTGTTTTCAATATAAAAATTACGAAAACCTGTACAAATCTGCAATATAACAAAAATTGTTTTAATAAACTAAAAACCCACATTGTTATATAAACCTTACCTAAAAATCTTCACTCACTTCTGTTTTTAGCTCATTGTATTTCCGTTGTTCTCCTTAATCTCACAATTCCAGTGTTTATAACAACCGTGATGTTTATTATGTTTTGTCTATTGAAATTAATATTTATTTTTTAGCTCGACTTTGATGACGACTTATACTCAAGACGTAGAAAACGAACACATGAAACAACAATTAAAAAACAAGTTCAAACAAGGCAAAAGCGACACATTCACTATGATCCTATAATATCGTTAGGTCCTAACGAAGAATACCAAAATCAGTACCAACCCTTTGCCGCTTATCATGAAATATATAATGGCCAAGTTGCCCATTACGATTCACATTTTCCAACTCTAGAATATCCTGAAGAAAACTACGGTTTCGCTGATAACAATATAAATGTATATTACGAGGGAGGGGAAGATAATGACTGGGTTGATCCAGATGCTGTTGTTAATTTTAATTCAGCAGAAAATAGTTACAGAGGTCATGATAACTATATGGAGTTTCCACCATATGGTTTTGACTCCTTTAATCCTGTACCATCTAATTTAATTAATTATTTGGATAGCCCCATTCACGATCCAACAGTTATGGTAAATCCTGTGCATAAAGATGAAGAGAACGTTATCGAAAAGTATATCAAACCAATGTTGGATTCAGACAATGCACACGATATTCATAAGAAGATCAACGAAGCTAAAGATGAAACAAATATAATAGCTGTAGATTCTAAAGATGAGAAAAAATCTAACTCTCGAAATGAAGACCAAATTGGAGAGAGCGACGAGAAAAAAAGTATATCGAACAAACCGAAACATGTGGAGGAAACGGAGAATTCTAAGACGAATGAAACCAAAGGTGTCGTCAGTATGCGGGTAGTTGGTGGTCAAATGTGTGAACCAGCTGAATGGCCGTGGGTTGTGGCTTTATACAAGAACGGTGTATTCACTTGCGGAGGAGTTTTAATAAGCGATTCCTGGGTCTTGTCAGCTGCACATTGTTTTGATAGGTAAGTATGTTTTGTAATAAAAACGAAGGTTTTTAAAATATGTGTAGAAATTGGTCTACAAAAATTCATGGGTTAATTGTTTTTATTTAATTCCTCTAAAAGTTCTCGGTAGAAAAGCTAAGAATAATATAGGGTTTTCATATAGCAAAACGTCAAGTTTTAATGATTATCAATTATTTATTTACGATCAAAATTTGTTACAATAAACAATTAAAATTCAGAGTGCTAGTGAATGTAGAAAAACATTTTTTTTTAAATAAAATAGATAAACATTAAAACCTTTACGTAATTCTTACAATTTGCAGTAAAAAAACACAAACTTAATACTGCACACAACACGCCAGAACTCAGAAGGCCCAGGGATGTATGTCAAAAAGAGAAAAAAACAATAATACACTTCATTAACACACTTCAATGCACATGCTTATATAATCTACACATATTCTTCATTCATTATTATTATAGGAAACAATGTCAATGGGGCACTAAAACATATAAACTCGAACCGGGTAGTACTTAAATCTGCTAAGATGATAGTCCACAATAGTATGTTGACGCAAATTTTAATGTATGGGAGTGAAACGTGGTCGTGGAAAAAGGCTAAAGGGGAGCTGAATAAATGATGTAGTAATGCATGCATTGAGAAGAATACATCAACGTATGACAACAACGTATGACAGTATACGGAATGAAACGATTACGGATGATTGTGAAGTTAAGGCTGATGTGTTAAGAAGATGAAGAACAGCACGCTGAGATGATTTGGGTATGTGGGACGAATGAATGAAGAAAGACTAACAAAACATATATATATATATATATATATATATATATATATATATATATATATATATATATATATATATATATATATATATATATATATATATATATATATATATATATATATATATATATATATATATATATATATATATATATATATATATATATATATATATTGTGCAAATATGAGTGAAAGGCGTGTGAGAAGAAGATAAAGGAATGTTTGGTTAAATCAAGTGAATGATATTTTGAAAGAAGGAAACGTAGAAAATCAGAGACATCGTAGGTTTATGGATGTGGAAAAGAATAAGGATGTGTGTCGAGATAGGAAAGTCTGGCGCTCTATCCTCCTTACCTACGCCAATAGCGAAATGACGTGATATTGTGTGTGTGTATGTATTAATGACAGAAAATATCTTAATATGTCATTTACTTATTTTTTTAAACTTTTTGATAAATCTCAAATGCTTCATTCAGTCGATAAAATAATAGCTATAATGGTATTTAGTAGAAATATTTTTTAATAAATTAAATTGATACTTATTTTTATTTGAATAAAGTAATCAATCTAAGAGATTATTAATTCAATAGTTCAATAAGAAAACATTATATTGACAGTTGAAGTGGAGAATAAATTATTCTTTCGTATTTTGGCTCGTTCTCTCAACGTTAAGGATTGTCATTACCATGTTGCTCAGTAATTCTTCCCTAGTACAAGTGATTTCCTGCTTAAAGTATAGCCTCCTGGAGAGTACGCTCAGTTGTGTTCTTTACCTAATTATTCCATTGGATGTGTACCTGGCCCTTGGCTGGTTCTTCTAGCTGTCCATGGGATGCGCAGGAGTCCCACTTTACCTCGAAAGCATCAATTTTCTTTCAATCGTACACTTTGAGTATTCAAGTCTAAACGTCAAGGATTCGAACTAATAAGATGTCTTAATATATTTCTCAATCTCTCTAAAACATTCCGAGGAAACTCATGTTTTTAAATGAATTTATTTAAAAAAAATCTGGAATCGAACCCACAATCCCCAAGCTGGGAGACTCCTGTTGAAATGTAGATAGTTGTGGCATTTAAGGCATTCATTTTGATTATTATTTTTAGATACTGGCGCAACTATTACGAAATTCGTGCCGGCTTGCTCCGCCGCTCTTCATACTCTCCCCAAGAGCAGGCAGTGCCAGTGACGCGAATTATGGTCCACCAAGAATACAACAAGACTAGCATGCAGAACGACGTCTCGCTGATACGGCTGCGGCACCCGCTTTCCCTGAACCGCTGGGTGCGACCCGTCTGCTTGCCCAGCGAGTCCACTGCTGGGCACAGCTGGCAATGGGGACCTACTCCTGGCACCACATGTACTGCTGTAGGATGGGGAGCTACCATTGAGAAAGGACCGGACCGTAAGTACCTTGAACATCATAATATCTACAATGTAATTTATTTTCATTTTAATCTTCTCTCCCATTTAGGAACAAAACATATCGGAGCTACAGCGTTTCAGTACTCATCCAGGCGAGTCTATCCTGGGCTCTCTCGAGAATTTTTTTTTCTGTCAACTGTAATCCTGCCATCGAAAGTTTTCTTGAGTATGCAAGTACTCTCTACATGTACGACCTCCGTGGCCTGGTGTAAGACGCTTGTCTGCCGATCCGGAGGTTGCGGGTTCGATCCCCGCTGGAACGTAGATTTGGAAAAAAAAGGTTTTCACTTAGGGGCTATTTACTCGTAAATATATTTATGGTTGGTTGGAAGAGATTGCCACATGGCAATAAGCTTGCCAGGTTAAAAAAAGTATCACTTTCACATAACATAACTCTTCAACTCGAAATGTATTATATAATCTATGCTTGTGTAAATTTTTTCGAGTACCCTTTATTTCGTCTAATATTTTTTTTTCCTTTTTATTTATGTGTGTCTATGTAAATGTGTGACTCAAAACTACAAATACGAAATAAAAAACCCCAGTCAAACAAATTTATTTCCACGTAAAAAAATCTACTGAAGTACAATGACGCTCAAAATCAGGAAATGTAACACAACTAGAGAACAACAATTTGGAAAAAAACAACAGAAAATAAGAGTGAAAATGTATTCCCAGTATTCTTTTTTTTCATTTTGTCTCTTGAGTATGGTTAACGATGGTGCACACTAATTTGTCTCTTGAGTATGGTAAACGATGGTGCACACTAATTTGTCTCTTCAGTATGGTTAACGATGGTGCACACTAATAACTTTTGGAAATTCGTTTACAATTACCCGTACAATTACTATTATATTTATAAGAAATTTTTAAAAACTCGGGATGATTGGCATTTATGAATAATCTTAAAAGAAATGGTCATGTTTTCATTGAACTTAGTGATAAACTCTGTATAGAACTAAAATATAATTTTTCTTAACAAAATATATCTGACTAGAGTCACCTTCGTTCTTCCGCATTATTTGAGAAATTAAACAAAAAATATAAATACCATAGAATAAAATCGTTGAACAATATGAAAATATATATCCTATAATAATTTTAAAAAAAAATTTAAATCCAGATTTTGTTAAGGGTCAATTTCATTTCATAGAATTCAATAATTATTAGGTGTATTTCTCAGAAGCAATTATCAAAGTATTCTTACATTGAAAAAAAACCATTGCGAGAATATGTCGTATTTATTTTTCTTTCAATGAATTCAATGTTATGCTTTCTCGAGAAATGGTGAGCATAACAAACCTTCAAGTTTGTTCGTTAAAGCAAAATAAAAGTGCTTCTCGAAAAATAAAAAGGAAAAATCTTGGAATATCTCTCAACTCGTAACAACACTGGATGCTAATTAAAACTTGTCTGAAAAATATTGCACAAAACGTTATGTTGCCAAGTTACCTGAATGAGTGCTCGTTTAAGATCTTCTCGGTGGCAAACTTCTTTTATCACTTATATTTCTCGTTTTGATATTTACAATTTTTCATCCCACGTTTTTCTTACACGTTTATGTTCAATACTCTCATTTATTTGTTAATTTGAACTGAGATAACTTAATGAGCTATTTATCTACGATGAACATGTTACGTCGAACAATGTTATATTTATTCCTTTCATTAAAAAAGTCAAATGAATGCTTTAGAAATGCGTGCTAGATGGTAAAAAGAAGTGGTCTACCTAATAAGTATTAAAAATTGCGTTTGGAGTTTTTTTTTATAACAGTATTTTAGTACTGAAAGACAAAACGGAGCCGAATAAATGCTGTAAAAATTGCGAAGAATAGATAGGGTGATATGGAATACGGAATAACATGATTAGAGGTGAATTTGTACTTAAGGTCGATATGTTAAGTAAAATGAAGAAGAGGGCTTTAAGATGGTTTGGGATTGTGGAGGGAGTAACATAAGTGAAGAAATAGTATACAGTACAAATATGAGTGGGAGGTATGGTCAAAGAAGACAACAAAAATACGACTAGATCAAGTGAATGATATTTTGAATTACTAAAATCTAAAAAGTAAAAAAATCATAGACTGTATTAGAAGATGTACGGGTGTGGTGAAGGCGAAGGGTGCAAAACTGAAATACATAAAAACCGAAAAACGTTCATGTACAAAACAAAAAAAAGACAAAAGTACATAAAAATTGAGTAAAAGCTGTTTTAAATTCATGATAAATTAAAAATTGAAATAAACATAGTAAATAAAATTAAATGTGGTATAAAATTGTCAATGTAATAGTATATGTTATGTAATACGTATGTGTGTCTACGTAAAACAAATAATCGTGCTCTCGATTCAGTAATATAAGACATACCATATATCATAATGGAACCAAGCAATATCAAGATTTGTCAAAATGATGGTACACAACAACGTATTGAGTATGGGATTGTAATTTGAACGTTGAAATTGTCTGTAGTATTGCAATAGATAAATGCGGTTGAAATGCGTACGCTTAGAAGCTTTGTGCTATCGATGTACGACAGAATATTAGATCTAGTTATTAAAGATAAATATGAACACAAAATCAGGGTGAAAGGAGTAGATTAAAGTGATTTAGACATGTTGAGCGAATGGGTGGCTTAACCACTCACTTAGCAAATCTTCAACATCATGGCATCTGGATATCGCGAGGCGCAGGCATCTATCTGGGTAGTCACCAGATGTACCAATAACACAAAGGTGCCGTTGGTGCCCTCGGCACCGTTTAAGTTCTAAATTCCAAGTTGATACTTGGGCAAAATAGAAAAACGGCGAGTATTGAAATGAATACAAATTAATTCGCAATGGCGGTTAAATTTGCTAAGAGTGCCAAAAACCTAGTTACACCTCTCGTGGATACATTTCAAGGACTTCAGGTGCTAGTCATAAATTATTTGTTTGTTAAGGCGCTTAAAAATGATCGTTGAATATATGACCATTGGTTTGATAAAGGCTCATCGCAAAAAAATTGTGAAATACTCGTAACATATAATATTTGAACCGTTTGAATATTATCTACCTTTACTGCTTAGCATACACTGTATATCTTACTACTTTTTTATAAGATTGAAATCATTACCGATGTTATCGATGTTCAAAAAAAATATTTTTTTCTTTTTAATAATCGATTTTTTTATATAACATAAATGTATTAAAAAGGGAAAATAATTATAGAGTGTAAAAAATACCTGCGGGTAAATTCAAAAGTTTCCAGGAATTTTTAAAAACAACTTTGCCTAAGTGAATTCGCTGTAAAGAATTCCAAGTATCCGCGATCCCAAAAAGTTTATATACTCGTATTTTTGACGTTGTGTATTTTTAAATTAGTGTTTGCTGAAGGAAAAAATGTTTATGAAGACATTCTAAACACACGTGTACATAATTTGATGGATAAAAAAGAATATTCTTTGAAGGGCAACCAAATCATTGTATTATATAAAAAAAAGGTGACTTATATAGCGCAATACCAAACATGATCAAATTACCTACCAAACAAACTACCTCAATACCTACAATAGCACATGTTCTTTCTTACTCATTATTTAACTATAAAATTAGTGTTTTGTTATATGTCGTTGCAATATAAAGGATATCAACAACGTACGTGCAGCCTAACATGCAAAAATTAATAGATGATACAAAACAGCTACATTTTTCTCATTGATTACTTTTAAAGAAATTATAAATAATTTATATAAAATTATCATTAAAAGTAATTTTTTTTATTTATAATAAATACATCAATAATTTAATTTAATTGTAACATTTTTAACTTTTTTCATCCTTGGACTGCTTCTGCCAGACAGAGCCCGTATAGCCCGTCTAGGTGAGAGTTTGGCCATGCTTGCGCTATACGGTGATATCATGTGAGCTCTGGAGCGATTGGCTACTCCGATCTCACGGCGTCAAAGAATAGTTTGGTTGCTTTTGAAATTTTCTGTGAAAGTTCTGGCATTTTGCTAGGCTGCTTGAACTCTAGTGTAGATCGCGCTGGATGGGGATTTTGATATTTTACCTCCTATAACAGCGTGGGATGGGATTGAACTGAACTGACTGACCTCTGGAGCGCTTAAAATATTTTCTGAGTCGCTTAGTAAGCTCCTAAGAAGCAGTAAAATATGAAATCACATAATACTCGTAAATTTATCCAAATGAAGCCATACTTAAAAAAACTATTTCTTTTTAGTTTATTTCATGATTCTTGGTATCTAGAACTGTGATTCTGTACCTCTTTTGAAGGAATTTTTAAATTATTTCCCATAACATCTTGGGGAACTGTTATCTAGCTGACACATAATATGTGTTATATTATTACGTTCGATATGGGTAAATTACAAATTTAACGCGTGTAACTGAAGGATAAGAATAATTGTTTTATTTAAATGTCACGTTGAAACCATAATCATTTTTTATTTTTTCCTCACTAACAGAAACATGACAAGATTTGCTTTTTTCATAGATTTTTGTCGATTCTTGAAGAATTCAGACGCAGCGGAACCCCAGTACTCCGCGAAACTCCGGTTGGGAATCACTGATCTGGAGAGTAATTTATAATATCCTTGTGCAGCTTAAGTATGAATATTTGTAAATGTAATGATCACAACATTTAAAAAAAATGTCACTTATTTTTATTATCATCCTTTAAATTCTAACGAGAAATCAGGGATACCATAAAACGCCTCCGTCCAGGTCAGTTCACAGACTGGCACTTCACATTCTTCAAAGCCATGGCTGAACCAGTTCCGTGGCGATTTATGGCTTTTGTAATGGTTGTAATTTTTTTATTGAAACCTTTTGGCCCAACAGGTTACTTAAGCCCATTGGCACTAATAGTTAAGTAGTTGCTAAGTCATTTGGCGATCCTGGTTTAATCACCAGGGGATTTTGCTTCAAGGGTAATTTCACTGATATTTCAATTTAATTTTTTTTATATATAAACTGTCTTATTCAAAATTTAAAAACACCATTTCAGGTTATAATATCAAGGTATGTCCAAATGATAGTTCACAACAGCGCATTATGGCCACCATTGATATATGGGAGTGAAACTTGGACGTCGAAAAAAAATAAAAGAAGCCAAGTAAATAAATACGTGCACCGACAAAAAAATATAACATAACAAGACATGTAGCAATTAAAAATAAATGAAAGCTAAAACTCATATGTTAAGTAGGGTGAAAAAGAGTACGTTGATGTGGCTTGAACAAAATATATTGTGTTGTATTACACTTTCTTTGTATACAGTACAACCTAGCGGGCTTATTGCCATGCAATATCTTCCAACCAACCAGAAAAGTGTTAAAGAGGCCTTAAGTGAAAACCAGACAGGAATCCTTTTATAAAAAATCTGGATTCCAACGAGAATCAAACACGCAATCTCCGGGCTGGGAGACAAGCGTCTTACCAACTAGGCCACGGAGGTCGTATCTTCTCCATGAGTACGAGTATAAGGAATGGGTGACGCAAGACCAACAAATCATATTTGCAATGTAAACATGAGTGGGTGTCATAGTGAACGGCAACCAAGAAAAGCATGTTTAGACTGAATTAAATTACGAAATGAGGGAATTAAATATCAAAAGAAGGAATTGTAAGGAATAAGAAAAATATTAAGTAACTGTATCGGAAGACAAAATATGCAATCAACCCTATATTGTAAAAAATATTTTTAAAATGCTTTTCCAACGTTGTTCTCTTATCCTTGGATTATGATCAACTCTTCGCCACTTCTGTCTTATACACTTGATGAAGTTTGTAGTAACTCGTCAATATTATGATATAATTATATTCATTTACAATTTACACGTCAATATAATCTGAAAATCGGTGTGTTTGAATATTTCAAATCAGTTAACATTTTACGCAATGATCGAATACAAATTAACATTATACAATCAGTATAATGTTAATTTATAGTATAAAATCTGGTTTAATGGTATAAAAAATTGTATAATATTAATTTATGGTAAAAAAATATTTTTAACATTGTATTATATTTTATTTCCAGCTGATCACTTAAGGAAGGTTCAGATACCAATTTTATCCCACTGCAAGGCTAAAGAAGACAGACTGGGCATGGAAATATGTGCTGGACTGCCCGAGGGTGGGAAAGATGCATGTCAGGTAATGTTTGATTTTTTAAATAAAGTACATTTCTGAAGGTAAGTCCACTTTATTAGCTTAAAGCATATTCTTTAGTCTTTAATAGGTGTTAAAGACATTAATGAAATGTCCATCTTCCTAAATAAATCATTGACGTCGCGTTAACACTAGAATGAGAAAATATTATATTTCAACCGTGTCAACAACGCCAAATCTATAATATTACTAGTATATATACATTTCAAATCCATTCTCTGGCACTATCATCGAGAGGAAGGGAAGATGCAGACTCAGCAGAGACACATGACACGCATGGCAACTGATCAAATGTTCGCCATCCCCAGAGTTAAAACATATTTTGCCCAAAGGCAATATGCCTATTTAGCTCCCATGGCAAACAATGGGGTGCCGAATTCAATAAAGGCAAAGGGAGGAAAACAATTTAGGCAGTCGATCGGAGCGTGGTTGTTATTGCGACAGGAGTTTGAGTACTTGGGCTTGCAAGAGGAATGAAAAGGTTTGTGTGAGCTCTTGAGTGTGATGTTGTTTGTTGTTTTACATTTTTATACATATTTTTTTTTTATGATTATGTACGGTGGGATGAATGTTTTGGTATGTCTGGAAGGATAAAGTGTGAGGAGTTTTATTTCGCGTGTATACATAGGTAATGGAGTGCCACTGTTAGTCAGGTTGATGAGAATGTGCAACGGGGTTTTATATATTCAAAAATCGGAAAAAAAAGTATCGATTTATTTGTATATGCTATATGTTATGTCCTCAGTGAGATACTGGCAAAAGCCTAGTTTACTGGGGACACAACAAATAAAAATTGTGTCTGAATTAAATTACCGGTTGTTTTTTCGCAAATTATGTATATTTCTTGTCATGTGTAAATTAAATAAATTAAATGGTTTTACTTTTAAAATATCAGCCCAGAAAGATGCAAGTGCGATCACTTGGGGCTGCCCTTCTGCAGGTCTTCTTCCAAGCAGTTCACAGGACACAGTGGAAAACTGCAAGGGTAGATCAAAATATAACCTAGTCAAATGGGAGACCCAGTACCATGCATGTGTGGTGAAAATCAATGTTTAATTTTTTTTAATTAAATACTATAGGTTTAGAAGTTACAAAAAATCCATACAATCGGCAAAACTAAGTGGAAAATGCCTGTGCTTAGGTAAAAAAATATCCGTTGAGGATTGGGTTTATTTGTAAAATATTTATCTACCCCTCTACACCATTTTTCGGTCTGGTTGTAAAATATTGCCACATAGCAATAAACTGAGGATTAATAAACATGTTTAACTAAACCAAGCAAACGTAATGCAATACGATAACTCAGCGCAGGTACAGAAATTTGTTCCATAACTTAGCGCCTGGTATCACAATACTTTTATTTATATTTCTGTCGATGAATATGTTTCTGTCGATTACTTAATATATTTCTGTCGATTAAAAATTGATTGGCAAATTTAATTTATCAAAGATTACCACCAGTTCAACAACTAATTGTCAAAAATCCTTCATTTTAGTTTTTTACTATTTTTTAGAATTAAATAAAACGACTTACCATATAGTTATTTCGAAATCAACGTTTATAGTCAATAAAAACAAAGTTATGCATATTCGTTGAGAATCTACTTATTTTAAATGAAAAAAACTAGTGCTTTATTGCAGCGGTCCATCAACTATGGTACACATAACACTAGTGGTACGCGAGCCCTAGTCTAGTGGTACGCGAGAAAGCAAGCGTCAAAATACTGAAGTTCCATGAAACTTCAACATAATTTACCCCTCAAGGCTGGCTTGAACCAACGATATTTTTCTAGGTAACCTAGGGTTACCAAGTTAAAAGAGTAAACATTTTGTTTATGACTGTTCCGTTTCGTAATAAAAAAATCCTTCCAGGGAGATAGTGGTGGTCCATTCATGTGCAGAAACCCACACAACCCCAAACAATATTATGTGGCAGGAATTGTGAGTCATGGAGAAGGGTGCGCTCGGCCTGATCAACCAGGAGTCTACACCAGAGTCAGCATTTTCTTGGACTGGATCAGGGATCACATGGGTTAGTAAAATCATCGTATTTACTCTTTTTCTCTCTTATGTGTCATCTCTCATGTTCATGTTCTACTGTAAATTACATGTGTGGTCGGTTAAATTACAAGTTCTCTTACAAATTTCCCGAGAATACAACCTATCCTGTCACCACACTCGTTCACAGATCAACCAGCCATTTCTTATTGACAGTGATTAACTGTGGATCAAACTGCACGTCTAGATCTAATCACCATCATCAGTAATCTTCTCGTGAAATTATTCCTTACAAGCAATGTGTACTCCCAGTGAGGTCAAAGCGTCCGACGTTAGCTTGTGTAGTTTTTGCACGCCTCCAAGAAACGTATACTGCGGACATCTGATTACGATGTGGTCCGTCGCCTGGATCTCCCAGCACCCACAGAAATGCGAATACTATATGATAAGTCCCATTTTTGTCCCATCAAATGCTTTTCAGAGTATACATAAATAAATAAATAAATAAATAAATATTAGGTTTATTGACAGCAACATAGTATGTACAAGATCACACCTGAATAACATTTCTAAAAACACATAAATTGCAGACAATACATCAGACGCAGAAGCTATCAAAAGGTCTGGGCTCATCAAATAGCATCCCCTCGGCCAAAATACACCCCACCAATATAGGGCGAACCCAGCCACGGGGACACCAGATGTTTTTCAGCCCATACCAATTATTCTTAGATGCTGGTTCTCTTATTTCCGTAATGAATCGATTTGAGACATTTATTTCTAATCTTTAATGAGTGCTTAGTCACGACTTATATCAGAAGGTGGAATGTTTTAAAATAGATATACTAGTGGCAACATAACTCTCTTAAATACATATAAACCATTTCATTGAATTGATCAAGTTACGAACTGCGCGCATATCTCTTCAACAGCTAGACTATCGTACATACGTTAGACAATCAGAATGGACATTACTGGAACCCTTTTAAATTTTACTTGAACTTTTTGAAGAGATTTTTTATTTTAGCAATGGTTTTGAAATGTAACTTTAAGGTTTATAAAAAAATCTCGTTCAATTTATATCACTTTTTAACTTTGCATTTTTAAATTTCTTTCGTGATTGTTTTCTTTATTATTTTTAAATTTTCACGAGTATTCGTTAAAATAAAAAAGTTTGAACGAAGGTTTGTAAGAAACAGACACAATTTTACCTTTTATAGCCTTTCGATGTCAAATTGACAAGTATCTGCAACTGAAGTTCCATTAATTTGTTTTTGTTTTAATTCTCGCGATAATAGTAATTTACCTTCAAATTAAGTCTTTGTATGTGTCAATTCCATCAGGTGTAAAAAAGCTTCATTGTTTTAATTTTGTTATCGAAATTTGAGGATTAATTAAGAATCAAAAAGTGTTCAATCAACAATTTCTATTGATGAAAATATATGGAAATTTTGTGTTTTTTTTTCAGCTGACGATCACTTTCCAAGTCTTCGGCCGAAACAAAGGTGTCCAGGATTTAATTGCGTGTGGGGTATAAAAAAATGTTTGCCGAGAAAAAAACGATGTGACCGAATTGTCGATTGTTTAGGGGCTGAGGATGAGGTGGACTGTCCGAATCTATTCGAGGATGATAAAGAAAGACGGTCACCGAAAAGTTCAAGCGAAGAATCTCAAGAATCGAATGAAGTTCTTAACAGGACGATAGAAACAACGACCCATTTTTCTTCCTTCTCTACCATCATTGATTTAAAAAAGTTTGATGAGCTAGCAAATGGCATCAAAATTAATTTTACACCTAAACCATTAAATGCAACAACCTCCGTGAATACACATACTACTGTTACAACAAATAAACCTTTATCAATATCTTCGACAACGTTTGAAAATAGTGAAAATGCCAACCAAGTCACATCTACATCTGAAGCAGTTGATATTTTTCTAGAAACTGGAAAACATTTGAAATCCGATAATATAAATATTTCCACAAATCCAGATACTGAAATCGTTTCCACTTTGGTAACAAGCGAAATCATTGATTATCTTATTGATAAAATTTCTGAAGCCAGTGCAGAAGAAAGCAATCACACACTATATAACATTTCTGAAGGTAACACAGAAGCCCATAAAGTAAAAACCGAAGAAGACAAAAAATGGGAAACAATAACTAAAGAAAATGTGTCTAAAAATACGATTACTGAGAATTCAGTTCCATTACGAGGTGATCAAGTCTTAGAAAATGATAAAAATATGTCTTCAAATCAACAAATACCACAAAGTGCTCGAAACGTTGTAAGTTCCCCAGATAGAATTTTTAGAAACACCACTAAAAATGAGTTTTTAGAAATAAAAAACATGGAACTTGTTAAAAACAAGTCGTTCTCTCGAGATAATTCCAATTTAGTCAATAAAACTTCAATGAATGAAACAAACCAGCAAGATGGAAAAAATAATAATTTCCCATCATTTAATAATACTTCTAACAATACACAAATGGCAAACAAAAGTATCATAGCGCATAGAAATGACTTCCAAGTTTTGTCCAATAACGCTTCTTTTATATCAAATGATTCACTACAAACATCTGCGAACGAATCACTTGATGTTAGCACTTTAAAAAACATGGAAGAAAGTACAATTTTCAACGAAGATGTCAATTTTTCCTCGAAAGGTTTAATGGATAAAGAAAATGCAAACGAACTGCCTACTACTACCATGAAAGAAAGTATAAGAGAAGAAAAGCAATTACATGAATTTATTGATGTTATCAATGCTGACGAAGCAAAGGAAAAACAAATCAACCTGAAAAATATGGGCAGTGATATCAATCAACCGACAACACCATTATTTGAAGTCATCCAAACTGACACACCGTTTGATCTCTTACCCAATAAACC
The DNA here is from genome assembly GCA_949825065.1 of Odontocerum albicorne. Taxonomy (NCBI): domain Eukaryota; kingdom Metazoa; phylum Arthropoda; class Insecta; order Trichoptera; family Odontoceridae; genus Odontocerum; species Odontocerum albicorne. Next base: position 20,015,841 of record OX463846.1, on the reverse strand, counting down.
TCTCATAACTGGACCAATTAAACCTACTCAATTCGTAAAAAATAAATTCGATTTTTTTACCGTAAAACCAGGGAGTTCAGAAATTGGTGACATAAAAACGACAACTAGCAAAACTATATTTGAAGCAAATGCTCAACATTCACATGTTGAAAAGAAAAATCTAGTCAATATATTTAAAAAAGGAAGGGGTTTAAAAGATCAATCACCGTTTGATATAGTGAAGACTCTCAATTCGTTCAAGGGTGAAGTAGTACCTATACACCCTATTCCTAGACCAGAGCCGCCTCCAGGTTTCAAATGTAAAATGTAAGTTCTTATTAATTTTTTTTTTTCGATTCAAACATTTCAACTTAAAAATGTGAGAAATTTTTATTTTTATTCAGAAAAAAATAAATACTTTTTGTTCGCCTTTTCGTGAGTGAGGTTATATCAATTTACTATGTAAAAAATTTCATGGAACCTGTGTCTTCTTAGTCGACTGAACAAATTAACCAGAACTTATTAGAGAACATGACAGAGGATTGTGATTTTTTTTTAGATTGAACCAAACAATCTCATATTGGGAAAGATGCGACAGGCATATCAACTGCGAAGATGGAAGTGATGAGTGGAACTGTTCCTGCGCTGAGCATCTATACTATAGTCAGCCAACTCTCATCTGCGATGGCTACGTGGACTGTTCTGATGGAACCGATGAATCAAAATGCAGTAAGTACTATTTTTCCAAAATCTATTTCCTCTACGGCGCATTATGATCATCTTGGGTTTTCAAAATAATAGGTATTTACAAAGACATCATGCACAAAATGTAAAAAAAATACTCACATGATAACCAACAAGCGTCTTCCATGGCACTGAATCTGCTCTAGATTTTTGAAATATTATATTTTATGAAGGATCTGACTTTTTTTCTCAAATCTGAGTTGAAGGCGTGGTTTAGACCAATGAAAGTAGATTAAATAAAGTCAATGACGTTTTGAAAAAAGGAAATGAAAGTCCGAAAAATCGGAGGAGTTGTATGAAAATGCGTATTGATGCAGAATATGTGTGTCGTGATGGGAAATTCTAGCACTTTGACTGTGATTGTAGTGTTTGTATATTATTTTCAAAGACCTCAGTGGCCTAGTTGATAGGCAATGGACTTTTCCAGGAGGGTTTTTGTTCGATTCCTGATGGTAGCAAAAAAAGAAGAATATAAGAAACGGTTAAATCTCTTAAAAAGTTCTTATGATAACAATACTTGCACGCACTAGACGTATGCGAATATTGTTGCCTGTTCACGATAGTATTTCCAACACGTGCGATGGTGAACTGTGAGTTAATTGCCTGTTTCAGTGGTGCTTAACCCGAAGGCTGGATAACTGGGCCCGAAAATAATATTATCTCCCAGCCACGCTTCACAACATGTCCGCATCATAAATTCGGATATGTTGAAGGGTGAAAAAAAATAATAGAATTTCATATTTTTTTTATTTTTGAATGTGAATTATTCTACTCTCATAACTAAGGGTCTTTCAAATTGAGCGGTTTTGTTTAATTCTTGAATAAAATACAATTTGCTTTGATTTCAAACAACTCTTTATTGGTCGTTAAAGTATAATGTATGACATTTAAACACAAAAAACAATATCCGCCAAATGTTGACCTATTGCAGCTTCACAGATGTCCACTCTTTTTTCAAAAAAATTTATGACATTTTGGCACAATTGCGGTTCTAACTCACCAATAACGCTAATAATTTTGTCCTTCAGCTCAGGAATTAATTGGGGGTCATTCCTTTAGACCTGGTTTTTCACGTAACCCCAGAGAAAACAGTCCAGCGGTGTCAGATCACAGGATATTGGTGGCCAATTAACATCACCGTTTCCGGAGATACTATACATAAAATAATTCTACAATTTGAACGCGTTGTTGTATGGTATATGACTCCATTTTTATAAATGTGATACATTACACTTCTCAAATGTCACAAGACCCAGGCAAGTTCGCGGCGTCATCTGTGTTTTATCCAAAAATTAAAAAAAGCTGCTCAATTTGAAAGTCCCTTTATATAATAGCTCATTGTTTACCCCGAGTGATCAAAGCGAAAGAAAACAAAACACAAACAAGTTTTAATGTCGATGTAAATTGATAAGTAAACAAGCATCCTGGGTTAAATTCCCAGTGAGACCCCCATTAAATTTAAAAGCATTTCTGAGTTGATATTTGTTTTTAAATAGCACAACTATTGCTTAATAACCCCAATTCTCTTTCACATCTTCGCGAAAAAATCCATTTTCTTTCAGAACAAGGACATTCTCTTCAATCGGGTGATGAAAGATTCCATTATATATCAACAAATTGCACCTCATTTTACATATCGTCTTTTACTGTTTATTTCGCACAACTGTGGAACGAACTTCTAAGAGTTGTTAGGTATGCACCATTCTTAATCACATTGAAAAACATTAAATTTTTTAGAATATCCTTTCTCATTATATCTAATTTTTCTTTGTCTCCCTTCCTTATCTTTCAACGAATTATTTTCTTCTAGAATAGTATACGTATGCTACTATTGTTCCGAAATTCTAATTTTTATTTCAATTGAATATAAACAAAACAAATACTTTCTTTTTTATAAAATCTGTCATGAATTAGAACATTTTAACGTAACCAACAAAAGCTGGTTGATGGGAAGATATTACTGTACCAAGAAGATAAAATCAGATGTACCAAGTACATAAAAGAAAAAAATAACGTTATATAAATCATTATGTTATTCGCCTTTTTGAACTCGGATATCAATATTTAGTTTCTACATTAAACGTTGAGTTAGAAAAGCCAAATTCAAGTTTATTTCTTTATTTTTAACATGCACTTAGCCTTACTTGATTTTTTTTTTTTGATAAGTTATCCTGCATTTTTTTTATTTAGCATCCTGCCCTGAGGGATATATGCAGTGTGTTATCAGCAAGTCTTGTGTACCAAATAATCAAGTCTGCAATGGTGAGAGAGATTGTGTTTTTGGCGAAGATGAACTGGATTGCTGTAAGTACAATTTTAGTTTTTGGTCGGGTCTTCCCCATCTTTAAATGATTTATGAAACAAACTTTCATAATTTATCAAAGGTTTTTTGGCATTAACTTTGTAGTACTCCATATTACAATATTTTATAAAAGTACATTTTTTTATTCCACTAATTACATTAATCCTGCAACCCGTATTTCTACCTTCTATCTCGAGACTATCTTTAAACGGAGTTTGAAATATTTTGTATTTTCCTCGTGTTCCTCATTGCTTATTTTTCCGAACGTTGTATTCGTCATGCAGATGGGCATTGATCCATAATCTGATGAAATATACTTTCAGAAAGATTTTCATGTGTATCGCTCTTTTAAAGCAACTTATAAACGCCTTATATTAACAAACCGAGAATTTAATTTGTAGAATGTGAGAAAAAAACTCAAAATTCACATATTGTTACCATTTTATAATATACTCGTACTTAACTGTTTCACAGCCCATCTTATTAAAATAGTCAGGGTCTTTCCGATCATGGACTTGCGCTACGCTCAAACAAATCCCCTATCTACACATACTCGTATAAGACATCCTTTATTTTCTATGCAGTGAGACTATGCAACCAGATAACAACTAATATTAGACACAGTCTATCATTGGCATGTTTTTATTGAAAATATTTATTTCATATACATATGTTTTCAGGTTTTCGTGATTTTTCGTAACATATTAGTTGTATAAGGTTTTTCCGAGTGTTGTACCGCGTGATGTGGCTTATGATACTGATATTGTCAGCATCATTATACCGCGTGATGTGGCATTGACAAAACGTTGTCGTTTCAGGGCTTATTTGTTGTCAATTTGGCTTTAAATGGATGCGTGCTGGATACCGCTTAACCTAAAACGACAACTAAATGAAAATTAACAATAACTTTAACCTTTGTAGAAGTCATGCGCTTGTTCTTCCATGGTGGAACGGATTCATACGCTTACATTACGGTCGCGAACTGGGACGCATCATGCGCTCACGTTATGGTTGAGACTCCGTTTTAGGTCGAGGGGTATTTGGCGCGCATCCACTTATGCGCGCCAAATACCGCTCGAACGAAATTGAAAATAAATAACTCCTGAAGATGGAAACTGTAACTTTTTTCAAAATGTTACGCGTTACAACACTCCTAAAGACCTTATTCATGTTACTTCCAAATCAAATTTTCTTTTTCCTCTTCAGTGTTCTTTGTTTTTCTCTTTGATTGATTACAATTCAATGTTATTGTCACGTATATTGTAGATGGAATAAATTAATAATAATTTGTACTTTCCTTGATTTACTTTTGTCTATTTGGTTAGAAAAGATTTCCACCTGGCAATAAGCCCGCTGGAATGTAATTTAATGAAGTATTGAAGAAGTCGGTTATCGCTTAATTTGTTATAAAAAGATAAAACAGGAAATTTGTAACTATTACGTGTCATCCCTGTTGCCTTAGCACGTTTTCAGGTGAGATATGCTTTAAAAATGTGAATTATTATTTTCAATAGTCATGCTGTAATCCCAAAGGAGTTTCCATAATACACGTCTAATTCCAGTTTCCTAGAATTAAATTTTTACAATTAATTGAAACCGACTCTGACATTCGTTCACTTGTACGACAAGACTTAAAACCAATGCTGACCTGATATCAATCTTTAAAGATTAAATACGTTTTTAGCCGATCAGACTTGAAGGATTAAGTACTTACGTTCACAAAAGATGGAATTGTTCTCGAGAGATTAAGTATTTTCACTTTTAAAACAGATAGCTATGAAGCGAAGATATTTTATAGAGGATATAAAACGATCCTTGGTGTTTGATTTTGCAGGTAGGAGCAGCATTTTGTTAGTATAATCAAACAAAAGATAAGTTTCAATCATCGTATACATTTTATATATGTTTTTGTTTCTTGTTTCATTAACATCGGTCGATATTTCTCAACACCAAAAATGGTCTGATGATAACTTCGGTTTTTTCCATAGCACTCTATGGAGTAAAAACACGAACGCTGAAAAAAAACAAAGATTTACTGGATATTTTTTATATGTGGCATTGGCGAATAATGTTTCACATCTTACGAACTGTAAGACGCACCAATATGTCCATCCTATTGGATTCACATACAAGTCAAACAAAGGGTGTCATCGACATTCAGGAAGAGAATCCTTAGGGTGTTAAGAAAGTTTGGTAAAGCTGGTAGTAACTGGAAATGTTGAGGGGCGGTGAACAAGTGGACAGTATCCAGCAAGGCAGATGGATCAAATAATATAAATTAAAAGTTCCTCATTGAATGAGGATTTAAGACAATTCAACCAGATATATCAACTCTAAAAAACATTTCAAACAAGTGAAAAATGTCCAAGTCATGGATTACCCCATATCACATGAAAGTAAAATACTACTTTATACAATCAAAAACCATCTTAGACCTTATATCAACTGGCAGATACCAATAAAACAGGCAGGGTTTGTTAAACGAAAAGGGACGAGAGGACAAATCCTCACTATCCGACAGTTTATTGAAAAGTGACGTGAATTTCAGATGCCAGCAGTTTTATGCTTCATAGACGTTAAAAAAGAATTTGATTAGGTGAAATGAGAGAAATTGTATCACGTATTAAGATGGGAGTACCAGCACACCTTGTGAACCTTATTAAGTCACTGTATCAACATAGTTCTGCGACAGTCAAAGTTAAGAAAATCAAGTCTATAATTTAAAGTGCAAAAAGGTGTACGGCAAGGGTGCATCCTTTCTGCCAATTTATTTAACCTATATGAATAATCATCATGAAGAGAGCACTTGAAGACTGGGACGGCGGGATTACTATTGGTGGAAGAAAGATCTCAAATCTGAGATTTGCAGATGACATGACGTTGATTGTCACATCAGAAGATAAATAGCCCCGCTCCTTAAAATAGTGGAATATGAGAGCAAACTCCTGGGCCTGGAAATCAATAAGTCAAAAATTAAGCTTATGATAATAGTTTACTGGCTTTATTTACTTAGGCTCCAGTATTACCAATAACAGAAGATGCGTGACTGAGATGAAAAGAAGAACTGAAATGACAAAAATGCGATATCAAAGCTGGAAAAGGTATGAAAAGGCAGAATTATCCCCATCATTATGAAAATACGCCTTGTTATGTTAAGATTTTTGTGTTCACAATATTCACGTATGGTGCGGAGACTTGAGCTTTGAAAAACGTAGAATAGATGCATTTAAAATGTGGTGATGGAGAAGGATGTTACGAATTCCATGGGTAGCAAGGCGAACTAATGCCGGCATTCTCGAAGAACTGAGAATCAGTGACAGCTTATCGGCAATATGCCTTCGACGAGTCATCCGATTTTTTGGATACATTACTCGTGGTCAAGGAGATAGTTTGGAGAGGTTTGTGGTTTCTGGAAGAGTGGAAGGACAACGAACAAGTAGAATAATTCCAATGCGTTAAACTGACCAAGTGAGAGATGCAACTAGACTACCCTTAACAACTGCTCTTCGAACCACGGAGTATAGGAATGGGTGTAGAGGAGTCGTTAGAGGCTATCATGGGAGTTACGATGCTCAGTCATGAGCTACATGACAGGGCGGAATGGATTACATATTTATAATATATGTTTGAAAATTCGAAATTACCCACTTGATTATTTTAAAAATTAACCATAAAATACCTACATATGTTATGTTATTGGTTTTATACAATACTTTTTGATCAGGGTTAACACCAGGGGGTCGATAAATAGCATCTGTGTGATACGCTTGACTCAAATCAGTAATTGGAGATCGAAGAACAGATTGAAAGGATCTCTTCACGCTCTCCAACAATATTATATTCAGGAACAAATATTCTTGTCATACGGGAAATAAATAATATCAAAATAACGATTGATCGTGGCGTTAGAATGATCTCCCATTTCAAAACTTCCGTGCTAAGTGCGAAGAAGGCGTTTCTGACTATTGCACTCTCGGCTAAACCCATATGAGACCTACCGTTCCGTACGAATAAGCTCTTTTCTAGTATAGTATTTTAGAGTATTGTGTGCTTTGTAATTAAATTTTGGGCTCACAGAACTTGGCATTCAGTTATCAAAAGGATGCTAATTGGTCAATAGTGGAGGCTATTGGATATCCCCAAGATTTATAAGACATGCTCGGGCTTACTCCTTTCGATCTGGAAGTTAATCTTCGCTCCGCGATTATTCTTCTCGATAATGGCTAGCCTGAGAGAATAGATTATGTCCGTCTACACCCCTTGTTATTGACTATGCCTCGCGCCATTCTTAAAGCCTGTCTAGATGACCAGTTGTCAATTTGGCAACAACGATGTTCGTCATCTTTTGTGGGAAGACATACACGTATATTCAAATATTATCCTTGCATTATGGTGTGCCCAAGATCTCCGTGAGTATATTGAAACTATTGGGCTACCCAATTTCTCTCTTATCATGGAAGCTTTAATGGCAAACGTTTTAGCTTCAATCTTGTTTCTTCGACGTGTTTTTGCGGTCATCTGGATTAATCCACAGATTAAATTTAGTGATTCCGTAATGATAATCTAGACGATAATTTCCTAAAGGATCTCCATTCAGCTTTACATCAGTAGATCTTAGGACCGATTGACTACTCCCATCTAATGGGGTCAAAGGATAGCTTTGCTGCATTTAAAGTTTTTTTGTGAAAGTCCTCGAAACTTACTGGGCTGTTTGAACTTTAGCCCTAAACTACTTTATAAGTATTATCTATGCGCTGCATGTCATTTTCCTTCTTCCAGGACGTTGGATCTTAAGTCCGCTATTGCTTATATTCTATTCGTTTTCAAGTTTGTCCCCGCCAAAGTAGAAATGCCTTTGAGCAGATCCTTCTTTATCACTGTTCATGAATATTTCTATCATCTAGTTTATATAGCGCTAAACGGGGCCTTATTTTGTCTCCCATAACAACGTAAGTGGTGATGGGATCAAACTGAACTAGACAGATAGTTTTGCCTTTATTTTATTTTGAAATAATGAGACGTGCTCTCACAGCAATGCGAAATATTCTCAACTACCATAAAACTCTCCCTGCCCCTACATTTACGCAATCGATGATGTTAAATTTGTGCTAATCCATGGTTGAAAAACATGGACACTATTTTTGGTAGTAATAAATAAGCTCGAGGCAACTAAAATATGATGCTACAAAACAGGATAGATACTAACTTAATGGCCTAGTTTGTAAGACGGTCGTCTTTTGATCCGAGGGCTGCAAATTAGATTTCCGTTGGTACCCAGATTTAAAAAAACGAATTCCAGTCTATTTTTCACTCAAGGCTTCTTTAAAATATTTCTCGTTGGCTAGAAAAGATTGGCATATTACAATAATCTCGCTAGATTGTAATGCATATAGCGAAAAAAATATATATATATAATACAATGCAATAAAATCATTATAGAAGATAAATAATGTTTTATACTAGATTATTATGTTTTATACTAGATTATTAAACATTAGAACAGAGTTTTTATCACGTTTTTTACTAAGAAAAGTTAACAATATCGATTATGTTAAATACGTGAGATATAAAGAAATACTCAAACCGAATACAAAAAAAATTAAACTTATCGCATTTTGATACAAAATGTTTTGAAATATGTGAAACATTTTTATGATCAAGTACAAAACTTTGATATAATGCATAGCAGTTGATTATCCTGGTTTCTAATTAAATTACCTATTTTCTATATAAATGTGGTATTTTAAAAGAACAAAATATTCTTCTTTCCACCATGGGAGAACTCAGATGGATTGTCACTCTGAGTTTTATTTATTTCGTCATTCAGGTAAGTTCATTCAATATGCGTTTTACGTTTTACGTTTTAATAACATATATTTCTTATTTCAAGAGAATTATTCATAATCTTATATGTTTATAGGGAGCATTCGGACAAAATGCAAGTGTGATTGAAATCGATGGTGAAAAAATAACAGTTCCTATTGTTTGGCTAAGATTTTTAGCCGCAAGTTTGAAAGATCCTATACCTCTTCCTCCAAAAACAACTGTTGATTCAATTCAATCACCAAATTCACAAGAGAAACCTCCATCAAGCCCTTTCTCGCAATCTTCACAACAGATTTCGGTTTTACCACCATCAAATATTTCGTTATCAACATCAAAAGAATCTCCTCAACATTCACTCGAGACATCAAACATACTAGCAATTGATGTTTTGCAAGAAAACCCTGTCAATTTAACAATATCTAGTGAACCGCCTCAACCACCACTCCCAAATGCATCATCAACTACTCAACAAGCGCTGTATAATGTTTCATCGTTTACTGCTGAACCTCAACAAGCCCTTCAAAACGCATCACCAGCCCCTCAACAATTGCCATCAAACGGATCATCATTTACCACTGAACCTCAACAGACTCTTCAAAATGCATCACCAGCCCCTCAACAAGCGCCATCTAATGTATCATCACTTACTATTGAACCTCAACAGGCTCTTCCAAATGCATCATCAATCTCTCAACAAGCACCATCTAATGTATTATCACTTACTAATGAATCTCAACCAGCTCTATCGAATGAATCATCTACTCCTCAACAAATTGTTTTAAATGTAGCATCAGCACCATCAAGGGAAATACCTCAGCAACCACCAATCAATATATCAACACTATCAAGTGAGCTTCAACCACCACCATGGAATGAATCATTTTTAACAAATATACCACAAACACAATATCTTCAACAACCATCTGCATCACAAATACCACAAAGTGAATATCAACAACCACCTAAAATCTCAGTGGCACAATCACAATCTTCTCAACAACAAATTTCATTGGCATATAATTTATCAACACTTATTATTGAACTGCAAGAAGCTCTATCAAACGCATTATCAACCCCTCAACAAGTGCCATCTAATATATCATTACTTACTGCTGAACCTCAACAGACTCTATTAAATGTGTCATCAATTTCTCAACAATTGGCATCAAATGGATCATCATTTACCACTGAACCTCAACAGGCTCTTTCAAATGTATCACCAATCCCTCAACAAGCGCCATCTAATGTACCATCCCTTACTATTGAATTTCAACAAGCTCTATCAAATGTGTCATCAATTTCTCAACAAATTGTGTCAAATGTATTATCAACGCCACCAAATGAATTATCAACGCCACCTCAACTACCACCATTAAATATATCAACACTGCCAATAGAGCTTCAACGACCACCGTGGAATGGATCATTTTTGACACCTGTACCACAACCACAATATCTCCAACAACTATCTGCATCACAAATACCACAAAGTGAATATCCTCAACAACCACCTACAGTATCAGCGCCACAATTAGAATATCCGGAACAACAACTTTCAATTTCATCACCGGATAATACATACCCTCAACAATTACCTCCCATACCAGCAACACAAAATGCATATCCTCAACAACCATCTATAATATCAGTGGCACAATCGGAAACTCCTCAACAACTTATCTCAACTCCATCACCGGATAATGCATATGCTCAACAACCACCTTATATACAAGCACCACAAAATGCATATCCTCTACAACCACCTCCAATGTCAACACAACAAATGGAATATCCTCAACCTCCACCTCCAATACCTAGACTAGAGACTGAATATCCTCAACAGTCATCTTTAATACCAGCACCATTTAATGCATATCCTCAACAGCCACCTCAATTTGTTTCACAATCATTAGGTCAACTGCAACCACAATCATCTGAATTACTGTCTCTCCGATCAATGAATCCACTCCCACCTCCTCCTCAACCACCACCCATTCCTGCGATACCTCCATCACCATTTAACCCTTCTTCACCACCATCACCTTTTAAGTTTATTTGCATGTCACCTCCACCTAAACAATGTTACTATTATTGGCCAGGATTTTGACCACTGTCATTTCCACAAAATGATAAATGGAATAATGAACTCTCAAAACTATATTGATTTATAGTATTTCGATGAGTTCGTGAACTCCCTATTTGAATTCACGACTTGATAAAGAAATATGTCACTTATGAATTAATCCAGTAGTTAGTATTCTTTCTTAGGAAATAAAATATTGCACATTTTGTTGAATTCTGAATATTCACTATTTATGAAATAAAAATGATAAAATCTTAAATTGTTTCTTTAATGAGATTATTTATATTTCAAATTGATGCTTTTAATTTATAGTTTAATAAAAAGAAATACATTCCACCAGAAGAGAGCCTCCAGATAGAAGGTAGAAATAACTGTCGTGGAGGATTTATTGAATTAGTGGAATTAAAAAGAATTTTTTTTATTATTATTTAATAAGAAATCCTCCAATGTCGATATAGAAGGTAGAAATAAGTGCCGTGGAGGATTTATTGAATTAGTGGAATTAAATAGTATTTTTTTTTATTATTGTTTAACACGACATACTCTGAAAAGCTGATTTGATATGAAACGACATTTGATACATAAAAGAATACTTTAATTTTTTTCTTGATTAGTATTATTTCATTCGATTGTATTATACTTTTTGTTCTCAGTAAATCATTCTGGACGAAAAGGTTTCCCATAAGGCATTTTTCGTGTTCTCAATTAATGTAAATCGAGTTTTTTTATTGTACATAAAAAGCAAATACAGTTAATAAAATTATTATGTAAATTTTTAAGCAAAACTATTCCAAGTTAAATTATGAATTAAATAAGTCAACTACAAGACAAACAACCAAATGACAAGCATTAAAAAAATAAGTCTATCAGAATTAAATGTAGTCTAGCATATTATAAAAACCATTAAGAAGGCAGGTAATGTATTTAATTACTTGATCACTATAAAAACAGTTTTTATCAAAAGGCCAAAATATGAAATAAGTTTAAAAGAATTAAAGGCACGTTTATTTTAATCATTCTATCTTTGGATATTTAATTAAAGTAAAACTAGATTTTAAAAAGGACGATCTTTAATATTTTCACGAGAATGAAATAATTGACCTTTGAAGAACATTTGTTAATTTCAGAGTACTTTTGTGGCCTTTAAAAACAAGAAACAAAGATATACAATGTCGCATTTTATAGTTAATGAAGCTACTAAACATAAATGTTTAGTATCTCCATAAGATAAATTTATGGAGCGTTCTAGGGGCATCCGGAGCTACAAAATAGCGCTATATTTTGTACAATACCTTTGAACAAAAGCACATAAATATAAAACTTCGATAAAAGATAAAGAAATTTTTAAATGATGAAAACAAAACTGAATGGGATGAACACTGCACTCCTACAAATATAAAAACTCAAATTGGATGTCTATTATGAATTAAAAATTAATCCAAATAAAACGGAATTTCTCTGAGTGACTTCACCGCCTACACAACGTCTTCTTGATGCCTTATCAAGTGCTAGTATTTTTCCAAAAGATAGCATAAAATATTATTTATATCTTTCTTGACAGTAAGCTCTCCTTTAATAGACAAATAGGTTACACGGTTTTTTTTATGATCTTGAGTCTTAAAGAGTAAAAATGTGTACGTCGCTGTTCAACAAGGCAAATAAAAACTCTTGTAAATTCATTTGTTGTGTCGTGTCTGGTTTATTGTAATTCTATTAATTCTGGTTTGTCTGATTCGCGAATATTATCTTATGACTCAGGTGTCGACTACAAGTGTCGCAAACGGATTGATACCAAATATTATATATCTTTGTAGTGCCTTTATGAAATGTATCCATTATATCTTTCGAATCTGTATCTGAGAGTTGTTCCTTCGGAGAGGAATAGATCTTTGATGTCGATTTCCTCTTTCCATTGTTTCAAATATATATGTAGGGCGAGATATTATTATGGAACTTTTGCCGTCGCTGGTTCTGTGGCAAGGAATATAACATAGAAGGTGCATGGTCGCGCGGTAACGCAGTGAACTTCGCGCTGTACTACTCCCTTGAATGGCACAGGCATTTTGTTCCACCTAGTTTTCAAGGGCAAACGGATACCTATGACTTCTATCATATCTATTTTTTCAAAAAAGAAAACATGTCAATGTGCTCCGATGGTCTTACTTCGGTGTACCATTTGATCTAGTACAGCGGTGTGACCGGTGAGTTCGCGGATGTGCAACGGACCACTCACTTTTTTTACGAAATTTTTAATGACCGTGATACTAAAGCCCCCAATAGAATTGTAATAACTAATATATCGGATAAGGTTGGGCACAACGATCGGGAATTAAGTGTTGCAATAAAACTGGAGGGGAATTAAAAGGTTCTAGAGTTTCGGATTATAAGCGACCCATTATTTTAAAGCTACAATGGGTAAGTTTATATTTCAGAAATTTTTACCATTTTAAGAGGGCATTTTTTGTGAAACATATGGTCTCAAGTCTTAATCTTAAAAATCACCCTGTTCATAATTATTTTTACTTCCAAATATAGGCAAACACGGATACATCAATAAACCATAATAGTCATCGTATCTAAATAAGAAATAAATAAGGACTTGGTGATTGCTGTGATCCTGGAACAGCCTTTAAGTATTGGGTGATCCAGAAAATTATTTCGTATTTCTAGGTCTAAAATTAAAGTAAAAATTTTATATTTAGATTTAACTTTATTTTGTAATACTCGTATATGCACTGTTTTGTTACAATATCTGGCGCCATCTTTCGAGTAACTTGAAAATCCAGAATCTTGCATCTTTCCGGGTGTAGTAGACGATTCCTTTCCAGTCCCATCAGATACACAGCATGACATTTTCGGATGAAGACCAACCTTGGGGATATTTACCATAAAGGTTGTTCAACTTCCATGCCTTTCGAACTCTTCTACTAAACATTTTTGTACACGGTGCGCTTTTCATCGTCCGTCACCATTCGTTTAAAAAAATAATCATTTTCATTAGTTTGTGACCCTCTCTATTCTTTTTTTCATTTAAATCGTGTGGTATCCAAACATCATATTAATACATGTAACAAAGCTTCACCAAATGCTTGTTGACGGTACTTTTCGATATTTTCAGTATCATGACAATGTCATAAGCACAAACTATGTCATTTCAGTTTAAGCGATTAAGATTTTCTGGAAGTTTTAATTATCGAAATAAACAATAAATCCATAAAAAAATGTCTTTATAAAACTTTAACCACCGTAACGTAAAATCTGTTAATTATTCTTAAATATAAAACGAATCACAATCTGATTTTCACTTAATGCCTTGCTCACAAATTTATGGTTGGTTGGAAGAGATTGCCACATGGCAATAAACTCGCCGGATTGTACTATATACAACGAAAAATACAATATAATAAAGTTTCACCAGCTAGCTATGTTAAAAAAAATGATTTTTCTACACAGTATTATATTTATTTATTATGAGATATACGGTTTCGTTAAATAAACAAAAAACCTTTTGAGCATATTTTGCAATATTTATAAGGTCCTCCGTTTTTGATAGGAAGCTGAATAAATATCCCATATAACATCAAAATATTTAGAAAAATATTTTTTAAGGAAAATGGTTACTCCTATTTTATGCTCCATTATTCTTATGATTTTTTATAATATATTACATATTTTTGAAAGAAATATTCAATAAAAACAAACGTTTATTTTTCAATATGGTATGGACGAAATTCCGGTCCGATAGGCTGTGACTTTTTTACAAGGGAGGTATCAAAAGAGAGCCTTTGCAATAATGAAAAGAAATCATATTTCCTACACACTTTCTACACTTCGAAATATTAATCAATTTGACAGTGCTTGTTATTTTATGAGTTTGGGATCCATATTTTTTTCGACATTTCCCCACTTAACATAGCTCTGAAGTTTAAATTCTTGCTTAGCATCCTAGGGGCCAGGGTACGATTCCCTTATTAGTTTTAATTACATTTTTTTGTTACAGCTCTTAGAAATTATCTTACAAAAATTCTTGGAGCGCTTTAGAAATTACTCGGTTTTTTAACATATCTCATACGAGTATGTTCTAGTCCACGTGTGATAAATGATGTAAATTTTATATTTCAATACCTTAAACACCAGATACAATAAGTCACGCATATGATAACTAAACGGAATACTCATAATTACCTCTGCTCATTTAAACGTGTGATAAAAAAAGCTTAATAGGCGAATGTTATATTTTATCAAAAATTTTACTTTGACTTTTTAGAGGTCCATATAGTATGTTTATATAATAATTATATAAATCCACTTGACATGTGTCTACTTCCTACCTCAAGGATCTCTTTATCCTGCCTAAAGAGAGCCTCCAGAAAGGAAACGAGTATCATGGTAAATCATTATAAAATATTCAGGCAAATTGCGCTTTAAAACGATAATAACGCACGTTTAAGATAAGCTCAAAGCTTTATAAG
Organism: Odontocerum albicorne; assembly: GCA_949825065.1. NCBI lineage: Eukaryota > Metazoa > Arthropoda > Insecta > Trichoptera > Odontoceridae > Odontocerum > Odontocerum albicorne. The sequence continues at coordinate 20,000,435 of OX463846.1, read as the reverse complement.
CAGAAATTCTAAATTTCAGTCGTCATTTGAAATCAATCATCATGGGGCGTTTGAAATTATCAATTTTTATAGGACTCTTTGCCCTTTTAACTCAGGTAAGAATCTTCAACGTTATAATTTTATATTGAAAGTAATTTAACAAATGAGAGTGAATTGAAAAGTTAGTTGTATGAATTAGAACAAAACGAAAACCTATTTCGGATAATTTTTATTTTTCAACGTATTGCCCTTAACTTCAAATCACTTTTTCCTCTTGAATTCCAAAACCACTATGGCACTTTCAAAAATGTATTCACGGAGGACCACAAAATACGTGTTAACAGCAGATTCAACCTCTTCATGTGTTGAAATTTATGTCCACCCAATTATTTTGTCAGGTTTAGGAACAAATGGAAGACCGATGAATATGGATACTTAATATTTTCATGGGCTATGGACGTTGAAAACCTTCCATTGTGAGAGTCAGCTTCAATACTCTCCACTTTTAACAGTTCTCTAAATATATCTTGCATGGTGTCTTTTTGTGGAGATATTTGATAACTGATGTACCTAGGTACGAGTTTTGTGGAGATATTTGATAACTGCTCTTTTTTTACATTTATCAATTAAACTGACGAAGAAAAGTCTAGTCAAACGGAAACAAATTATAATAAACGTATTTCATTTAGCACAATTAGCTAATTTTACAAGTAAAAGATGATAATGAAAACTGTTAGCAGAAATGATAACTTCACATTGACGCCTCGAACTTAATAGTTTAACCCCGTATAAAGAAAGATTACTTTGCATAGATCGAGTGTGACATTTTTTTTATTTTATCCTTTAAATAAAATTAAATTAAAGTCAACATTTGCATGTTTTCTGAAGAATTATACGAATTAAATTTGTCTTGACCAAAAAGACTGATGAAAAACATGACAAAAATATTTCGCACAACCTTTGATCTTACAAATGCATGTATATTTAAGGTTCAAGGACAAGGACTTCCTATTACAATTACAACCTCAACAGGAGAGACTCTCAAGGTGTCAGCTATGTGGTGGAATTTAATAAGAGAAATTATCAAAAATCCACCTGTACAATTACGTCCGCAGCCACAACCACCACCGCCGCCTCAACCAACTCCATCACCACTGCCTCCACCACCTATAACACCATCTCCTATACTTCCATCACCACCCTATCACCACCCCCACCCCCGATAGCACCATCACCATCTGACCTTTCTTCACCACCATCGCCTTTCAAGTTTCATTGCTTGTCACCTCCACCTAAACATTGTTACTATTATTGGCCAGGATTTAGGCAACAATGATTAAACTCGAGGAATTATATTTATTTATAGTATTTCGACGAAGTTTTTGAAATTATGGATAACTTATGTTTGAACTCACGACTCTATGAAGAAATATTTCACTTTCGAATTAATCCAGTAGTACTCTATATTCTTTCTTAGGAAATAAAATATTACATATTTTGTTGAATTCTGAATATTTATTACTAATGTAATAAAAGTAAAAAAATCTAGAATTTTTCTTTAATACGATTATTTACATTACAAATTGATGTTTTCAATTTATAGGTCAATAAAAAAATACAATCCATCAGAAGAGAGCCTCGAGATAGAGGGAAGAAATACGTTTCACGAGGAATATTGTAATTTGTGGAATTACAAAGTAATTGATTATAAAATATGTTCATTTCAAATTCCACAAAGCTCATACCTAAACCTTGGACAAAATATAAAAAAACTTTTTTTATTTTTTATTTATATAACTTAATTCAATAATGTTATGCTTTTTGGTCGTATATTTTTCAAAAAGGTTTTCCAATAGGCCTTTTTGAGTTCTCCATTGAAGTAAATCGGTTTTTTTTTATTTGCATAAAAAACTAACACAGTCAATAAAATTATAAAACAAAAATATAGGGAAAAGGTCCGCAGCCAAGCAGCCGACCTCAAATGGACGAGATAAGGCAAGGGAAAAGAAGAAGTCAATTTTTTAATCCTAGACAAAACTATAAAATATATAAAATATAAAATCTTCTTTCTGGTTGGTTGGAAGAGATTGCCACATGGCAATAAACTCGCCATCTTAAAAAAAAAAAACTTCGATGTGAAATAATAATGTTAAATTACTAATTAAATAGATCAACTACAAGACAAACAACCAAAAGAAAGGCATTGAAAAACTCCATCAAAACTATGTATTCTAGCATATTTAAAAAAAACAGTAAGAGTGCATGTAATATATTTAATTATTTTTATCACTTAAAAAATCCTTGGCAATGGGCCCAAATATGAAAAACGAACAAAAGAAGTATAATCAGAATCAAATTATTTTTTAAATTTAATTAGAACAAACATTTAAGGTTCAACACTTAATTTAAAATATTATGATGAGAATTAAATAATTGGTATGTGAAGAACATTTGTAAATTCTAGAGGAGGAAACAAAAAACAAAGATAGATAACTAAAAACATTGTTGTGTCATTTGTAGCTTACGAAGCTACTAAACATAAGCGTTTAATAGCTCCGTAAGATAAATTCAAGGAGCGTTCTAGGAGCAAACACAAATAGCGCTACAAAAATTCATGGATTTCTTACAATACATTTGAGCATAAGTACACAAGTTAAAAAATTCAATAAAGGATGAAGGATATCTACAAAAATTTTAAATGTTGAAAATAAATCGAATGAAATGAACGCTTCACATTAACGAAGGATTAAAATCTCTTTTGATTTTCATGCGAAATGCTCAATTATAATTTACAACGAATTCCCAAAGATTACACCCACTTTACAAGAATGTCGATTAAAAACCCTTAATCATGTTTTCTTGGTATCTATCAATCATTTCCATTAAATGTCAATAAATATGAAATGTATTATTAACAAGCATAGTATATAATCAAAAGTATTGTTTCACACCTTCTTATTTGGAGTATTTTTTCTCATACCTTAATGATGTCTTACATTAAAAAATCATAATAATGCAGTCCTCATTGTGATACTAGAACTAGAAAGACTTGTTACATAAGAAATCGGATAAAGCTAGGCACTTAACACAAAAGCGTGCGATTTTAAAAATCACCTTGTTTATCATGTGATATTTTATCTCCAAATCTAGATGCAGTTAAACATCTTTAATCCATGATTATCAATGCAATATTTAAAGTAGACAAAATCTAAGCATAAACTCTTATGGTCGTAGAAAAGTATTTTATTTATACACGACAAGAAATCTTATAAATAAATAATTTGTGAAAAACAACAGGAAATTTAATGTGAATCCAGGTTTGTTGCTTTTCATTTATCGTGTCCTCAGAAAACTAGACTTTTGTTTTTTCTTACCGAGGACAAAATCTTTTATCCAGTCTTATATCAAATGAGAAGTCATATCTAAACAAGATAAAATCTAAAGATAACCTCTCATGGTCCTAAAAACCTACAAATATATAATGTTATATTCTAATTTTATCAAACACGCAAACAAGTCTTGTTTGTGCTCCCCTGAAGATGAGGTGAAAGCCTTGAAACCGGTAGGGTTATGCCGTTACAAAAGAGTGGAATAAACAGTGTTTGATAAAAATAAATTACAATGTCGTTAAACCTCCACAACGTTAATGCCTTAACTATAAACAAAATATTACATTCTTTAAATATGCGTCATATCTAAATAAGTCAATATGTTAGGACCAACTCTTGTAGTTCTGAAAAACCTAGAAATGTAAGGCTAATAACCTATAATAATACCATCACATCAAAATGTAAGGACAGGCTCTAGTGGTCCTTAAAAAGCCTATAAGTATATGGTATAGTCTTACGAGTAACATATATCCTATAAGTATGCGGTCACACCTAAATAAGAAAAAATCTAAGCAGACACTTATGGCCCCGAAAAAACCTCGTATCATATATGTTATAGTCTTCATCTTAACTTCCATATGTGTCTATCAATAGAAAATCTTGCATTATTTCATCTCATCCATCTTTAGACATACCGACGACATTCGTGATCTACGCTGTAAGGTTTTCCCGCTCAGGGGTTACGGGTTCGATTTCCGTTGTTGCCCATTATTTTCAATACGAGTTCAAACCTAATTTTCACTTCACGCCTCTTTTTAACTTTCATTTCTTTCTGATTGGTTGTAACGACAATAATCCCATGAATTTTTACTGTATATAACTAGTACAACAGTACAGAACATATAGTAAATATGGTTTTGCTGTATACAACTTATACAATAATACAAACTATATCGTCATAAAGCGTAATAAAATAATACAAAACCTGTCGTTGATATTTAGGTCCTGGAGGATAGACACATTGATCAATCTTGGAGTCCGTGAGTGCAAAGTCTTCCTTGTCGTTTTAAATGTTTATTCTGAAACCATTTTAAATGAGGTATTTATTGGATGACGAAGATCATTGAATAGTTATAAACGATCAAAATATAATATTCGGTAACATTGTAATACTGTTATTCTTGCAGATAGTTGACAGAGTATGTATGTTAAGTGTTACTGCAAAAAAATACGACGGGCTGTAATAAGACAGGCTTAAGAATTAACATATCCAAAACGAAATGCATGATTGTCAGTTAAAGGACAAAAAGACAAGAGTACAGACAAGATAACTCTTTATATGGTATATAGAATGAAACTGTTAAATACAGAAAAATATATTATATATCTGTGAAGTGAGATGAATGATCAATTATACCAGTATCAAGAATCAAAGTAAAATTGATGATGACATGAAGCTGCTTCTTCAAAATGCAGGAAACCTCTACAAAAAGAAATTTCAATCTCAATTTTGCGATTCTATATATTCTTCGTACTTCTGTATGGTGTTGAAGCATGGATACTGACTCAGGCTATCACAAAGAAAGTTTTTGAAATTCGCGCTATCGAGGAATGCTGAGAGGACAGAGCGCCATATATCCTAATCATAGCATACTTATTTCGCTTCCTCCACATCCATATATCTTCTCACACAGTTCTTTATGTTTCATAATGTCATTCACTTACTTCAACCATACTTTTTTAGTTCATCCTCTACCACGACTGCCACTCATGCTTGCATTATAAATATATTTATTAATTGTTTTTTCAATGAACTTTTCTCTTTTTGGTCCCATTAAACACATCAGGTTAAACTCGTGTTCATCCGTGATAATTACATTTTATTATTCCGTTATACATCTGCACACCACATATTCTACTAATTGCATGCATATTTACTCGGCTCCTTTCATTCATGTTCCACATCCACGTTTCACTCTCACATACCAATGTTGGCACTAATATGCTGTTGTATACTATCAGTTTACCTGATCTTCATATTATGGTACTGCGATGAAAATCGAATCAGTAATTTCCTATGTGAACTCCACTCAGCCTTACATCGGTTATTCTTCGGACCGATTGGCTACTCCGATCTAGTGGTGTCAAAGGATAGTTTTCGTTGCATTTGAAATTATCTGTAAAGTACCAGCAATTATCTGGGCTGTTGGAACTCCAGACCTTAAGCCACTTTACAAGAAAAAGAATTGCTTTGCGAGTCATTTCCCTTCTCCCGTGATGTCGGACCAGAAGTCATCACTACTATTATTTTCACACTCAGGTGTGTCGCCACCGGAGAAGAAGTCCTTTAGGGCAGTACCTTCTTCATCACTACGTGACGTCGCGCTCATAAAATAATAAAGAAGATTTCGATATTCTAGTGCAGATCGCGCTGGATGGGGACTTATTTTGTCCCCAATAACAGTGTGGCTGGAGGAGGGATCGAACTGAACTGATCATAGTATTGGTTGGTTTTAGTATGTCTTTCAGCGTTTCGTTGGCTTTGTTTCCTATTGCAGCTCGCCGTTCAATATATCTTTCCATCGTCTGAATACATATTTCCCAAATAATTACTTTCTTCACATATCTCGTACAAGTCACTTATCGTGCGCTGTAATTTAGTTTCTATGTCCACTAACACTAGCATGGCATCAGTATCCATTCCCGTTTGCCATATGTATGCCTACCAATGACCTTGAGAGATATTTGACACATGAGTCTATATAAATATTGAACAACCTTACATTTGCCATTGAATGACACCATTTACTTCATATATTTAAAACAAATCGACCTCAAATTGTTTTTAAACTTTACACCGAATTTTTTTCATTTATCGACATGCTAAGCACAATCAATATAATCTCAATTTTAGTCACCGTAGTTTAGTAGTTAATAGGTAACAATTTTCAAAATTTTCTGTTTAAGTTCAAATAATGAGCACGAAAAATAAATATATTAATTTTTTTTTAATTATTAACTACTTTCAAACAGTTAAATTAGTCTAAAATACTCGTATATTGAGATGCAATTCTTTCAATCTCTTATAGTAGGGTACAATAGCTTATATTTTTTCATAAAAGAAGAAGCAATGTTATTAGAGAGATTTCCTTTATTAGCAATATAAACTTAATAATTACGACGATTCGCTCAAAACTGAGATGACATCGTTTGCGCTTTATACGATGATACTATTTACACATATGGTTAACACGTAATACTCGTACTTCATACAAAATACAAATGGAGATATTTCCATTTGTTGTTACATTTTTGCCCAAAGGTATGATTAATGATATCACTTCCGCTTTTCAATATTTGTTTTGGCCTTGGGATTTTTTTTCATTTTCATAAATCAGTCTAGCCGAATTAGTACTTTTATAAGAAAAAAAATGTATACAGCCTTTGTTGACATTGGTTAGACGGCTGGCTCTCAAATCGTTGATTGTGGGTTTTATACCTGTTGGTATCTTTAAAAGAAAGGTTTCAGTCTAGTTCTCTAGTTGATTGGAAAATTTTCATTAAAAATACAATAAAACTTTTAAATATATTTTTGTAATGTTTATTATGTAATCCGTCTTTGATAGGAAGCCGGTCAAATATTTCATATAAAGTCAAAATATTTAGAAAAATAATTTATAGGGCAAAAATAAATTACACCATCAATTTTATGTAATTTTTTTTAAATGTATCTGTTTTATTTTTGACAAAAATGCCAAAAAATACGATTACATTTTTTCAATACAGTGGGCGAAGTTCTGGTCTGACTGGCTTTCGCTATTTTATAAGGGAGGTATTAAAAGATAGCCTCCGCAATCATATTTTTTAGTCATATTTTTTACACACGACAAAATATGAATTAATTAGACAGGATTTGACGTTTTATGAATTTGGAGCCATTGATCTATATTTTATGCTATATCACCACCGTGACTCACTGTTAAAATGCTTGATGAAACATTGGTCTACCGTGCTCGATTCCCGGAGGTTCACTGGTTACTTTTACTCAGCTTAATTTTTTTATCAGAATCTATTGTCTTTCTGGCGCTTTGGAGCTGTGATTCATAAATTCTCCGAGCGCCTTGGAATAAACGGTGTAACAAAATAACACTATAAATTCCTAGATTTCTTACTATAAATCATATGTTGTGTAGTCAATGTTTGATAAATAATGTAAATCTAATTATAATTTTCCTCACACGTAATAAGTCACGCATATGATAATTAAATGTCACAATTGAAATTATCTCTCCTCAATTAACTGTGTGATAGAAAACACCTGAATAGGCAAATCTTGCTTTTAAACGCAAATTACGCACGTTCAAGATAAGCTCAACGCTTTATAAGCAGAAATTCTACGCTTCAGTCATCATTTGAAATTTCCCATCATGGGTCATTTGAAGTGGTCTATTTTTCTAGGGCTTTTTGCCCTATTAACTCAGGTAACAATCTTCAATATTATTATTTTATTTTTTAAATTCAAATTAACGTGTTCTTGGCATCACTAAGATAAAAAAGAAAATCTTTTGTTTTTTTATTTTTTCACAATATATTGCCCTTAACTGGAACCCACTTTTTCCAGCATGATTACGGAAATACTGCCGTTTTTTTTTTAAATATCCTTAAAATAGACGTCAACAATAGATTCATGCTCTTCATATGTTGAAAATTTCTGTCCACTCAAGCGGTATTTTAGGTTTGGGAAAAGATAAAAGTTCGTTTAGTGTGGAGCGTGCAATACATACTCGTAGCAATTGGAAACTAAATTTGTAAATAGCAGCCCTGAATCGTGCCGATTTATGAACAACTGCATTTTAAAATAAATAATAGTTTTTGAGAGAATATTCTGCCCTTCACTCTTTATTTCATCTCGCACCTTAGTATTCATAGCATTATTTCTTTCTTTATTTTCCTCCTTATAAGTGAGTGAGCTGTTCTCCTTTCATTCATGTTCCACATCCACGTTTCACTCTCACATACCAATGTTGGCACTGGTGTTGTACTATCATTTTAGCTGATCTTGATATTGTGGTACTGCGATGAAAATCGAGTCAGTAATTTCCTATGTGAACTCCACTCAGCCTTACATCGGTTATTCTTCGGACCGATTGGCTACTCCGATCTAGTGGCGTCAAATGATAGTGTTTGTTGCATTTGAAATTATCTGTAAAGTACCAGCAATTATCTGGGCTGTTTGAACTCCAGATCTTAAGCCACTTTACAAGAAAAAGAATTGCTCTGCGAGTCATTTCCCTTTTCCCGTGATGTCCGTCGTCACTACTATTCTTTTCACACTCAGGTGTGTCGCCACCGGAGGAGTCCCTCTCTGCAGTTCCTTCTTCGTCACTATGTGACGTCGCGCTCATAAAAAAATAAAGAAGATTTCGATCTCCTAGAGTAGATCGCGCTGGATTGGGACTTATTTTGTCCCTCATAACAGTGTGGCTGGAGGAGGGATCGAACTGAACTGATCGTAGTATTGGTTGGTTTTAGTATGTCTTTCAGCGTTTCGTTGTATTTGTTTCCTATTGCAGATCGTCGTTCAATATATCTTTCCATCGTCTGAATACATATTTCCCAAATAATTACTTTCTTCACACCAGCAAACTCACTGACTACACCACTGTACTGAATCCGATGGTACACCGAAATGAGACGATCAGAGCACACTGGAATGTTTTTTCCCTCTTTTTTTAATGAATAGATATGACCGAAGTCGTACCCCCAAACAATAAATTTAAAAAAAGGCCTGCGTTATTCAAGGGGAGCTGCACAGCGCGAGGTTCGAACCGGCGACCTTCCGCACGGAAGTCCAGCGCGTTACCGCGCAGCCATTCACCTCAATCCCCTTTTACTAGGTATGTTATTTATTATGAAATTTGCAGGATCGCAGAAATCTTCTATGTTGACGAAAAACACATTGCATATTTGTTAATATTTTCATAAGTGGTGGACATAAAGAATCTGTTGAAACAACAATAAAAAAATGTATTCTTTTTTAAATTATAAGAAAATATGAGAATTCTTTTGAACAAATACGATGATGAAAAACTTACAAAATATGTATATATTTAAAATCTAGGCTCAAGGACAAACAATAACAATAACTACATCAACAGGAGAAACTCTCAATATACCAACTCTATGGTTGAATTTAATAAGAGAAATCATCAATAATCCACCACCACCGCCCCCTCCACCCCCACCTCCACCACCACCCCCTCCCCCACCTCCACCGCCACCCCCACCACCACCACCGCCACCACCACCACCGCCACCCCCTCCACCACCACCACCGCCTCCACCACCTCCACCGCCGCCACCCCCACCTCCACCTCCACCGCCACCCCCTCCTCCACCACCACCACCACCACCACCACCACCCCCTCCACCGCCACCACCACCACCGCCACCACCACCACCACCGCCACCACCTCCACCTCCACCACCACCTCCACCACCACCTCCCCCTCCACCGCCGCCGCCTCCCCCGCCTCCACCACCACCGCCTCCACCACCTCCACCCCCACCACCTCCACCGCCACCCCCTCCACCGCCACCGCCTCCACCGCCACCACCTCCACCGCCACCACCCCCCCCTCCACCGCCGCCACCTCCACCACCACCTCCACCACCGCCACCCCCACCACCACCACCTCCACCGCCACCACCTCCACCGCCTCCACCCCCACCACCTCCACCGCCTCCACCGCCACCGCCTCCACCGCCTCCCCCGCCACCACCTCCACCGCCACCACCTCCACCGCCACCACCTCCACCGCCACCACCTCCACCGCCACCACCTCCACCGCCACCACCTCCACCGCCACCACCTCCACCGCCACCACCTCCACCGCCACCACCTCCACCGCCACCACCTCCACCGCCACCACCTCCACCGCCACCACCTCCACCGCCACCACCTCCACCGCCACCACCTCCACCGCCACCACCTCCACCGCCACCACCTCCACCGCCACCACCTCCACCGCCACCATCTTTACCATGTTGCCCTTCCTCACCACCAGTAGTTCCTGCTCCATGTTGCCCTTCCTCACCACCAGTAGTTCCTGCTCCATGTCCTGTACATCAAACACCATCGACTCCATCATGCTCGTACCGTGCGAATTCGTTTTATCCTTATTATCCTCATCAATAATTACATATAGAAAATAATGTTACTACACATTTTCATATATGAAGAAACATTATCTTTAAGATTAATAAATATTAATAGCATTTCGTACTCAATATCAATCTTATAGTTTGTCTTTGGGAAGTAATAAAGAATGCATCTTTATAATTTTGTAATTAACCTCTGCTTACAATTTAATACCAAAACAATTTCTTTAGAGGAAATAAATCAATTAAAAATTATTCTTATACTAAGTAGCAAAATTATTGTTGTGTATCATATAAGAACTCTAGAACTAAGCATAAAAAATAAGTAAATATTGCAGTTGGAACTAATTAGGAAAAAAAAACCTAAATGTCTAGAAATATTTTGTATCAATTATATAATATATGATATAAGAATAAAAAATACTCGTGTACATGATTATAAAAAAGAAAAAAAACAATAAACCGTGCTTAAACTTCAATAATTTTACTGTGTTTAATATGATTTCTTAGTCAACTTGATTTTCAACAAAATTTTATGCCTATACATTTGCTACAGGTATTTAAAATATGTATCTAGAAACTTGACATTATCGAATTATGCGACAGTTTTGTTAAAACAATTATCTATCTATGATATTTCAATGACTAACCTTCGGAATTGTCAAACATCGCGGGGACTTAAATTCTAAACGGATTAATTTAGTAATTTTTAAATGAGAAGTTCTGTAACCTGTATAAAGTTAAATAAATGTACAATATTGATAATAAAACAACCTAAAAACAGTATTTGTCTATTGTCAAGCAAAGTCTACGAACATATGGTATCACCAACGATTTCTCAAATCATAGATAGAACAAACGTCAAAACAGCCCACATACATAAAAGTATATTCACACCACATTTATCAGTCAGTCCATAAATTCTTCCGTATTGACGTCATATGTATTATTCACCATGACTCATTTCCTAGAACAATACGCTTCCAAACAAGTCTTATACTGTTTAACAATGTACATTCAAATGGTCAGTTCATCGATTTTTGTAAACTTCGGACGTAAATAAAAGCCCTTAGATAATGAATATCGATAATATATACGAACAGTACATTCTATACTTATTTTTAAATTGTGAAAGTGGAAGTTTCGCAGCAGAATAAAATTACAGTGTTCTTAGTAATAATGGTATCGATGTAAGGATTGCGCACAAATGGTTTTAACTATTTAAAAATGGACAAAGCTGTGTTAATAACTTAAAAATTGAATACCGAAAAATAATATTTTTTTTATTATTTTCCATATTTCCACAATTTTGAAAATATCACGACCTCCGTGAAGTAGTTGGTAAAGACGCCTGTCTTTTGACCCGGGTGTTGCAAGTTCGTTCGTACTTAAATAGCGTTCCAGTCTAGTTTTAACTTAAGACTTCTAAGCATATTTCTTGTTGGTTTGAAAAGATTGCAACATGACAATAACTTGTGTTGCCCGCCGGTTTGTATTGTATACAACGAAATTAATACAAGAAAACAATACATTATTTAGTGTCTGTTTTTCACTTTTTATTTACTATCGTTCGATCATTAATTTAATTCTTATAAAACATTTTTCTAATTGTAATGTTTTTCGATTCGAACACAATTAATTGTAACAAGAACCGGGACTCGACATTGCAAAGGGTGTGTATAGTTAAGCAAAACCCAGCCCACATTTTATTTCTTCTGAGATAATCAAGGTCATATCTCACCGCTTTGTATGGATTTGTATAGAACAAAAAAACTCTTAGACGTAATTTAATCATAAAATATCTATTATAAACTTTTTCGATATCTGATATAAATTATTTTTGTGCGTTGAATTATTTTTACATAACTAGGTATATTTGTGCCAAAATCCCATTTTAATGTTGTTTTGCTAAATGGACAACATAAAAAATTTCTAGTTGCAATTTATTTCGAACTGGAAGGGAACTAGCTGATAGTTTATTGTATTGTGTTAACACATTAAAAATGTCTAACTCACAGTTTACCTACTTTGAAATATTAATGGAAACAATTTTAGTTTGAATGAACGTGGATACACATTTTTTAACGTAATTTAACTATGAAATACAGTTTTACCAGTTAATATTTTTGCACACCAGTTAATATTTTTGTAATATGCATATTCGATTGAGCAAAGAAACTAAAAAAACGGATTGATTTTCGTGATATTGTTTTGTTTTGATACAATTATTCTTTTTCCAAAAAGAAGGCCTTGCATGTTAAACGTGTATACTCTAATGTAACAAAAATACAAAAGTAATTAATTTCAACGCATAGTAACATCCGAGTAGAAGCAAGAAGACAACCAAGTTGTTTTTTGTTTTTGTTTTGCCAGTCTCAATTACGGTGACTCAGAAAATGGAATAGACTAAAAAAAACTCACTAAAAACAGAAATTTTCTAAAAAAAAATGTTTTGAAGTGACATTAGACAATGAAACGACTCCAGCCACTAACCGACGCCTTAGAAATCCATTGATTGATCAAGCCATAATTAAACATATAAGCTTTGATTCATGATTTTATTTATCTTTCAGTTACCCTATACAATGGAGACAGAGTAGTCATGGATTTGGACTCTCGGCCTCATCTTAACTTCGAAGGCGTGATTTCAGTCCGGAATGACGGTGTATGGAAACCGCTGTGTAAACTACAATGGACAAATCAGAAACAAGAAGAGACAGCCAAATCAATTTGCAACTATCTTGGATTTAGGTAAAATTAATACATCAGTTTCTTATGAATAGACATATCTTATGAATATGTACATCTTATGAAGTAGGATTATAATAATCATCTTATGTTCGTATCGTTCCACTGACAAAAGTCTCGCCCAACTGTTGCCAGGTGGAGACGAGAATGGCAGGAGGTGTGTATGAAAAATTAACACCTCTTCTCAGATCCGTCAATAGATCAGTCTGGATTTTAGTTACCAAGGAATCTATAAAGCCAAATCGACTAAGTTCGATCGTGTCAATCTCATTGTGCATACAATATGGATAATGAGGGTCTAAAGAAATTGCCCCTTTACGAGTATGGAGAAATGGAGAAGTGCAGACAACCGAGCACATAACAGAGACATACCCCATTTACGTGACCGATTTTTCCTGGTGTATTCTAATACTGAGACAAATATTTCATTATGAGTAGCTAGCTATACTCACTTTTCTTCTTTCGGTCAAAAATACATTGCAGAACCCACTCTGTTGTATACTGCTACTCTTCTTTCAATATTGCACTTCAAACGGTCACCCAATGTGACACATACTTCTAAGATACAAAATTTCCTCAACTTGTTCAAATGTTTCGTTTTCCACTTTTTTGTATTTTAAGTATATTAAATAAACAGTTCTTTTCAATCGCAGTTAATAAATAACACATAATTTAAGGTTTTATTTCATGCAAAAAAAAATCTAACGTATAATGCGAGTCGCATTAATTGTATGTGAAAATATATCCTGGCATTGTGCTTTGTTAATATTAGTATATTCTTCATGTAATTTTATTTCATCAAATTAACTTTAGACGAACGCTTAAAAGCGTGTTTAACTATTTCTGTAAGATCAAAGATTAACTTTAGTGAATATTCATGTATTTAAATTGTGAAACAAATTTAAATATCGTAAATAAATTTATTACACTTTGTTCATAATTAGTTTATTAAAACAAAATATACGATACATTTACTCTCAAAGTTTAAAGAAGATTTGAATGTTAATAGGCAAGAAAAGTTCATTCCATAGTACTTAACAATTAATATGTAATGGAAAATAAACATACCTATATTTTTTTCTTTAATGGCTATGTTTATGCGTTAGTCCATGATCGAAAAGACGGTGAATATTGTCGGCAAAATAAGAGGCAGTGGCGGAGCAGTTAAAGAAACTATATAACAGTGATAGTATGTGAACTTGACGCCTATTTCTCACGTTCAACCAGTTCAGTTCCTTATAGGATGAAGTGATGTGATCGTGCTTTCTCAGGTTAAAAATAAATCGTAGACAAACATTTTGAAGACGCTGTAACTTTTCTAGCTGTTTCTTCGTAATATCCAAACAACAAACGTCCGCATAGTCCAAAATCAGAAAGACCAGAGACTGCTCGAGTAAAATTTTGGTTTTTGTAACCAAGAATCTTTGCAACACTTTAAAGGAAGGAAGGCTGAAGAAGATCTAATTTATTTGATCTCGCCATGAGAGTGTTACCTATTAACACCCTTATGTTTTTATTTAATGGTATGGTAGAGCCATCGAATAGTATTAGAGGAGTCAGCGTTGAATTGACTGAGTAGCTGAGGACTGGCAATGAGGATCGCTTGCGACTTCGTAGAATTAATGAGTAAGCCATGCTTCTTAGTCCATTCGGAGATCGTTTGAGTATCCGCATTTAGATCCTTCGTGTGAAACGCCGTGTGAAAGCAGTTGAGATCCACTTTGGGGAACCCTTGCAGAAATATCAGTCCAGTCAGATATACACTCCAGGTATTTGCACAATTGTTTTAAATAACTCGAAAACCAAACAGTGACCGATTCAGAGAACCGTAATGAAAGCATACGTGCAACAAGCAGAACACAGTCAATATTATTGAATGCATTGCTAAAATATTATGACATAACAATGTCAGCTGTTTAAAACTCATTCCACGTGTCATACCATCCGTGATCTTAATTAGTGCGGTTATAGTGTTATTCCCCGGACGAAATCATTACTACAAGGGGTTCAATGCAATGACAATGCTAACTCATTAAGATGGGATTCAATTTGCATATGATAATGACAATTTTTGATAATGTAGGCAAGATAGATATGGATCTGAAGTCTTTATATGACGTGGGTGAGTCAATTTTCTAAATTGGAATAATTAGAACCTTTTCCCACGTTCTACGAAAGCTACTAGTAGGCAAAGAAAAAATATTATCTGTGTTATATCAGTAGAACGAATAGCATCAATAATAGAAGACATGAATTCACTTGAAATATTGTCTTCATTCATCGCTTTAGTGGAAATAGTCAGTAGAATACGATGAACCTCATATTTCTCTGTAAAGTGAAGCTTAGGAACATCGTCGAGGCACTACAAGAATTTTCAGTGTTCTCATTAGTATTAGTGTCTAAACTGGGTGAAAGTGTTGCAAAATGTATGTTAAGGTTATTAACGTCTAATGTGAAGTTACTCTAGTTGCTCGAGGATTTAACACCCATATTGAGGAGTTTTGCACCTTTTTGCAAGTTGGCAGTTTTGATGGGTAGTAAAAAAGTATTTTCTTCCGGAATTCCTACACAGCTGAGTACATGTATTGCGAAGTCGTAGGAAAATCACCTAGAGTTGATCATTGGAGTTAGCCTTGAAGTTTTTCGTCCCTCTAAAACGTTTTGCCATAGTTTTTTTGATGTCATCAATCAGCCATGAGGCAGGTCGTTGCTTTAAATTAACCAATTTTAGTGGATCGTGTTAGTTGCAAATCTCCATTAAAAACGTAAAGAAGAGTTCAATTTTGCTACCTGTATTTTCTAATAGTTCGGTGGTCGCCTAATCAATTTTGCTTGCGTCGAAAAATAAAGTGTCTTTATTAAAGCTTCTCAGGAATTTTCTCTCTTTTGAGAGTTTTGGAGCATGAGTGATCAGTATAATAAGAATACCACGTTAATATAATAAAAGTATATTATTTCATTTCAAACTATAAACTTTCTCAAAACTTTTTAAACCGAGGAAGACGTGTTTTAATTAACGGTCCTTGTATTGGATGGCATTATTGAACGTTTCAAATCTCGGCTTATTTAAGTTTTCATTAAATTTAAGTCGATAAGAGATGATCTACGTGACCTAGTTTATAAAATGTCTGTCATCCAACCAGGGGGTTTAAAGTTCGATTCCCGTTAGTACCCAGATTTTTCAAAACGGTTCTAGTCTGGATTTAACTTAAAGCATTTTAAATCCTTCCTGGTTAGTTGGAAGAGATTGCCACATGCTAATAAAGCCACTAGGCTGGCCGCTACTTCCGATTGGGGAAGTAGCGGCCAGCCTAGTGGCTTTATTATCGTTGTACTGCATACAATGGAAGTATAATAAATACAAATTGACAATATGTTAATATACTCGTACATCTAATATCTGTAATGTGGTAAAATGTGAGTTGGACCCTTTGATTACTCGTAACATGTTTATTTGAGTAATTAACGCTGGTGAGCCTTAATACTCGTAATTCAACATATAATCTATAAAGTTACACAAAGCCTTCTCACCTAGGGATGTTATTAACGTGCGATTTATGTTTAACACACAGATAGGAGCATAGTTTATAGTTAATACGTATTCTGGCTGACTTACCTAGATCCATATAATTTAAAATTCATTAACTTTTCGGATCGGAACATCTGTTGAACAGTTATTTCCCCAAAATCTCTCCGCTCTTGGCCGAAATTGGCGCGTGCCTTCCTCACCCCCCAGCCTCCAACCGTTGAAGCGTGTATATCGGTACCAGTTCGAACAGCATTTAGTCTTGTTTGCGCTCCCCTGAAGATGAGGTGAAAGCCTTGAAACCGGTAGGATTATACCGTCACAAAAAAGTGGAATAAACAGTGTTTGGTAAAAATAAATTACAATGTCATTAGCTTTTGTTTATATTTTTAACATATAATAAACAAACAAAAAAACATGCGTGATTTAATGTTACCTTATAGGGTTCGTTACGTTTGGTAAATTGAGCCTATTATTTATTTATTGACAAAATACCATAAACGACACTTATGGTAAGTAATCGTCTCTCACATTAACAATGATATCACCAAATGTAACGTATCAATCAATCTTGCAAAAATAATTAAATTTAGGAAAGATTTTGATTAGTACTTGAACATCGGATAATTTAATAATGTTGAACAAAATTTATGATATTTTTATTTTATACTAATACTTATTAATTGTGTGTATTTCAGTGATGCAGAGTTCTCCGATACCGTCGAGCTGAGACAGAGTGTGACTTACGAATTTGTTCCTGCATCTAATCAGCAATCTCAGTCCCGGGTGAAATCTGCCACAGTTCCCAAAGGTTCAAATGAAAGCACAAGGAATAATCCGTTGCAAAGGGCAGTTAGCGAAATATTCATGCCTCCACTGCCCGAAAAAAATTGCCTGGGACTTTTTATTCGCTGTTTTCGTGGAATAATTACCAACACAACGTTTCATAAGATGCCTGGTTCATCTTCAAACGCTATAGACAGCCAGTATTCGGAATTATCCGATGAAATCCAGGATATGTATCTGTGGCCGTGGGTTGGAAAGGTTTACACAAATGGAATATATACTTGTTCTGGAGTTTTGGTCGATTTCTCTTGGTTGCTGGTTCAAGATGCATGCGCATCTGTTTTGAGGTATGTACAATCAAAATGAATTATTTTTTTTCTTTTATTTTCACTTACTGTGATGTAATCCGAATATATACAATAGAAATGCGTGCACTGAAACAAATACATGGGGTGGCAATGTATGATAGAATACGGAACAAAGTAATTAGGGGTGAATGTGGACTTAAGGCTTACGTGTGGATTAAGATGAAGAAAAGCATTATGAGATGGTTTGGGCACAGCCAGATAAATGCCGTTGAAATGCGTGTACTTAGTACTTGCGTGTACTTACATGGGGTGACTACGTATGACAAAATACGTAATGAAGTAAGTAGGGATGAGAGTAAACTTAAAGCTGATGTGTTGAGCAAGATGAAGAAAACCACTCTGAGATAGTTTGCACGCGTGGAATGAATTCATGAAGATAGGCTAACAAAACAAGCATACATTGATAATGTGACTGAAGTGTGATAGAGGAAGACTAAGGATAGTATGATTGGAAGAGTATGAAATTTCAAAAGAAGGAAATGTCAAGTTAGGGAAATCTTAGGAGTTGGGAGAAGGTGTATGGATGTAGAAGAGACAATAAATGTGTGTCGTAATAGAGAAGCTGCCGCTCTCTCCTCTCTACCTACTCCGACATAGGAATGGTATGTAAGTACCTTTTTTCTTTTTTGCAACTAACTGATATAAAATTTTGTTCAAGTTTTGTATGAAACTTCATACATACTCGTACTACTCGTACCTACTTGTAAATGATCTAAATATTGTAAAAAAAAAACTTTCGTTACATTAAAAAATGCCATATAACGTTTAATCGACAACGTCTAAAAAATCTTTAATAGTCTGAAAAATATAACAATTGTTTGGAAATAGCCTAAACATTCTCAATACACGATAAATAACATATAGACGTTAGATCAAATCAGTCAAGTCATTCCACAGTCCCGATATTTTTCCACCTTTCGAATGTCTGAATTTTTCAAATACAGTTCGCTGGAAACCGGCTCGTTAGATAACTGGAAGGAGCTGCTCATTATTATTTTGTAGCAAATTCAATATCGTAGAAATAACGTCTTGTTCGAGCCAATCAACTATTAATATACTTTCAAAAAAAATCCTTGATACCTTTTTTTTTATTAAACAAATTAATATATTGTACAAATATTTGTCAAGGCTATACATACTCGTATATACAAATTTATTACTTAACTAATCTTAATTGTATGTTATAATTTATGAACTTACTTAATCTTTTTTTCCTACATGTAATTTGATTTTTATTTTTCACAATCTTAATATATAATTTCTTAGAAATAATTAACACCTACAATACTACTTATAACTAGATAACAATTCTTACACTAATTATTTAGCAAAAACAAGTCCACTCGTTCAAGCTACTTGTATTTCATCACATTCACTCAGACCTTGGTCGTCCCAGCTAATACTGTAGGTGGACTAGGCAGGCAACAGATAATGCTTCAGGAGCCTATGCTTATAACGGAAGGGTAGGTCGGATTTATTCTCGTAAGCCCCCAGGGCAGCGATTCAGGGATTGCTGTGATTTTGTTGACTTTTACAGAACTTCACGATCCAAGCGAGGATGTGGTGTTGTGTTTCTTCTCGCTGTTCGGCGTGAAGTCGGGTAAGGTTTGTTCTTGGATGGGTGTTAAAAGATATCTTTAAAAAATGCCATGTTCTGCACTCTCTGGAGTTTCAGGTGATCCGTGTTGCTCACACTACCCCAAACGGGTGTAGCATATGTCAAGATAGGACGAATAAGGGTTTTATATTCGTTGGGGACCCATCTGTCTTATGGTATTCAGATGGGTTTTCCACGTCAGTCGCCAGTGGAGGTGCAGGCCGAGGTATTTAACCACGTCTTGCCACTCAACCAGGCAACCACCGATGAATAAGGGCATCGACGGCACTATTTCCTTGATTTCGCGGGAGAACATGATGGCCTCAGTTTTAGCGTCATTGATTTTGAGCCTCCAGTCCTGGTAGTATTTCTCAAGGATCTCAAGAGCAATCTGAAGATGGCGACCAGCTCGATCCACCTTTAGTGACGATGCGTAGCATGCCGCATCGTCAGCAAAGTGCGAGCTTACAGTTTGAGGGAGTAGGTGTGTCGTGTGTGTAGATGTTAAATACACATGGTCCAAGTATACTACCTTGGGGGACACCCATAGAGATGGGCCTGGCGGATGACGTAGAATGATGAGTGGTGACTGTGAAACTTCTATTGGAAAGGTAAGATTGATGTAGTTTCACAAGATAGAGTGGAGCGCCAGTAAGGAGAAGTTTGGGGAGAAGGTCATCGTGCCAGACAGTATCAAAAGCCTTCTCAAGGTCCAGCAGTACCATGACAGTACTTCTGTTCCTATTGAAGCCCATTGACACGTCTTCCACGACACGGGTAAGCTGCTGGACCGTGTTGTGTCTTGTCCTATATCCAAATTGATCTGAGGGAATGTATTATTGGATTCGTGATGGAACACTAACCTTGAGGCAACCATTCTCTCAAGGATCTTGCTAAGACCTGGAAGAAGGCTGATGGGCCTGTAGCTAGTTGGATTTTCGGTAGGTTTATTTGGCTTGTGGATAGGAACAATATTGGCTATTTTCCAAATACTCGGAAAATAAGGAGTGAGACATTTATTATTTTAGTAAGAAAAGTTCTCACTTTGAGTGGTAACTGTTTAAGAAGGCTTTTGTGTATATTGTTGGGACCGGGGGCTTTTCGTGTTTTAGGTCTGTCAAGGATACGACCAATTTCGGACGGGGTGCAAAGTTTTCTTGGTTTTGGTTGATCGGGGAGTAAGCAATGCTGGCGAGAGTGTCCTCGACAGCTTTATTGACATCAACATTTCCAAGGTCGGAAGTGATTGAGTACGTATTCTCGTAAGCGTCCGCCAAGGCATAAACCTTGTCAATGCCAGGAACAGCCAGCCCTGAGGCTGTGTGCAGAGGTGGTATGCTTTGAGACAAGCACTTGATACCCTTGACGACTCGCCAGAGAGTACCGTTACCCGGTTCTAGGGCCGCCAATTTTCTCTGCCATAGCTGGTTTTTAAGTAGGCGGATTTCTTTTTTGATTTTATCTTGGAGGACGTTTAAAAGTGTTTTGTCACGTTTGTCTAGTGTACATCTGTAGGACTATCTTTGTTTATTTTTTAGAGATATAAGGAGTTTGATATGAGAAGTAAGAGTGACAATTTTGAGGGGAACTACAAAATTTACTCAAAAGTAAACATAATCTTATATGCCATCACACGGTTCCCCCGTCCGGATACTATGAAAAAAATGCATAAACCATTCGGAAAGCAAAATAATTTGCCCTAGAAATAAAATAAATGCCAATTAGTAAAATAATAAAAAAAATGTTATTTATAAAACATATTTAATATCAGTAAATTTTTTATTTAAAATTAATATGACTTTTATGAATTTAATTAATTATATTGTGATTTATATACATAGATATACCATCACGCTGTTTCCTTGTCAGGATAAACGGAGAGGCATAGCGCCAAACTTTCATATCACGATACTTATATTTCACCTCTTTCAAATATATTCACCTTCTCATACTGCTCCTAAATTTATTTGACATTTTTAATTTCTTTCTTTCAAAATATCACTCGGCTCGCAAAATATTCGAAACTGTCGATCTTGAGAAGTCTTGTACAAAAACTTTATTTCCTTCAACATTAGAATATATATATATATATATATATATATATATATATATATATATATATATATATATATATATATATATATATATATATATATATATATATATATATATATATATATATATATATATATATATATATATATATATATATATATATATATATATATATATATATATATATATATATATATATATATATATATATATATATATACTATTACGCCATATTCCTTTTGATGTAGGCAGAATGGACAGATATCCATACTTTTCTATCCATGTCCAATCTATCGCCTCGTCCTCGAAATATTTTTTCTCTTATTTCTCATCTTACTTACCTGTCATATTACTTAAAATATATCCAACTATATCCTTCCATTATATTCTCGGTCTTCCCCTTCCTTACATTTTATTCATTCGACACAAACATTCTGGTTTCTAAAATATTTCATAACTCGTTCTCTCAATGTGATCAAACCCTATAGAAATTATTTTCCTAATTCTTCTTGTATCATCCTGCTCTAAAAACATTTGTATTTTATTCGATCATTCCTTCCTCTAACTAATTCTTATACCAGATATTCTACGCACATTAGAATATAACTATAAATTGATCTTTCTCCTGGTTAATTTATTTTTCAAACCTATTTATTGTATTTCATATTGCACTTATCATACATAAACATTTATTAACCCTTTAACATTAAGAATACTTAATCTGTCTCCGCTACCGAGTGGGTCTCATATAATATAATTCCCCTCTTTTTAATGGAATATTACTACCTGGTGGACTTTATTATTCCATTAGGAATACAGAAGTAATGATCTCGTTATATAATAACTGTTAACAGCCAGGCTAAGTTTTACTTAGCTTCTAAGTTATATTACTTACCTAAAGATCTTGATCTGGGGCAGTGATTCTCCGCTGGTTAGTCGCTAACCACAGGCAGCCTCTATTGAAAAAATTCGCTTGGTTTTTCTCGAACTTTATTATACTAATCCTTCTTCTTTTTTAAAGTTCCTCTCCTCTTCGGAGGTTTACGATAATCATGGTTGTTTTACTCTTTGAGGCAGCAGCGCTGAACAAAGATATGGTACCACAATGGAACCACTTCTTTAAGTTCTTCAAATGGTCAGGAAATACGTCTTCTTCTCACACTTTTTCTACCTTGAATTTTCCTCAACAATATCAACTGAAGGATTCCATATTTTTCTCCTCGCAGTATATGTCTATGGTATAAAGCTCTCGAACTTTCTCCTTTTGATGGTGAATAATACTTTTCTATCTTTATTCATCCATTTCAAGATATCATATTTACGAACCTTGTCAATCCATAAGTTTTCAGTATTCTTCGTTAGCGCCAGATTGCATTTTTTCTATTGTATTTGATGTAGTGTGGGTGGCAGAGTTACATGCTGCAACACCATAGAAAAGTACGGAGAATATGTATCAATACAAAATTCACTTACGTTAGTCGAGATTTAAATCCTTGTTGCGGAGGAGATCCTACATTTTGAAGATGAAGTTTCGTGATATATCCACTCTTATTTTAATATTTTTAAACTGTTACCATTGATCATTCAGCCAGCATATGTGTATTGTTGGTCTCGGTCAATAATTTTATTGTTTATATCAAGTTTGTATTTTTAGTTACCTTCGTTTGTATTTTCTTTTTATTGATAAAAATAAAATTTATCTTTGATATATTCATATTACAGCCACTCCAGCAACACAATCTATTTTTTATATCTCTCTACACTTTCATGGCAATATATTATTATTTATTACACTTTTATTGTATAGAGGACAACCTACAGGATGTAATACCATGTGGCAATAACTTTCAACTAACCAGAAAATGTCAAGGAAGCTATAACTAAAACCTGACTGGGACCCTTTTTAATGAAATTGGATACCAATGGGAGTCTAATTGTAACCCCCAGGTCACAAGACATGTGTCTTACCAAATATGCCATAGAGGTCATAAATACAGTTATTTTAATTAAAAAATAATTTTAGTCGTATCCTAAAGATCATATGTAACGTATGTAGTATTTTTAATATTTTTCTAAATACATACATAGTATTACGTCGTAAACATTTGCAGGATAAGCAAAGAAAACAGATTTCCTAAATTTTCTCTTCAAGCACACAACGCCTCCTCCACATTTATACATGCACAATCTTCTATTACTCACACTTCTCACACTACCCTCCTTCAAAATCTGCTCCACTTTATCAAGCTTCATTCTTTCGTCATTCATTCTCTCTACATGTCAAACCATCTTAAAACTTCTATCTTAAAATACCTCAAAACATTCATTTAATACATGTTTTATTTTCTATGTTCCGTCTTCTTTCATACATTGACTTTCCACATTGTTTTCTAAGTGCACACGTCTCCGCAAAATTTATATTTATTCTACCAAGTCCAAGATTCCCTTCCATACATCAAGGTGGGCACCAACATACTTTAATATATTAAAATATAATTAAAAAAATTCGAGATTCTCAAAAGTTTCAAAATCGCTGATTTAGTGAAAACAATTCCAGAACTACAAGTTTTTAAAGCTGATCTCTCGAATTTTTTTTGTCTTAATTTAATGTTGACTTTAATTCATAATACTTTCCTTAAATTTGGATTTCTCTCAAAAGGAGAGATTTTATAATATTTCACAGGAATTAACACCGAAACATAAACTTATCTGATTTATTTCTACCTGATGACGGTTCGTCGTTGGTTTTATATTTTCTATCTTTGAATTCCAATAATAGTTTTATCTGAAATATAATGTAATGAAAAATATTATGAATTTAATAACTTCCAATTCGTAAAATTTGACACGTTAGTAAATGTGGTAATACGCCTTACAAACAATTTTTATTGATAACTATTACTTTGACGATCAATAAACCTTGAAGTATAGAAGTGAAACTTAGATTTGTCAGAAGAAGTATAAAAGTAAGTTTAATAATATGAGGATGTGTGCGCTAAGAAAAAAATGTGTAGCAGCAACGTGTGAAAAAAGACGGAATGAAGACTTTAAAAATGAAAGAATAGATAAAATGGATACTTTAAGTAAGATAAGCACTGATGCTTTAAGATAGTTTGGACTTGTAGAAAGAATGAATGACAAAATAATGACTAAGCAAGTATAAAAGTCGAAGTGTAATGTGTGCGTGTGTGAAGGAGACCGAGGAAAACATAACTGGATTTAATGAACCAGATTTTGAAAGAACGTAAAGTGAGAAGTATGAATGATTGTGCATGACGAGATATACAATATGGTGCTTGGATAGAAAGTTTTAAGATACGTTCTTTCTAGTTACACCGCAAGGGGCACGGCGTGTTCATATGTATGTGTGAATGCTCAATATTATTATAATTCACAGCTTTATTTTCGGTCTGGAGAGTGCGAGTTCGATTCTTGTTGAAATCATAGTTTTTGAAAATGATATCCATCTCAATTTCTCTTCAGGCCTCCTTGATATCCTTCCGGTTGGTTGTAAATTGTTGATCATTAAACTTGCCAGGTTAAACTGAATACTAAAAAATGAAATTCAACACAACTATCTTTAAACCTAACAAACTAGTTTGAATTGGATCTTTTTTGTTTTTAAAAATATTATCTATGAATTTGTGTGACAAATTCATAGATAATATTTTTCTTCCTTGTATTTATTCAGTTTATATCTCGTGACTATACTCGTACGTAATATTTTCATAACAATGGATTTTTCATATCAATATTTTAGAACATCATGAGCATTTTGAGATGATTAGAGTATGTAGAACGGAAAAAGGAAGAAAAAATAACAAAATAAAAATAAAGTGGTAATGTGTTTGAAAAGCGTGGTACAGAAGACCAAGGAGAGTATAGTTCGATCAAGGGACTGATATTTTGATAAAAATAAATCTAAAAAGTCAGAGAAATCGTTGGAGCTGTATAATTTTCATGATACAGATCCACATTCTTTCAACACCTTCATGTGACTTGCATCTATTTTTTTCAACACACAACACATATATTGGCAACACAAACCATATCGAGCGCTCGCACGAATGAGAACTGCTGTTTCTTGTTTTGAATTGATATTTAGATATCACAAGACATATTCCAAAACGTAACTTAATACTTAAACAGTATCAAAGCGCTTTATTATATTTAAACCAACAGTTTTTCACAACCTTTTGCTTTCAAAATATAGATTCAAACGAAATGTTTTTCTCTAGAAATCAATAGAATCGTTTTGTTTCCACTTAACAATAAACCATATGATAAACTTACTTGAAAATAATTTGTTTACACCAAAATCAGATAAGGGAATATATTGTAGAATAGTTGAATGGTTGAAGTAAAATAGGCACAAAGTACCAAAAAAAAAAAACTAACTATGCAGGTTCGTTCTATATGTCGTATAGAATGAAACTGCATATCGTCGTTTAGCTAACAACACCGTGGAAGTCATTTTTGTTCATTTTACAGGAGGACGAAAAAACTGATTATTTTATTGAATAAAGGAGGAAATGGACTGCAGTTTTAATAGGTGCTAAATTTATGGATAAACAGTTCATTTCAATACATTTAAAGGCATATTTTAGTCGAGCTTCATGCTTCATTTCGACTTGAGCTGTGTTTACTAAAAATAAAATAGACTTAAGCTGTGTTACCTGTAGGGTGATGCTAAGGAGTGGTACAATAAAAAATTAATGAAATTCCAACATTATTTTTATTTTCTATCAAGTATTCTGTTTCCAACAACGGGTATCTGCTTACACAAATTAGAAAAGTACCTGCATGCATACATAATATGTTAAGTAAAATTGTAATAAAAAATTAATAAAATTCCAACATTATTTTTATTTTCTATCAAGTATTCTGTTTCCAACAACGGGTATCTGCTTACACAAATTAGAAAAGTACCTGCATACATACATAATATGTTAAGTAAAATTGTAACTCTTACAAACTAGGTATAGAAACTACGTGTACAATCACATCGAGATCAATTGATTAGTCATTTTATATATGGTAATGGGAGGTAAAGAACTTTTTCACGAAATAACATTATCGAGAGTAGGTTATTTCATTTTAAAAACAGAAGAATCGATTCAAATATTATTTAAATGACTTAGTAAAATTATATCTTGCCTACTCTACTCACTAGTCAAAAATTAGCTCAATCGGTTCACTCGCGTTTTTCAGTCCTTTCTTTAAGTTAAACAAATTTAAAACTCGAAAGAATAGTTGAATTTTTCTTAAATTTAAATTATTACATAATATTTATTTAGTACGTGGTAATTTATCATAGAAAGAATGACATCTAGATGGCAATACGCCTTTTAAATCTTGTAAGTCTCTATATTTTCGGTCTGAAATGGGTAATCGAGATGTGTACAATTTCGGAAGTTGGCTTATTGGCTTTATACTGTGAATTAGTATGGGACGTTGCGGTAAAGGCTGTAATTCACCATCGAAATAAGTTTATACCATATTGTGCCATTAGGTCTGTACTTCAACATGCATAAATCTGTAACCACAGGGTCACCGGCCTTCTTACCGGGACGAATAGATTTATAGACCAAATCTTTCGAAAAATCGGTGAAGAAAGAGTATTCCAAAAGTTGAGATTCATAAGGCATAGGACCTTTCCTGGCCGTCTTGGTTATAGACGAATATTGGTCCGGTAAATAAATTTCTTTACCTTTCAGTTAACATTCAATGGCGCTGTGCACAGAATCGCATTCCATATGGGTGTGACCTTTCTCTAGGTACTTTTGAGTAATAACTACATTTTTTTCTATTGAGAAGCGCAAAACAGTATTGCAAGTGGAATTGCGATTCTGAGCACAGCATTCATCAGCAAATAATATAAAAGGCAATTATTTTTACCTAAAAGCTTATCTAAATGATCAAGTAAGCAAGATGCAAATACTGAGGCTTCAAGCGTGCTGTTGGATTCATCAAACCAATAGCACAACACTTCTTTGTTTGCCAAGTTGTACAATGTGAAATTGTGGACACTAGTTTAGTTTTATAATAAATAGCACTAGCTTGAAGATCGACTGTGTGAACACATAACATATTTCTGCTTGTGCATATGATTTATCAGTGTATTTTTTTTCCTGGCTTGATCTTTTTTTGTTATGTGTTGCACGTACTCTTCGTCAGTAATGTTTCCAGTTTTATGGCTACAACACACTCTTTGGTCTCGAACTCACACGTCTCTTTGTATTTATTATACAAGACAGTCATGTTTTGGAAAATTGGATCCAAATATTCCCTCGACGTACTTGTGCGGCAGTAATGGGATGGCGTCTTTGGAAGACCCACTAAGAAGTTCTCTAAATATTCTTGAGAATCACCTTACTTCGGTGCTCTTCGTCCTTTCTGAGAAGTTGTAGAATCTGGAGGCATGGCACAATTAGTTTTTCCCTACCAGTATCTAATGAACCACTCCTTGTAGCCAAATGTAGCCAAGAACATTTTTTACGTACTTGGTAACGTTGTTTATCGATATTTAGAAAATATGTACGTCTTTCTGTTCTTTTCGATTTTTTATCTTCTTTTCAATTTTCAAAACATGACAGCAAATAAATGCTCTCCATTGGTCCCTATTCATATTATTCCAGAATGTAAATAAATGTTTTCGTGACTTTTCACTTATTATTCCACGTGTTCTGAGTTTTGGTTTATTGCAAAACGAATAATTGCATGGTGGTTCCATAGATCACACTTAAACACGTCTTGTATCACTTTAAATTTGTCATCTTGACTTGCCTTTCTGTCTCATCTGTATCCTAAAGAACTATCACCTTTCATCCTTAGCTCTTTATTAAGTTTTCGTTGCCATTTATTTGGATTCTTTGTAGCCTTATTTTGGCGTTGTTTATTTTCCACCACATCCCCGTAATAGGGAACATCACTGAGAACACGACTTTTTATGGAGCAAAAAGTTGCAAGTCGAACACAATATTATGACGGAATGAAGACTTGAGCGGTGTTGTCGAGGAAACGAACTTGCGCGGTGATACATTTTTTTAAATTACGGCCTTTTAAAAGCTAAAATTTCTAGAATCTCATTGATGGTTCGACGCGCGCTAAAAAGATCTATCCAATGACATTCAAATGTGAAAACCATTAATTTTCGACTTGCGAGGTGTTGTTAGCTAAGCGACGATATTTAGTTTTTTTTTGTTTTTTTTTGTACTTAGTGCCTATTTTACTTCAACCATTCAGTTAATGACGAAGATAACTTAACAATTGTTACCATTCTCAATATAGAGTAAATCGGGAATGGGATGCGCTATTGAAATGGATATAATTTGACATTACTTAACTTCTACCTCCAGCTTACTTTGTCTTGAAATAAAATTTCTTTCGACACTGACCGCAGGAATCAGATAAATTTCGTCTCTGTGTGAAATGAAAGGGCATTTCCTGTTTAATGTACCCTTTAGGTACCCGACCATTTTTATTGAACAAATTGCATCATTATATAGGAAACATTTCATTCTCACCGGTAATAAATAAATAACAAATAAACTTAATAAGTCTTAAGTTCCTTATAAATTTTAATATTTTACGATGTTTCAGTTTATTTTTAACTTTTTTTCTAGGACCAGTATTAATGGTTTTTTTTATGTTTGAACATCCGTCACTTTGGCACAAGTTTTAAACTTTTTACAATACTATTTTGTTTTCAACAAATCAGAAGTGTGTTTTTCTTTCGATCGTTATAAAATTTTTAATGAAATATTTTCGCGATAACTAATATATATCATATTTTAAAATCACTTAATGATTTTTTTATATGGGAAAAAAATATAAAATGTGGGTTGTATATTTTTGTATATAAACTGATTATATTGATTATGCATATTTTTGCAATTTCATCATGTTTGAACTTCCAAGTAAACACAGAATATCAAATCTAGTCTAAGACTAAAATAAGCCAACAAAGAAATCTTCACGTTCTGTCAACCCTCTTTGAAGAGTTAAATAATCCAAGCTGCCTTCAGTATAATCGTGAAAAAAAACAATTATCTTTTTGAGTATGGACTGGCTCTCAAATCTGGTGGCGGTGAAGTCCTATTTTACTCCGACGTACCATACTACGGTTGAGTTGGATTGACTTTGGAGCGGTTTTCCTAACTCTATCACACACACATATGTTTCGTCCTTATCAATTTTTAAGAAAAACAAAAAAAAATGTTACTTTCACTCAAATATTTTATGTTAGTTTAAGGCAACTTGTGGATATTGATAATAATTTTGAAACAAAAGCTTGTTAATTAGAATAAATTGCTTTAAAGCAATCATCATTCTGTCGTGTAACTCAGTGTTCCCCAACCGGTGGTCCGCGGCCCGGTGCCGGGCCGCAAACAGTATGCCAAATTTCAAGAAATTCGCCATGCAAAAATATTAAATATAGGATTTTTATCCACGTCCTCAATAAAATCGAAACAAAAGAATAGACTGGACGTGAATGCAGCACTTCGTCTGTCAGAGACAGCACTGCAGCCAAGAATATCCAATATTTTAGCAAAGATCAACAGCAGGTTCCGCATTACTTTGTTGCAAAAACCCCATGGTTTTTGTTCAATTTTAATTGTATCAGACAATGTTACAATTAAAATTGTTTAACTGTTATATGTATATTTGTCAATTATAGTTATATATGTCCATCTGTCACAATACTATATAAGATTTAAAAAATATTAAATAAAACAACCATTTTTATTTCAGTATTAGTGGTCCGCGAAAAAAATTTCCTTTTTTTACCGGTCCACAGGTCTCAAAAGGTTGGGGAACACTGGTGTAACTCATGACTGGACTGAACATCGTGTCATTCTCAGTTCTTCCAGAATGGAAGCGTTAGTACGACTTGCTATCCACGGAATTCATAACATCCTTCTCCAGCACCTAATTTCAAATGCGTCTATTCTGCGTCTTTCGCTTGCTCCTAAAATCCAAGTCTCCACGCCATTCATGAATATTACGAAGTAAATTTAAAGCGATAAATCCAGCAAATGTATTTAAATAAAGGTTTTAAAAAAATAAATAGAATGAGAAGTATGACGTGTTATTTTAAATATTGTAATATCTCTAATCATTTCATTTGAATTATTACGCGTATAATTTAAGATAAGTAATTGATATTTCAATTAATACTGACTCTCGAATAGAAGATCTAAATAGAGAATTACATATCCATGTATTTATATCCAGAGAATATAGCTACACGCTTGAGGCGTCCTAACGAACATATTGTGAAGCGAATTTCAGAATTCGAGTGTGGATATATTCGTAATATAGATTGTGGAACTTATTGGCGTAAATTTATGACAGTATTTGGAAATTTATTAGACATGTGAAGATAAAGAGCGCGTCGTGTGTAGGATGCCTCATCGATATTCAGAAACTTATTTCAGTGGAATAATAAAATGTTATTTGAGAAAGTATTATATTATCGGTTGTGGGAATGACTGTCATAAAATATTCATCGTATTTTTCCTAAGGAGTCGTTTTTTTTAGATAGCTCAAACATATTTATCTGCGTACTACTTTTATTCATTGTATAAACTTTTACGTGGTAGTCTTCATTTTTTATGATGTTCTTATTGTTCTTTTTGTGTCACAGGCACTATACTACTTCCGCCCAGAATTATGCTATCTGGAGATCACTAGATGTTCCACAAATCAAATTCTCTTCGGTACAAGATACCGTACTCCTCGGAAGTGTTGAATGAACTTCTCCTCACTGGAGATAAACCGAGTCGATCCATCGCGTAACATTCCCCATTTTCGCATATTGTCTTTGATTTTTCCATCTTCTGTACGAAGTCTGTAAAGAGATTTCAAAGTTCTCCAGAGCACTTCAGAGCCAGGTGGCAATTCTTCTACATGTAGAATCCCCCCCTATGGTCCGATGTTCCTCTCCACTAGTTCATTATAGCAATATTAAATGGTTGTTTCAGAGGCTAAGTGGCCCTGTGAAATGATCAGGATTTCAATTGATTTGATAGTACAGCATTGCTTCCAATGTCTTTCCAAATGTTTGGAGGAGCAATCTCGGCGAAGACGTGCACCTTATTTAGTGTGGTTGGTTTAAGGCAACCCGTGATAAGAATACATCCACCTGACCAGTGTGACATAGTCTATTCCAAACAGGGCAAGTGTATTCACCTGGCGAATACCACAAGAAAAATTAAGTTCCATGGAACTTCAGTATTTTGACACTCGCTTGCTCGCATACAAGTAGACTGGGACTCGCGTACCACTAGTGATTCGCGTTCCATAGTTTACAAACCGTTCACGTAAAAGATTTATGAAGCGTGTCGACCAGGACAAGAAACAATAGCTCAATTAATGAATATTGTCTATCCACCAAATTATTCAAATTCTCAAGTAGATAAAAACACCCGAAAATTGTTCAAAAACATCCTCACTTTATAGTCTTATTATACACTATTATCATCAATACAACCTGTGTTTTCCCCCTGCTGGATGTAGTCCTCCCCTTTTCTTTTCGGCTCAATTTTGAGGTATTTGCATTCATTGCATTCTAGAGAATCATCTAATGGCATCTATCCTTTGTGCGGTCGCCACTCTAGGAAACTTTTCGACCATCTTTTATTTTTCATTCGTGAGACATACCCTGTCAATTTTCATTTCAGCCAGGTGACTCAGTTATATCCCTCATTTTTGTCTGACTTAAAATCTATTTATTAGTTTTTTGTCTTTTAATGAGATCCCCAACATTACTCCATTTTCCTCCGCGTTTTATGCAACCTTTTGCATTATTGCTTAGTGATAGTAATTATTTCTGAGCTTAAAACTGAAAGAATGTATTGGTCAAATGCCCTGGCTCTCTGTTGCAATAGTTTGGTTATATTTTCCAGCTGATATTTTGTGGCCGAGATAAACATAATTTCTAACTCTCTCTATAGGTGAGTTCCGTCTATTTGTATTGGCATTTATACATTTCGTCACGTCATTTCCTTGTTAAGGTAGGCAGAGAGGAGAGAGCGCCAAACTTTCCAATCTCGACACACATCCTTCACCTAGTTTACATCCATATACCTTCTCATACAACTCCTACGATTTCTATGACTTCTACATTTCTTTCTTTCAAAATATCGTTAACTTGATCTAACCATACTTTCCTTGGTCTACCATGCCTTCACTCACATTTGCACTGTATATTTTTTTTGTTAGTATATCATAATTTATTATTTCAAGATGCCCAACCATATAAGAGTTCTCTTCTTTATCTTAGTCAACACATCAGCCTTAAGTTCATATTCATCCGTAATCATTTCATTCCGTATTTTATCATACATCAGCACTCCATGGATTCTTCTCAGCGCATTCATTCCTACAATATTCATTCGGCTATCATTATTAATATGTCAACGTTTCACTCCCATACATCAAAGTTGGTGCTAAAATACTATTTGGAGTGGCATACTTAAAGGATTTATAATTACTACATACTCCAAATACATTTATTAATTTTCAAATATGGATCTTTTTTATGTACTCGTATATATAGTATATATTTATTCAACCATCACATAAATCTTGAATATTTAAGTCTAAGGAATATAAATCAGTCACACCCACGTGATTCGCGGCGAGATCAAATTAATTGTTGCTTTCTGAGGAAATTCCATCAAGTTATCAATCTCCATTTACTTCATCTTGAAACTAACGTATAAAAGACCTTCTTTCACTGAATATTCTTGACATTTGGTTGATTGCTCGGTAGAAAATTTAATGGTAAAAGTCAACGAAATATTTTTCAACGAGATTTTCCTTCGTGTATTTTCAATGTGAAATATCTCCTCAGCTTGATGGTGAATTTATCAATTCTACCTCATCGACTTACTCTTAACAGTTTACTGTTGTGAATATGACATTTTAAGTTGTTATTTTATTATTATAAAAAGATTTCTTACAGTGGTTCAAGTAGTTTCAGGTCCGCTTGTCATTCCCTTCGAACGACAAGCGGATTTATTTCCTATAAACGAGGGTATAAGGTTATCTACAACTTCGATCCGTTACGACTCCATCTTGGTGGATTTGTGTCCGTATTTTTAGTCACTTTCTGATATGCTAAAAACTATTTGAGTACCTTAAATATCTTTGAAAATTTTATGAAAACCACCTCAGATGTCCATTTGATAAGACTCTTGATAAGTCTTCCAGCTCGGAGGCTGCAGGTTTGATTTTCGTTGGTCCTCTTTTTTTAAATGGGTACGAGTCTGGTTTTCACTCAATGTTTCTCTAACATATTTATGGTTGATTGACTGAGATTGTCACTATGCAACGTATTCTGCAGTTTTTACTGTACGAATACATAACAAACGTATCATGTAATATACTATACAGTATATACTACCAAATTATACAATATTATTTTACATCAAATAAAAAAAATGTGTACAAGGCAGTGTTTCCAATATTGATGGGAATTTTTAGACATGAGCTAGATGACCTGAAAAAATTGATGGTTTTAAGTAGACAGAGCGTTAATTAAGAAGAGACAGAGCGTTAATTAAATAGAGCGATAAAGGGAAGGAATTGGCTGAGGGAACCCTGTACACTGGCATGCAAACGGCAAGTGGTCGAAAGGAGTGGAAACGGATAATCGCAACATATACCACCAACATCCCATAAATCAAATGAAGAAACCGCAGATATTACTCGTATATAATGATGAAGATGGAAGATATGACTTAAAGCCCACGTTAATTCGCAAATTTTACATTAATTAGAAACTAACCCAATACTCATTAGACACAGGCATTATACAACAAAGACTATCGTTAATTACTGGTCACTTGGAAAAAACCATTATGATTTCTTGAACTACAATACATTTATCGTTTGAAGCTGATTAGTGACAGTGAGCCTTTCCTAGCGCGCTTAAAAAAATAAAAAAGGATACCAGTATGTCGAAAAGCCCGTCTAGTACTCGCACGCGCTAGAATTTTGTGAATGTTGTTGCTATTCCATGTAGTATTATTTCCAACACGTGATCACGAACTGAAAGTTACTTGCGCTTGCTTACTCCAGTGGTTCTTAACCCGAGGAATGGGTTACTGGGGCAAAATGCAATATTATCTCTCAATCACACTCTTCAACATGTCCGTATTATTAATTCGGATATATTCAGAGGTACGAGTACCATGTAAATTAATAGGAAAAAAAACCTTAAATTTCTGTAAAAAAATTAATATTAGTTTATGTTCAATTAAATGAAATGCAACCTCGTTGTTTATATGGAAAGGTAAAAATGAAATACAACCTAACTCTTATTTATATGGAATTATAAAGAATTGAAATTTACGATCAAAATGTTTATTTTTCAGCTTGCATGATAATTATGTCAGCGTCGTACTTGGCAGCAAAAGGTCAATACCCATTGTCGATGGGCCATATGAGCAAACGATCAGGGTTGATGGAACGAAGCACGTAGTATTTTCTTCAATTTCACTTCTTCACCTAGAGAATCCAGCTTTATTCTCCAGATATGTGAAGCCAATTCACATGCCGAGTTTGTAAGTATAATGTTTTGCTTCTTTTTGTTGTATTTCAAAGAGAGTCATGCTTGTATTTTCAATTAAGTTCTAATATTTGCAAAATTCTACATAGTCACTATCATTTACTTCTACGGCACATCGGCACTAGCTTCCTTATTTTAGTGTCGAATAAATCCACCTTTCGAGTTTTGAGCCATTTACTATCGCCTGTTTTCAGCTCCGGAAGATTTCCAATTGGTATTACAGCCAAGCATCGAATTAATGCATCCATACATCCATACCTGAGCGACTACAGTATGTTAGCTTTCTATGGAACAATCAGAACGCATTGTTGCATTATACTATAATACATGTCATTTTAAACAGTTTAATCTGGAGGACTCTATCATTTGAGAATTTCTTTTCCACCATGAAATCTCTATTTTATGTATTGTGTAGTTTGATTAATTTTTTCATGCATTAACCCTTTTAATCCCACGAGGCCGATTATCTGCCCCAACTTGTGTATGCGAAAAATCCCATGGGGCCGATTATCGGCCTCAAAGTTTTCATACAAGATTTTATGTTGAATGAAAAAAAATATTAATATTTTTTTATGAAATATGAAAATGACTTATTATTTTACACTCTACAGGGAGGTCTCCACAAAAAACTTTTATTTTAAAACTAAATATTAACCGAGATAAAATATAAACTACTGTTTTTTTGCCAAAAAATGCTTGGGATTTTTCGCACATTTTATGCAAAGTATGCTGGGATTAAAAGGGTTAAAGTAGTTGTCAATATTTCGGCTACTAAACAAGAGTCATCATCAGGAATCGTCTCGATATTAGTTACATATATCATGTTATTGACACAACAAGTTCTAAATATGGCGCCAGCAGATGATAAAAAATATCGACAACTACAAAATATCTAAAAGCATAGAAATATGCAGAAATGGAGTCACTGTAAAAGCTTACACACATCTCCATAATGTGAAATTGAGCAATTTGTATGTATTTTGCGCCCTTGGCGATTTCCCAAATTTGTATTGCGCCTTTCATGGCGATAAGGTTGCCGACCTCTGTTCTTGAGATATGAAATAATAATATGTATAGTATAGATCGCTTTTTGTTTATTCTCATTTATTTTTTGCAGCAATATGACAGACATCCACGAAGACAGCATTTGCCTAATATCAGCCATCAATGACATGGGCCATGCTGTATCAATTTTCCTGGAGCCTCTTCAAAGGGAGTGCGGATTAACAAAGAGATGTTTCAATTCTTTACATAATCCGACTAACTGCGAGGTAATTAAAAAATTGAGTTTTTTTATACACACCATATCTCTTATAGGATAAGCAGAAAGGAGAGATCTTCACGCCTTTCTGCCCACGAACATAGCATTTGCCTTTTTGATATCCACACATTTCACCATACATGCTCTTTTATTTATACTTCTACTGCTACACCTTCACATTCCCTTTATTAAGATTTATCTAGCTATCTCCTTCCTTAAAGTTACGTAGGGTGAAAAGAGCTGGATGGTTTAGACATGTTGAACGGATGAGTGACGAAAGACATAACAGAAAGAGGAGAACCGAAAAAGGTATGGTTGGATTAAGATAATGAACTTTTGAAATAAAGAACGGTAAGGATTAAAAAAACTGAATGAACTGTATGAGAAGATGTATAAATATAGAAGATACGAAGGAAGTATGTCATGCATACATACATACTATCACGTCATGTTCCTTTTGGAGTAGGCAGAGAGGGCAGATCTTCACACGTTTTTATTCATTCAAACAGCTTTCACCTCATCTACATCCATACATCTCGTCATACCTGATCTTCTATTTATAACGTTTCTTACCTTTTCCTGTGTTAAGATTTCCCGGAAATATCCTTCCATTTTTTCTTCGGTCTACCTACTCCTCGCTCTTCATTCATTTCAGACACGTATATCGTTTAGCAAATCTTTAACAACTCATTATTTCAATATGGCTTATAACATAAACCATCACAATATTTATTTTTTAACCATACTCATCAAAACCCGTATATATGTGAAAAGATCTTCAATGGAACACAATTTCTAGTAGGACGAGATTATATGCAGATAAGCTTTGTTTAGTGTTTAGTGACCAAGTATCACTCCATTCCCAGATATGGAGTGATATAATTATATTATTCTTTTTTTGAAAATTTTTACCATTTACTACTTATATCATAGATAGTTAAGGCAACACTGTGGAGGTTAAAAGACATTGTAATTTGTATAGTCAAACACTTTTTATTCCACCAGTTTCAAAGTTTTCGACTCATCATAGGCGCATAAACAAGACTTACAAACAAGTCTTGTTCGCGCTTCCTGGATGATGAGGTAAAAACCTTGAAACCGGTAGGGTTATGCCGTTATATAAAGTGGAATAAACAGTGTTTGCGCTTCCTGGATGATGAGGTGTGCACCTTGAAACCGGTAGGGTTATGCCGTTATATAAAGTGGAATAAACAGTGTTTGCGCTTCCTGGATGATGAGGTGTGCACCTTGAAACCGGTAGGGTTATGCCGTTATATAAAGTGGAATAAACAGTGTTTGCGCTTCCTGGATAATGAGGTGTGCACCTTGAAACCGGTAGGGTTGTGCCGTTATATAAAGTGGAATAAACAGTGTTTGCGCTTCCTGGATGATGAGGTGTGCACCTTGAAACCGGTAGGGTTATGCCGTTATATAAAGTGGAATAAACAGTGTTTGCGCTTCCTGGATGATGAGGTGTGCACCTTGAAACCGGTAGGGTTATGCCGTTATATAAAGTGGAATAAACAGTGTTTGCGCTTCCTGGATAATGAGGTGTGCACCTTGAAACCGGTAGGGTTGTGCCGTTATATAAAGTGGAATAAACAGTGTTTGCGCTTCCTGGATGATGAGGTGTGCACCTTGAAACCGGTAGGGTTATGCCGTTATATAAAGTGGAATAAACAGTGTTTGCGCTTCCTGGATGATGAGGTGTGCACCTTGAAACCGGTAGGGTTATGCCGTTATATAAAGTGGAATAAACAGTGTTTGCGCTTCCTGGATGATGAGGAGTGCACCTTGAAACCGGTAGGGTTGTGCCGTTATATAAAGTGGAATAAATAGTGTTTGACTAAACAAATTACAATTAACTACTTACTACTAAGACATTCCATTAGTGCGTAAAATGTATGGACGAAAGACACGTTTTACCTATTTTGAGATAATAAAGGAAACATTTGGCCATTTTGTATGGAAATTTCAAACGAAAATTGATCACGAAACCCCCATTTAACTTATTTGATGTATTTGCACACTCATAAATTGTTCTATCGTTTTTCAGTATTTCAAATCAACAAAAAATAGGGTGTTTGTGGTGGGGACCTTTTCCATATATGTATCATATACATATGTACGTGTAATTATATTGCTTGTTTTATTTATTTGTATATGACAAGAAATTTTATTTCTTTCCGATTGTTGATTATGCAATACCCTGTTACATACTCTCATCAACTCGATAAACAGTGACACTAAATTACATATGTATATATCACGCGAATCAACCCCCTTATACTTCATCACTCCAGATAGACCGAACACTCCATCTCATATGTTCCGCGCATAGTCACCAAAAACACGCCACACTCAAGAGTTCACACAAACCTTTGCTAAAAGTTATTCCACCTGCAGGCCCAAATATTCAAACTTCTGTCGCAATAACAACCACGCTCTGATCGACTGCCTAAATGGTTGGCCTCATTTTGCATTTATTGAATTCAGCACCCCATTGTATGTCACGCAAAATTTTATTTTCTATATTATCCAATAAAATTATATGGCCGCCCAGATGATTTCAAAACTTTTCAGGATTTTTCTTTCTTTTGTGAATTTTAAAGCGTGAATGATCAGTGAGACATATACAAGACATCGTATCAATATCGTGATGTGAGAAGCCAGCTGCGTCAAGTTGTCCATGAGTATAAACTCAAGAGCGGTTCGAGTAAGAATCAAATCGAAAAGTCATTGAGAAGTTATGTTTCATGTGAACAGTTTAGAAGTTCATTTGTTACATGTGTACAATTTACATTATTGTGAGGCTCATTGACTGTATGATTCTCAACAGTGTATCAGATTGGTATTTTTTAAGACATGTATTGAGATTGAAAATTTGGAGATCTGTTCTTTTTACCTAGCCCTAAGGGAAACAGCGTGTTGATATGTATGTATTATTCTAGCTACCACCCTCCGATAACCCATTGGTGAAAGCTGCGTGGAGTGGTATCGTGGTGTGTCACAGATCTCGCGGATGGTACCCGGCAGCCTTCTTCGTGGAACCACGAGGGGAGTGCGGTCTGAAGGGCGTACTGAGCCTCGAGGACCTAGCTTATCGACGACCGGATATTATTAGCATCATAGGTAAGTATTATTCATATCTTCTCTTCTTTCTGTCATTTTCCTTCATGAAGGTTGAATCCTAAATAAATTTGGCATCACTGTTTTTTTTTTCAGATTAGTAATGTTTCAATGTTAATATTTATAACATTTTTTTACCCAAAAAACTACCATGCTTGAAGGTTATATATAACATACTTCACTCAGAGATTTTGAGGTCGATTCCAAATTGTGGACTTAAGACGACAATAAGTCAGTTAGTTTTTCTTCATTTTGAGACCTTTTAACAACTCTTTTGTTGGTATTAAGTAATTTTCAAATGAGATTTCATACTGTACTTATATGGTACGAGTAATGAAAGCGCAAAACCACTTTTTTTAGATTTTTCAAAAGAATCATAAGCATTTAACTTAACAAACCATCAATCACCTTTACCCCATGATTTAGAGTGGTATATACGGTGTATTTTACTTTATGGCCTTGAGATATGAAGATCAGGATACGAAATAAGCTATTGAAATGTGGATCTATTGGAAATGTTCAATATTTTTTTGTTTAATCATATTTCTAACACCAACGTACTACGTCGAGTAGGTGTAGTGTAATGAGAGCTCTTCAATGCCATAAATTTTGGAAAGATTGCCTATTTAGGTCGTATATTAACAAAAGAAAAATACCACTTCCTAAAATAAATATTGCTGAACAAAATCGAAGGTCGACAAGGAATCGATAAAGGCAGTATTGAACAATAAAAAAAACTAGTGCACGACGAACCCAACATATGATAACAACAAATCAACACTACAATTTACTTAATTCATCCCTCAAGGAACCACTTCTTCACTTAACTTAAGTAGTCAAGGTTACATGAAAGTTCATATAATGCCCATATTGATTGCCCAATCGGTGAAGTCTTGTTATGCAGGAGTTGCGCGAATAATTTGTTGCAACAACTTCACTATGAAGCAAAACATTTTGCTGAATGGGCCTACAAGGGACGTATAACATGACAAGCTGAGTTAGTTCTGAACTATTGAAATATGAGCTAACAATCTTAAATATTGTTGTGAAATCAAATATTTATCTTCTATATTATTGATTCGAACAAATTCATATTATGAAAAATTGAAATTTCAGCCAATCAACTCCCTGATACCGTTCTCGCCGCACACTGTCCTGGAGTGAGATGTCATCTGGGACACTGCATCCACCCCATGAAGGTGTGTGATGGAGTGCCTGACTGCCGAAACGGAGAAGACGAAACTTCGCAGCACTGTGAAATAAAGAGAAGCATATGTCAACGAAATCCGTTCCTTGCTGAATGTGGTAAGTTTTATAAAAATGTTTTTTCTTATGGTAAACTTTGTGTATGTATACCCATCAATGGAGGATGCGATGCTGAGGTCAAAAGAGTAATTGTAATTGAGAAAAATGCTAAAAATATATGAAAAAACAGAAGTATCATTATCACAACAAAATACGTACGTATATTTATAAACGTCATTGAAACATGGACTCGATGAAAAAATCAGACATAAAATAGATGTATTTTTTTATGGTGCTTAAGGCTGGTGCGTCTGGAGAGGTCTCTCGTCGTCGCAATATTTATGAATGTCGTTGAAACATGAACTCGACGGAAAAACTAGACATAAAATAGATGTATTTGTATTATGGTGTTTAAGACTGGTGCATCTGGAGAGGTATCTCGTCGTCGCAATATTTATGAATGTCGTTGAAACATGAATTCGACGGAAAAACTAGACATACGAGTAAAATAGATGTATTTGTATTATGGTGCTTAAGGCTGGTGCGTCTGGAGAGGTCTCTCGTCGTCGCAATATTTATTAATGTCGTTGAAATATGAACTCGACAGAAAAACCAGACATAAAATAGATGTATTTATATTATGGTGTTTAAGGTTGGTGCATCTGGAGAGGTCTCTCGTCGTCGCAATGTTTATGAATGTCGTTAAAACATAAACTTGTTGCAATATTTGTTGAAGCATGAACCCAACGGAAAAGCTAAAGAAACAAAATAGATACATTTGTAATATGGTGCTTAAGACTGTTATGGTGTTGTGAATTCCATGGACGGCAAGACGTATTAATAATAATTATTATTGACGACCACCTTGACCTAGTTCGTAAGATGCCTGTCTTTCAATGTGGCGGTTGCGGGTTCGATTCCCATTAAAACCTTGATTTATTTAAAAATTATTCCAACCTGGGTAAAAAGTATTCCAATACATACATCAAAGTCGGCACTAGCACCCCACAGTGCACAAGCATTTTTGAACATTTTGAAGTGTATCGTGATAGAAAAGTTTGGCGCTCTTTTCTCTCTGCCTACCCCAACAGAGAATGGCGAGATGGTTTGTATGTATGTTTTATAAAATATGGAGTCCTATCATTTTACTTACTTTCATACTTTTACAGCTGCATGTGCGACATCACAAATAAGGTGTCTCAATGGTCGCTGCATACCTAAAGAACTATTTGCAAATGGATTTGACGACTGTGGTGATGGCAGCGACGAGCCCATAAATCCCAGCTGCTCCCATTATCTGACCCTGAGTTCCCCACACAAGATATGCGACGGGGTAACACACTGCAAAGACAAGAGCGATGAATATCCATTCTACTGCAAATGCCACGCCAAACCGAGCTACCCTTGCAAGCATACTGATATGTGTATCCCTTTTGATTCCGTGTGTGATGGAAGATTTGATTGTCCGAATAAAGATGATGAGATGTCTTGTACTGCACTTAACTCTCAAAATCCTAACAGGTAATTGTTATTTTCGATCTCCTATGAAACAATCAGTCATATATACTCGTACTTACGATTACGAGAGAATTGTTAACCATTAATTAATCCATTTCTAATAATAAATAATTTAAAAGTTTCTCCGCCTACTTTCAAAGACATTCCAGTTTTACCTAGAATGAAACAGGTATTGACTAATAAAAATTATGTATGAAATATTTTTTATCTGGAGGATCATAAAATTATGTGCATTTTTAGTTATTTTATAAAATAGCATTATTTCCTGACTTAAGGGGGTATTCTACTCTAGATGCGTAAATTTCGGGCGTTTTTTCAGACTTAATAAAAAAAACTAAAAACATTTTTCGTAAGCATTTTATACAGTTTGTTTATTGAAGGTTTGAGAATGCACAAAAAAAAATGTTGAAAAAAAAATGTAATTTAAGATGTTATCTTGTAAAAAAGTTCAAATTCAAGATGTTATCTTGTAAAAAAAAAGGGGGGGGGGTGAGCTAGTTGACACGATTGAAGCCTTTTCGTAAATTTGAAACAAAAACAATATACAGTTTATTAATAAAAAATAATGTCGTTATAGTTGGTAGCAAAAAGAAAAAAAATTTAATTCGTAAAATGGCGTTTCACGAAATAAATTTTTACCCTTTTTTTCAAATATTTAAATTTTTAAAAAGTAGTACAAAAAATTTTTTCAATTTTCCAAACTTGAGATTTTATGTCGACCAGGTCGAAAAAAGCAGTTTCGAGAAAAAAGCGTTTCAAGTTTTGAGATTATTATTAGTTATACGTGCGGCGTAATTGCTGCCTCATTTATAGCTATAACTTCGTAAATATTGAGAATTTTAAAATGTCCTTTTGAGAACATGTTCTTAAAAGTTTAAACTTTAAAAATATGCAAAAAGTATTTTTTTTTTCAAATTTCTAGAGTAGAATACCCCCTTAATCAAATCTATTATATTTCTTTTCTTTTTATGACAAATATAGAAAAACAAAATCGATAGTTTTCAAAATAATTTGTAATATTCCATATAAAAAATCACATGAAATTCATTTCTAATGCCTGCTAGACGTGATGAATATACAAATATTAGCACGTATTCGACAGAAATCTTCATTTTATTTAGAAAATTAATTACCACTGATTTTCAAATCTTGTCTAACAGCCATAAGCGTTGTTCTTGAAGTTAA
The DNA here is from genome assembly GCA_949825065.1 of Odontocerum albicorne. Taxonomy (NCBI): domain Eukaryota; kingdom Metazoa; phylum Arthropoda; class Insecta; order Trichoptera; family Odontoceridae; genus Odontocerum; species Odontocerum albicorne. Next base: position 19,956,969 of record OX463846.1, on the reverse strand, counting down.
AAAATTTAATTATCAATTTTAATAACTTAACGACTGAATTGTACTGTGTTTATTACATAACACTTGTATTCTCCAACGATTTACTTCATGTTTACTTGTACTTTTTTCAGAGTTGGTGTCGGTGAAGTCGTCGTCCAAAAACACGGGATATGGCACACGAAGTGTTTCGAAAAATCTAATTTTACGAAGCTGGAATTAGAAGCCATCTGTCGGCAACTGGGATACAGCAACGGTCATGCATTGCGAATCAATGACTCAAACCTTATTCTCAACAATCCAATCACTGAAGTTATCACCGACTCCTTCACAGATGTTACATTTAAGAATGTTGTAATTTCTATGAGAAATTCTATTTATCCTCTTGGCATTGAAAGAATACTTAGCAAGGATAAAATTTGCCACCGTTTACACGTCGAGTGTGTTGTTTAAGCCATCATTTGGATTTAACAAAATAATCTTGTGATAACCGTTTCACTTAAATTTTACAAAATAAATTTGCCTTAATTTCATAGATGACACTATACATGGGTTAAAATGCAATATGAATAGAATTTAAGATATTTTGCACCTTATTGTAAAATGTGAGGATATTTAATAAAATGTGTTTTATAAAGTACGTATTTTACTGCTAAAAAATATTGCATTTTGATACAACCAATAGCTATGTTTTTTCTCTTTATTTCAATAAAAACGTAGCTGAATCAAAAATACCAAATTATGAAAGAAAAAACATTGAGAATCACGAATAATAGATGATTGCGCATGACATCTTCGAATCTCTCTCCGTGGTTGCAGTCCTAAGACTGGTTTGCAGCAATTTCAACTCTTCTCCTCCATTCCCCCCTGTCCTGTGCGGCTCTTTTTAAATCTGTATATGTTGAGCAGCGCACGTCCACCAACAGGTCCTCCAGGTACTCTCGGCGTGGGCGTCCCTTAGAGTTTGTCCCCTCAGTCATACCCTCCATTATGGCATGCAAGAGGCCCTCTTGTCGTATTATATGACCGATCCATCTTGCACGCCTTTCGGACAGGATCCTGAGCAGGTGCCTTCCTCCTTCGATTTGTTGGAGAACCTCTTCATTTGTGATGCGGTCTCTCCAGGAAATTCCTAATAGTCTTCTATAGGACCACATCTCAAAAGCCTCTAGTCTTCGTCTATCTCTTTCGGATAGGCACCATGTCTCGCAGCCGTACATCAAGATACTCCATACTTGATGAGGAGTATTCTCAGTTTTAGGTCTATATTATTTGATTCTATTATTTTCGACCTTTTACTATTCTATTATTTTCGACCTGATGTATACGGCTGTCGACCTCGCTCTTGGACCGACCGTCGCATGTTATTTTGCTCCCGAGGTAGACAAACTCCTTGGTGTTCTTTAGTGGTTTACCCGACATCACTATTCTCATCTGGTGTTGCGCTCGGCCTACAGTCAGCAGCATTGTTTTGTCTTTATTTATCTTCATACTGTAGTTATTTTGAAGAATGCTTTCCATAGTTGTTAAGGCCTCTTGTAGTTCCTCTTCACTTTCAGCAACCATAGCAATATCGTCAGCGAACCTTATCATATCCACCTTTTGCCCGTGTATCTTTACACCTTCTCTGTGACTCATTCTCTCTCTCAAGTCGTCATCTTTGAATATGGGGAACCAAATGTGTGAATATCTATTATATATGCCTACCTAGCTAGGGAGATGGCATGATAATATTTTTGTAGTTTGTTTTGAATGGTCATTACCGATCCTTTATATATAGATATACCAAAGCAGGAAAATGTGTATTATGTATAAGTGTTTTACTTCAATCAAGCTGAGCTACAGTGTCATTGTTTTTCCCAGAATATCTCTAAACATGTTAAATGTGGGGTGGACCTTTTTGCATATATACTTAAATTTGACTGCTCATTTTAAAGTCCAGATATAGGAAACATACGAGACAGCCCTGAAAAAAGCAGTCCATGAAGAAAATTGTTCATATTTCAGAAAGTGTTAAAGAACTTCCTGCAATATCAGTAACAAAACATACCAACTACATTGTCAAAGCAAATTTTCATTTATATCCATTCAAAATACACAACGGTGTAACAATATAATTAAACCTCAAAACAAAATGGAAAAATTACTTCTGCATATTATATCAATGAAATAGTAAAAACAAATTTGGTATTTCGACTCCTATAATATTCACACATTCGTGCAGTATGTCCATGGATATTTCAATTTATTTTTCGGACCCCAGGGTCTCTACAAATTTAGAGGACCTTGGGCCAACGCCACCCTTTAGTCTTTTAGTAGATCTAGCCCTACTCATAACTGAAAGTTGTCTGGCTATGCTTTACAGCAATTTTCACTTTACAATGATTTCTGCTTTGTGACGATGCTCTGGTCCTTAACACACCATATAAGCGGGTACCACTGTATACATCATAATTTTTTTATGTGTTTACCTTATACACGTAAGAAATAATTTTATAATTTCATTTCTTACTGCTGTCGATTTAAAAAATTATTATTCCATATAAGGTCTGGAAAAAGTAACAACACTTGTAAAGCAAAAATACCAAAAGAAATATAGGGTGCGGAGCTTTTGAGCCAGAATCTAATGTGGACCCCAATACACATAGCATTAGCATAGTTAGACAGTGTATTAGCATAGTTTCATCACTGAAAATAAGTCTGACTCAAGAATTATTTGAAACAATCTCATTGAAAAGCTGTTGGGACAATGGTTCTTTTTCAAAGTAAGTTTAACATCGCTGGTTGTTATCCATTATTATAAAGCCTGAAACAACTGAACACTGGCCTCACAAATTGAATCTGATCCATAAATTGCATTAAGGAAATTTTATATGCTAAAGGTTCCATATGTTGGTTATTAAATGAATTATAGTTTTAAACGCAAATAACTGATATTTGGTTTCGATTTCAGAAAAAACATTTATTTTTAGCTTAGAATTCAAAAAAAAACCATGAAACAAAATCGAAAAGCTAAAAATTATTTTAAATATCAAAGTTTATGTTTTTTAAGATATTAACATATTAGCTAATATTTAAAAAAAAATTATCTATACCATCTCACCATTTCCTTATTGCGGTAGCAGAAATGGAATAGGTACAAAAACTTCCATATCCCCACAAACTTTATTCTCTTTTCCCACATCCATATATCTTCTCATACAGCTCCATTGGTTTCTCTCCTTTGATTTTCTTTACTTTTCCTTTTTTTTAAATATCCGTTATTTAAGTGCATATTTATTTATTACTTCAACCCATAACAGATTTTTATTATAAACTATCTGAAAAGTTTGTGTAAGGTTGTGCAAAAACATTTACTAAAAACTTGTCAATTGTTGTACTTACAGTATCTGGCGGTAATTAATACACATCGGGCTTAAGAAAGAGACTGTCGGTCATAATCGGCTAACTTCGGCTGTGTAGAGCATCGTCTCTGTCATTTATACATGTGTTCCGTCGCGATTTGTCAGTCGTTACCAGACTGGACTGTTAGTGCATCGTACGACAGAGACGACGCTTTACAAAACTGAAGTTAGCCGATTATGGCATTCACCATTCAAGAACTTCTCAACTTGAATAAGGATTAGCACATACTATCACACCATTCCCTGTCAGTGTAGGCAGAGCAGACAGAGCTCCAGACTTTCCTATCTCGACATACATCCTTCGACTCTTCTACAATATAATACAATACACCTTCAATCAAAACACCTATCACAACTTCTTCAATTTCTCTGACTTTCTACGTTACCTTCTTTCAAAATATCATTGACTTGATCCAACCATACTTTCCTTGGTCTTCCACTCACACTCTTTCCACTCACATTGGTATTATATATTTGTTTTGTGAGTCTTTCTTTTCGCATTTATTCTACATGCCCAAACAGTCTCACAGTGATCTTATTCATCTTACTCAAAACATCAACCTGAAGGTCACATTCATCTCTTATCACTTTCTTTCGTATTCTGTTATACATTGTCATCTCACTTATTCATCCCAGTGCACGCATGATTACAGCATTTATTCAGCTCCTTTCATGCTTTTCCGACATCAGCGTTTCACTCCCATACATCAAAGTTGGTACTAACATACTATTGTGGACTATCATCTTAGCAGATTTTAATACTGTCTGGTTTGAGTTTATATGCTGGAGTGCCCCATTGATTTTGTTTCCTACCGTTATTAGCGTTCGATATCCCTCTTAACTCTTCAATCATCTGAAAAAATACTACCCAAATTGCAGAATTCCTCAAGTTTTTGCAATCTTTCATTGTTCACCCATATATCAAATTTACTTTTCGTACCACACTTTTCTAGCACCAAGTCTTTGGATTTGCAACATTTCTTCGTATATATTTATCTTCACATCTCTCATACAATTTAGTTATCAAACTCTGTAATTCATTTATATTCTCTGCTATAACACTACCATGTCCATACCACATACATTCCCTTTCTTATGTCACCCATTAACCCAGAGCCATTAGTTTGCTGATTGTAGTAAATAAACTATATACAAAATTTCTGATAGAAAGAGTGAGAAGAAAGACTGATAAGAAAGTGTGGGATGCTCAGGGCGCCTTTTTTTGCGAAAAGAGGAGGCTTGAATCAGATTTTCTCAGTGTGTAGAAAAATGTACAGCAAATAATAAATAGGTATATTTTGTGTTTGGAGACTTGGAAAAGCACATGACCACTTGATAAGAGCAAGCTATAAAAAATATAGAATGAATATGGTGTTGAATATTAATGAATACATGATATTGCGTCATCCAATGCAGAAAGTGGAGCATGAATTAGAGTGAACAGTGTCTTAATATTTCAAAAGGAGTTACGCAAGGATGCGTTATATCACCCTGATTGTGTAATATTTACACAAGTTTACGTGTGATGGATAAGTATTATTACCTTATATTAATGTTTCTATAACCTAACTGATGGTGCTTAGTCAACGAGAACCTACTGGAAGATTTTTGAGTTTGAATAGACAGTAGGTGGAAACAGTTTAGGTATCTCGACAGCATTATAACCAATACTCTTAACCCTGACATGGAAATAAAATAGGAAATTTTTTTCTACGATTACACTTTATCATTAAGAAGGAAGCTTAAAAATCCAAGAAGCCTCGCAGAAGGGGTTTTCGGGAGCGAATTCATCTGGCTGAAGCCTGAAAGGAATTCTATCTGTCGATCACGATCATCAGGAGGCCCTGGTAGAGTTCTAGCAAAATATAAAGACCTTTACGCATACATTCAAAATTATTCCTATAGTACGTACAATGCATCAGTGTTTTGAGCTCATTCTAGTCTATCATTGGTCACTCATCGGTCTTTGCTCTCAACTACAGTATCACCCGAAAGTATTTAATAGTTTTATTTTCAATTTTAAAATAAATGTGTTCAAAAGTAGGATGTGGTTTTCATTTGAAAAAACAATCGAAAAATATAATAGCGATTGTGTTAGAACATTTTAGGCCATTTCACACTGATAAAAAAACATTGCATTGTGAAGTTTCAAAAGTAATCAGTGTCTATTAGTTCAATGAAACGCAAAGATAACGAAAAAAATAAGAATGGTGTGTTATGATCCCCCCAAAAAAAACATAGCTGTTTAACTAAATCAAAGATTTCTTTATGAAAATACGAGTATATCATTTTTTTAGGTTTCTTTATGTTTATACCACAATTTATTACGACTATATCCACTCTATTAATTATATTGTGTATTTTTTTATACTTTTTGATTTTTTAGAAGTTTTTATGTTTTTACCGCAATTTGTTTCACAAAAATAATAATCACTGTTTTAATTCTACTGAATTTTTTTTCTAATTTTAATGTTGTAATGTATGTTTCTTTTATGTATTGCTTTTGTTTTTTCTTTTGAAATAATTATTCCTTCCTTTTTAAATTTTTAATAAAACGTTTTAAATATGAGTAATCTTTTCTGTCTTATTATTGGGCGCATTTCTCTACTTTTGTAGAAATATTACATTACCCAAATTATGAGAAATTTTTGAGTAATTTATTAGTATTTATGTAGTTAGTGAAAGTAAAGGATATAGATAATTATAAATAAACTAAATTCCTGTAATTAATAAATAAACTATTATGGTTAATCATGTAATGGAAAATTATGGTGAATACACAACAAATAGAGCAATTACGAAAGATAGGCAGTTCCAAATCATGAAATTACATTAATATGACATAAGAATTTTCAACATAAATCACTATAATTATAAATTTCTTGTCTACACGGTTATTTTATGACGTGGTGAATTGTTCAACAAATATTTTTTAATAAAAGAGATATTTTATTTTTTAATTAGGTCCATTAAAAAATATATATATTTGCCTAAATCTACTTTTGAACCATCCTATACCTGAATGGTTTTTTTTTGCTAGAACTCTATGACACAACAGTTTTCATAAAAATATAATTGACAATTTTTTATTACAAAAAAGTATAAAATACAATATAATTGATAAAAAAAAATAGTACTTGGAGTTAATACTCCTAATAATAAAAAGTACTAATAATAAAAAGTATAAAATACAATATAATTGATAAAAAAAAATTGTATTTGGAGGCGCCGGGCATCGATCCCGGTACCTCTCACATGCTAAGCGAGCGCTCTACCATCTGAGCTACGCCCCCGGTGAGAATAACTGCCGTGTACAATATATATATTGTGTGTAAATATATATGTAAAATAAATACACTTACTATTTTTTATTAATATTTTTTTTAAATGTATATTTTATATTATAATATTAAGAAAAGGTGATTGTTACTATAAACAAAAAAATGTAAAGAAAAAATGTTTCAATGCGAAATACGTTATCATATTTTAATTCATTTGTCTACAAAGAAAGTTATCACTAACCAAGTCCTGATGAAGTTAAATTCGGGTTTTCTTTATTGTTTGTTATCTACTAATCTAAATAAAAAAAATTAAATATTATGCTAAAGTTATCGTGGACACCTATATTTTTCTGATCATTTTCTGTGCAATTGTTCAAATAAAAGTTTTAGATATATTTTAATAGATGGCAATACCTGCCTTAGTTGAACAATCGTAAACGTAAAAAATAATATAAAATAACTTAAAAATTCAGTTACACTGTGATTATACAAGACAAAAATAAAGACGTGTAATGCAAAAAAAACGTAATAATAACCGAGATTAGTGACATAGTGATAGATCATAAGACATACACATACGGTGTTTAGTTCGGTTCCCGATTATGACTAATCAAGTTGCTCAATGTGTTTTTTCTTCGTTGTTATTGACTGGAAGAAAGTAATATGCGGCTATAATATTTATTTATTTAACATGTCATTATTTAAAAATCTAATGAGCTTATTGCCAGTTGACAATCTCTTCCAACGAACTAGACAAAGTAAATAAGGGAAGCTGGGCCGCGAAGCGACCAGAATCAACCCCCTTAGTACAATTTGATTTGCCTATAATTAAAAAAATAACTAAATACTAGATTTTTGTTTTTTTTTTTTTTTTAATATAGTCTTACTTTTTTTGTTTAGGTTACCATGGAAGCGAATGGTCAGTGACGTAAACTATTACTATTGAATATACACTTTCACTTAATATACATTTCATCACACCACTTCACTTAATATACATATCATCACACCATTTCCCTGTCAGGGTTGCAGAGAAGACAGAGCACCAGACTTTCCTATCTCGACACACCATTAGCCTTTTCTATAGGCATACACCTTCTCGCACAATTTCAACGGTTTCTCTTACTTTCTACGTTTCCTTCTTTCAGAACTTCATTCACTTGATCCAACCATACTTCTTTGGTCTTCCTCTTACACATACCCACTCACATTACCACTATATATTCGTTTTGTTAGACTTTGTTCATTCATTCGTTCCACATGACCAAATCATCACAGCGTGCTCTTCTTCATCCTACTTAACACATCAGTCTTAAATTCAAATTCATTCCTTATCACTTCATTCCATATTCTGTCACACAGTATCACTATATGTGCTCTTCTCAATGCATGCATTTCTACAGCATTTATTCTCCCCTCTCAGTATGTTTCCACCTCCACGTTTCACACCCATGCATCAAAGTTGGCATCTAAATACTATTGTGGGCTATTATCTTAGCAGATTTTGATACTGTTGGTTCGAGTATATATGTTTTAAAGCCACATTTACTTTGTTTCCTATCGCTACACGTCGTTCGATATCTTTCTTAACTCTGTCATCATTTGAGAAAACTCCTCAACTTGTTCCAATTTTTCATTATTTATCCATACATCGCATTTAATTTTCCTTCCACATTTTTTTATCACAATTAGGTTGAATTTCGCAACATTAATTATCAGATCTTTCTCTTTACATATCTCATACAATTTACTTATCAAACTCTGCAATTCATTTTCGCTCTCCACCAACACAACACTATTATCTGATTTGCATACAGTAATCCCAATGCGTTCCCATTTGACATTTTTATGATGTAAATTGACTTATGTAGTTCCTTCACATATGTTTCTATATAAATATTGAACAACCAGGGTAATATAACGCGTCCTTGCTTTACCCCTTTTGAAATATCAAACCGTTCAGTCAAGGTTCCATTCATTCTAATATATGCTCTGCTTTCGGCGTATAATGACGCAATATCACGTACTATATAGTTTACATTCAACATCATATATTAATTCAATAGTTTCCGAAGTTTGCTGCTTATCACGCGGTCATATGCTTTTTTCCATGTCCACAACGACATAGTATACTTTTTTCTAATGAAATCAATAAATGTGTATTTCACTACTGAATGTTTACTTCCACTGCTAGTCGATAGTGAACCTTCTGCAATATAAACATTCATGCACAACTGTAATACTTGTACTTTAAATGCAAGACTAAAGTCTAAATGCAAGAAAAATACTACTTTATGAAGGTCGAAATATTCTCTTTAAAAAACTCTACTCTATAGGCGCCATTTCTGCATGTGTTTATCTATTAACATATTTATAATAAATTTTACGTAACTTGATAATTTCACGTTTTTTATTTGTTTACAAAAAAACTAATGCCAGAAATTAGAAACATTAAAGTATTTTTATTTATTTTAACAGTAATAACTCTGCAAAATTCATATTTACAAAATGGGTATTGTGGAGAATCCCGGCTGCTAGTGTGGTCTGGATGATGGAACTATATAGACCATGTATTTTTCGGTTGTCCTTGGCGAGATAGATTTGATTTTCTAAAAGTCGTCTCTTTGCCGCGTCCAATGAATGTTTCGTTTCTTCTTTCTTCGAGGATCTTTTCCATTTATAGATCGATTATTAAATTTTTTAAACTTAATCAGTTGAAACTTTGAATAATTATCTAGAATTGTATTTTTTTAATCGGTTTTATTATATTGACTCATATAATTTCATAATGTCTTTAATTTGGTGGCACAAAAAATCATCCTAGTTTGGGTGGATTGCCTATGTAAAAAAAGTATGCAAAATTAATGACTTATCCAATTTCAATTATGCGTAAAAAAAAGTTATTACACGCTTTAGCTTTTAACTATCCCCGGTGAAATTTGACAACCGTATTTGTTCATATAACCGCATATGATTTTTTTTAGTACGAGCTCGCTTTGTTAGCTATGATTTCTATGTTTTCCATCCGTTTTTAGTTATTCATCGAAAATAATGTATTTCAAGAATTGTTTAGTGCCTGAATACAACTTTTACTGCAACAAAACAAGATACTTATTTGTGTATCAAAAATGAGTTTTTACGAGGAAAAAATTGTGTAATCAAAAGATCTTTACAAAAAAAAAACAAGATTTGCACCAGGAATCAAAAGGCCACGGAAGACGAACATTTTAGACAAAGTTATCGATCGAACTTGTAAAAAAAACTATCTAACATATAATGCATCAATATATCAAAAAAATGTGTGCTTTTATTGAAAAAAAAATTATATTCCTTGAAAATATTTTTTCGTTTTTTTTAAATAAACTATATAATGTATTAGTGCGTTGGATCTTTTTTGCACACATAACATATGTCCAATTTACTATCCACAATGCACTGTAAATCAGATCGAATTCAAGTATGTGAAATTGAAAAATTACTATAATATTTTTCCAATGCTCACATAAATCCAACGCAGAAGGAAACATTGGGCAAATGAAGTAAAAGAAAAATTCATTACAAGACGGATCAGCCATCAACCATAAATGGTTGCGAATCAACCGACATCCAGAGACGTGCCATTAGTATGTAAGAGGCGTGCTCTGTATTCAGAAGTCTTAAAGTTTAGAGCGAGAAAAGAAACTTTATAATGGTATTGTGTTATTATTTTCTAAGGTGGAATTGAGCTATGAATTACATATTTTACTGACTTAATATTTGCACAAATATAATTTTGAGGTATGTTTATTGAATATTTCAAATAAACTGAAAATATATGTTTTAATGGGTTTAATCGTTTTGCATATATGGTATATCTCAAATCCCATTATAACGAAGTACATTGGACTGGAAAAAATATTTCGTTTTACTGAATATTGCAGAAAATATAATATTTAAAAACTATTTTAAATCAAAATAAAAAGTTGTACAAATACATTATTTTTTTTTCAAATGGTGTTATTTTGACTACTGATTTTTTTTCTTAGCAGCATTCATAATTACATTTTCAATACCGCATAATTGTTGAAAAATATTTTTGAGAACATTACTGCTACAAGATAAATAAGCCTGATTTTGTTCAATCGATTCATAGCTTTCTTAAGCAAAACGTTTATATTAATGGCATAACTCCATTTTCTTTACCATCTTCTTCACTCTCCAAAATTAAGATAACATTCGACATACTCATAGATGAATGCAAATTTTCAATAATATATTTTTCAATCAGCTCGCTCGCAATCATTAAAATATGTGTACAATATTATCGTCATCAATGTAGTCATCATAATTTACACGTGAATCAGCAACCACAGGGTTTCACATATCTCGTACTTCAATTTCCACTTCAATTTCAACTACTACCTTGATCAAAAAGTTTTAGGACCAGCCACCGTGTGGCGCTGTCAGTCACCCAATTGGAATTCTTTTTTTTGTTAGGCTACCACATCTATCATTGACACTTCCCTTCAAATTTCAGCGTCATAGCTTGATATTTGTAAAAGTTACGCTGTACTGAGTACATCTACCTTTGTGCGTGTTTTCGATTTTTTACAATTTTGAAAATGGCATCAACTGTGCATCAACGAGTTTGCATTAAATTTTGTGTGAAAAACGGATTGAGCGGTCCGCAGACCTTGGAAATGTTGAAGAAGTGTTTTTCGGTGGCACGAACGCTTCAGAAGTGGTCGTGAGTCGGTCGATGATGACGAACGCAGTGGCAGTCGAAAACATCGATAAAATCAAAGAAATGTTGGCCGAAAACCGCAAATTGACCATCAGAGACCTGGCAGAGGACTTGAGCATCGCTTATGGATCCGCTCAAGACATTTTGGTTAGTGATTTGGACCTCAGACATGTCGCTGCGAAACTGGTGCCGAAATATCTCAATTTCATGCAAAAAAAAGGACCGCGTTAAAATCGCGAAAGACATGATTTCCATGAGTTTTTGACCAAAAACAGCACGAATACTATCCAGCAGCCTTCTAATTCACCTGATCTGGCTCCCTGCGACTTTTTCCTGTTCAACCAACTTAAAAAACGTTTCGCGGAACGCGTTACAGCACCCGAAAGGATGTCATGAAAAAGTTGAAGACGGCTCTGATGGACATACCGAAAATTGAGTACCAGCGGTGTTTCGAGGATTGGATCGAGGATTGGATCGAAGATTGGGTCGAGGATTGGAGAATTGTAAGTGCGTTGCAGTCGATGGGGAGTACTTTAAAGGGGATCATATCGATTTTGATGAATAAACTTGTATTTTCGATTTTATAAATAAAGTTCTAAAACTTTTTGATCAAGGTAGTATATCATATTTTAACTGTTCGAACCATTTGGATTTCGTCGGGACTATCTTTAAGAATTGAAGTTTTATTTCAACACTCAATTTTTTTGACCCTTTGAGCTCACAAATCATGTCACATACTTATTTAACATCATTTTTTTTATTATTGTCCAGTAATAGGTTTTTGATAAGTTGATAATTGTAATGTTTTTTTACAGTTCGTATAATTACCAAATCTAAACGTTGCAGATGTGATGTTCAATTTGGAGGTAAAAATTCAACTTGAACATGTTCCATCTCACATTTTAAATTGTTGAGCAATTCTCAGCTAAAATTTTAAAAATTCTACTTTATATTTTCATTTGAGCGTCCCAATTCATTAGCCATTCGTTAAATATTGCTTATGTCAACCAACTCTGTTGGTTCGGATCCCCTCAGCGGCTATTTTTGGCCGAAAGATACTTTTTAATACTAAAAGATACTTTTTTTTAATCGAAAACATTTGCCCGAAAGATACTTTTTTTATGCCAAAAATAGTATCTTTCGGTCAAATGTTTTCGATTCAACAATAAATGTTCATTATTATGAAAATTTCGGTACTCGTTATAATGTGATTTGATCTATAAATTTGTGTTACGTAATTTAGTGATCTTAGTCCCTCCAGGAGTAGGTCAGTTCCATACCTATTAAAATGTGTCATCTTAAAAATGATCTTAAAAGTTTCAATGGAAACAGAAAAAGAAACATTTTAAGGTGTCAAGTCAAGTTCTTCCAGATCCGCTGTGAATTAAACTTAAAGCTAAGCAAAAATGTGTATTATTTTGTTTGTATTTAATTATATTATTGACACCGTTTATACGCAATTGTATAATACATAAAAAAGATGATTACAATAATTTGATCTAATACACTTCTTCATTAAAGTTCCTCTTTTCTTCGGAGTCTGGTGATCATCATAACTATCTCATTAACGATATTGTATCACAATGAAACCACTCCACTAAGTTCTTCAACCAGAAAATGTCTTCTTCCCCCACTTTTTCTGCTCTGAATTTTTGCCTGTAAAATTAGGAGGATTTAATATTTTTCTTTTCACATTATATGTTCAAAGTATTGTAGTTTAAATTAATCCGTTTGATGAAGAATAATACTTATCTATCTTTATTCATTCATTTCAAGATGTCATCATTGCGGACTTTGTCAACACATGAAACTCTCAGCATTCTTCGATAGCTCTAAGCGATACCTAAGTAATACGTAATATAGTTCATTATTTCCTCTGAAATACCTTAATCATGACTAACAAAACTTTCAAGAAGCTCAATTCTTAATTTATCCATATATTGCTAACATTAGACCACAACGTTATATATTTTTTCCACATAGGCCCATCGTATCGTCGTCGCGTCCCTGCTAACTCTGTGCGCCGTCAGTTGTCAGGTTGACGACCCGCACTACCGTTGCTCACGCTCGTTGCGCTCATACTTCCGTCAGCTGACTTATCAATACGTTTTATTTTTTATTATCCGCCAACAACTTCTTCAAAACATCGGTGACATGTTTTCGGCACTCTGACCGAAATACACACTTCCGACAACAAACAACCAGTGGCTTATCAAATTTATGAGATGACTTTTTAAGTATCTAAAATCAAAATAGAAAGCTACCGCATATCAATGAAAACAATTATAATTGATTGGTCATATTCAAAAGATGCCTGAAGATCAAGAATATGACCCTGAGTTCATTAAATCCAGTAGCCCGTAAGTAAACACTAGCAAATTAATTGTTTTATACATTCTTATCCAAAAAACAACAATAATATAGATATCTTACCCAAAACTGAAAGTAAATATGGACTTTTATACAACCAGTGGTATTATTTCAACTAATTCATTTCTGTGTGGTATCATAGAGTATCACACATTGAATTTTTGAACGCAGGAAACTGATTTTGCATCGATATTCTGGTATCACATGCTCGCCTGCGTTGGTTTGGAAATATAGGTCGCATGCCTGACTCTAGACTTCGAAGATATAACCGTTAGGTAAATTAATTGAGGATAGAAGAAAACATGGTGGGCAACATGGGAGGTATAAGGACATATTGCATTACACGCTCTGAAACATAAACTCTTTGCGCACAAAATGGCATAGAAGTGTTACCAGTTGTCAGGGACCTAATGGAGAAGAAGACGCAGATAAGCAGCAAGTGCTAAGTTCCTTAACCTATATGCATCAGGATATGCCTACCACAAAATTGGATTACATAGTCATCACCAATGGCACCAACGACACGTACCTAACACCCCCACTTTGTACTGAGCGTCACATCACGGGTAATGATATTTCATTAATTAATTATTTCAACTACATTTATTATTACTTTTAGTTTATAAAGCAACATTGTTTGATTTTTTTCAATCAACACGACTCTGCAATTCAATTTAAATATTAATATACTTTCAAATAAGGTATTGTGGATCTTCATATTTTTCTTCTTTCTTTCCAAGATCTTGGGTCTATTCATTATTAGGTAGGACTACTCTGAGAAGTGAGTTCCTAACTGACTTTCCATATCTTTGGTGGTCTTCTTGAATGTCGGTTGCCAATTGGGTTGCCATGCATAACAATCTGTGGTTTTCTGGAGTTATTCTTTATTTCCTCATAAGCACGACATTGTCTTCTCCATTGTCTTTGCCATTTGACTATTTCCTATACCTAACAAATATCTTTCCTGCAATGATTCCAAGGGTAATCAGCTTCACAACTGCTTTTGATGTTGTTTATGTTCTGGCTTTAATGTCAATTGTGATTGATCGAACACACATTTCACGTCACGTGGTTCTTCTTCCATATTACACAGCCAGACATTATGCATTAAATGTATTCTGGCTGATAAAAAAGAAAACTTACAAAGTGGGTTTTTAATAAAAAGTAGCTCATAAACGCCACTTTATAAATTCAAATGGAATGATATCTGAAAGCAAAATTAAGATAGGAATATCACTAATGAATAACAAGTATGAGCACCGGTAATGGTGCGTCTAATGTTAGAGCAGAAATCTATAATAGATTATTATCATACGAAATTATAATGAGGTAGGAGAATAAATTCAACGGGACTAGTAAAGAAAACCTCTTAACATCGTGTATTTATTCACTTAAACATTTCACTATACAATGTCGGGTTTCTTGTCAAAGAACAGTTATTGATGACGACCAGAGCAAAGCCTTGATTTGGTCATCAGTGATAATCGGTCTTCCAGAGCAAACAACAACATTCGAGTATCGTATCTCAATTGCTTATTTTTTAAACCACATTTGACACACACGTTTTTTGTGTGTGTTGCATTTTTTCTTTTGCGATAGTAAAAAAAGTATCAAGCATCGAAAAAAACAACTCATTCAATTTGGGTTAGCAATAAACGAAAAAAATGCGTTTAACGTATTGCCTTTCATTATAATATACATTCTGCATGTTTGGAATAAAGTAAACAACGGAAATTGTGTCTTAATATATCTCAGAAATGCGAATCTCCATTCTGGACAACATATCACAAAGAAGATAATATAATAAAAGACAAAATTGTAAGATAATAAGACAGGAATTATTTGACGATTGAAATGTAACAATTCCATCAGCGGTTCATAGGAGATTGACCAAGATATATCATTAGGACAAACAGAGAATTAAATATTTGATTGACGACGACCCTGCATGAAATTCCAAATTTAGTCAACAAACTTTTTGAAGCCGTGAACTCTTCAGCACAGGTCCTGTACAGTCATCGCCATTTTGGCATCGGAACCAACGGACTAACATGATATCCGTTATACACCTCGATATGGCGTTGCGGTGTCGCGATGGATCGATATTCCGTTAATACTGATATCCATTTAATTTTTTACTAATTTATTATCTTGGACGATAAATATCGGATTATGTTTTGGCTTAATTATTATATATATTTTAGCTCATTTCATATTTAAGGCATAAATTATAATTTACTCATAACAGATTATTGTCGTCTTGTATTATAGCAATGCTTCTCAACTGTAACACTCCTATAGAACTGAAATTTGATGTAGTACCCGCGTATTGCACCCAATTTCAGCGGAAGACATAACATAATTAACATTAAGCACAACGTTGATGATTATAGTCAGAGTTTCGGTCCATTGAAAGGGCACCATACTACTTAATGGAACAAGTAAAAAGGATGGGTTAAAATTGCAAATTTTATAAAGAATATACATCAATATCAAACGATAACAGGCTTCAATCAGAACAAATTTATAAGAAACCCATTGAGCAAAGATTTTATGTTTTATTACACTTTCGTCATATGCAGTACAACCTAGTTGGATTATTGCCATGTGGTAATCTCTTCCAAGCAATGAAAAATATGTTTAAAAGGCATAAAGTTAAAACCAGACTAGAACACTTAAAACATTTACTACCGACGGAAACCAAACCGACAACCCCTGGATTATACAACAGGCTTCTTACCAACTAGACCACAGAGATCGTCTGAAAAGAACCCTTAATGTGATGCAGTCTTTATCCCGATATCTCCCAAATTGAATCAGCTGTAAAAGATTTCGACCTCATATCTGGAACCGTCTGATCATTCATTTCCTCAGTAATAAGGTTATGCTATTCTCGTTCTTCTCTAAACTATATAAAAATATAATGAAGTTTGCATATCATAAGCGTCTAAAATGAAGTGAGCCACATTGTATAAACAAATTGATATTTATACCTTTGATCAATTTAATTAATCGTATGCAAATCCAATGAGAGTTGATGGATGAACTCGTGATGAATGTTAAACCAAACGATAAAAAAAAAAACAATTTTAGTAGGTCTTCACATTCGAAAAAATATATTTACTGCCGTAGCCTAGTTGGTAAGACACTTATCGTTCGCCATGGGGGTTGAGAATTCGATTCCTAATTTTTTTTTTAAAAGGAGAGTTGAAACAGATTATCACATAACAGAAACAGGTAATAAACCTGCCAGGTTGTACTGTATACGACGAAAGTGACATGCAATGCAAAAATATTGCTAAGTATGTTCGACTAATAAAATGAAAGATATGAAATACAAGGAAAATTGGTATTATTTTTTTGGCGTTTCAAAAATGTTTTCCTTTTCTTGCTTTAGGCACTAACCTTATGGATTAATTACTATGTGGCATTCTTATTAATTTCACTATACCTAAAACTGTCTCATTACTAGTTACATGGATTACCTGTGTCATATATTGCATTAAACAGTTTTAGATGGTCAACATTAATCTTTTATGTGAAGTTGATAACCTTTATTGAGATCTCACACTGTTTTGGAGACGAGGAGGTCAAGATTGATTGTAATAAATAGTCCTTACAAGGGGTCTGTAATTGATGTCATTTCTGCTATCTGTGGATAGATAATTTTTGGCATTGCTAGTTCTGTGGCATGTAATGTTCTTTTATTATATTTATTATAATCTGTAATTCAACAGTTTTAAATACATCATTATCAGATACAGAAGACATTTTAAACACTGACCAAATCTTGCGAAACAGTGATGTTCTTTGACCTAAAGCCTTTTTATCAAATATTCTTTATCCCGGATTATCTTTTATTCTTTTCAGCCAGTCAACCAAGCCCTGGTTATTTTTCAACACTCGAAATATCGTCTTGTAAGAATTATGAATCGATCTTTAATCCAAACTTCATAGAGCCAACGCCCTCTAGTCGTGCGTCGTGATTGATGTGGCACATTTGCCCTGTTCATTAGCATGATGAGTAAATGTGGTGAAATTCTCAGTATAATGAGCGCTGTGAAATAAGCGAACAATAATTTCTTCAATTTGTTCTTCTTTAACATCATCTTTCTTTCTATGTATTAAGATGATCGTGGGCTGATAAGAAAAATGTGGCTATCTAGATTTGAGCGTAACAATTACATTTATCTATTTTTGATATACGGGCTTCCTCGGGTGGAAGAGTAAAGAAAATACGGTGTAGGTTAAATTGATGATTGGAGAATTGACATAAATCAAAGAAGTATCTTGATTATTTTTTAGTGAGTAAATAGGTATATTCAAAATAAAGCATCAGAAGTGTAGCTAGGTTTTTTGACGACCTTGGCAAATTATTGATTTGGCGAAATTTTCTAAAATGTATTTAAACGAGTAATAATATATGTTAGTGGAAGGCGTATAACAGGAAGACCAAAGAAAGTATGATTAGATCAACTGAATGATATTCTGAAAGAAAAAAATGTAGAAAGTCAGATAAATCGTAGAGATTGTAAATGTGAAAGAGGCTAAGGATGTATGTCGAGTTAAGAAAGTATGTCGAGTTAAGAAAGAAATACCTCGGCAGGGAAATGGTGCAATGGTACGTATGTGTATGTATAAGTAATCTAATATGTAATAATAAAAAGTCATATTTTGAACATAAATTTATTATAGTGAAACGAGAAAGATAAATGACAATTCGTATACGTGTCAACCAATTACACGTCTTATTATGTTAACAACTCAAAGAAAATATACATAAATAAAAAATAAAAATTATAAACATTAATATATAAATTTACAGTTTGTATAGAAACTTGTTAGGTAGGAAAATACAATTATTACATAAATAAGCAGGATCGTCCCTAGTGGGATGCAGGACTGATTTAGGGCGTCCCTAGAGGGATGCAGAACATACTCGACATAGGGCTATGAAAATACTCGCAGGACCCTTAAATGAACAAGGTATAATTTTCTCATTTATTTACTGTTTAATTTACTTTCAATGTAATTGTAATTTGTACCATTAATGGTATCATAATAGCCAAAAAGTAATAGAGCATATACTAAAAATTGACTCGGATCAATGAAGAATAGAAATTGTTATCATATCAAAATGTGATGTCTCACCTTCACTTTTAAGTTTATAGATACATTCTTACCATCACGCCACTCCCCTGTCGGGATAGGCAGAAATCTGTACATGTTAACACACACGCCTCTTCTACATTCATACACCTTCTCATACAACTTTTACGATTTCTCTAACTTTCAACGTTTCCTTCTTTCAGAACTTCATTCAATTGATCCAACCATACTTTCCTTGGTTTCCTCTCCCACACATCTACTCACATATACATTATATATTTTTTATTAGTATTTCTTCATTCATTCGTTTCACATGACCAAACTATCACAGTGTGGTATTTTTCATCTTACTTATCTTAGTTTTGTATTCTATCATACATTGTCACTCCACGTACTTTTTAAAATGCACGCATTTCGACAGCATTTGTTCGACCGTCTCAGTATTTTTCCATATCTGCGTTTCACTCCCATACATCAAAGTTGCCACTAAAATACAAATGTGGACTATCATCTTAGCAGATTTTAATACTGTCCGGTTTGAAAATATAAGTTTTACTGGTCCATTGACATTGTTTCCTATCGTTATACGCCGTTCGGTGTCCCTCTTAACTATTTCATCATCAGAGAAATACTACCCAAACAGTCGAATTCCTCAAGTGGTTCCAATCTTACATTGTTAACCCATATATCAAATATATTTTTCTTTTCACACTTTTCTAGCACCAAGACTTTGGAGTTCGCAACATTCGTTCTCAAATCTTTCTCTTCGTATCCCTCATACAATTTAGTTATCAAACACTGTAATTCATTTTTATTCTCTGCTAACAATACCATGCCATCAGCATGTAGCAATCCATATACGAGTACATTCTTCTTTCAACATTCTTATACCACCCATTAACCCAGAGGCATTAGTTTGGTGAGTGTAGTAAATAAACTGAATAAAAAAGTTCTGCTAGAAAAGTGAGAAGAAAGACTCACAAGAAAGTGTGGGCTGTTCAGGACATGATTCCTATCACTTTAAACCTTCCAATATCTCTCTTATATAGTGTACATCACGGATACTTAGTTTTGTTTCTTCATTTAGGTTAAGTGGAATCCATTTCGTTGAATTTCAATAAATGCTGTTTTTTAATTTTGTCCCAGTATTAAAACTTGAAATTCTTGTTATTAAGAACTTATGTTATTGACATCCCTGGCGATTGCCTAGATGTCAGCATCTCGCTACGCTACTGTAACGCATATTTGGTTTTATTTAGTTGCATGTATATTTTTTTTTGTGTGAAATCAGTCTTGCATCTTTCCCTTCAGAATAAAACAAAAACATCACATTTATGTGAATTCCCACTCACCAGGGTATACACGGAAATGAAATCGTAAACCGGCTGACAAAACATACAACATAATGTTGTTCCTCCCCATTAAACTATTAACTTCTACCCGGAACATCACTCACTAGTTTTTTTTTTTTATCCACTTTGCACGGATTTCTCCTGTTACACAAAGAGGGTTTCCTTCTAGCGGTAGCTTATTCGTTAGGAATAAATCAAAGACCTGGGAACTGTCTAGTAACAATAAGGGAATATTCAGATTAAAATACCTACTAAATCTTGGTTCCACAAAAGAAACCTGTACAAACGTATTGTGTCTGTTATATGCAGGATAAGAATAAGCCGCTGTCTGATAGGATGTCACCTTTATAAAATCCGTCTAAAAGAAAACCCTACATGCACGTGTGAAATGGGTAAGACTCTCGACCATGTTTTCTTTGAGTGTCTTCTGCGCACCGCACACAACTTTCACTCAATTGTAAATGTCCGATCTACTCGCACTCAATTATTAATTCATTTATCGTCGCATACCTGAATTTATTGTCCTAAACTCTTGAAATATTTAGAATTACTTTTTACATATTATCATACTGCCTAGTTTCCTTCAAATTGTTATTGGCACAAATCATCCTCTTTATAATATGAAATGCCTAATTCATTAATTATAATAATAATAGTTGCATGTAAGAGTTATTCAGTCAGCAAATGCTGGAATGAATAACCGTTGTCCTTGAAAGAACGGGTAAATAATTGCACCATCGCGAATGCTCTGCCACATCGCCTTCTGAATGGTTCGTGATATCTTATGCAGGATACCTATTGTTTTCATTCGTTTGCTTATAATTATTTTTTTTTTCTCTTTACACATTTATGATTTTGACAAATTTATTTTAATTTCAACGATGTTTTGAAATGCTTCACATCACCCATTAACTCAACCCCCAGAATTGAAAATATGCTTCTTATACACTCTAGAAGAAATCTATTATTATTAATCGTCAAAGAATTTATTTTCTCCGTTTAGCTGTACAAATGTACTTGGATTTCTGACTAATTTTGCCATCGGCAAAAGCAATATTTAATGAGAACGAATATTTGATTACAACACACATAAGCTAAATTGCCGATTGATAACAGCACTTATCGTGATAATATTTAACGAATCGGCCATCAATCGTGCGATATGTCACATGTCACGCGGTGGTGAAGCTATATCGCCATGGGGCAGTGCTGAGTGGGAAAGTGAAAGTAGGTTGATTCCGTTGAGGAAAGCGACGCGAATTCCTTCCCATTAAGGGCAGGATTTATTTAAGTTTATGTACTTTAGGATGCAGTGTTAAAATCGCAAAATGTCGATGACTTGACTGCGTGGCCTAGTTGGAAAGACGCTTGACTTCTAACACGAAGGTTGCGCTGCGAGTTCATTTCCCGTTGAAACCGAGATTATTGAAGAAAAAAAATATTCTTGTCTGGATTTCACTTAAGGCCTCTTAAACCTCTTTCTGGTTGGTTGAAAGAGATTGTGGCAAGGCAATAAATCCACCAGGTTTTACTGTGTATAACGAAAGTGTAATAAGACAAATATTGCCCAACGACGGAGAAGCACAAGATTTGAGATGCACAAGTATGAAAGCTGCACAAGTATGTTGAGCTTTCCGAATTATGTGTCTCAATGCTCTGGAGTACCATAATTAAGAAAAAGAAATGTCGATGTGGAACTGGTTGAATTTTTTATATCAATAAAGGACGTATATCCTTTGCTAAGTGCTAAAATTACGAATCCTGGTTTGAATCGGCTTTTTGGCAGTAGCTGTAATAAAAACTAGCTATCGCTCAAAACTCAACGTGAAACAGAAAATAAGTATAGTTTGATTTCAATATTTAAGATACCGTGTGGTGAATAACAAGCTCACCCATCCTACTAATTGGTAAAAGAATTAGGGGGCCGTGGAAAAAAATATACATTAAGGGCACGGTGAAACAAAAAGTTTTAGAGTCACGGCACTAATTTCCAATCTTTAAACAATGAGGTTTTTTGTGAAAGATTATACATATTATCATATGTGAGAGGAGTAAAGAAACTGATGATGTATGAACTCTATTAAACTATTTCCTCAAACTAAGATAGATAACTTGAAAAAAACTTTATTTTAGAATAAAGTTATTTCCACCACTTGTGTTCCACAAAATGCGAAACCTCTCCGAGATAAATTGATTGAAAATTTTTAGCTGCAATTTTTTTTATTTTCGTTAAACAATTTAAGCTAGATCCAATGATAATATTAACTCAATTTAAGCTAGATCCAATGATAATATTAACTCAATTTAAGCTAGATCCAATGATAATATTAACTCAATTTAAGCTAGATCCAATGATAATATTAACTCAATTTAAGCTAGATCCAATTATAATATTAACTCAATTTAAGCTAGATCCAATGATAATATTAACTCAATTTAAGCTAGATCCAATGATAATATTAACTCAATTTAAGCTAGATCCAATGATAATATTAACTCAATTTAAGCTAGATCCAATGATAATATTAACTCAATTTAAGCTAGATCCAATGATAATATTAACTCAATTTAAGCTAGATCCAATTATAATATTAACTCAATTTAAGCTAGATCCAATGATAATATTAACTCAATTTAAGCTAGATCCAATTATAATATTAACTCAATTTAAGCTAGATCCAATGATAATATTAACTCAATTTAAGCTAGATCCAATGATAATATTAACTCAATTTAAGCTAGATCCAATGATAATATTAACTCAATTTAAGCTAGATCCAATTATAATATTAACTCAATTTAAGCTAGATCCAATGATAATATTAACTCAATTTAAGCTAGATCCAATGATAATATTAACTCAATTTAAGCTAGATCCAATGATAATATTAACTCAATTTAAGCTAGATCCAATGATAATATTAACTCAATTTAAGCTAGATCCAATGATAATATTAACTCAATTTCGAATTTCCGTAGATAAGAGGCTCAGTGTTAATTAACTCAAGATCTTGAACACATTCGGACTATCTCCATGGCCTAGTTCAATTTGCCAGACTTTTTATACTACCTATATAAAGTACTGAGAATTAATTGAGTAGAAAATGGTCCCAAAGAAATCCTTGGTTTAATAATTCGTAGTATTTTCTTAAAGACACTAAAGACACGCGATTGAGAGAAGATACCTTTAAGATGTGGTGCTGAAGGCAGCTTCTGTGCATTCCATGGTCAGCCGTTAAACCAAACAATCGATCATTGATGAAATCAGTATAGAAACGTGTCTCTGTGTCATGTGCCGTAGAAGAATCCTAAAATACTTTAGACATACCGTATAGCGTGGGGAAGATCGACAGCATTGAGAGATCGATTCTGAGTGGAAGTTTGAATGACAGAAGCAGATTACTAATCCGATAGAGTGATCAGGTGAAGGAACCAAAAGGTGCATTTTCCAGAAAGCTCTGTGAGCAGAAAATGGATTACTCGGCACGATAATCGTGGAAGAATGCCGTTGTCTTGATTTTCAATGTTGAGGGAACGACCCAAAAGAATACGTACTTTCTTAAAATCTTAGCTGTACCAAACTTAAACACAGCTTTTATCTTTGGAGTTTTATATGCAAAAAGGACATGAGGTAGAAAAAGACCAAGGAAAGTATGGTAGGATCAAGTGAAGGACAGTATTTCATAGTAATAGTTATTCCATAGTCCTGCTTATACGAGTAATATTATTTATAAACCTTCGTAAAGCTATTCAATATGGGTTGGACACGTTTTGCGTGTATATAACCATTTTAAAAAAGTTAATAAATCTACAATTTTCTTATTGTACTAGTATATTCGAATATATAGAATGCCAAACCCCGTGCCAAGATGGTATGATGCCTGTTTTTCAGCCCGAGAGTTACGGATCGATTTACATTCGTACATGACTTTTTACAAGTACGCTAGTTCCGGTTTTCACCTACGACCTCTGTTCATAGCTCCTCCTTCTTTACATCGTCCTTTACTGTCCATGCTGTCAGACTCTGGAATCAGTTTCCGGATGGCATAAGACTCTCGCCCTGGTTAGCTTGCTTCAAATGGCGACATACAAATATTACATCAGTGTTTCTCCATAACCCCTATTTGATTTTCATTTTCTATCTTCTGTGTACTTTTCCAATATTTAGTGACATTTGCAAATGTTTTATTTCTCTGTTTTTTTCATGGTTTTAGTATCTTTATTTTTTTTCTTTTCTCACTTTGAAAATAACTTTTTAAGTAATTGTAACTTTCACCTAGTAATTGGCACTAATCTGCAATACTCTACACTGGTTTGTTGGAAAAGATATCCGTTTAGCAATAATTTTACTATTTGTACATTTTAAAATAAAAGTTTTAATAAATAACACCTTTCTGGTTGGTTGGAAGAGATTTCCTCATGGCAATAAGCCCGGCAGGTCTTACCATATAATTACAACAAAAGTGTAACACAATTGAAAGACATGTTATAATTGAAATCTTGGCAAATGTGCAAGTATCGCAACTCAAAGGAGACACCTAAGATAAGAGAAAAGACTTAATTATTGTGTCAAACGTTCAATGTGCTACTTTCTATAATGTGGGTAATCCTATAATTTACAAAAGAGAACTTGTAACGTAGTCTCTGTACAAATATGTAACCTATATCCGTAACCGAATATTATAAAATAACCGCCGCTGCCAGTTGCGGGTAATTGGGGCGCGCTGTCCCGTTAAGTGTAAGTACATCGCACCGGCCACGGCATCGAGTCAGTCCAGATACACAGTGACTCAAAAAGCCACTTCAATGGAGAGATCGAAAAAAATTACAATAATAATCAAATCATATTATTTGAACTGATTTTATACTTAAATCAATGAACTCAGTGTCTCCTTGAAAAATTCAATTTTCTTTCTTAACATGGACCGTCACTTCGATCTGGGAACAACAGAAACCTTTTTATACTTCCGATTAAACATTTTGCGGCTCACTCGGCTCGATTTCGGAATGATCTTTCTGACTCAATCATAGGTGCCACCTCCTTATCGATATTTAAGAAAAACCTGAACAAGCATTTTTTTATATCTAAACATTCATCTTCCTTAACTCCCATACACTTCCCATCTCAATCCCTATTTCCTTTGAAAATTTTCTTTACAATTTTTGTTCGATATTTTTAAATATTGTTGAAATATTAAAAAAAATCTTTCAAGCAACAAATCCGCCAGATGTGTTTGGATGAAAGTTTGAAATAATAAGAAGGTATCATAAGTTAAGGAATATTTGACAATGGACCGAATTAAATGCAATAGTAATCTTATGCAGCACAAAATAAGATAAAACCCAGGACCTAATCAACATGGTGATTTTTGGGGCCACAATCGGGCGTAACAAGGAAATTAAAACTACTTAAAACATAAATTTGGTTTGTATTCGTTTAATAAATTGATTTCTAATTTAAACTGGTGGTTTTTATGCTTGATAATGGAACTGAATAACTTAAATATGAATCTCTCTATTAATTTATAAATACTTTCAAAGATTTCGCTCAAAAGATCAAATTATCACATATCATGTAAAAAACAATTTCAATAAAAAAATTAAAACAAGTCGATTTTCGTATCCAATACAAATCATATGAAACCTGTTGGTTTTTTTAATTATGTGCAAAATCGAATTTCAAAGTTCGTTTACCACAGAAAAAATACCTTATCTCTTCAAACATATAAATATGGCATATCTATTTTCAATATTCGAGTTTCTCGTTTTTGACAATTACGCATATCCTGTATATTTTTCTACGGGATAAAAATAATGCAACGTAAAGTTTGCGGAAAACAAACTTAATTCGTTTTTACATAATGTGGAGTTGGATTAATCGCCCATCATGCGCCTTCGAAAGGCGTGCCACAGAGTTCAAGAACATAACAAACAAATCCTCTATGTTGGGGATATATCGAACCGCTTTACAAGGCAAAGGCATATATCTAAATGGTCTCCTTCCTCAATAACAAATTTCTTATATTTGTCCAAAATAATAAAACACTGTACTGAAACATTCACATACTTACATATACACATTTTATTTCCAAGCTGCCATACACATAATTCAAACCACATCATAATCTCAACAATCACGTCAAAATTATATTCAACTTATCATCGCACCTTATACTCGTATTTACATCAGTTATTCACTCGCATGCTTACGTGGAGAACTCTAAAAGCTACTCACTTCTCGATCTCATTTTGTCAAACATCCTTCCCTTTTTACATGCATTTTTTTTATTTGAAGTCGCACTTAATGAAAAGTCAAAAAAAAATATTAAACGGAGATAATAAATTTTAAAATATAATTTATGTATAACATACGCAAATGCGTGGAAGTTCCTAATATAATGATGGTAGCCACTACCTTCCTATCCTTACACTCAACTTATATTTGTTCATTTTGTAATGTTTTTAGTATGTTAATAATAGTGGGTTCGAATCCCGATTAAGAATGCCCTTGAGAGGAGTTTACTATTTAAACGGCGCTTTATTAACTGCCCTTTTATTATTATTATTAAAATAAAAAATATATAAACATTTTTTGAGCCAGTGTGCGCCAGTCCACGGCCAAGGCGACCTTACGTAGTTAAGTGACGTTTAATAAATAATAATAAGAAGCATTTGGTTATGGCATCTCGGGCCAAAAGAGAAAACACGTCCACATACCGAGACTTGCTTGGTGGGGCTAACAGGACCCGGCCCGAGTCGAGTCGAGTCGAGCGGTCACGCCGGATTCGGTGTGTGGATGGATGGATGGACAACTGTCCGAAGTGTTGGATTTTTATGGAATTCTACCCATTATACTCGTACAAGGATTATTTAAAATTCAACATATCAAAAACAAGAAATCTCCATTACGTTATACCATAATACACATATCATCACGTCGTGTCCCTCAAGAGGTATTAGCAGAGACAACAGATATCCAAACTTTTCTATCCAAGCACACAATTTTCCGTTCCTCCACATTCATACATCTCCTTATGCATGATCTTCTATTAGTCATAATTCTCTCTATACCTTCATTCAAAATCGTTATAATATGGTACTTACTTATTTAAGGTACTTACTTACTTATTTAACACTTAATTGTATAAGCATCTGCGATGGTAGGAGGAGGTTACAGGTTCAGTTCCCGGTGGCTGGTACACAGTTTTTTATATTAAATATCAGTCTGGTTTTCACTTAGGGCCACTTTCCGGTTGATTGTAAGAGATTGCCACATGGAAGAAAGCCATCAGGTTGTCTTATAATAAATAGAACGAATACGTCATGCAATAATACAATCTGAGGGAGTTTTGTGAAGTGGCCATCTCTTCCAACCAACGGGACAAAAGAAACTAAGGGATTTTAAATTATCTAAAAAATCATTCGAAGTTTTATTTATTTGTGAACAATTCATAAACATTATAAAACATCACAATAAAAGTAAGATATTATCAATCAAAAGAAAAAGGAAGGGATGTTGGAGAGGAAAAGAATACCGGTGATTGAACAAGTAATATTACTAACTTGAATTTTCGAGTTTATATAATCGCTTTTTAAAACAAGCCAATGACGAAGCGAGTCTGGCAAAGTAAAAAAAGGAAGAATGAACAGAGAATAACAATAGACAATCTCAGCTTGAGCGTAATCTCGTCATCGTATCTTACATTGTACTCGTATATATAGTACTCGCAGTACTATCCAGCGGGATTATGTCCATATTGGGGAAATCTTCCAGCTAACTAGAACTATGATGAAAGTTTTAACACTATCCGATATATTTTTGTTAGGAATCGAATAGGAAGCTTATTGGGGAAAGACAAACGATCTTGCACTAGGAAAAGTTTATATGTAAGTAAAAAAATATACATATTTTTTTTGATATTTGCAAAGATACAACTATTGAGAGCGTGTCTATTTATTAAGTTGATAATATTACTTGCATTTTGAAAAACATCATTCGTTACACATCTTTTTAGCAATGAAAAAGGAAAAAACCAAGTGGATTTCTCGCCTTTTAAATACATAAAATAATGAGTGATGAAAGATTAATAAAAAAAATTAATATATACAAGTAATACTTGTGTAGAAGAATTTGGAAAGATCTTGAATAACGTGACATGACCAAATGAATCACGTGTTTAAAAAGTTAAGAGGGATAAGTATTTTCAATAGGAGAGTATGCATGCCAAGGTGTATGGACATGGCAGAAACGTAAGATGTATATCAGAGTAAAATGAAGTGAAGATCTCTTATCTCCATGTCTACCCAAATAGGAACATGGCATGATTGTGTTGATGATAACATATATCTATATAAATTGGAGAGTGTGATGTTTCACAATTAAATAGTATGTTATATATGAAATTTATTACTGTTTATCAATTTTTTTTCGATCCTACTAAGATCTTTATGTGACCTAGAGTTTAAAAAAAACTTTATCAGCGCAAAGAGGTTATGAACATATACAAACTGGCATTGAGGATTGAAAAATAAATCAAATAATCTGAAACGAAACTGAAAGAACGTAGGAAGATAAATTCCACTTTTCCACCGGAAATGTCTGGACCTGTTTTATAGATTAAGTCAAAATAAAATAACGTTTATGGAAATTCGTCGAACTAAGTCTAGAGGCTGTCAAAAACCTGACACATGATTGTTTTATGCTTCAATCATCTACGACAGGGGTCGGGAAAATTTTTGGTTACTACACAAAAAAAAATCTAAATCAACAAAAGCATGACAATGCTCTTAAAATGAAGACTAAACTTCTCCCGAAGTCGAGAATGAATAAAGCTTTTGCTGCAGCCACATTCAATGTAGTAAAAATAGTTAGTACTCATACAAAATTAATAAAAAGGATCTCATTTTATTCAAAACATCCTCCACCTCAGGTTTTGGAAAAATTATGAAGTTTAATTTTTGATATCATGCTGTCTTCGGAATTCAATGGATTTCTGTACTTCGTTTTCAAGTTCATATGTATAAGAGTAGAAAATCGTTGCTCACAAAAGCTGTTGCAAATGTTGACTGCATTTTTATCACTTTCACGTGTGCAATTTGAAAAGTTAACTTTTTTATTTGTATTTTTTTAGCCTTCATAAACCCCTACTTACTTTTTATTTTTAACTTATTTTTAGTAATTTGCCCCTGTTTCCTGACTAAGGATATTAAGCTAATAAAACATACTAGGTAAGTCCAGAAAGTAAGTGTACTGAATTTTTGTAGGTTACAATTTTTTTTATTTAAACAAAAAAATTACGTGGTTACCGTAGTACATATGTAAGCTATTTTTCGACATAGTCGCCATTCCTCTCAATGCAGGTGGGGAAGCGGGGTATCAACTTTTTGATGCCTTCCTCGAAGTAGTTTCCCGCCAACCCCTCCGTCCACTTCTCCACCTCCTCCTTTACCTCCTCGTCGGTTGAAAACCTTTTTCCACCCATGTGCAGCTTCAGGGAGGTAAAGAGATAGTAATCTGAAGGTGCTAGGTCAGGGGAATGCGCGGGATGGTTCAGGACATCCCATTTAAACGAGGCGAGCAGTTCCTTCGTGGCGTTGGCCGTGTGTGGTCTGGCATTGTTGTGCAGCAGGCAGACTCCCTTTGTCAGCATGCCTCTCCTCTTGTTCTGAATCGCCCTCCGCAATTTTTTTAGGGTCTCACAGTATCTTGCAGAGTTGATGGTCTCCCCTTGAGGCATATATTCAATCTGCGATCGTCACGGAGCGAGTTTTCGATTTTTTTCCACAATTTTGTCAGTCACAATTGAAGGTCTTCCGCTCCTCTGATCATCATGCACAGACGTACGACCGTTTTTAAACTCGCGACACCACTTGTACACACTCGTACGATTCATAGCTTTATCACCATATGCAGTTTTCACCTCATTATAAACCTCAACCGGAGGTTTTCCCTTCCAAACGAGATAACGGATGACGCCGCGTATTTCGCTCTTGGCGGGAGATTGGATTTACATTTTTCACGAAACGTGTTGTCGCGTCGACACTTCTCAACGTACTGACCTCGAACTGGTCTCGTTGCGGAGGGGAAGGGTCAGGCTACACGGAAGTGTAGCCAACATGTCGAAAATAAAATCCATCCGGTCGTGAGAGCCTCAGTACACTTACTTTTTGGATACGCCTCGTACATAGAGAAATTCAACAAAGTTACTCATATTCAGTAATGATCTTAAATACACCTTTCAAATCAAATCATTATCACCATCACGTCATGGCAGTATTGTGGTAAGCTGAGAAAACAGATCTCCACTTCATTCTATCCTGGCACATATCTTTCACTTATGGCACGTCCATAGTCGTCATGAATACTCTGCTATAGTATTGTTAAGACTTTTTCCTATTGTCTCTTCAAACATTTTATTTGGTCACGTGTCATTTGTTTAGATCTTTTCAAACTTTTCATACATTCTGTACTAATCGTAAAGTTTATTTTTGTGAATCTGGATTCAAAGATTTGTTTTTAAAAAACTAAAATTACTAATATATAGACTTTAATAAACTAGTAATAACAATACGTTCAGTGTGACAAGCGAAACCTGACTTTTAAGAACATAGGGTGGCACAACAAGAACTGCAACTTTAAATCAATTAAATAAACAAGTTTTTTTTAATGGTCATGTTTATTAGTATTAATGTAATGAGTGCACATGGAAATTACATGTGAAAAATTATATTGGCCAAATGGCCCCTTTGGCTCCTGTTACAGATGACGACTCTTTGAGCAAAATTTCCTAACTAACTACTCGGGTTGGATGACAAGCGTTCTACCAACAAAGCTACGCAAGCCATTATATTGATTCTTATTTACTTATTATTAGTAAAGGATATTTCAAATTTAGCGGTTTTTTTAAGTCTAATTTGTTTAATTCTTGAATAAAACACATAATTTGCTTTGATTTCAAAAAACTTTTTATTGGTCATTGAAGTATAATGTATGACATTTACACACAAAAAATAATATCCGCCAAATATCCACTTCTTGCAGCTCCACAGATGACCACTCTTTTGTCAAAAATTTCGATGACATTTTGGCATAATTGCTATTCTAACTCACCAATAACGCGAATAATTTCGTCCTTGCTCAGGAATTGATTGGGGGTCATTCTTATATACCTGGCTTTTCACGTAACCCCAGAGAAAATAGTCCAACGGTGTCAGATCACATGATCTTGGTGGACACTTAACATCACCGTTTCCGGAGATTAAAATACATAAAATAATTAAAAAATGTGCACGCGTTGTTGTATTGTATACGACTCCATTTTTATAAATGTCATTACACTTCTCAAATGTCACAAAACCCAGGCAAGTTTGTGACGCCATCTGTGTTTTATCAATTTGAAAGACTCTTTACACATCGTATTACACTTCGTTGTATACAACACAACCTGATGGGTTTAATACCATATTGGGTTTTCTTTCAACTAACCAAATATATTGTAATTTATTTATATCAAACACTTTTTATTCCACTTTTTTGTAACGGTATAACCCTACCGGTTTCAAGGCTTTCACCTCATCTTCAGGGGAGCACAAACAAGACTAAATTCTGTTCGAACTGGTACCAATATACACGCTTCAACGGTTGGGGGCTGAGGGGTGAGGGAGGCATGGGACGATTTCGGCCAAAAGCGGAGAGAATTTTGGGATATAACTGTTTACCAGATGTTCGGATCCATACTTTTTCTATCGATGATGCCAAATTCTTACATATCAGTAGTAACGGAAATAAATTGGACAGATTAGAGGCCTTAGAATTTTCTAAGTCAGTACATCGATCCGAACATCTGGTAAACAGTTATATCTCAAAAATCTCTTCGCTCTTGGCCGAAATCGTCCCATGCCTCCCTCACCCCTCAGCCCCCAACCGTTGAAGCGTGTATATCGGTACCAGTTCGAACAGAATTTAGTTTTGTTTGTGCTCCCCTGAAGATGAGGTGAACGCCTTGAAACCGGTAGGGTTATACCGTTACAAAAAAGTGGAATAAACAGTGTTTGATAAAAATAAATTACAATGTCTTTAAACCTCCACAACGTTAATGCCTTAAATATAAACAACATAACCAAATAGATATTTAGGAGGTTTTAAGCAAGAATCAAACTGGAAAGCTTTTTAAAAATCAACCCCCAGGTAGGAAAACAGGTACCTCCATGTCGCATCAACTGTTTTAACAACTAAGGCACGGCGGTCGATAGTCTACATGTTTACAAAAATAAAGTTTTAAAATTGTGTTTATATACAATATATCACATACTGATTAATGCGGAAAATGGGATGAGATAATAGACTATTTCGTATGTCATGTAACATCGTAATTAATATATTGTTCAGATCAGATGATTTTTCTATTATATTTTTTTGTGATTGACTCAATTCTATCTTAGTTTCTCATCACATCTCTTTTAACTTCTACTGTGAACAACTGGTCTTCTTCCTTTTGAGTTGGCCTTGATTGACACGAAATATTTTTTTAGATTTGTTTACGATTACTGAGCAATAAAAATGTGGTAACTGGTATCAAGTTCGCAAAACCCTTTTTTCATATTTTTAAGTTTCACTGTTACTTCCATGTCGCATCAACTGCTGCCAGTCAGCCTGCATTTTAATGTTTTCCATAAATAAAATATGAATAATATGACCACTACGACTTGTAATGGCTAGAGTTGATTGGTCCATAAAATATCGGTCCCACGCAATTGAACGCACTCATTCACCCGAAGGACGCATGCTCTCTTTCATTAATCACCACGCCAGTCACATTCCTCGACATTAAAGCGTTACTCGGAACTGGTTTACGCTAAGGATAACTTTATAAAGTTAAGGTATTCGGGTTAAAAGCATTAACTTCTTTATTTTGTCTCTTTGTAAAACGAAGGTATTCCAAGAGAAAAGACCAATTGAACGTAAATGTACAAAAAATACCCAATACACATTTAACCTGTTCTGAGATAATAGAGAAAATGTGCAGTAGCTTTGTATGAATTTAAATAGTTCTTTTAAAATGAAATTTTACAATGAAATATGCATTCAACTAGCTTGACCCAAATATAGAGTACAAATTTTAGTGGAAGCGTGGTAGAGTACAGATTCTACGAATTCTCTGGCTTTCTATTTCCTTCTCTCAAAATATCATTCACTGTATGTAATCATACTTTCGTTGGTATTCTTCTTCCATGCTTTCCACTCTCATTTGCACTGAATATTTAGATGAGTATTTCTTCATTCATTCTACATGCTCAAATCATCTTTAAGTGCTATTCTTCATCCTAGTTTATTAATCAGTCTTAAGTTTAGATTCATACCGAATGAATTCGTATTCTGTGATACATTGTCAAATTATGTATTCATATCTGTGCTAGCATTTCTAACATACAGCATTTATTAGGTTCATTTCAGTATTTTTCCATGTTCACACTCCCATAGATTTATTTTACTGAAACTGGCCAAATCCTAATCGGATTATTGAGTACTAGGGGTCAAAAACTACTTAGATAGTTAAAAAGTGTTAAAATGGATATAAAATATTATTTACGCCAAATTAACAAAAACTTGAGTCATAGATATACTCTCTCTCTCTCTCGTATTTACGAGTATGTCGCTAAATGTTAAAAACATGACAATTGAAAAGCAGGCAAATAGAAGAAAAAGCATAGACAAAAAGAAAAAGTTACTTTCTACATTGTGGTCAGCAATCTGCTGTTTATTTTGAGGTTGGTTTCAAATAATCGGAATCCACCTGAATGAGGACATGACTTCGCAACGTCAGAAGCCAGTAAATTCTTCACAGAGGTTGTAAATCCACTGATTTAATGATAAAGAAAATATTCACACAACTTATACTTCATTTACTTTCTTTCAAACTAACAATTTGACAGGATACAAAATTTTAATATTCGTATAAACGTATTCTTCGTTTGTACAATATAAACATAGTATAGTTGGAAATCAATTCAATGAATTTGCCACAGAACTAAATAATTTAGCAGCGACCTCCTTAATGTATTTGGTAAGACGCCTGTCTTCCGACCCAGTGATTGCGGGCTCGATTCCTGTTGGAACTCATTTTTTTTAAAGAATTTCAATCTGATTTTCACTTGAGGCCACTTTAATGTTGGTTGGAAAAGATTGTCACAATAATATAAACATTTTTGTCGTAGACGCAAAAATGTACATATATTTGTTGCATTCGATTTACATACGAAAATAACCTGAGCCAATATGTATTTATA
This sequence comes from Odontocerum albicorne, assembly GCA_949825065.1. NCBI lineage: Eukaryota > Metazoa > Arthropoda > Insecta > Trichoptera > Odontoceridae > Odontocerum > Odontocerum albicorne. The sequence continues at coordinate 19,922,468 of OX463846.1, read as the reverse complement.
CATTTGTGACATAATATGTTGAATGAGGAACACAATTTCAGTGTACTCGTATTCGTGATTTTTACGTGCTGCGAAAGGTTCATAAAAATTTATAAAAAAAATTAAGCTCATTCAATATTTCAAATTATAACAAAAATAACTTTGCTTAAGATGTATTCATATGAATTTATCAATGATGTGATATGTCAAATGAGAGACACAATATATGATATGTATACTCGCGCTTTTTATAAATTTCGAAAGTTTCATGAAAATTAAATAAATAGGCATTTTAAAATTTCATAAAAATTAAATTCATTCGATACGGCTCTATCAAACTATTACATAAAACTATTAAAAATCTAGGAGTGCTAATGAATAACACTCTCACATGGCGAGATCAAATAAATGAGGAAAACTGAAGGATCTTCTTCAACCTTCATTCCCTTAAGTGTTGCAAAGATTTCTGCCTACCAAAACCAAAATTTTACTCGTGCAATCTCTGCTCTTTCCGATGTTGGACTATGCGGACGTATGTTATTTGGATATTACAGAGAAACAGCTAGACAAATTACAGCGTCTTCAAAATGTTTGTCTAAGATTTATTTTTAACCTAACAAAGTACGATCATATAACTTTCATACCAGAAGGCACTGAACTGGTTGAAGGCACTTAACTGTCCCGCCACCTCCTCTTATCTCGACGAAATTTTTCAGTGTCTTTCCGATCATGGACTAGCGCTACGCTCAAACAGAGATCGTTTATTGGCCTTTCCGGTTCCCCGCTCTTCTTTTTTTTAACGTTGTACTTAATTGTCCATGTAGTGAGATTCTGAAATCAGTTATAAACCAATGTTAGACTCACTTCATCCTTGTCATGTTTTAGCCGACTTTAGCGACTTAAAAACTCCTAATTTCTAGTCAGTAATATAACGTTTTTATTCTTGATTTTTTCTTTCCTCTCCACCATCCCTTCCTTTTCCTTTGATTGATATCTCACTTTATATGAAAAGGAATGTTCGGGTGATTGTTCATCTTTGTGGGGTTTGTGGGCGTATGCTCACGTATGTGTTCGTGGGGATGGATAGTCAGTTGAATGTTTTTTTGCGACCATGTAACTTGCTTCATTTACTTTTGTCTGGTTGGTTGGAAGACATTGCCGCCTGGCAATTAGGCCGCCATATTGTATTTGCAATAAAAATTTTAAATAAATATTTCAAATTATAACACAAATAACTTTGCTTAAGATTCATTAATATATCAATGATGTGATACGTCAAATGAGAGACACACCACTGTATGTTATACTCGCACTTTTTCCATGTTCCGAAAGATTCTTGAAAATGAAATAAATAGGCATTGAAAAATCTTATAAAATATGAAGTTCATTAAATATTTCAAATTACAATTAAAATATGTTTTTATAAATATGCATTAATATATTTGTGACATGATATGTCAAATTGAAATCAAAATTTCATTAAATTTGCGCTCTTTATATAATCATGAAAATAAAATAAAAGGGCATTAAAAGTGTTGTAAAAATTAAGCACATATGGTATATCAAAATAAAAATAGTTTTGGAACAAGATTCAAAAGAAGATTTACAGAATCTTCTGTGAACATTTATTATTTTAACAAAGTGGCTTATTATTTATCAGAATACTTGAATCTCCCCTGCACAAGAGTACTTGTATGCAACGCGGTGTATAGGTCAATCTTTACTCACTTTCTATGCAAACCGAGTGGGTGTATATCTGTGCATTTGAAAACTTAATAATTTGATTAGTTTTTTTTTAAATATTCGAATAAGAAAACTCAGGATTGTATTTCTCTCAACTATGCGAACATTTTGTAAACTAAGAGTTTTTATGCGATGATAAAAAAATACAGTACCTATGCTATATGACGTCACGGAAAATATTTTTTAAATTAAAAGTTAACATCAAAAACCTGGAAATGAATATACATCTTAATATTCAAAGACAGTACAAGTATTTTTTAAAAATTAATTTTATTTATTATTACACAAGAAATAAACATAATTTGCGAAAAAACAACAGGTAATTTAATTTAGACATACATTATTTTAATGGATCTCGGTTTGTCGCCTTTCATTTGTCGTATCCCCAGTAAACTAGGCTTTTGCCTGTATCTCACTGAGATCTTCTTTCCGATTTTTTATTACACAAAAACAAAACCCCGTTGCACGTTCTCATCAACCTGACAAGCAGTGACACTCAACTACAACTGGAAACATCATGCGGAATCAAACTCTTCAAAGATCATCACTCCAGAAAGACCAAACTTGTTCATCCCATAATATACTGCACACAATCATAAGGATAAAAACAAAAACAAAAGTAAAACAAAAAATGAACCCAAAATGAAACAAAAATAAAACCAAAAATGTTCATCCCATAATATACCGCACACAATCATAAGAATAAAAATTAACACAAAAATATACAGAAACACAAATACAAAACAACAAAAATCAAAACAACAAGAAGAAACCCACACTCAAGAGCCCACACAATTTTTTCCACACGTCATTCATCCTGAAAGCCCAAATACTCAAAATCCTGTCGCAATAACAACCACGTTATTGCGACAGGATTTTATTGAGTCTGTGTAATTGTCAGAACAGAAGAGTTTAAAATTTACTTGGATATACTATTAACTCTTATATAAAAGCAACATGTCTTCACACTAAATTAATTTTTAGTAATGATGTAGATAATTGTTTAACTCTTTAAACATTGAAATTTGAAAAAACCTATTACTGTAGCCAACGTTAAAGATTCTCCGACAAACAAGAATCTAGTAAGATACTGTCGGAAATAAATGGAGAGCTAGGAATGAATGGAAGTAAATAGTTGGAGAAATAAGAAGTATAAGAAAAAGAAGAGCATATATTCAAAAAAGGTGGCATATGTCCCTTATGTCGACCCCAAAAGGAACATGGTGTGACTGTATGCACTCGTATGTGTGTGCATACATTAAACAATAAATACATAAATTGGTATTCATATTGATTATAATTAATATTTTACACAATTTTAATAACAAATCTTGTTGCAGATGGAAAGGTTTCAAATATAGGTATTAGTGTTGTTCTAAAAAAATTATAATTCAAAGACCGTGTTTATTTTATCATTACGAAATGAATGATTACATTTTAAGATCTAACAATTGATAACATTTAATGTTTTATTGGCAAAATTGCTGGGAAATAACACTTTCATGTGCTCATAATACATTGCGATTTAAGACAATTTATTTATTTTCATTTTATATGAGGTATCGACAACTTGATTTTAGTTCATTAAATAATAAAACACTAGTTGCAGCCCGTGAAATATTCACGGAAGTAAAACAAATTATACATTTTTGAAATACCGAATGGAGCAAGATCAAAATAATTTTTGTTTTGGTTCATTAATGTTTAAAGTTTAAAATAAAAATGGTACATCTTGATTGATGAATTATTTGATTCTCAAAAATTTCTTTATACACGATGTTTTGTGTATAAACATTAGTGTTTTCAAATTAAATCGTTGATAAAGTTTTCCTTGAAGGCTTGTTTCAGATATATTGACTTTAATGTTTTCGCGTTTCCAATATCTTGAAAAAACCACGTGTAATTGTCTACATTAAAAAAAAGAGCATAAGATAAATAAACACAAGTAATCATAAGGTTCAATGTAATAGGAAACAAATGAATTATTTAATGAATTACAATTCAAAATAAATTGGCATCGTCCCCTTTTAGACCGGTTCGTTCAGTATAATTTCAATCTGTTTCGAAGTATTCCTCTCTCGCTCTCTTGTATTCAAAATTCAATTCTCGTATTCTTTCTTTGGCGACAACCGTACGGGTGTTGGCCTATTTATATTATGATAATGGAATATGCAAATTCAAGTGGACTACAAGTACTGAAAATATATGTCAAGAATATTTCCTTTTAAATTGCGCCTATGGCTTTTTATTACAACTATCATTGGTTTTGCTTCCATTGTTTTTTTTTTAATCTTAATATAAAAAAATTGGAACAAAAATATAAAAATACTTCTAATATGTATGCAATAAGATAAATAAACTTACATTTTAACATAATATTCTTTTAGAACAGGCACAAAAAGAAAAGCTACTTTTATTTATTTTTTCATAATATTATTTAACAGCTGAATAGTAAATATGTTTTAAGTGTTTCGAAATTCTTTGTATTAGTTGTATACGGTCTTTCGGAGTGTTATACAGAGTGGTTTGGCTTAAGATATCCAAAAAGTTATCAAAACCGATTAATTAAAGAGGCAATAGAAATCTACAATTATCCAAACAATATAAACATAGATAACGGATTCCACCTCAAATCATCATTGTACCCCATATTCAAATCGAAGCGACAACACAATGAAAATTAACAATAACTAAATCGTTTCTACCTTTGTGCAACCCGCACGCTTCTTCTCCCGTGGTGGAACGGACCCACGCGTCTTCATTACGATATCGAACCTGGACGAACCCATGCGCTCACCTTACGGTTGAGACTCTACTATAGACCAAACGGTATCAGCGCACAGACACTGGCAAAACTGATTACAAACAAGCTCTAAAGATGAAAACAGTAACGTTTTCGAAACGTCCACAAACCAAACGTACAACACTTCGTAAGGCAAATCCCGCTGCACAGCACTCCACCGACCTTAACAGCTGAATAGTTTGTTATCGCAATCTCATTACTTATCATTAATACGAGTACCACTGAGTTCCCATAGAGGCTGGCACCCCCAGGAAGTAATATATTCCTCTTTTTTATTTGCTGCTATAATTCTTGATTAATATATTCATTTTTCGTTTCAGATTTTAGCGTTTTTATAGCAGATTACCTTAATATTGTATTGTATTTTTCCTCAATATTAAGTAATACACACCTACGAGTATCATTCAAAAACCTTTAATTTTTAGTTCCCTATAATCTTAAGTTATTAGAAGTTACATTATGTAAAGAGGGGGATTTGTGGCAATCACTATTATTAAAAGGAAAAAGGGGAATGAAAAAATATTTGGAAAATTTGTAAAAATTTCAGAAATTTTGAACATAGATTCAGGTATGTAACTATAATATAAATAAGTTGAGAATTAAGTGTGAAGAATTGATGGGACATGTTGATACCGCGGGGACATTTATAATTTAATCAAGATCATATATGTACAGGACAACGTGATCAAGGATTTCCCCTTCCATATGTAATAAAATGCGGATGTAGATCTTTCCTTAATATGAATTTTATAAAGGTGGCTTCTTATCGAACAGTGGTCGATTCTCATCTTGTATATGACAGACACAGAAAAAAGTTTTCAACCATCTGAATGTAGCTTACTTCATCTTAAGTGCTGTATATTTTTTCAATCTGCATTTTTTCCTTGTGTCCGCAATTCCTCGTTCTATCATCCATTATTTTGCCGTAAATTCCATGAAATCAATCGCAAAGTTCGAAAAACTTCCTTTTCCATTGGTGTCTGATTAATTCTTCACATTATATTTTTATTCATTTCATTATAACTTCAAAAGATAAAAATAAATAGAAGTCTCCATTCACATATGTTCATGAAACACCTCGACAAATCACTGATCACCATTTAAAGTTGAGGAAGTGCGGATGAACCAATGAACGATCGAAGATTGATGAGATTGATCTGGGCACCTGGGCACCTGAGCACCTGAGTCTGCCTGTAGGTCACTATGTGCCCGCCGGCGTACTGTTTGGCACACCTGAGCGCCGAAAGCCTGAGAACAGGTACTAGAACCAGAAGTGCTCAATCTTTTTGCAAAAACTATACATATTTCTAAATTAGATATACATACGTATGAACGTATACATGCAAAAAGAGCGCAACACGCAGAAACCTTTTTTTATTTTTAAATATTTGGTAATTATTTAATTTTTAACGGTCACAGCCTTTAAAAAAACACATTAAAATTAGAATTAAACAAAGTTCAAATGAAACAGTAATCAAACAAACTTCTTAACTTATCAAATAATAAATTAAAATTAACTATAAAATTGAAAAAACCGCAAAACTTGAACACGCTATGAAAACAAAATAAAAAACATTTACATTGTAAGTAAAAAAAAATTCAAAAGGGTATCAGATATGAAAATAATAATTGCGTTTTTTTAATTAAGGATTGCTTAATGTTTATTACTATTAATTCAAAGTTAAAATTAGAATAGTAAATAAAAATAAATGTAATATAAAAATGTTGAACTGTAAAATGTTCGCTTCTTGGTCTTTCATCTCGAAAGACGACACATGGGGCATCGATCTTCTTAAAATAAACACTTAGGTAAGAAATAAATTATCTCCATATAATATAAATTACATTATTATTGTAAAATACCAAGTATACAACACAACTATTGTAACCAACCAGAGAGTTACAGAGACCCGAATTAAAACCAGATTGATACTCTTTTAAAATAAAACGAGTGCCAATGTAAATTGAACTTGCGATCTCCGTGTCGGAAGACTCGAGTTTTACCAACTAGACCAAGGAGGTCGTTGATATTTTGCTGGACTTTTTTAACCAACAATCCTCGAATTAAATCAAACATTTTCGAATATTGTGATATATAATATATCTGAGGCCAACATGAAATTTATCACTGGTCAAGAATATATTTAAGAGGTAATGGTATAAATGTATTTATTAATTCTGATCTTTGCACTTTTCTCTTTCATGTAAATATTATACTCGTAGATCATTTAACCTTTGTTACGCGCCCCTGTCACATGCATACGCAACACTCATTCATTCCACATTCTTCGCTTTACTACGTCCCGCGTCCCGATTGATATGCAAGATAGTAGACGATGCTATTTCCATTATTTACAACCTGACCCCGCATTGTGAAATTCCTTTCTGACTAAATTTTTACATACATTACTGTACTGATTCCTAAGCATGACAACTTATTAAGCATTTGTAGAATTCACTATTGAATATTATATTATGCAATTATTGCTAGAATACTTATTAAAATTGTTTCTATTTAATTTGATTTCCTTGTGATACACAAAAGTGACCTACTTGAAGTATTCTGTTTTAGGGATGACCAACATGGTGTACGTCTAGGTGGAAGACTATCAACACTTGTCTCCGTGGTCTAGTTCATTTAAACGCTTAACTTCCACCCGTGGGTTTCGGGATTAATTTCCAACGGTACCCAAAAAACAAAAAAAAATCTAGTCCGGTTTAAGAGTTCTTCTGGCAACGATACTCGGACGTGCTAGACGTGTACGAGTATTGTTTACCTCTCCACGTGCGTTAGTATTTCCATCACGCACTATGACGAACAATGGGTAACATGCCTTATCCAGTTGTTCTTAACCAAAAGGTTGGAATATTGGGGCCAATGAAATTGTTGTCTCCGGACCTATCCGTTTCATCAATCAGGATAGGGTAAAATGGGAAGAGTGTGAAATGCCTATTTGTATGACAATAATGACAATATAACTCATTGTTTATGATAGCAAGGCATAAGCTTAATGAGGCAAGTCAGTGCCTGTTCGGTTGCCACAGCATGCTCCGGCATTTTAATTCATTTAATTATTTAGTGTCATAAAATCTACGGCAAAACTTTTACACTACTTTAAGTTTCATTTCAATAACGATCAATACGGAAATAACACAAAGAAAGTTTGTATTTTGCTCTACTTAGTATGTTCATGAAATATTTCAGCTTTATTTTAACCATGGGGTGTTTTATATGGGTACGATCTCTCTTATAATATTGGGAGAGACGCCTTACTCAATGAATATTTGGTTAGATGATACTTTATCTTAATATTTGGTGAAATCTAGGATGCTTCTTCCTGAGAATAACTTCTGGATTTGACATAGCCGCTAGAAATGTAGGATGGGGTGGAGTTAAGTATTTGGGCAGCACACACCTTACCATTTTAGTCGCCGTTAGTGAGTATCGTAAAATTTAACGAACTTGGACATTCGGATTTATGATTCATAAATCACCGCTCATATGGTGAAAGTGGTAAGAGAAATGTTTCCAGTACACCTTATCTATCTGCGAGGTAGATTAGGTAACATTCTGTGGCCATTTTTCTCACCCGATTTCGCCCCTTGAGACTTCTTCACCTGGGTTCACATGAAGGATGAAATCTGCAAACATAGACTGAACAACCGATGAACTGAAAGCTGCTATCCTATAGGAAACTATAGGAAGAGGTTTAAGACATGTGTATAAAATGAAAGTTGGTATTTAAATTAATAAATTTTTAATAAATTATTTAATTTTTATTATTATAAACAGTGTTCTTTCAGAGTGTAAAATGAATCTTGCAGAACATCTATGAAGTATTTTTTGTTTATCTTTATAAACTGGGAATTATTTCTACTGAACCTCTATAAGAGGAAAATAATGGCATCAACCCGGATAAAATCTCAAATTAGGTTTAGAAAAAATACAAAGAAATTCAATATCAAAGCACAGAAGATATATGAGGTTCATATTCGAAGCTTAATAAGATGACTTCAATCTTGAAATCTTGGTAAACTGGATTGGGGTCATCAGGTATAGTATTTTATCATTAAATTCACACAGGACTTGAATGATTAAAAACCGATTAAAGCCTATCAAGGTACTTTAAACAGCTTGCTACTTCTAGTTTTGCTTCTACTGAAGATTGAATTCGTTGGCTTGCATATCAAATTGCAGAAAATATAGCTATTTCCCATAAATTTTCAAAGGAGAAGAAAGAAGCGTGACAAATTGCTTTTCTAGAATGAAATACCAAACCTATCAGTTAGACAAGCTTAAGGTTTATGTTTTGCTAAAACTCGAGGAATATATGTGATCTGTCCAAGTCAAACTTGTTTCATGAGCCTTATACGATTTATAACTTAAGGAACATTTGAAGACAATCATTGTTGGGAAGTCGTGTTGTATCAGTAACATATTTCGTGTAGTTAATATAAAATATTGTTTTCATTGATAAAGTTACTTATAAAATGATTTTTAGTAAAATAAATAAAATACTTATTTTTTATTTCGTATTCACTGCTGGATTTTTTTAATTCACTGTCAGTTCCAAAGAAAACCATCTTCCTCGTCTGGTGAAGATTTACTAACGAGGAAGACAGAGCCCTTTAAAACTGGTAGTGAGCTCAAATAAAACAATGGTAAATACAAAATAAGGAATAAGTGTATTATTTATTTTATTAAAAATTCGTAAACATGATATCACAAAGTGAAACAAACGTACTCGTATTTTCTAAGATTTAAGAATTCCTCATAATACTTGATCTATGGTACATTTGAACTTTCCACAATTTATGAATTATTCTTTAACACTTGAGCTTTGTAGAAGAAGTGTATCTTCCATAAACATTTACTACCTTTTTTGTATGTTCTTACTATTTTATCTGTCACCATAAAATAAGCAAATCGACTTAAATATAATACATGATATAAATTTAACATTCCTACTATTGTGTTACGATCTAAAACAATAATTAATATTTATGGATATATCATCATCATAACCATCCCCTCGAGACCATATTGAGGCAGAGAGAAGAGATCTCCACTTTGTTCGATTCTGGCATACATATTTCCCTTCAATCACGGGCATATATGATATATACACGTATACACCTTATCATACATACTTTCCAATTATAGTGGTTTGTACACTTCCTTTTTTTTTAATTTATTTATTTGGTTGTACCACATTTCTCAAGGTCTTTACAAACCTCTCGTTCCTTATATTCTACTTATAGATTATTATAAATACATGTCGCAAAAAAAATATTTACAATTTTAATGATTATAGTCTGTATTTATTAGCACACAGTTCCCTTTCACATTCACAATAAACTAAATAAATGTATTTTTTTATACTTAGTGGATACATTTTTTGCGACACTATATATCATTATTCATTATTTCTACATGATCAAACCATCTCAATACTTTTTTTCTTTATCTTAAACATAGCATGTCCTTTCAATCCGGATTCTTTCATAATATCCTCATTCCTTATTCTATGATATCAAATGTTTCTCAACACATTTTGCGCAATGCTGTCATTTCAAACTCATTTATATTACTCGTACTTCAATTTTTTTTAATTCCAAGTTTTCTAACAATAAAACAGTTTTATTTGAATGTGGATTATATTGTTTATCTGCCAAAGGATACAATTATTTTTTATGAAAATAAATCTTCCTGAGAACGAGTTCCCATAACCTTGTTTTCTCTCGTGATTCAAACCAAAGAAAATTTTATTAATCTCGTAGATACTATTCTTGACAATTTAACATGTTTCACTTTATCAGTTTCCTGTAAAATGTGACGATTACTAACGATGCCATTATACGAGTAAGGGCCGCTAACCGTGAAAGCTTCCACATAACATACCTCTGACACCGTCAGTAATCCGCCTCAATCATCGTGTCGTTTACAACTTTTCATAGATTTAACATGATATTTATTAACCCTCTGGATGGCTGGTGGCATTCCTCTAGTTTTTTGTTTATTTTTTTTATTTTTACATAGTTTTCTTCGTGGGGTCACGGGGGAAGAAGAATGCAACCTTTATCTTTTCCAGGTAGTATTTTTTGATACTCTGTAAGAGTCAAATAAGACTCCAGGATGAGTCATCCTTAGGGTTTCTTCCAGACCTTGGGGTCGTTGGGTTAATACCCCAACGCCTTTAAAATAAACTATTAGTGACATAGATTATACAAGTATCTGATGATGAGGTTAAAACCTTGAAACCGGTAGGGTTATACCGTTATATTAAGTGGACTAAACAATGTTTTATCAAACAAATTATAATGTATTTAAACGTCTACATTGTTAATGCCTTAACTATAAATGATATGTTATACTTATAGAGTATATATATATATATATATATATATATATATATATATATATATATATATATATATATATATATATATATATATATATATATATATATATATATATATATATATATATATATATATATATATATATATATATATATTAGGTCCTTACAT
>OX463846.1:19719846-19904846 GCA_949825065.1 Odontocerum albicorne | reverse complement strand
CTCTCTAATGCGCTTTCATCACGTCAGGAAATTCAATCTACAGCTCTGCACAATCAGAATAATATAAAATTGTTCAAATTTATTTGGTCCATCGTCGTCGTCGTTGCTGGACCTCGTAGTCAAGGATCCCTTAGTCATTTCAGCGTCAATTCTGTTGAAAAGCAAAGCCGTGCCGTGGATTTTTTTTAGTAACCTGTTGCACACCAACAAACTCACCGGCCACACCTCTATACTGGATCCAATAACACATCGAAGTGAGACGGTCGGAGTCTATCAACATGTTTTTTTCTTCTCTTTTTTGAAAGAATAGATGTGACCTAAGTCAAAGGTAACCGTATACTCGCGAACACTTGGTGGAAAAAATGTCCGCGTCATTCGAAATGAGTAGCACATCGCTGAATTTGAACCGTCAGTCATACGCTTCATTTGGTTCACCATACGAGTATACTACAATATATATGGTATATTGACTTACGTCGAACTTTCACTGTGTTAATTTCTTATCCGTTGTATTTAGTCTTTTACAGATTTTTTATTATATTTGGTCAATATGGCCACAGCATCCAACGAACACATGATAATATCCAAGTAATTATATGATTCATACTACGATTGATGCTAGATTGCATCTCAACTTTTTTGTAAACCTTCTCTAAAAATAACTATCATTTTATTTTCGGTTGATAGTGATAAAACTTCCTGTCGTTATTTTGTCTAACAGTTTATCATGGTCACTAATTATGAGCAAAAATATGGAGCAATGCTGTGTAATTAATTCGGTCGGGTCATACTTTCAAATTTACTGTAATTGTTTAAATCGTTTTAATTTCAATGTCAATGACTTTGTCTTTATTTTTGGTGTAGTTCAACAACAAATAGCATTTCTTACATAAACACGAATTGGTCAACATTTGTTCAACAATTATTCAATTGATTTATTTGATGGATCATTTTTATATTAAATTTTGTACAAACGCTAGATTTTCTATTATAGTTTTTCGAACAGTTTTTAAAAGTGGTAGATATTTTGAACCTCCTCCTATCAATTTTCAAATAATACAGATTAATCCTCAAATAATACAGATTAATACTCAAATAATACAGATTCAATAAATACATCAAAATTATTTCTTCCTCTTTATTTGTTATACTTTTTATCAAAATAAGAAAAACCTTTTGTTTTCTAGTATTCTATAAGTATTATATAACATATTAACATTTTAATTTACTTAGCCTATACGACAAACTTACATAAACAGATAACAAATTTTAGTAGTGGCATCATTATGTATTAAATTCAACGTTTTTAAGTAGTCAAGATTTCTTGTTATATATAAATCATAAAATAAATTCACGCTGAATACTAAAAACGCGTGCTTTTTGTGTTTTTTTATCAACTATCATTTTAAAAACTCTATTACAATAATTCATCTAACATTGCGTTTGAGCGTTAGAATGGAATTATTTAGAATTGGGTACATTTTTTGCTTTACTTAATATATCTTTTAGCTGATACAAATTTTACTAAATATTTAAAATAAATACGAAATTGTTTATCCATAATTTTTAATCAATAATTCATTACTTAAATGAATTACGTTTTTTTGTGTATTTCTTAATGTACGGCTAAAATCTTCAAATAATGCTTTAGGTAAAGTGAAACCGATTTAAGATATTGCGTGTGTAATTCACGATACTTATGGATCTAATTACAAATAAACTCGTATTCGTGGGAATCTCCATAAATGTCGCAAAAAGTTCTACAATGCCACTTAAACACCCAGGGCCGAGATTGGAGGAGAAATTGACAAACTCCTCCAGTTCAGAAATTAAAGTGTGCCACTAACAAACAATACAGTGTGATGAGGAAACTGTTTTTGGGAGAGATAATTTTTTATTTTATTACTTAATAACTATTACACATCTCGATTGCCATTGAATTGAAACATTTCTGTGACAAATTTATCAACATAAATGTGACAGTCTTCAGTATTGTGGTACAATTCATACGATATAAACCTGCCAACAATAGTTTAATTCTCAAGAAGATCGAGAGATGGTAATAGAACATACATTTAAATAACTTTTTTTATATTCAGTTTTCGATCATATTAAACAACGAGTAGCTTAGTTTAAAAATAACATGTTATCACCCAATAAACGTTTGTCGTTCAATGGTGGATTACGATAGAACCATTTTTTATTTCAAAACTGGACTATTTTGTAGGGTAGACATACAGATTTTTACTGCAACATTTTTTTGCAATTTTGGTTGACCTTAAAACTGGATAATGTTACCAATAAATTTGACATAGTATTTTTTTCACGTAATTTTTAATGAACACTATCATAAATTAATCAATAATATCACGAGCCTACAATCAAACATTTTCAAATTAACGTTGTCAACCAAGTATTTCACACTATTTTGTGCATTCATGTATTTTGTTCATTAAATAATGTTATTTCCAATCCTTTAAAGGAAAAATCTTGCTTAGTCTAATTAGTTGATCTTACGATATATTGTAGATAAAATTTGAATTTTTGCAATATGTTCGGTACATATTTTAATGTCAGTCTGTGATAATCACGTATTTGTGGGAATGAACACGATAATCAGCGTGTGTACCCGCAGTTAATACTTAGACAACAATGTTCGAGGTACTGGCACTGGCACTGGCACTGGCACTGGCACTGGCACTGGCACTGGTACTGACACTCACTTCAGCAGACACTCCACTCGATGTAACTCCGTACCTTACTCCATAGAACAGAACAGGCTATGGGAAAACAATGCCATTATGTGCACCGGCAGTAACGTTGTGTAAGCAAGTGTGTGAAAAGTCCGAAAATTATTTCATTACCTTAATTGAATTGACAAATAGTATCACTATTATTCTCATTAACTTAAGACAGCCAATTAAATAATTGTTACACAAATTTTTAAATAGGCGATAGATTAAATGTGTTAGGAAACATTGATTGTTCTAAGCCGAAATTGTGATGAAAAATATAAAAAGAAGTGTTAGTTAACTGATTATCTGGTGCAGATAACACAATTATTGTGTTTATATCTAGGTTATCTTTTTGTTTCTATTTCAATACGAATTGATTTGATTATTGACTTACTATACTCATATTAAATATTAGTGAAATTCTAAAACGTGTGAAATATTTTTTTACTACGTTTTGCTTTCAACGTTACTGTAATAAATCTGTGGGTAATGTTCACAGATTTATTACAGTAACGAATCCAAACGATAAACACTCAATAAGTATTCTGTGTCTCACTATGATTAGTTGTTTTGAAATAATATTGTTAATCAATATCAATTTTAACCACTAACAAACAAAATAAATACAGGCACTTTAAAATGTATTCAAGAATTATAATATATTGAATAAAATGATCGAATTTACACTTTTTCTAACTAATAGGTATTTTTACAATGATTACAATTTATATTCACAAAAGTACTATGAAGACGATATTATTCATATCTTGGAAATTCCAAATAAACATGTTTTAAAAATTCTCATAAAATTTTTTTGGTTTTATTGATTTACACTGGGGTTATCTATGGCTTCTCAAAACGAATTTTTGTCCCAGAATTAATATTTTTAAAAACCAGTTCGAATTAAAATGAAATATTAAGTGTTATTAAAAATAAAGTTTATAAAAAAATTTACCTTATGTTTCAAGTCATGGATATTTTGATACAACATTTTATTGGACATTTCCGTTGCGAATATTTCCTAGCATACGTGTATTTTATATACTTTATGTGTATTTTTTCATATTTAATAGTAACAACTCGAAGCGAGATTTGTAATTTTTAACTTTCATATATTTCCAGAATTCGTAATACTTAAACCATTTCACAAACTCGAGTAGTATTTTAATATCAATTTGATTCTGTAGTAATCCTGTTTCTATTTACGGGATTTTCACGTGCCCCTTATATGAAATTACACCATAACATCTTTAAATTTAATGTTTTATTATTACGAATCTTTTTTATCTTTCATTACATTTCTTTTATCGAAATTCACCCCAAAATCGGTTAAATATTTGATATTATTTTCTTTACTTACTGAATATACGTTAAACTTTTTACAACGATAAAGCATGGCAACCATTATTAAAAGTTTTACGCATGGTTTCATTTTCACGTTTAACTTGCAGAATTCTACTCAGGAAATATTTTATCTGAAAAGAAGTTTTAACACGTAGCATTTTCACAACTAGGACGATGATTTTGGCAGCAAGAGCTCACGAGGAATGCGGTATTTCTACCTACTTAGTACCGCCTGGTCACACTCGCGAATGTAATATTTGCATATTCATTATGTAGGTTTTTAGGTATTCGCAACCGACACCGAGATGCGACCAAAATATTTTATTTCGTTTACACACATTAATTAATTTTTAATCAATATCTTAACAAAACTAGTTATTTTCTGTACATAATCACAATAAATTAACATTTTTCTTCTGAAGAGAACAAAAAAATCACATTTAGTATTTGAACCTAAATTTGAAAAAAAAAACTAATCTTTTAATAGTCTTTCGAAAGGAAGAAACGTGTTTAGTACGAGTATACGGAAATTATTCATTTGATTCCAGTGAACATCTATCTTATTATTTAGACAATAGTGCACGGCTGTATTTAAAACGACGACATATGAAGAGAAATGGGGATCATTCAAAGATGTTATTTTTCCAGTGCAACTTTGTCAATTTTATTTAACTGGTATAAAAATAATTTTGGGAACGCATATATCAAACTTACTTGGAAGTCCAATAAAGACCTTAATATATAATAGTATATATTGCATATGTTTGTTACAATATGTTACATTAGCATTTTATTAATATAATACATTTGATTTTTTTTAAATATTTATCCTTCATTTCACTGTTTTTTTTTTGTTACAGGAATCGACAATGCTGATAAGGCACAAGGCGACCCTAGTGGTCGCCTCCGTCTTCTTTTTAGGATTACTAGACTTAACCAATTCAGAGGTAAATGGCATTTTTTTCTTACTTTTTCCTAATTGTAGATTTGCAGACAAAAGCTAAAAGTATTTCGAGCTTATCATTAGCAAGATGATTAGCTTTGAATGCATACTCGTTTGTTACAACAAGCGCATGCACAAGATTCAAGAAATATAACATTTAAACGGAAAACTTCACCACTGATTGAGTGTAAACATTTAAAATTGGAAACTTACTTACCTTTTGGAATTCCTAAATTAAAGTAATTTAATATAAGTAAGTCATTAATTCCTTTGGTATTCCTTCAACATATCCAAATTGGTTATGCGGACATGTTGATAGTGATAGATGTGGACGGGAGGAAACATTGTTTTTGATCCTACTAATCGAGCTTTCGGATTAAGAACCACTGAAGTAGATGCGTAAATCATAGTTCATCATCATATGTGTTGGAAATTCAACCGCAAGGGTGTAATTTCACGAACGAACTCTTTAACCAGACTAGTGCCCTATTTTATTTTTTACTACCATCGGGAATTGAACTTACAATCTCTCGATGGATGACAAGTGTCTTACCAACTAAGCCATGGATGTCGTCATAAGCCACTTAAATATACTAAGTAGATATAACTAAGATATTATATTATAGATGAGTAAATTTACTATGTCAAAATCATATTTATAAATTAAAGCATATAAATTTTAAAAAGAATCTTAGATATCTAAAATAGAAGTTAAGTTAAATTTTCTTTTAAAAAGATTTAATGTAGTGCAAATAAAAAGAAGTTTTTCAACTTTTCACAAGTTTTAATACCGACATAAATCTTACAATTAATACCTGATTTATAATTTATAGCAGTTCAATCAAATTAACGTTTAATCGTTGGATATAAAAGAAGATTTATGACATATTTTTTCAACTTGTTTTTGTGTATTTTCAGTAGACTTGGGATTTCCGCTAAAGTTTTAATATAAATTGTATTGTATGAACGATATCACTTAATTTATGACATATAACAGTTTGTAAAAATATGTAATAAGTAAAAGTAAAATCTTGTAAACATCGCCATTATTTTACGGTTTCGACAACTTTATTGGATAATAACTTTAATTTAAATGATAATTTCTAAACTAATTTAATTTCTTTATTAACTCATAAAACCTTTTATCTATCCTTAATATTTTCCATACATATCACGCTATGTATCATATGTACTTTACTGGGCTGGCAGAAACAACAGATCTCGAAACTTTTCCATCCAAGCATATTACTTTCGCTTTCTCCACATTCATACATTTTGTCAAGCACAATCTTCTATTATTAATAGTTTTCACTATTAATAATAGAAGATTGTGGTTTTCTTTCAAAATCTGATTAATTTGATCCAGGGTTTTTTTCTTGGTCTACTTCCTATACGCACACCGTGCACTTCTGACTTGAATACTCGCAAAGACATTCTTTCCACATGTCTCAAACTATCCTAAAGCTCCTTTCTTCCTTTTTTCTTAAAACACCCATGTTAGTTCATTTCTGATGTCTTCATTCCTTCTTTTTCATAATCGCCTGAATATTTTCAATGGTGAAATATTTTATATTTTTATGTAACAATACAAGAGTAACATACTTCACTGAATTTGTTGTACGCATACTAAGTTTTACTGGCATATTTGAACATTTATCCTGAATAAGAAAGTTTAAAAAAATCATTTTTTTTGCTACAATATTTAACAATATGCATGTTTCAAAAGTTTATCACCTTATCAACTTTATAATATATATATATATATATATATATATATATATATATAGTATGTTAATTCTTGTCGGAGAACCCAAAGGCATTCTCAACACAGGAGAATGTCTTGCAGGCATGGCCTTGAATGACTAAATATTACGTGACTTGAGGGGACTGTTGAATCGATTTCAATATGTTTTACCAAGAGTTAAATTCTTTGTTAATTCATCCATAAAAATATGTTTTTTTAACATAAAAATTATTCAGATATGAATTTGAATGAGTCATCAAACCGACTTATTAGATCTTGGCCCATTCAAGCACGGATATAAGAAATACTCCATGTTGAATATTCCAAGTTGACTTAAGTTTAAATGTCAAGGCTACATGTTTGTGCCTAGATAAAATATAGAGAAAACTTTGTTTCTTTGACCACTTCGTTTTAAACTGTAATCTTATGATACTTAGTGAATACTTACAGAGAATGATTAGTGAATACTTAAAATGATATAAGACAAATAATGTATTAAGCATTTAAAAGTTTTTTTTTAATGTAGAATACTGGACTATTTATGTAAAGAAAATAATTAATAAAAAATAGACTTTTGTAGTGAATAACATTTTCTATAATAGAGTTAATTCTAAAATAAAGTTTACGTTACATTGTAAAAATGGTCGAACATTTTTATAATGTACTTAACGTTTTCTGAGCTTGTAGCAAAAGATAAGTAGTAATTTCAACTGGAAGTTTTCAGTAAAATCGAGACCACACCATTTCACAATTGGAAGTAGGCAAAGGTGATAGAGTACATTTTTTTCCTTTCACGGCTAGCTTCTTTCACCTCCTCCACATCCATACTTCTGATACAGTTACGCCTGTTTATTTTATTTCTTACCTTTCCTTCTTTCAAAATTTCATTCACTTGGACCAGCCATAATTCTCTCGGTCGTCTTCTACTACGATTCCCACTTATCCTTGCATAATAAATTAGTGTTTCGTCATGCACCCGTTTAACATGTTCAAGCCAACTCAACGTTTCACCCTACTTAACACATCAATATTTAGCACACATACCTCCTTAATCCACTCTAAATATTATAGTTATCAAAAATAAACACCTTTTTATTCCACTAATAATTTCAAGCAGTTTATAGTTAAATATTCTAATATTAATTTTCACTTAGTTAAACTAAAAACTTTGATAAAATAGACTAAATTAATTAAGCATATTATTAGTAAAATATATCTAGCTCGAGAAAAAATTTACTTGTATTAACACTCGCAATATTCACAAAACCTTTATTTAGATTTTTTAAAGTTCATTTCAAGGTAGTCATGCATAATTTATTTCTAATATTGGAACATTTAAAAATCATATCCAATTTTAGATTGCAGATAAGTTTAATCAGTAACACACAGATGTATCGTTGTTAACTGGTCACTTTCGATATTTGGTTATTAATGATAAACAATGGAGATTATCCGGAACGATTAATAATTTCAATATGTTCTCCTGCAGAAATTTCGATTGTTTTTTTTTTCTTTTCACTGCCTCGACTTTGGTTTCGGCCGACATGCGGAACATGGTATTTGACGGTTTATGATTTCGTTAACTTAGTTAATTTGCTTTCGGTTTCAGCTCTCTGATTCTTTTGAATGTACACTATTACTATTGTCTGTAACGGAACCGTGTGTTTTATAAGTTGAAGGTGATACTTATTTTGAAGATAAATTCGTGTTTTCTTTACAATATGATCCACACTGTCGGAAGTAACATGATATATAATAGATCCCTTATAAAAGTTGAAAGTAATACTTATTTTGAAGATACATTCGTGTTTTCTTTACAATATGATCCACATTGTCGAAAGTAACATGATATAGATCCCTTATAAAAGTTGAAAGTAATACTTATTTTGAAGATAAATTCTTGTTTTCTTTACAATATGATCCACACTGTCGGAAGTAACATGATATAGATCCCTTATAAAAGTTGAAGGTGATACATATTTTGAAGATAAATTCGTGTTTTCTTTACAATATGATCCACACTGTCGGAAATAACATGATATAAATCCCTAATAAAAGTTGAAGGTGATACTTATTTTGAAGATAAATTCGTGTTTTCTTTACAATATGATCCACACTATCGGAAGTAACATGCTATAGATCCCTAATAAACATTTGTTATCCTTAACCTATTATTAAGTTGAACTTATATGGAATTTGAATTAATTTTAGAAACGGTGGGTGACACATAACAGAATAAATAATCACTCGAGATCAAAGTATGAGGAAGGATATTAACATTTTAGTTTTTAAGTATCCAGAACAAGTGTCTGAAAATTGTAAATAAGAAATGAGACCACTTCGTCACAGGCCTTGTCTATATATGCATAGAAAGGAAGGTTTTAGTTTTGACATATGATTTTACTTGATACTGTACACTTTGTATTTATATATTATTAAAACGATGTCAATTTTAAGCAAGGTATTTAAAGATGAATGTGAATTGGCATATTAAGTAAGATGAATAACAGCACTCTAAGAGGGTTTTTTATCCACTTTGCACGGATTTCTCCTGTTACACAAAAGTTAGGACACATAGAACGAATAATTAAAGAACGACTAACACAACAAATAAACAGTGCAAATACGAGTGAAAGGCGCAGTAGAGGAAAATCAAGGAAAGTATAGTTGGATCAATTGAATGATATTTTATTGTAATTGTCCAAAAAAAACAATTTTATATATTCTGTCCAATGTTTATATGTTATATTCTGTCCTATTTTTTTATATATTCTGTCCAATGTTTATATACCATATTCTGTCCTCTTTTGTATATTCTGTCTATGTGTTGAGCACTCACAACCGGCTCTTTTTTTTTGTTACAAGGTACATTGTACCGTTTATTTGTATAAATAAATAAAATATTTTGAAAAAAGGAAATGTAAAAAGTTCGAGATATCGTACGAGTTGTATGAGAAAAGGTGTTTATGTAGAAGAAGCGAAAGTCTGGCACAATCTCCTCTTTGTTTATTCCGATGGGGAAACAGCGTGACGGTATGTTTATAAATAATGCGTAAGTGATATATTGTGAATAGTAAAAATAAAAAAAGATTACTTATTCTACGATAAAAAAAACAAACAAAGAAAAGCTCTTTAACATTTCATTATAAAAATAATCAAAATGTAATAAAAGTTACACAATTCGTAAAATGATACAATTCTTTCTAGGTATATTGATAATTCATATCTATAACGATACCTCGGAAAAAGTTAAATATTCTTGAGAATTATTTATATTTTAGATTTAAAATACAGCAATACTATATATTTTATAATATCATAGGAAATAAACACGGTAAAGTTTTTTTTATAACAATGACCATAAATATTTTCGCATTTACATTTCAAACAAACGCGTACAATCACAGTTTACGTTTTTTCTGTTTGCATTTACAATTGTGTAAGACACGTTGGATTTCACCTATACAGACCAGTTAATCAATCGGTAAGATTATTGGGCAATAGAGAAAAATGGCGAGAACTCGTGACCGAAATAAATAATTGAAAGTTTATCAAGTCTTTGTTTCCCAGAGGTCAATACATGCAATTAATGCGCTTACGTCATTCCAAAATAAAAAATGCTAAAAAAACAAACAAATGCTGTAAAAATGCGGGCTTTGAAATAAATACACGAGCCTAAAATGTATGACAAAATACGGAATGAAGTGATTAGATATGAATATTTAAACTGGTGAATTAAATAAGATAAAGAACACTCAGATGTATTGTGCATGTAAACCGAATGGTTGAAGGAAGACTAACAAAGTAAATATACAGTGTATATGAGAGTAAAAGGCGTGGTAGAGAAGGAAAAAATAGACATGGATGTACATGGGAAAGATATGTGTCACAATAGGAAAGTCTGGCGCTCTGTTCTCTTACCAACCCCGACAGGTAAAAGACGTGGTGACATGTATACATATAAAGCAAAAAATATATGATATTATTATTTTCATGTTAGTTATAATGTCCGGAAATTTTTCGTTTTACTGAAATTAGAAAATATATTTTAAATATTATACGTTTCATGTAATTTTACTAATTTGCATATTTTTTATTTTCAGGATAAATTATTTTCTTGTCCGAATGGTAAGTGTCTTTTTCATATTATTTTTAATAGCAGTTTTATTTTTCACTCAACAAAAAATGCGCAAAATATGAACCCTACAGTTCATCGTACACTACTCTAGCGCATAAGTTGGTAAGACGACTAAGGTAAAAATTAAATATCTCGAAAAAATGTCTACCAAATTTATGAAATTATGATTTTATTATCCCAAAAAATTTAAATACTCGTACATACCGACCTTTCAGTGACGGTATATCGATGGTGAAATGTATTAAAAGTAACGTTATTTTATGACATAAATTATAGCTATATGCATAACTGGCCTTCAAAACCCAACGATCGCCGTTTCTTGTTTAGGAAAACAATCGTTCTGGTTCTACGCGCCTGTACTTACAACATATTACAGGGGTCAGCAAACGGTCAACCGCGATAAATTTTAGTGTCGACCTCGAGTGGTTTTAAAAATAATAAGTAGAAAAAATATTTATTATTACCAGCAGTGGTTAAAATACCAAGAGTCACCAGATTTAATTTGTTATAACGATATATAAGGACTGAGCAGTGATCGTTTACTTCAACATCTAATAAAGTAAAAAAAGGAACGGGAATTGTTTTTTTTCAAACACTGGTGGTTTTTTTTGTTTACGCAATATTTTTTTAATAAACGTTACATCATAGTCATATTTCTAAAATATTGGTTTTTCAATAACGTTATCGAAAAAAAATGGTTGAACATAAAAAAGCTGGAACAAATACCAAAAAGTACCTGAAATATTAATGGTATAGAAAAGAAATAAATTAATAAATATACGTTTATTGATAGCAGACAAACTATCAAAATGTATAGGCTCTCCATCTCCACAAATATAGAGCAACCTCGACCGCGAGGACATCAGATGTTTTTCAGCCCACATCCAAAAGAGGATGACTTTCCAAAATATGCACACCATATGGAACTTTTATCGAGTTTATCATGTTATTCATATTAAAAGTACTGCAATGTAATTTCAAATGTCCCGTAGTATTAGATTCACTTAGTTTAATGTTTCCAACAATTACAACCGTGCAAGAAATCATCCTCTCTTATATGTACCAACTTACATAACTAATGTGATACCTAAATACTCAGTGATACGCGGTTTACAGATATTGAGCCCACAGGATGGATATATGCTCGGCACCACCTAGCACTATGAGAAAAATTCTCCCTAGTATTCTTCCATATGAATACAAAATTAGACCCACATTATGCAATTGGAAAAATCCGTATAGTATGGAAAATAAACAAAAGTTTGCCGACCCCTTGCCTATATCTAGTACTTAAACGATCGATATAAAATGATTCATTCGACAGCAATGTCCGTTCTCGATATTTATTCACCGTTATGTATGGTAATAATGGCGCAAAGATTTGTATTTGCAGAAGGAAATGTGCAAAAGTGTCTGAACTTGTAATAAAATTTGATAACATTATATTGTCACTACAACTTAAGGTTTTGCTTGTCTTATTTACACTAAACCGATTTATCAGAGTTTTTGTGAAACAACTTTTATTGACTTTCTAAATTGTACAATTAATCAAAAACTATTGTCATAGGTAATTATAATCTGAGCCTAGTTTAGTCAGCAGAAGAACTCCGAGCGTTCTACTTTAGAGAAATGATTAACTAGGTAAAAATATGAGAATAAGAAGTATATGAAATAGAGGAGCATATATAACGAGATTTATAAATGTGGATGACGCAAAGACTATACGTAGATGAAATAGCGTGGTGCCTTATATCCATTAAATCAGTTCAACTTCATCACCTATTAAGAAGACAATTCAAAATCTCATCACATGTCAATAATATTGTAAAACAAAGATTTTCTTTTTTATACAAAAAAAAGCATCATATAAGTGTGATTTATAAAACTTATTTCTTGGTTGAATAATATTCGTTTCAGCCGCTGTTAAATTTCATGGATACAAAAAATAAAATGCTTGAAAGTAACATTATGAAAAAGCATTATATTAGTATTCATTCTAATATTTCTAATTTAGTGTCATAATAATGAAATATATTTTTTGTTTTTCATAAAAACAATATTCCTGATAAAAGAATTAAAAAAATATTCAAGAAATGACAACAAAAATATGAGGAGTTTAAATGCTGTTTATCTTTGCAAATCTGGTAATTATAAGAACATGACGTTTTCTTTTAGATTATTTATTAATTTAATATATAATGACATATTTCAATACAAAGATTAAAAAAAGACAAGCAAAACAATGTATAATTTTAAACAAATAAATTCGAGGTTTTATATAATAAATTATAAATACATTTTAGCATTTATCTTTAGAATAAATTGTCTTATAGTGATTATATTTTCTGTCATAATGTCACTATGAAAAATGATATAAAGGATTCTGACGTTATTTTTCTATAGAAACATAAGCCCGTTATTGACTTAAAAACGTATTTCTCAAAAAATATAAGTACTTATGTAAGTTAAAAATAATTTCAAGCTATTATTCAAATAATTGGTTGAAAAACTTCTTTCAAATAATTTTGAATGCACTCGCCATCATAAAAATCACAATAGAGATATTTTGATATCATTATGGTTCTCAGGTATATTTACTGGGGATTAACGTATCTATTTTCTACCTGTTACAATAATACGGCCTGATTATTAGAGCATATAATTTTAATGTCTTACCAGTAATATAAGTTCACTGTATTATTGCAATGCTAAAAGTTTTCTTTATTCATATTATTGAACGAAAAGCGTTTAATTATTCAAACTGTGATTTGACAGTTATGATTTTTTCATCTGTAATTCTGACTACGTAATCATTATGCATAAATAATAGAATTGATTTTAAATAACTGTGATCACGACTAAAACTTCTCGCTTGAGAATATATTATTTTATGGTTAATCTAAAAAAAAAATCTTACGACTTGACTTACAATGTATTTTCAACATATAGAATTTCCCAAAACCACATCGCAAAAGCATATATTCTTCATTTTTATTTCGTCCATCTGGAGTATATTTCTTAATTACAAAAGTTGAGCGTGCAATACCCTTAGAGTGGAACTCAATATAGCGGCTGCTGTGTCCGTATTTGTGTGTCGAGAATTGGTCTCCACAATCATCAGAAAAGATACCACCAGCTCCAAGGTTTTATTCATTAATGCATTCATAGACTAATAATGTGTGATTATATGTGTATTTTATTAGTCACAGCATATCCATCATATTTCAAGACGGACAGGGGCCAACAATCAAAATAATATAGTATTAAGTACAACAATGAATCAAAATAATATAGTATTAAGTACAACCACGAATCAAAATAATATATTAGGTGTTAACATAAGTTGTGTCCGTTTTTTTTTTTCAAATTAAAAATGAGCACCAACAGTAAAACAAAATGTTAAAGACAGATTAGACAGACAAGAGCAGTTTTTTTTTTTCGAATGACGTAACCTTTACCATTTTGTTTTACTTTTGGTGCTTATTTTTAATATGGAAAAAAACGGACACAACTTATGTTAACACCCAATAGTATTAAGTACAACAATGAATCAAAATAATGTAGTATTAAGTTCGAGCTTCGTTGATTTTTTTGAGAAATTGGGTCTATCAAAAATATCTCACAGTTGAACTTGAATATGGCATTTTTTCTTAATGTCTTAGTACTTTCAAATCGTCACAGACATATTTTACCTTTGGAAGGTAAAATTCAACTAAAAATTGTTAAATAACACCGATTAAAGAAGTCACTAGAATGTGTTCTCGCGTTGCATCGCTACTGACGTGGGTATGGTTTAATAACATCTAGTCCAGTTGCGAACACCAGGCACGCGAAACGGCGGCTAATTTTGCATAATCCCGTTAATAAAGAACCGTTTGAGATGCCGGCTGGAAATGGCTGACGGGTGTGCCCACAGCCCACGCCCAAAGATTATAATATTAACGGAGTGGGCCTACAAAACTCCAGTAGTCATATTTAAGAGTATGGAATCAATTTTCAATCAAGTCAATCGATTTTTAGATTTTCGCGATTTCTGGTGAAAGTATTCAAATCATGAAAAATCGATTCCCAATATGATGTGATTTTCACGTAAAATCAAATTTTAATTTAATACGAAAAAATATATGCATCACATAAATTAACGTGCTATATGGTTTTTGCGGTTACTTGTTATGTCACATTTCACAGACAGTATTTGAATTTCTTGGAAAAAATCGTGAATAATTAAACAATACATTTATAATAGAAAAGAATATTGGTTTTATTCAAACGTTTAGAAATTTTGTAAGATACAAATTATTAATATATTTTTTTATTGAACACTTCATTGTAAAGCCAATCTAGCAAGTTTATTGCCTGGCAGCAATCTTTTCCAACCAACCAGAATTATGTAATTGACAAGTATCTAACACTTATTTGTTTCAATAAATATAGTTTTTTTTAAAGATGTACGCTAAGTATTTTTTCTTTCAATCTTTGTAATTTTGTAAGTAAATTAAGAAGTTAGCTATTTCAATATTATAAATTTTCGCGAAATATATTGCACTAGAAATTTATACGTCCCCCATACTCTTAAGATTTTTTTTATACAATAACCCCTATTTAAATTTATAAGAAGAACCGCCACTGCTCACACTTGTATTCATCGTTACCATACCACACTTGGTTTTGAACCTGAATAGGTCGTACTCAATTGCAACGCTGAAGGTGGATGTACTCGTGTGCTGCAATTGCGTTAAGAACTTCCCGTTACACGGTCACTCCGTAACCTAGCGCCGGTTTCATTCCTCGTCGTTTGCATAGGCATTCCAGCTTTTACTGTTTAATCTGCATACGCAAAATATATGCAAGATTTGCACAGGCCAATCGGTACAGTAACACAAATCTGTGTACTTGTAAATGAGGACAGTCACCAGAATGGGTTAAACTGAGTAACAAGTAGGATTTTAACTTTTATCGAAATATAACTTTCATTGCAAAGGTTTTTAAAACCATGTGTTATTTTATTTTAATTATGTTTTCGTGTTGTATGAATGGTAACGATAATAAAAAGACAATCCATTTACCGCCGTTTAGAGAGCTCGGGATTCGGGCTCGAGCTCGAACTCGGGATTCGAGCCCACGATTATTAACTTATTGAAAATATTACAAAATAAAAATTTATAAATTGAATGTAATTGATAGGGCACTTTCCCATATCTGCAAATGTTTATAAAAACACATTTTGTAGTAAAACCGCTGAAAACATACCAAGGGAAGACGAAATACATATAAACCTTTGTAGATCTTCCAATATATGATAGTAACATATTCGGCTTTAGGCAGAATGTAGTGTATGTATGTAGTATTCACAAATAATCATAAATGTTTACGAGACCTCCCAATAAGGATGACCATCAAGTGTTTCCTAAAGCTGCACGTGCCACTCATATCGCTAACACTTAGAGGCATTTTACGCCACAGAACTGGTAACGGCAAAAACCCTGTCATAATAAACCTGCCCTATTGGATCAATTCGGAACAATCAATTTATTATATTCGATGAAGACAAATATATGAAACTGGATGATAAGTTTTTGTCGAGTTTCAAATATACTAAACGCATAAAAACTTACAACGATGATGATATTTTGTAAACACTAAGATTTTATTTAACATTGACTATTTAGTAACATATTATGAAAACAATGAAAAAATGTTGTCAACAATGACTCAAAGATTTCTTTTCATAACGACAAGTAATTCTTCGTACATATGGTACCTTTCAGCATAACCGAATTGGTGATTTGGGCCTATTAAAGAACGTGGCCGAGAAACACTACTGTCTTTGGTAATTGAGCCTTCGGGTTTTGTACCAATGGAGATGATAACACTACTGAAACAAACTACAACACTTGCACAAGTACTCGGCGTGCAAGTATTGTTACCAGACGAACTCTTTTATCAAACTGATACCCTTTTTTGTTCGATACCATCGGGAATAACGAAGAAATGTGAGATAATATATGGAAATCGATTAAAAAGCAAAATACATCGGCAACTATTTTTAATGCCAACAGAAATTTTATTCAAAATTAGATACGAAAATTACGTTCACTCTAAAAATGATTTCAAAATGTACCTTTTGCCAAATTTGGAGGTCGAATACGAAGAACCTTGTAAACCTGTTTTTCGTGATTCTTGAAAATAATTAAACCAAAAGAGTAATACTATATTTAATATTATAATTAATAATTTCTCGCTGTCGAGATACTCATAGTCTACTAGAAGTGCCTCCCCGCCTCGCCTATGAAATGATTTGATCAGATCAGTGGTCTTGATGCGAGAGGCCATCGCAACAAATATTATATTATACCGTATCATTGTGGTATCATTACTTGTTCTTGTATCATAACATACTGAGAGGCTGATATGTTACATTGAGTCATAGCGAGACTTGCTAATATAATTGTTATTCAGTTATTCTCACGAACTGGGGCAAATCAAAGTAGGCGCTAGTACATATGTGAACTGTAGATTTGTCGACCTTTTCTCTATTTTTCTTATATTTTTTACATCCAGTATCTGGACTCCATATTTACAATGTTCAATCAAATGCTTTAAAATGGAGCAACATAATTTTTCATTTCACATTAAGTTTAGGCTCGGTCTTATAAATTATGATGTAAACTAACATATAATTCGTTGTTATCGCACATGAACTTAAGAATGTATGTACGAGTATACTTTACATGTAGTAATATCTGGTTTGATCCTGCTTTTCAAAATAGTAAACCTGTTTTTTCAAAATATAATTAATATTTCGAAATCTTTATTTATGCTATGTATATCTTTATAATTCATTAGTTTGAAGTATATTGAAGTGCGGGTGGATCATGTGGAACTCGAGAGGAATCCAGGACTCCCTGATAATTGAGCCAGTTCAACATTTTTGTATTTTACCAGTGGCTCTCTCCAAACTTTTAAGTGGGTATATTTGGATATTACTCGTAAAACGTTACATGATATATAATTTATGCACCTGTTTGGATATAATATGCAAATTGCTTACATGATAAATAGCGAACACCTTGTTGGTTGACAAATTTTTATTTGATATAACTGACAATTATTTACGTCATCGTGAATTGAGATGGTTTTCGATGTCTTATTCTCGAGCTTAGTTATTAAGAGCATCATCAGTCACACACGGAATGACTTTAATTAATAAATTTTCCAATATTGATACCTTCCATATTTCGGTGGATAAATTAAGAATTTACTTGAATTAAATTAAGAAATAAACAATTAATTTCACAGGAAAACATTAGAATTGTGGTTTCTGTTATTACTTTCAGACTTCTGTCAATTTTAGCTCTTATACTGAAAAAAAGGCACCACTCTGGTAAAAGAGTTTGTCTGGGAATGTTGCAACACGTTCATTGACGTACCGCGAGTTCCGTGTCTACTCCAGATGTTTTTAATCCAAAGACTCGCTTACTGGAATCGAAGACAATATTGTCTACCGGTTACGCTCTTTAAAATATCCAAAATACTAATTCGGATATATTTAAGGGTATCGAATAAAAGTCTATTGATGTAATTGGATCAAATCTGTATCAAATTTGAAATAAAAAAATGTTTATTTTTTTCTAAATAAGCTAATTTAAAAATAACTAACAAGTTTCAGTGTAAGATAGGTACAAATTAAAACAAATGACAAAGCAAAACTGACAATGAACTGAATGAAGAAAAGTACAAAGTATGCGCTATTAAAAATGAAATGTATTTACGCGAAATAAAACTATTACATAGCAAATTAGCAGAGGAAATCAGACTCTGTCAGTTGTGTTTACGGTATACTTTCCCGTGTCGATTTTCAAAGAACTGTGTCATTCAGATGAAGACTCCGCAATCCACGCAAGAAGTTCACGGTCTGGGAAGACGACAAACAGTTGGACCGAGTCGGTCAGGGGAGTCATTACACTTCTAGGTGTTTACTCATCCATCACACCTGAAAACTCTAATTAGTCATGAAAAACACGGAAGGATTTTCAGTTCCTCGTTATTCTCTAGAATAAAGTGAGATGGATTTCAGAAGTCCCTAAACGGAAGCAGCCGTTTTTAAAAAAGACCTAAAAATGGTTAAAATTTCGTTGTATATAGTAGAACCCGGTGAATATATGGCCAAAACGATTTTAAAGAATCATATCAATTTGATTGGGTTGATGTAAACTATAATTCGTTGTTATGGCACATGAACTTAAGACTTTATGGTCATAGAATATCTGATTTGATCCTGCTTTTCAAAGCAGTAAACCTACTTTTCAAAATATAATAAGTATTTCGTTGTCGAGTCGAGTTGTCTCTTACAAAATCTCAAAAAACGTTATTAAAGTTTTTTTTATTTAAAAACTGTTTGTATATTGTATATTTAATAAATTGATGTGATATAAACAAATGTCAATTCAACGTCTACAAATTCTAGAAACCTACATTTTCCATATAAATGCTACATTCTCTTTCACGGTTATTTATTAACAATTTCGTGAGTGTCATAATGTAATGTCACGAAGCCAATGGCACTTCACTCAAAAACACATTAATTTGCGTTTATTTCGAATATATTATGTATTTTAAAGAAGCGAAAATAATTTTCTCTACATATTAAGCATTACAAGACATAATTTATTAAAATGCTAATTATTTTACAGTAACATAATAAATCAGTTACCATTGACACTAAACATTTGACACACTATTAAAAAAGGTATAACATCGACTAACGAAAACCTACATAAAATCAGATATAGAATTTGGTAGGATAAATATTAAACCAGATAAATGCGTTATTTTATTAATGGCTAAATATTGGCTTTGGAATTGTTGAAAACGAGAACAATAATAATTTGAATACAAATGTAAAAGTTGATTTTTAATTTGTATATTGTTAGAGAATAATGGAAGCGTCCTCAGGGTGACGAACATTTCCTTGGTGGTAGTTATAGTAATTTACTATTGCTTATTTATTATGTATAGTGTGTTGAATTATTTAAACATCGTAACTAAATTTAAACAAAATATCAAATGCTGCATAATTTAGATATTGGATGCAAGAAGGATCGAAACCACAACATGCTTGTTTTAAATATTGAATCATCGTACCTAATTCCTATATGAACGTAATTATGCAAAAAGATCGAACGCGAAAAACCCAGTTTTATAATTTATTGGTAATATCCAAAGAACATAGATCAATCATCATGTTCGAAGGAAGCTAGTAAAATGGGATTTTGAATACTAAATACCATATTTAAAAAAACTATACAAGCCCACATAGAGTTACTAGATATGACCTCAATTATCTCGGAAGGACCGTATCTCAAAACCCAACACACACTTTATCTGTTCTGCGGTAATTGTGGAAACATCCAACCGTATTTTTTAAAAACGGAATTTAACTATGATTGTCATGGGTATTCACAATTAAACTGCTAAATTTAAAGGAATATACTTATTCGGTTTTTCAAATGAACCAAAAAAATGCATTATATAGATTAGGTCCTTTTCGCTTATATACATTTAAAAAGTTTGTACCTATATTTTAAAATTTACATGAATATTGGTATTTTTTCTGTAACGCTAATGGCGTATTATTTAATAATCTATAAATAAAATGTGTTTACATCTTACTATCATATCGCATTAAACTCAACACACATTGAGATCAATCAATTCTAAAGAACGCGTTATTCACGTCCATTCAGACGTACAAATTCGCATACAAAATCAGCGTATCGTTTGCTTCAGACGTGGAGTACACTGTGATGCAATGCCGAAATATGAATCGTGCATTAATGCCACAAAAAGAAGCAAATCATCAGAAATTACCTAATGCAGAGGTAGTAAACATGTAACTAAATATCACGCAAACCTAAATAGTCAGCACGAGACATGACAAAAATAATATTAATATTGCGATATGAAATTGGTACTCGTAGTCGTAATTAAGTTTGCATTTTATACCAACACATGTTATTCTTTTCATAGTTTCAGTTTGAATTTTATACCAACACATGTTATTCTTTTCATAGTTTCAGTTTGCATTTTATACCAACGCATGTTATTCTGTTCATAGTTTAAGTTTGCATTTTATACCAACACATGTTATTATGTTCATAGTTTCAGTTAACATTTTATACCGATACATGTTCTTCTGTTCATTGTTTCATCTTGTGCGTGACGTTTTTTTTTTCGAATACGTTTATCTCAACATAATGGTTGATTAATAAATATTCGATAAATAAATACCAATGATTAAATTAAAATCAGTCCTGATGTCAATTCGCCGGGAATGTAATCTGGACGCCATAGTACTAAACTATCATGCTAGTCATTAGACTACAGAGCATACCAATATTAGTATGATTACCGGAAATTATATAAAGCGTATAGTAGAAAATCAATTCGTTGTTCGCCTTTCCTTGGCAGGAATATATTTTGTTTACATATAAGAAAATTACATTATAGTTTGAATTGCTTAATTTGGATCAATTTTCCATGTTAAGATGAAACACGAGATGGAAGTCAGTCTTGAAGGGTTTATAAACGTAATTATCTACGAAAGACCTTAATTTTTTAACAACTTATCAATTATACTGCACTCCAGGAAAATACAAAAACCTAAGCAATTCGTGAGTATGCTAGAAAAGTTAAGATAACTAATCGCTGATGAATCGTTCATCTTGTCAACATATATCCGCGATACATGGAGTCAAAATTGTTCATCCCTCACCTCATGTCAGAAATCGCCAATATTATATTCTTTAAATAGGAAAAACCTTAAGTTTACAAAAGATCCTAATATTTTAACAACTCATCAATTATACTACACTCCAGGTAAATACAAAAACAAAAGAAATTCGTGACTATGCTAGAAACGTTAAGATAAGTAATCGCTGATGAATCGTTCATCTTGTCATCTTATATCCGCGATAACATACTATACATGGCGTCATCATTCTCATCACTCACCAGTTAGAAATCACCAATATTATATTTCTTTAAATAGAAAACTAATAGCAACAGTCTCTCGTAATATTATAATACTAACTTAGTATTTCCGATACCAATATTCCTATTCGGCCTTCATATGGAAAATTGAGTCCCTGAGTAAGAATGGCGATTGTATTTATTATATGCTCACGGTAGATCTTACGCAATTACACTTTACATTTTTCATCCGTATCTTTGCTAGCTGTGAAAAGTCTTCACATAATTACAGTCCGTTTATAGCTTTAGAAATTCCACCTTCAACTGTCTGAAAACCGGATTTCAAGGCGAAATAATGCGCATTCAGCGGCATGCGTTGCATTCGCACTAGAAAATTCAGAGAGACTGAGATGTACTTACGAGTACAAACAGACCATGTATCAAAACAGTTCATTTGTAAGATTTTTTTTTCTATAAATCATATATTTCTATATTTCTCACAGCCATCTATCTAACGAATTCAAGTTTTCTAAAGTAATATGTATCATAAAAATTAAATCAGTAATAATTAACACTACGAGTATTTGAGAGATGTTCTATTGAAACCCAATCGGGCAGTCTTCAAGTAGTCACTAAATGACGCTAGAAAAACGAATAAAATGTAAACTTCGATAATTTTTTTCATCAAATACTTTGCTTTACATCATTATATTCGCATTTTTCTGTACATCGAAAAAACTTACATTTTTGTTCTAAAGCAATATTCAAAAGCCCAATAACATATCAAACGCGATATAAACCATACTAATTTTGATCATAAAATACAATACGTACATTCTTCGTTAAGGAAATTTACCTACAATTATATAATGTACGACCTCCGTGGCCTAGTTGGTAAAACGCTTGTCTCCCAACCCGAAAGATGCGGGTTCGATTCCCGTCGGATCCCTTGATTTTTTTAAAGGAATTTCATTTAAAGCTTGTTGAACAACTTTGAGGCTGGCTGGCAGATATTGTCGAATGATAATAAGCCCGCCAGGTGGTACTCTACTCAATGAAAGTGTAATACAATGTAATAATGTAATATATAGTATTGTTGAGTTTAAAAGAAAAATGTTCATTGATTACCGTACACAAAACATGATAATGCTACATTTGTAATGGTTGTTAAATACCTTCTGAATTGAACAATCTAAAAATAGTATCTCTAATATTTACAAGTACATTTGTATGGAAAAAATATTTTCACGCTGGTAGGCAACATAACATATAAAACATTGTAGACAATATTATATATAAAACATTGTATTGTATTACACTTTCGTTGTATACAGTACAACCTAGCGGTATTATTGACATGTGGCAATCTCTTCCAACCAACCAGAAAGATGTTAAAAAGAGGTCTTAAGGGAAAACCAGGCTGGAATAATTAAAAAAAAAAACTGGATTAGAGCTGGATTTGAACCCGCAACCTTCGGGTCGGGAGAAGGGCGTCTTACCAACTAGGCCACGGAGATGTCTACTTGTATTATTTTTTATATATCCACATCTACTTGCATTCATTTTATTCTTTGTAATGGGTAAGGCTTTACTTACTTCATCATCTCTTAATATTAATTACCATTCACCGGTGCTTCCCACATGTGCATTTCCGTTATGCAACTAGGAGTCATTAAATTGTACATTACATTAATGACGATCCAGTCAACTAGTGAACTGACCATTCACTGTCGGGAAACGGAGATGAAGAAGAAGTGCGTATGTATCATAATAATAATTATATAGCTGTAACATCTACGCTATCCAAGAATGCTCACACTTGCACATAAAAGTAACTGTTTTCATTTCGATAACCCAATTTCGACCGTCATTAATAAATGTAAAAAAAGTTATTTTTGATGATGTGTTAGTTTTTCAACATTACAGTATATGTTAGATGACCACGTTTTCACAGTTTAATATGAAGGTATACGTTGAAAATGTTTACAATAAAAAAAACTAGAAATCTGTCAAGTTTTGAAAAACATTTCGAAGAAAATTGAATAAAATAAGCATAGGAAAAACTAGGTTTCTTGTTCGATAGTCATCAATATTAAATACCTTGTGGGGAAGACACATCTTGTAAAACAAATTCAATGCTTAACGGCTTGTTTCATTGTTCTGTCTGGAACTTAGAACAACATGTGTCTTCATAATTTTGAATGTAGCGTTTTAAGACGATATCATTGGGTTTTTTCTGGCAACATGCATAAATTATGTTAGAATTCTTTACCTGCATGATATCGAATACCTTTCAGTATTCTCTAATTATTGAATGTTAAAGATATTCGTGCACATTGCTGTCCAGGTATACAGAGCAGAGGTGCAGGGTCGCGCGGTAACACACTGGACTTACATACGGGATATCGCCGGTTCGAACCCCGCGTTGTACTATTCTCCTTAAATGACACAGGCATTTTTCACCTAGTATTCGGAGGTATAATTATACCTATTACTTCGGTCATATCTATTACTTCAAAAAAGGAAAAAACATGCCAGCTTCCGATCGTCTCACTTCGGTGTGCCATCGGATCCCATACAGCGGTGTGGTCAGCGAGTTTGCTGGTGTGCAACGGCTCACTCAGAAAAAAAAACAATTTCCACAGCACAGCTTCACTTTTCAACTGAATTGACGTTGGAATAGTGAGGGATTCTCGACTACGAAGCCCAGCAACCACGACGATACAGAGCATCCGCCTTCAGTCCCACATCTAGGAGGATTCAATAATGTTTCTTATCTTGTCATCGTCTATGTTTTCATTCCATACAGTGCTATGGAGAATACTATTCACTTCACTTCACTTTGGTTCTTCTGAATATGAACCAGTAATTCAAAATCTTCGTTAGACTTATAGGTGATGTACATAAGATGAACTCTGAAGTAAAATAATAAGTCGTTACCATTTTTAAATACCCAACTTGAAAAATATATTATAATATTAACGTAGGCTTATACAATTTTACATTTGATTTTACTCCCCAGTTTTTCTTGCACACGTATCATCAAGCAGTTTCTCTGCTGGGGTAGGCAGAGAGGACAGAGCGCCAGACTTTCCTATCGCGACACACGTATTACGATTTTTTTCATTCCTTCTCTTATAGCTCTTACGATTTCTCTGATTTCTTATTTTTCCTTCTTTCAAAATATCATTTACTTGATATTTTTCTTGCTCTTCCTCTACCATTTTTGTTTTTATTTATATATTTCACTTTTTAAAGATATTGTATTTGTCCTCTAAGGAAGTTCTTTAATATTAGTTCATATGTAATTTTCCTTAGTTAAATAATTCTCGTTAAAAAAATATATTTCCAGGTCTTTGCCCTGATATATTTAACGGATATTCTTGTCTAGCTTGACATCTTGAAATTAAGAGAAAACATATATACGTAGTAAATTATTGTATATTTATCAGTATGAAAAGAAAAACTAATAAAATATGAGAAGATAAATATCAGAACACCCTTTACGTCATCCATGTACGAGTATATCACGCTATATACTAAAATGGATCAAACAACCTGATATCGCTCGCCGTTCAAAAAGAGAATTTCATTTTTTTCCCTTGTTAGGTGAAAGACTTGCTCCGACTACCAGTTTCAAACAGAAAATGCATTTCTTTTCTTGCCTAAACGAGAATCCAAGAATGTTTTCCTGGTGATCAATAGTCAGTTGCTCATTACAATTGCCGACTTCTCCTATCGACTTGCGTTAAAACAGAAAAACATTGATTTGTATATTTATTTTTACTATCCACAATACAAGATTTACAACGTCATTTCAATTGAAAGGTGACCCATAGAGTACCTACATGTACATAACAATCCAAAAAAACACTGTTTTGTTGATATAGAAAACTACTTCTCTGGGTAAAGCCTGTGACAAAGTGATCTCGTTCCTTAATCATAAAACTTCATATATACGGGATGAAGTGATAAGGGATGAATATGCACTTAAGGCTGATGTGTTACGTAAGATGAAGAAGAGATTCAATTAATGAAGAAAGACTACCAAAACAGATATACAGTGCAGATGGGAGTGGAAGGCGTATGAGAGGAAGACCAATGAAAGTATGGTTGGATCAGATGAGCGATAATCTGAAAGAAAGAAAAGTAGAAAGATAGAGAAATCGTAGCGGTTGTATGGGAAGATATATGGATGTAGAAGAGGCTAAGGATGTGTATCGAGTTTGGAAAGTATGGCGTTATATCATCTCTGCATACCCCGAAAGGGAAACGGCGTGATGGTATGTATCATATCTGTGGCGTTATGGCAGAAGTTGATATGTCCGTTTTTTTGTCATTTTGTGTTTATTCTCCCAATTTATAGAAAATATTTCTCAGCATGTTGTGTCAAAATTTGGTGTGTCAGTCATTATCTTAACTAATGCTTATTTGTACGGAAAAACTTAAAAAATGCTTATTTGTACTGGTTTTAACAGCTTATCAAAGTTAATATTGCTTCTCCTGTAAACTAAGGTAAAACGGGAATATCAACTTCTGCCATAACGCCACAGATATGTACGAGTATATCAAATGCTGAAACATTCATACTAAATTTACATTTTTACACATACTAAAATCCCAAGTTTGTGTTCCTCGTCCAATATTTACGAGTATATGAATATCGGCATTTGTTTATTAATGACAGGTTTAATATTGAATTTGTCAACTTATTATACTGATTAATGATACCACTGTTAGGATGAAAAAAGTCATCTTATTTTTAGCATATTTTTATCCAAACACCTCTTTTCATGAAAAAATACTGCTATGACTTTTATGTACTTCCGAAACTCATTAATTAATCCACATAAAACAAGTACAATATTAAATAAGGAATATTAAATTTGAACTAGACAACTATATTTTTTACTCGTACGTCAATGAACGATAAAAACATTAATTGAGACACGTGTTGTCCAAAAGAAAATCATTCATACAAAAAAAAAATCCTTTTGCTGACGCTGTGCAAAGTTTTTTTATAAATTAGTGATTTTTAATTAACATTCACTGACATAAATTTACATCGAAAATGCTCTACTTCTCATTATTTTAACCACAATATTCATATAGTTCTTAATGTCAATCCAAGCTTTCAGCAATGTTGATTTACTACAGAGTTAATATGCCCAAGGTCGTCTCGTGACATTATAAAAATTATTTTCTGTGTACATTAAAACAACGCCTCTGCAAAATGTTAAATTTTTGTGCATGTTTCATACAATTTAACTTAACTTCTACATTAATAAAAAAATAGGGTAGCAATATATACTTATGAAATAAAATTTAGAATAATAGTTAAAATATAATGAGTAACGGTATGGATGTCCCTTTGTTTAATTTTTTTTAAACTAGTTTGAATTTGTTAAATTTAAAATTGATACATTCGGGAATATTGTGAGTAATATAGATTTTCAAGTGTATTAAGTGTTTTCATTCATATGTTTAATATACGAGTGTGAAAAAAACATTTTAAACAAAATATAACATATTTCCGTGTTTTCTTTACATTTTTAGTTACTTAGGCCAATTTTAATTTTAATTTGTCAAATATTTTTCCTCGTCTGTGTAATTCGTGTATCTTTTAAAATATATATCGTTTAAAGACTATATATTTTTTTACATTTCACTATTATTA
The DNA here is from genome assembly GCA_949825065.1 of Odontocerum albicorne. Taxonomy (NCBI): domain Eukaryota; kingdom Metazoa; phylum Arthropoda; class Insecta; order Trichoptera; family Odontoceridae; genus Odontocerum; species Odontocerum albicorne. The sequence continues at coordinate 19,877,294 of OX463846.1, read as the reverse complement.
TCCAAAATTAACATATTTTATCATACGCTTTTTTATAATAATGGAGATAATTTGTTGTTTAACAGTACATTAATAACATCACATTTTTCATTTAATACTATCTACGAATGGCATATAGCTACGACTGGCCTAGTTGTGAAGTATTCCAGTCCAGAAATTCAGGGTTTGGATTCGAAAACGAAAACCAGATAAAGAATGTTTATCCGGTTTTCGTTTAATGCTTCTTTAACATATTTATGGTTGGTTGGCAGAGATTGCCACATATCAATAAACCCGCAAATTGTACTATACCATATACAACAAAAGTGTAATATATTATTTACGTCTATTTTAACATCATTATATTAACGAAATGGATATCTAATAACTTTCAATTTAGAATACTTACTTATCTCCAGAGATGTATCGTACTTTATCTTTAGTGATCTAGTGTTGATAAGTTAGGAAAAATAATAAAAAGCGTACTAATTGGAAATATTTTTTATTAGTGCTAAAACCTGGTGTCAGTTAATTAAATCGCTTAGATTAACAAACATATCAGTTTCGAAAAAAGTTGAATATATTACTGACCTACTTGGCACACTTAGTACTGAGTGAATGCAATCAGTGCTCATAGAAATCAGTGAAGAATATATTTCGATTAATTATTCAATAACATAGTCACTACTTTCCCTAATGTGTTTGACACCCGGCATGTCAACTCATTGGCCATGACTTTCTACAAGCCTGTTTATTTGTCTATTCAAATGTGTTGGTCATTGACAGTTTCTACTACCGATCATTTATCCATTACTTGGCCAAGTTTCTTCATAAATTAGGTACGTGGTTCTCATGAAATATCGAGACTTCAATCTTCAAACTACTTAGACGACTTCCTGGCCAAGTTGGTAGAAATAGAAATAAATAAATACATCGAGAAATAAATAAATACATATAAATAAATAAATATATTGACGCGATAAGAAAAATATGAATATCTTCTTGATTCATTGTAAGCAGGGCTGTGGAGTCGGAGCCGGAGTCGTGGAGTCGGAACATTTTAGGCGGAGTCGGAGTCGGAAAAAATCGACCGACTCCGACTCCGTTTAATTATTTTAACATTTTCTTTAATGAATAACGTTACGGTATGTGTTAACCAGTTAACCTCTCATCGTTTCATGCCTGATACTATGCAGACTTTTATAATCGCAATGAACCCCAAAAGGGGATTACGTTCAGTTTACAGTTTTTACAAAATTAGATATAAAAACAGCAATACTGCGATATCCTGAAATGATTCAAAATTCAGCGCTGACCGTCACGGCCTTACCACTTACCACCTACACAAGTTAAGAGCTTCCATAAATCTTGACTTATTTTGAGATCTAATTCCATTTAGACCACGAATAGGAAATAAGATTTATATAAAGTATATTTACTTTCAAAAATCTTATCTTGTGTTCTATTCAATATTGAATCAAAATAATAATAAACAATATAAATAAGATTTAGTTAACGTATGAAAACAAATGAAGCAACCTTTTTATTTTATTTTAAAGTGTTTTCTTATTTTTTTTAATACCTACCTGTGTTGTTTTTCTAATTATTTTAAAAGTTTCATTTAATTCTTTTTTTAAATATTAATATATATTTTTAATATTATTTTAGTGTGAAGATATTGCTTAATGCGTATTCTTTATATATTTTTTTATAAAATTGTTTCATTTGTGTACGAATATAATTAATTTTTTATTTATACCTGTATCCATTATTAATAAGTCAATATAAGTACATTAGGTAGACGCAGTAAATTATAAAATAAAATAAAAATTGAAGTCAGAGTCAAGAGTTGGAGTCGGAGTCGGAGTCGGTGTCGGAGTATAAAATAAAGCCGGAGTCGGAGTCGGAGTCGGTAAATTTTCATCCGACTCCACAGCCCTGATTGTAAGTAATTATCATGTGACATTAATCCCACCGGGCTATGCGATTCAATAATATTGCGCTTAACGATAACAAGTATATTATTAAATACTGCAGTCGGCACGGTCTTGTGGCCAAGCTAATACTTCTTTGTCTACATACCACTCACTTTTAAGTCCTAGACGGAAAACTATTTACCTATCTTGAACTAAAAGTCAAAACCCGAAAAAAAAAACATTTTTCTTACTTTTAAGTAAGCTGCCTTAAATGTCATTGTCATAGGTTATTCAATAACTCAGTGAAGTGCCTCTATTTTCGACTTTTCTATGAAATTTTAATATATTGATCCAATAAGATAATTCGGATTTCAACCATGTAACATGAGTTTTTTTAATCAAGAACTTCTTTGTGACATGTATGTTGAATGAAACTTATCTTTGGTCATGGGGGTCAAATCAGTCAGAGCTACCGTGGTAACTTAAATGTTTTCTATTAGCTCCTTAATTTATGTTACACTTTCATGTAAATACATCTGGAGGATTTATTACTTTAAAATAGATTCTTTCAAATCAATCAGCTTTTGTTCAAAAAATATTATCGGTATCCATGACCGTGTCTTAAACTTGGTAAATAGAAATAATATTGGAATAAAATTAAGAAAAAGTAAAACAAAATATATATCTCAAGGAAACCGCAATAGGGATAAGGATAAAAATCTTATCGGTATTAGGAACAAGAAATATTTCGAGATAAATAATGTTTTAGTTTCTTAAAAATGTATAAGGATGGAGTACATTTAGGTAAGAAAATCGTTCCAAAGTCAATATGAGTGAACCGCAAAAAATACGTATAAAATTATGTATTTCAATTCACCTAAAATAATTGTACTTTAATATACACTGCAATTAGCCGAGTTATTGCTATACAACGTTTTTGGTCAAATAACCATTTTAAGTAAAAAAAACTGTATTGAACCCATGAAATTTATATTGTTTCAGGGAATCATTTTGCGTGAGAAATTTCTAGTTAGATTTCATATTCTATACATAAATATACAATATAAACATTATATTTTTTCTCGCTTGACGCCACTATGGTAATTTTATGAACGATTTAGTGATATCAAAAAGATTCTGTTGATTCATGCCTGCTATAATATTATTATTTAATGTTTCCCTATCTTGACACTTCATTACTATCATTATATTATAGTTCATAATGCTTCCTCAATTATTTATGTAATGACTTTCTGCACATTTCCACACATCTCTTATTATATTATACTTTAATATTTCTATGTAATCTAAAAATGATGACTGTTTTACTTTCTTTTATCAAAACTTCTCAGGAATCTTTAATACTCTTATCTAAATTTATTTATTTAATCTTTGTTTCTCGAGTGAAGTAAGTTCAATTTTTACAGTAATTTTTTTTTTGTGTACAATAAAGTAAACTTTACATAAAATTATATATTTTTACATTTCATATAATTATAAACAGAAAGTTTGATTTTTATACCAAAATTTCAGATTCCAGTAGTTTTATGCTTCTTAATTTATAAAACAAGCATTTTATAATATACAATAAGAGAAACTTTAGCATGTATGTATATACTTCTAGAAATTGAAGTACTAGTTTTAAACCTTATTATATTCCTGTACCAACATAGTTTTGTGACAGTCAAAGTAAACATCAAGTTCAAAAAATTTTAAGTACAAAATAATGTACGGCAAGGGTGCAGTATCTTTCCCGATTTGTTTTAACTATTGATAATATATTATGAGAAGAGCACATGAAGACTAAAAAGGGAAGATTGCCATTGGTGGAAAAAAGCTCTCAAATCTGAGATATGCAGATAACACGAAGTTAATTGCCTAGATAGACTGTTAGATAGACTAGTTAAGTCTCGATAGATAGACTGTTAAACCTGAGATATGCAGATAACACGAAGTTAATTGCCTAGATAGACTAGTTAAGTCTCGATAGATAGACTGTTAAAGCTCATGCCAATTTCGTTTATTTTGCACTTATCAGGCAATAAAAATCTAAAATATATTGTTTCCGAAAATACAAACATTTGTTTTATTATTTTGAAATAAAGATACTTAATATTTCAATTGAGACTAAAAAATAACAAAGTGACGAAACAATTCAGTCAGGAATGACGGATATGAAGTGTATCAAGTTAAATGCTACAAATATAACGATTCAGGGTAAGGACATTTATTCATTCATCGAAACGAATTCAAGAGGCGAACGAAACGATAAATCTTAAGTACGGAAATCAAAACATACGTATGTATTTCCTTGAGAATAAATGTAAAAACACCTGCTCCAAGGACTTCGATTAAATGAAATGGAATCTTGTCTAGCGATCATTTTAACAATTCAAAGAGAAAAATGTGTTCAAATTCGAGGTATCAAATATTTATCTCTTAATCTGTTGTTTAGAATTTTTTACAATGTTTGGTTCATTGACTGCTGATGAAATAAAGGAAATTAATATTCACCACATCGTGTTCAATCTTTTGATCATTAATAAAAATTGTTTCTTATAGAAAACGCAATAGAGAAAAAAAATGGCATACTTTTGAGTATTACAACATTAACTTGTTGAGGGATTTTTCACAAGCATTTTTATTTAATATAATAGTACACTGAGATCGTGTGGATCTCAAAGAGTGTACCACCTAGTTGAAGCACATCGACTTATTATCTCGATTAGTCATTGAAGTGGCTGGTTATAGTATGTTAAAGATTTCTTCTCGACACAGAACCCTTCAAGATACTTTTTCAGTGAACTCTTTTGAATGGAACTTACACGATAACGTAAGCGCTATTAGGATGATTTCAGTTACTAAATGGTTCTGAAGAAATTAATAAATGTAAATTTGGGACTATGTCTGAACCAAATCTAAAGATTATTTATATATCTAATACTTTTCAACTTTACAATGATTTTAGTTGTTGATTTTCATCACGCTATTCATTACATACATTTGTAGCAAGATTTTTTTTATCGGCGGCCGTGGTCTAATGGTTAGCAGTCCTGCTAAGCCTCAGGTTCGATTCGACATCTTGTTGGCGACATTGGAATCTTTCAACCTTCGTTATTTTTTTAATTGATTGAGCTGGTTAGGAAACGCTCTTGAGATTATTATTATGGTCGAAAAACTCCACTTGACCAAATAATTTGGAAAAAAAATTGCTCTTCAAAAAATAGATTTTCAGTTCATCTTCATCGTTTTCTAAAATGGGTACCGATGATAATCGAATCCATAACTCCTGGATTAGAAGGCAGGCATCTTACCAACTAAGCTACAGAGGTAAAATTGACTGACAAATGATCAACTGTCAAAAGTGACGATCTATAAATACCCTCTAAAAAGGTCATTTAGTTAAGATAATAAATTGACCTCTTCTAAACTCAAATACTACTAAACCAGAAATAGGAACTTCCGGCAGTGATTGCATCGCTGACTCATGGTTTTTTTAATGCTTCAAATGCAATACATACAACCTCAAAACTCTTTGAAATAAAAAGCTTTTATGTGATTTTGTATTTTTTATACAGTGAAGAGGACATGTAAAACTTAACCTTAATTTGTAGGCATGTCACAAATGGTGTAACGTTTTTCCATCTGGCAATTTTGCCATGACCAGGGTGATGCATTCAATTTTGAACGGATTTTTTTGCGTAGTCATCACGATTTAAACAGCAACTTAGTTTACAGAAAATATTGAGTAATCTTCATTTTAAAAAATCACAATAATTACTTAATTTGCAGGATTTTTTTTCTAAACGGCGTCATGAAACCATGTCTAATGTCCATCAAATAAATAAATACCATTAAAATTAATTCGTTAAATTCCTTTTTTTAAATCCTTTGAAATAAATTGTATTATTTTATTAAGTATTCTTCTTCTTACAGTAGACTCTTGATGAATGGTTTCGGTATTATTCCTGAGATGTGGATTGCTAGCTATCCCTCCATCTCTTTAGAGGTATGCTTCCTAAGAAGTAACCATGAGAAACTATACGGAGAATCCGAGTTTAATTTATTATTTGTCGTCTTTGACTCCAAAGTCACCACGTCATTTTCCTGTTAGGAAACGACGTGGAGTGTCAATCTTGTGAACTATTTTCCCATAACTTCTCCATCTGCTTTCTTCGTGTAATTTTTTTTATTTATCAACAACATTAACATTTTCAAACGACGGTGAATTATTCAAAACATTTAATCGAAAATACCGACAAGTTTCAAAGGTGCGTAGACACAAAAAATGCACACCAAGTCGTTTGGATTGAAAGAAAACTAAAAATGAACCTGTTTTATGTAAATCGCCGTTGGGCCCGAGTATCGAGAAAGTAGGATGGCGCTGATTTCTTTCAACGCGCATGCTTCGGTCGAAAGTTTCGTGCGATACACGGTGTGTGAGTGGTGTGGTGTGTCTTAGCAAAAATAAATAACCAGCCATGATTGGCCCACACAAACATCAACAGTTAATGTACTATACTTCATGAGAGCACCTGATGCAAATAACGAGGAAATTCTTAAGATGTGTTTAGATTTTCAACGGAAACAAAAAAGGAAACCGAATCTGCATGTGTGGTCACATATCTTCATTCATGAGATACGCTGTTATGAAGTATTTTTGCGGTTGACCATCCATTTATTTACAAAAAAATATGTTTACTTTTGCTTTCATACATATAAATATGACGTTTCGAAAAAACATCGTCCAAGAAGAAGATTTTATAAAATTGAAGACAACTTATAAAATATATTCACATACTCATATACACAACACGAAACACCATTTAGATAAATTATAAAATATATATTTTACCATATTGTATAGCAAATTTTAAAAATCGCGCATTCTTTCTCAATATATTTTTATTAATTGTCATAAAAGTAGTGAAAGCTCGCCTATCCAATAATGGAGTTGGGTAAAGCGTAAACTATATGATCTCATTTTAAACTAGTCTACAGGAGAGCGTTTTTAAGATTTGTATAAATTTATAAAAAAACTAGCATAACAATTATCTTCTTAGTCGTGTTGCTCATGCCTGAGCGTTGTGGTTCTTTGATAGTCTGGAACTGAATGGATGATTTGCCTCCATTCCTTCCGATCCTGATATATTATAAGCGCTGCATTCAATAAGGAACTAGTCATCTTCTTGATTTGGTCCACCCACCTTGCTCGAGACTTTCTTCTTGCTCGCCACACTTCAAAACTTCGTGTCATTTCAGTTTCTCCCAAGTGTCTTCATATCTTCTAGCGAAATATCCCATATAGCGCAGCCCTCCTGCATGTCTTTGACAGCCTTTCTTTGACCTGTAGATCCTGGAGGATGAACACATTGGTACGTCTTGCGGTCCATGAGATGCGAAGCATTAAGCGCCAACACCACATCTTCAAAACAAATAATTATATAGATTAAAATAAAAATACTTTTAATGCCTCGTAAGCAAGTAACTTTTCGTCGAGTTATAAAAAATCTATTTAACTCCGTAGGTTTTTTTTCACAAATGGAAGAGTAATGCGATTTGAGATTTACTTTTATGGTAACACAAACTCAGATTTCGAAAATAGTAAAAACTCATTTTCGCCAAAAACTAACGATGATTGAAGTGTGGAGATTTTTTAAAAATAAAGCGAGGTTTAAACATTTAAATTATTTATCCAACTCGTGAGAATTTCTATTGGTTTTGAATGTTCAGTGAATTTTTCACCTGAGCGGTTATTTTAAGATGCTGCGGAATATGTGTTTTTAGGCCATTCATTAATTATTTTCTTTTATGGATGTGTAAAACTAAAAATACAAGATAAGTGAGTAATTTCGAGAGTATCGTTTTAAGAATGCGATCTGAAGACATCGACAGTTGATGGAAAACTGATAAATTAATGAAAACCGGATTTGAAATTATAAAAAAATGCATTTCATAAAAATACTATATATCACATGATATTTTTTGTGGTTTTTTTTATCTCAATAGCCTTTCTAACGTTTCATTTATCTAGCGCTATTAATTGACCAAGACAACTCCAAGTGATCTTCTCTTTCTAACATTTCATTTATCTAGCGCTATTAATTGACCAAGACAAATCCAAGTGATCTTCTCTTTTTCTAACATTTCATTTATCTAGCGCTATTAATTGACCAAGATAACTCCAAATGATCTTTCCTTTCTAGCATTTCCTTTATCTAGCACTATTAATTGACCAAGATAACTCCAAATGATCTTTCCTTTCTAACATTTCCTTTATCTAGCACTATTAATTGACCAAGATAACGCCAAATGATCTTCACTTTCTAACATTTCATTTATCTAGCGCTATTAATTGACCAAGATAACTCCAAATGATCTTCCCTTACTAACATTTAATTTATCTAGCGCTATTAATTGACCATGATAACTCCAAATGATCTATTTCTAACATTTCATTTATCAAGCGCTTTTAATTGACCAAGATAACTTCAAATGATCGTCCCTTTTCATAATTTTTATTTATTTATTTAGGAAATAATACATCCTTTTTTATTATTAACAATGTATAAGAAATACAAATATGTAATAAAACCAATTTAATTATTTTATTACATTACTTTTAACACGGCTAAGAGAGAAAAAAATGTTTATTTTTTGTGTAGGAAAATGAAGAAGAATTTAAACAAAGGAGTAAGTAATACGGGGTAAGCGTTGTTAACTTTGAACTAAATTGGTATATCGAAAATTTGTTAACTTAAGAAGTATTCTGAAATATTCCATACTATAATTAGCTTTTCAAAGTCATTGCAAATCAGTATATTTGCAATTCCTTTATAAACAAAATTGTTCCACATTGATTTATCGTCATCGTGAACAATGTTTAATAACAAACAGTTGAATTTCAAAACGGTTTTATATTCTTCAAACTCTGTATTCCATAATATCAAATGTTTTTTTTCTTCAAAACGTTAATAATAGTTATCCGTATGTCATTACTAACGAAATAAATATTTAAGTTTCATCAGAATAATGTAAACTATTCTCTCTTGTTATGAATATTATTTTGTTTAAATAATATTTTCCCATTTCATTCATAAAACACATATCAATTTAATTAAGACTCATACTCGAAAGCATAGTCCCCCAAAGCGGGCGCAACCCCTCCCCTGTGGGCGCTGGAGGGATCTAGGAGCAGTAGGAAGGCGTTAAGGAGCAAGTAGGCAATAAGACGCGAACAATTTAGTATCATCCGTTCGTACATGTTGGTCGAACGGTCATATAACATAAGGGTCGCTTTATTTTCCAAGAAAACGCAAGTTGCAACTATATGACAAAGATTCTTCCAAACTAACTTTTTAAATTTCAAAAATTATACATACATAAATATTTTAGTGATATTAAAAAAATACAGACATTACACATACAATTGTATTATAAGTTGAGATAAAGATAAAGTTTTCCCGAGGGAGCCGCTGAAAAAAATATCTTTGAAAAGCAGGCGGTGGCCAAAAGAGTTTGAGAAACTCTGCTCTAAAGCATTACTCTCTTATGTCAATAACTTTAACCTATAAATATAATTTATTCAAGCAATATATCGCATTTTACAAAACTTTCATTGTATCCAGCACAATCCAGCGTACTTTCTGCAACCGACCAGCTAGCTAATAAAAATGCAAAAAACCTACTGATATATATTTGTTTGATCCTCTTTTCAAATGGAAAGAAAAACGTTCCGTTGGCAAGCTACAGAGATTACCACATTATCAATATTATTATGCATATATAACCCATTGAAAAGTAATTTCGAAAGTTCACTTAAGGTTTCGCAATGATGATTTATATTAAGGGATAAGATAATTAACCTGTTTGTTTAGCAATTACCATTAGCTAAATTATATTCTCAAATATTTCAACAGATAACCCCTAAAAACATTTAATATATCTCAACACGTTTGAGAGGATTATAATAAATTAATGAAAATATGCGATAAATGATTTTGTTAAGTAGGCGACATTCTTTATTTGGCTATTCGGATATTATCAAATAACAAACGACATCATTATTTTTACACATTCTTGAGTTTTAATCGATTCTATAAAAATAGAAGAACCCGTGGGTATATAAATACGTTGAGTGGAGGAGTACGCGTTTGATATGGTTTTTAAAATAAGTTTTAATGTACATAACTCACTTCACAAATAAAGGCATTATTGGCTATAGCAATACATATATATTTATTTACCATTAGGTCTTTTTGAAAGTAAATGAAATCATTATTCGAAATTTAATCAAACGTGTCAACTCAATTCTAAATATAATCCAAATTAATTTTCAGAATAAGAGATTCCATTCCGACAGTTTTGAAAAAGTAAAAATAAATGTTTAGAAATAAAAAGTTATTATTATACGTTTTCATCCAAAATTTATTGTATTTTTTAAATGTTTTGTATGAGAAACTTCAAGCTCTACTCGGCACGTAAACGACGAAATTTTCTTACATAATATTTTTAACGTTAAAAAATATTAGTTCCTGACCGCAAAATAAAAAACAGTTCCTCTCAATATCCACAATATGAATACTTTTGTCGTATTTTATTTTATTTCAACGGTCAAAACACCTTTTTGAAACAATGATTTAAAAACAACAGTGACATATAAGCAGCGTAGGAAAACGTGCAATAAGAAAAAAACAATATAAGTCGAAGAATACAACAAAGCAAATACATCCAATTCAATAAATTCATCGCGGCAAGAAGAACCTCTTCACTTTACTTCTTTATATAGTAGTCAAAACCATATGAAATTAAATAGATAAAGCTGAAATTATTAAAGAACAAACAACTAATACATAATCCGAAAAACTATAATGCCAAAGAAACATCTCTCCGATTCGGAAAACTCCAACCAACATAAATATTATTAACATTAACGTTTTAAATGAGTACACACATTTTGTAATACAAGCTCGTTAATTTGTACCTTGAACATTTATTTATATTTTTATATCCATCATAATATGTTAGAAGTCTAGAGGAGTTTTTTTTGGCACGACACCTTAATGAACAATGCAACTAGTCACAACTATAAATTTACTTATAACAAAGTTCATTTCAATGCTTCGATAGTTGTCCTTGTAGGTAGGTGAACGACATTCCCAGCTGTTTGGAGCTGTGGGCGAATATACTAACAAAGAAACCTGTGTTAAACCAGTATTGGCAATATTTGCTGTCTGTTGTATGCTTCTTAATTCTCTTGTTTTAACTTGTAAACTTATTCTCAGCAGCTTACCGATGCCCTTTTTATAATTACTGTGACCCCTATTTCACACGATTATGAGCACCTTCATTCAAAACTTTCACATTTCTCTGTAGTTTTAGATCCGCATACGCAATAATGTTCATACTCGTAGTATACTACTGACATTACGTTTAATATTTTACCACAATTATCATTACAACTAGACTATTTTGTAAACGCGTAACTATTATGACGCTATGTTTTTACATAATAGTCAAATAATTTGTCAATTTTACTTTGTCGCAATTAATCAACACTTGTTTGACCTCTCATGTTCTTGACAGTGTTAAATAATTAAACATTCAGTTTTAGTGCCAATGATCATTGTTATATTGAGTTAATAATATAACAGTAGTTATTTTACTGGTACATGTATTTATCGGTTAATTTAGTGCATTTTTTAAACCCTTAACTTTCAATTAAGGTTTTTTTCTTTGATTCCTATATTTACAAACTTTTAATAAATTGTCAGTATATCGTAAATAAATCAAATGGAAAGAACATTTTTTTGTTATGCTCTGTAATTCCTGTTTTATTTTTCATTTTACTCAAAACAATCTTAAAATATGACAACTTGTTTCATCTTATAGCTTCTTAATAATTGTGTTATCTTTGAAAATAATCATTAATATTATATATCAACTGAAATAATAAAGGTACATAATACATACAATAATAATTTCCTCATGTTATCATCATTTCTGCAAGTTCTTTTGTAACGTCCAATATTGAAGGACAGATCCATTACAAACCACACACCTTCCTACATAAGAACGCCTGTTGCTACCTACATATATTATATTATCTACGAGTACATTGCATCTATTTTAAAATTCATCCTAAGATTAAGGACTGTAATAACCTGAACATCGTGACCGCCCATATTTTTATTTACAGACATTCTTCTGAATGTCAACAGCAACTTTCATACTTATATCTAACTTTCGTCTAAAGACGGCTATCGAAAGTTGAACGTCTCAAATTCAGCACTATCATTTGTGGGTCAAGCGATGGGAAGAAGAAAACTAACCGCGAGCCATATTTGCTTTCTTTATATTCAATGACTATAAGTGCTTAAGAAAATACATGACTACGTTTAAACTGTGGACAAATGCAAAACAATCAAATTGTCAACAAAGTGAAATGAAGGTTTGACGTATTTGACGAATTTTATTTAATTATCAAACGTTTTGGAGAGAAAAATCGTGCGCTTCGGTCATTATTCGTGCGTAACGCGAAAGTGAGGCAGCACTTATTTGGACAATATTTTTAGCTGAAGGGCGTGATATTTTCAACTTAATTCGTTTTAAAAAAAATTACTCTTTTATAAACGTTGTAAACCATATTAAATTCTTATTTAAAAAAACTTATTTAATTATTTACTGCTTCAAAATGAAAATATTTTATACGAAAATTGTACAAAAAACTGCTACAAAATACATTATTGAGTTTCCATGAACGAAACTCATCAAATCGTGTTTTAATATATAAATGCTTTACCTTTAACTGACTTAAATTGCACAACAAACTATCAAAAAAGAATTGTCGAATATCTTGCAAAACTAGAATTGCAGAGGCCTGGATGGAACGATGCGATGATCGTACACGCGTCAGCACCACCCGCTGAACTCCTTCCGATCAACAGGTTCTTTGGAGATAGTGATAGATTTTGCTGTCAAATTTTATCTCCTCTCTCTTAATCGCTCCACTTGATTGAATTTCTATGGATTTGCACGCACTTGTTGGTAAAAATATTTGATTTCAATTTCTTTTTGCTAAGGTGATTATTTTTAACACGGAAACGCTAAATAAATTACACTTTTGAATAAAATAAACATGTGTTATTATTATATTTATAGAAGATGTTATGAAAACATATCAAAAATATTTTGTACGGAAAATATTTTTTTCTTTGCATCCTTAAACTTAGAAATCTATTCATAATAAAAATTCATAGATTTGTTTTCGTGTCCGAGCCGTCAATTATTAATTATGCCACGTGTTTCCAGCAGAAAGTAACAGAAATTACCCTATTATTCGCATCAATCAGTTCCTGCCCCGAGCATGTAATTCGGACAAGTTAACATGTGTTGCGAGTACTGTATAGCCCCACAAGCATGTTTAATGTTACTTTCGTTCAAAAACCTCCATCTTTGCATGTTCGCCATGCATTTAGCTACCCCTACTCGAAGGTTGTCAGGGCTCTTCAAGTAGGCCAAGGCAGATGGTCACCTGATGCCATATTTACCGAAAGCTCTATCTGAGAGTAAAAATGAATAACCTTATTACAAATATGTCATTAATTACTCTGTAAAGAAAAGCAAAGATCGATTTGTTTCTGATGAAAACTTGAGAAATTCAAAGACAAAGGATCTTTTCAGAAATGGTTTTTGTAAGGAAATATATCACTATGTACAGATTTCTTAAAGCTTAGCTCTAATCCCAACTGGATTTTTTATAAAGATTTTATAATACTCGGCTCGAGTAAGCAACCCGAATCTACAATTTCTTACGAAATAGTCTGCATATTAATTTATACATACATACCATCACACCATTTCCCTATTGGAGTAGACAGGAGGAAAGAGAGGCAAACTTTCCTTTCACGACATATCTCCTTCGCCTCTTTCACATCCATACATCTTTTAATGTTGCCCCACTTTATCTTACTCCTCATCTTCTTTCAAAATATCATTCACTTGATTCAATCATACTTTGCTCAGTCCTCCTCTACCACGACTCTCCCTCATCATTATCGACACACCACAGATTCTTTTCATTGCACACATATACTCAAGTTCTTTAATTTATTTTCTAGGTACTAAATTTTAGGCATTTTCAGATTACAAAATTCATTTCTCAATCATCTTAAATCATAACGTATAGTCAATCAACTGTTTACTATGTAAATACGTTATTGAAGTGAAAGTGATTTTCCAACACAAAACAATTCAGTATAAACAAATATAATAGATCGTGGTTTACAATAAATTTTCTTTAAATGTAATTTATTTCAACATGTTTTCCATCAAGTAAATAAAAAGGCTTAAAACGATCCGAAGAAAATCAATTTCCTTTTCAATTATATATTTGAATGTAATACGAGTGACGGAATATAATGCTTACACTGACATGTAAATAACCAGTTGTCTAACTAACTTTACTTATCTCACTTCCTTCTTGACTTCATGAGGGGCTATATAGTCTCTGTTATACGTAACGCTACTAACTTCTTGACTTCATGAGGGGCTGTATAGTCTCCGTTATACGTCAATAATAAATAATATATATCAATAATAAATAATAGAGCCTTTCTATATTTGTAATTAAAATCTTATGAACAGCACGTCGGCGTATTAAAGAGTAAAAATTTGTAATTTTGTTACTTCTCAACGAGATCACGACATTTTAAGGAATGTTACAAATTTGAAAACAATTGTTACTAAAAAGTATAACAAATTATAATGATAATAAAAAGACTGTTTATAAACCGCCATTTAGAGACCAGACTCGCGTCAAGGATACTTACTAGGATTGATTCAAACCCACTAAAAGCCGAACTATTGTTATGCAGATTTCGTAAGTAAAAAAAATAGATTCCACTTAAAAAACTACATAATAAGCAATGTGCTTTGTATTTTTTGTTAAATTAGCACATCTTAATTTGAATCTGAATTGATGCACTGGTCAGATGTTGTTTTAAATGTATTTCAGAAAACCAAGAGATTGAGGGAAACTCGGGGTGAAACAATGATATCACTTTTAAAAGATCAATAAAAAATTTCTTTAATATTTCTAATTCAATGGATCTGAAAATCAAGTACATTTCTTCACAGTGGAAGAATTAGCAGTTGGCAAATTGTATTTATGCAACTCTAATTATTATTTGCATATAACTATAGTTATTAAATAGTGTTGAATAATTCTCACGGCGTGTCAACGAAAGTGTGATTTATACCGCACCTTTTTTCAGTTCAACGAATTGATGTCACAACACGTCAAGAGAAATCTAGTTAAGCACTGTAGTCAAGCTGTCCAACCAATTGAATAGGAGATTCATTCAGAGGCAGCTCCATAAAGCTTTTGGGTGAAGAGTAGCTTTTGAGTATTTTTTATCGTGCATTTAAGATATAAAAGAAACACGCTAATATGTTGCAAGCAAGATTCGCAATAGTCTTTTCATATTGCTGACAACATTCCCACAAGAATATTATAAATGTTTCATAAAAATATTTTTTAAACAGAGATAAAAATTCACTTCTCAGCAGTAACCATTACTTAATAATTTGTCTCCACATTTTCATTGCAATCGTAAATTAAGATCAAATACGATTTGTTTTAATAAACCACTTTTATTATTATTTTGTCTAGTTCTATACTGCACAAAAATTTTACTTTTATTTTTCAACAACTTCTAGAATCTAATAATAAATAGTTTTATCATTTATATATAATAAGATTTCAATTTCTGATAGATATAAAATGATAATGTTTTAGATGAGTCATATTCACGATAAATGCACATCCAAACTTCTGAAAGATGTACATAGATATGCCATTATAGAATGAAGTCAATATAAGTTATTTATATCTCTCTTAGTAGAATATACCGTGATGGTGGCAAAAACTAATAATTTTGTGAAAATGGTGACACCAGTGTGATTGTAAATGTATTTGAATTTGTTATAACAATCCTACAAATAGCATGAAACTTTGAAATTGTTAACAGTAATTTCACGTGCAATTCATTATTGTTGACGTCAAGTGATTCTTCTCTAACAGATATTAAATTTTCAACTAGAGTTAACTATTTGATCCAATCCACAGAACATAAATCTTAATTCCTTTCGAAATTGTATCACCATTCGCCAAATACGAGTATGTTATATGTCGCGTGTACCCATTTGTAGTCTTGAATTAATTGATATATTGATGACAAAACAATAAGTGACCACTTTTCCCGACAAGATATATTAGAAAAACTAGATCTTGAACTTGTTTCACATTACTATTTTGGCAACTTTAATGGTCGTCGATTAATATCGCTAATCACGAACGTCACAAAAATTCCGCACACTCGGAATGAAGAGCCAGTTGCTTGTACTCGTAGCAGCCGCATTGAAATCAGAGAAACTTTAAATTCGGTCTCATTCAACATAAAACCAGATTAATATCACCGTTCAAGTAAACTTCCGATTTAGCGCAGACGGTGAAAATATGTTAAGGTCAAGATGACAAGGAAAAAATAGCACTTGATTAAATATCTTATCATAGCGATTAATCAATATTCTAACCAAACCGATTTCATTTGTAAAAAATGCTATGAAACTTTCTTAAATTAATTTACTGCGAGTATACAAATATTGAGATGTACTTTTACAGACAATATTGATAGGTATTTGTTTGTAAAAGTATATCTCAATATTGGTATACTCTTCTCAATATTCATGAGTATATTGTTTGTAAAAGTACACCTCAGTATTGGTATAATCTTCTCAATATTGATATGTATATCGTTTGTAAAAATACATCTCAATATTGATATACTCGGATAAATGTATGATAATAATTTAAATACAAAATTGTGCTTTGCTCGAGATTTTTCAATGTAAAATATAACTAAAATCATTCAAATACCAAATTTCGAAGCACAATCTTGCAAAAGGCATTTTATTCTTGTTCGTTTCACTTTTGCCAGCGCTGCTCTGATTGCTTGTCTCCGTTTTGTACGATCCTCGATGTCTTTGGAGTATTTATCGGAGAACGACCACGGCCCTGTGTACTTCGTCATGTGCCATTTTAGGCTGATTCAATGTGTAGGTAGATTTTGATTCCACAAAAAAAACTTTATTATCTGCGGGATGAGAATAAGTATCTCATAGAACACTACATATCTTTATTAAATATCCTGCACAAGACCGCATATGATATTTACGCGATTATAAATGTCCTCCGCCCGTTCAACATGTCCCACCTACTTGAACTTTATTATTCACTAATTTACAATCTGAGTTTATTGTCCATAGATCCTAAAAAGTTAGTACTGTAGAAGTTTCCCACGTATTTTTTCACTCGCTACTTTCCTTTAAATTGTTATTGGTAGAATTTACCCTTTACACGATGAAATACCGAATTAAATAAAAAATGTGTAGATTCAATTATTTAAAGCAATATATTTTTCAATAGTCCGGAACTCCTATAAAGTAATTATTTGATTACTTTCAAAGCTTCATTCTAAATTATCGCACAAAGAAAAAAACACGATGTGTAATTTTGTTTTTTTTTTGTAATTTGATCGACATATTTATCAATAAAAATTATACAATGACAATGGGACCAATTCGCTTTCCATTACTTTAAACAAAGTACTTTATTAATTGCACATAGGAAGCAATTTCTGTCGACATGCAATTTGTGAGTGTAGAGTTTCAGAAGGCAAACTGGTATCAACATTCTTAGCAAAAATACATATCAGCTTCAAGAAACAGCTCTGTCCGGCGCTGCCTCAATCCACCAGACAACGCCTTACTTATTTCCATTCAATTGATGTATGCAAAGAGTTTTATGGAAAAACAAGTATGGTTTTATATAACTAGTAATTGCTAGAGCTATTGAATAGCTAGAACAATGCCGTGCGAATGCGCGTATTAACAAATGTTTCCCTAGTAACCTAAATTTTATATTACAATACAATCAGCACTTTTATTTTTTCTCTCATCTACTTTTAGTAGAAGTAATTCAAAATTGTAATCCAAATTCTTTAATTCATCCCTGTATTTCAAAATCATCCCTGTAATTCAAAAATCTATATAGATTTTATTTGTATACTCCAAACTAAACCGAACCCATTTTTTATCAATTTACACAGATAGATAATGAAAAACATTTTTTACTAGGTACTTATTTGGCATTCACTTTGTGAAACGCTTAAATGACTTATTCTAAATTATATATTTTAATTATTTTTTTCAAGAGGTTATTTTTATCAACATAATGGCATAAGTTACGTCTCCGTTTATATAACGAAGTGAAACAAAAGTACATGGCCTTTATATAAAAACTACGTTATTAGAAAGATAAATTATCATATCACATTTAATATAATGTGTTATCATCATAATACACAATGACGAAAGACATTTCAAAATTCTCTATTTTTTTAAGCATAAAGATTAAGAGAATGAGCTGCGAAAGACTTACGAAAAAAATATATTTGTCTAAAATTAATGGAAAGTTAGGTAGGGGTAAACCGAGAAAAGAGTAGAAGGAGGTATTTGGAGTAATTTTAATTGAGGCAAAGATAACGTGTGTGAGAAACAAAAGATCATGTGTATCAAGATGTATATACGAGTATGTAGACAAGGCGAGAGGTGTATGTATGAATACAAATTCGTGGAGATCTGTCATCTCTGCCTACCCCAATAGGAACATTTTGTAGTACCGTGTAGTACCATGTAGTACCATGATGGTATCATAAAACCAACAACGCGGTACAAGACTCCTAAAAATCTTATACTAAACAATTAATGTGAAATATTTTTCTATAAAATTTCAATCAGATATTTAACATTAAAACCAGTATCTCTATTGCACGAACATACTCGGTATTAAAAATAAATTAAACCAATGTTAAATTAGATATGTATTGAAAAGTTCAGATATTCTTTATACTCGTAGAATGCGATTGTTCTGGACAATTAACTACGCATTCACAGTCATAAATCCTTTCTTCAAATAAAATATTCATTTTTCTTCTTCACTACGAGCTTCCCGTTTTTCTTTTATATGAGAACTTTCTACTAAACTCATTTGAATTATTACCTTAAATTACAGCTAACAGTGGCGCAACCATTGTTTAAAAGATTACATCTTGTTTTTCATTATAATCGTCATCACCACCAGGCCATGTCCTTATTGGGATAGGCAGAGATAACAGATCTCCATTTCATTATATCCTGGCACACATATTTCGCTTCTGCTACGTCCATGTGCCTCGTCAAGCATATTCTATTATAAAGGATTTTCGCTCAGTGCTTAACCTTTTACAGAATTGTATTCATTTAGTCGTGCCACGTTTTCTAAATCTTCCCTTCTCGTACCTTCTATACTATTTGTTTAGATTATTTATACGATTTTACCAGTACTGACGCTAGCTAAATTCTCTCTGAATTTTAGACTCTGAATCTTCCAGTGTTTATTTTTTGTGTACATGAATTTTGCTTAAACTTGAACAGGTTTATTTGAAGTTATGTACTAAATGTATCGACCAGCTTTTTTTACTTAAATTTGAAAAAGCACACAGAAAAAAATTCCAAAGTTGAAAGCCTTGATTAATACCATATTAAAAATAATTACATTCAAAGTTGTTTTGCTACATACAGGTTTTTCCTAATAATACAGTTTTAATATTTTAAAAGATTTACGTATAAATATAGTCCTAAATGGGGATCTATAGGGAAAGAAGTATAAAAATAGAATAAGAATATGAATTTTATTTTCAACTATGACATTAAATATAGATTGAGGGTTTAACAAAAAAAAATTAAGCCACTGTTTATTCATATTCTTCGCATCTGTACTCTCATAATTGCATGATTGGCTAACACACTGTAGGCATTAGCGTCAAACGCGGTACTCATTAATTAAGGTGGTTAAGCAAGAAGAGGACAGTTATCTCATCGTTCATGTAACACACGTGTCTTCCCTTCCGGGCCACAGTTGGAGAACACGTGGGAAATCGGTAAAAAAATAAGACAAAAACACTATTATACGAGTTTCACAACTAATTACTTAGGCAATTTTCAAAGAACCTTTCAATTTGTATAGATATAAAAATAAGTTTTCATAAGTTCTTTAAAATAATAGGCGTTCAAAAATATTTATTCATTTTATGGGGCTCTGTTTTGTGGGGCTCTGTTTTATGGGGCTCTGTTTTAAACAAGAAATCGCTCAAACAGGAGTAGAAGAATCGTTCTAAATTCACATAAGAAATAAACATTGGCAAAAGTTTTTTCCTAAAACAATAATTATAAATATAAATTGCTCTTGCAAATTTTAAACGATCTTACAATGATGATTGATTGCTGTTCGCATTAACACTAAATAACCACGCAAGGTTTCATTATTTGAATCGCGAGCTTATTAAAATTTCATGGAACTGTTGTTGAAAAACATAATTGAATAAGGTTTGATTACTAAAACGATAGGTAATTAACATTATCTTGATACAAGTTAAACTTTTTGAGTGTTGTTCTCTGTACAGATAAATAAAATTTTATTATTCTAAACACAGTGTGAATTTAAAAAGAAGCCCACTGATCTTTTTCGTTAGGAAGCTTGAAATTGGAATAAACAATCGGAAAGCTGTGTGAAAAAATCAACACCAATGATGGACCGATGTTTCATCTTTGAATTGACCGGCATGGCGTGTAAGAAAGCTCTACCAAAGTTTCAACCGACCAACAAAAAGAGGAATAGCTATGCCGAGAAAATAATGGAATGATAGGTGGAAAATTTTTGACTTTGGGGAAGTAAAGAAGCAAGATAAACAATATAACTTGTATGAGGCAAAGGCTGTTTCTGCGGATAGTTAAGTGTGGAGATCTGTCTTCTCTGCCTACCCCAAAATGGTGTACATTATGATTATTCTCATAAAAATATAACAATAAAGCGGGAGTTACCTAATGTGTTCAGGAAAGGGTACTTGATATCTCAATTTGACAAAATCATTCCCCTTTAAATTGTAGTTACAGAATTGTATTTATATAAAATATATGAAGACTGAAAATTTAAACTTGTCAGTCTTTTCAATGATGTTGTCTGTAAAATTCTGATTATTCGCCTTCAGAAAACACATAGAGATATACGAATACTCGTAGATATCTTTTGATTGAAGTATTTTCGTCAACTGTATTTACGTTGGTCATAATTTGTCTATAACGTGTGAAACAACAAACATAAATGCGTAGAACAACGATAAATAATTGAATGGTTGAAGTAAAATAGGCACTAAGTACCAACAAAAAAAACTAAGTATGCAGTTATATTCTATATGACATATATAATAGAACCAAACTGCATACTTAGTTTTTTTTTTTGGTACTTAGTGCCTATTTTACTTCAACCATTCAATTATATTACTGCCCCCAATAACATTTTTTCGCACGCAACACAATTCTGGTCGTGTTATTTGTTGTATAAAACCAATATTGCTTCAATTACGTTACGTACTTCTTCTCTGCTCACCGAAACGGGGGCATACTCTGTGGTTTGACTTGATTGTTTTTATAAGAAATATTATTGTTGGATGTGCAAAAACTTATTAGTTTTTTTAAACTCTAGAAAGCAACAGTTTTTCTTGAATAACTCGAATATTGTATTTTAATATTTATAACCATTAAACCCACACAAAATCCATAAAATGCGTAAAAACAAATTGTCCACCCGTTTGTTACATTGAATTTTCCATATTTATCATAATTTGGTTACAAAAACTTTTCCTTTAAAAAAATGCATCATCGAACACATATTGGTCCCAAAAATAATAAACACACGTTTAAACCGTGCCGTTTTCTTGAACTTGCTACAAGAATTTTCATACATTCTTGCTACAAGAGTTTAGGTATGTGGAGGACTTTATTTTCAACAAGATGAAACATCTCCCCACTATCATCGTGATGTGAGGGCCTATCATGATGAAAATTTACCAAACAAATGGATTAGACGTACGAGTAGATGTAGCATTTAATACCTCCCCAGACCTCACGCCAGTGTACTTTTTTGTGGTGACTTAACAAAATATAGTAACTTAACTTTCCCTTAATTTAAATTTCTCCAGCTATCTCTTTCCATTTTTTCATTAGTTTACCCTGCTCTCGCCAACCTTTGATTATGAGAATGAGACCTAGGGCTAGAAAGGGAATGCTGAGAGCTGAATTAATGCAGGCGAAATGCGTGCCTTATATAGTAAATATAAATACGTTATTACAATATTTGATAAAAGAAGGAATGACCGGGTAAAAGATAACATTTTGTTAGAGATAAATGTTGTGAGTAGAATTAAGAAAGGAATCTTGAGATGGGACCATATTGAGAGAATGTTGTGAAAGTCTAGAATGAATGGAGAATATATAAATCATACAGTAAAAATACGGAATTTGATATTTCATGAAGTATTACATAATTTAGTTACAGCTACCACAGCAAAAATAATATTGCATTTTATAGGACCCAAAAATCAAGAAAACAAAGTTTCGTACAAACTACATTTAAAATATTTTTATATCCAATTAGACAGTAAAAAAATCAAAGTTACTAAAATTAAATCATCTCCAAAACTCTTCCTGTAATTCACCTTAAAACATGAAATGTCAATAATATTGTACGTACAGGATATCCATCCACACACAAGAGTGTCATTGATAAAAATGGTTTTGTAAAACTCGATAGCTCGTAGCACTCGATAGAGAAGAAAGTAACGTAATATTTCTATATTTGTACCCTCATTCCAAGTCAAGATATCCAGTTTACCTAATTTCTCTACAGCCAGTCTAGATCCAGATTGATTGTGATCACGCCATGGTCCCACAATGCGGAACATTTCGTACTTCGACCACATTTTCTCATTGAACCTGTCGTGGGAAACATCACATTCTAGAGTCAGAACAATCAACTTTTTGGCCAGCAAACTTACACACGGCAACACTTTTCTATTATCACGAAGAATTACCGAGCTACCATATTAATTTAGAGCAAAATTAATAATACTAGTTACTCCCAGTAGCGTGAAATGTTGAGGAATGAAGTAATCTATGTTATATGAAGCAACAGCGAGTAAAAAAGTTTGCGCTTTGATTCATTGTTCATTGCTACGCCGAGTTAGTAGGTGAGATTGATTGCCACAGAATGTTGAACATTTTTTACTTTTGAACTATAAATATATTTTAAGAAAAATATAAATTTCCATGAGTCACCTGGATTAAAAAGACACAAATGTTGGTAAATACACAAGGAATAAAGACTTAAGAGAATATGTAAAAAATTACATAAAATTAAGAAATATATGTTGAATGTTAATTGGCATATTATTCATATTCATTTCGCATGATTCAATAAATGTTAATTAATTGCTGTGCTGAATTGAATCGTTAGATTTTGAATGTGGCTGTCATTAAGTTTATAGGATTACTCAAGTATCTAATTTTTAAAAGTTTTTATCACAAAAAATGGGATGCAAGAATGGATTTAGAACGATCGAATCTTATAATTTGAACGTAGCATTTAATAAACAATATTTTTTAATATTGTATATTATTGAAGCACTTCTACTTACAAAATATTTTTTGGTCGACACAGATAAAAATTAGGCCTTCTGTTTTATTTTTTGCATATGAAGTCGTCGTTCTGAGGTTGTCATATATTAAGGAGTTTAAGCTCGTATATATCGATATAAATAACCCGTTTAACATTAATTATAAAAGGACAATTTACATTGCGTTGTTTAGAGAACAAACTCTTCTCAAGGGCGCTCTAACTCGGAACTCGAACGTATTATTATTAACGTATTCTAATCTGCATATTTGTATACAGGTTTATAGAGTGTATCAACAAAATACTGAGAAATGAATCACGACTTGAGATACGATCTCAGATACAGAGCACATGAAATTTAGGTAAATTTTCACGCGTGCGCGCCGCCGACTGGGAAAGCTCTCGTGGCATTCGGCAATAGAGTGTAAACTGAGATCAGATCTGGCCTATTTTTTATTTCTTTATATCTGCAGATAATTATTTTGAATATAATAAAACTATTTGTTTCTTGAGATGGAATAATAATTTTAATTACAGTTTAGGCAATGCATTCAAGGAAGCTTAGATGCAAGGAATCCAAGGAAATATAAAATACTAGCACAATTGACATCAAATCAGTAATAATCACTTATATTATCAGTGATAATCACTTATATATAGTAATAATCACTTATAAAATAAAATCATTGATTTTGTAAATTATAGAATTAACCAATTTCATTTTTCTTCTTCACTACGAGCTTCCCGTTTTTCTTTTATATCAGAACTTTCTATTAAACTCGTTTGAATTATTACCTTAAATTACAGCTAACAGTGGCGCAACCATCGCTTAAATTATTACATTTTTTTCATTATCATCATCACCACCAGGCCATGTCTTATTAGGATAGACAGATATGACAGATCTCCACTTCATTCTATCCTGAAATACATATTTTGCTTCTGCCACTTCCATGTGCCTCGTCAAGCATACTCTATTATAATGGTTTTTCACTCAGTGTTCAACGTTTTATAGCAATTTTTTCTACCAATTTAATGAAACCAATTTTTTCTACCAATTCAAAGAAAACAATTTATTTTTGTTTCCAATTCAATGAAAACAAAAATGACAATTTTTTTTAAATAATTAATATGTTTTCTTAATAGAAATCCTGCGCATGCACAAAAACATTTTGTTATCACGCAACACTCAAAATTGTAAAATAAAAACATATTTTAAACACATTTTTAATCCTTTATTTTTAACGCAATCAAAATAGAATAAATAATATTGAGTTCACTTAACTTAATCAGTTAAAATCTTACTTTTTTATTTCATTATAATGCAAATCATTTAAACGCACGAAAAAAGTTAATGGCTATAATCGCGCAAACTATATCTTGAAAATTTAAAAAAATTAATAGTTGTTACATTCTTGGGTGAAAGTAATTAAGCACAATACCCAAAACAGGTTGCGAGAGTGTGGAAACTGAGATCTAATTAAGAAACTCGAAAATTAACGAGACAACCACTTCTTACCAGCGACATAAGGTTACGCAGGTTGGCAGGGATAGGAGATCTCAGTTGACACGATCAAGAAAGATCATTATGCAAGCCCAACAACACGAAAGAAGGCCATTTGGTAGACAGAGACAGATGTTATTAGATAACGTGGAGCATGAACTTAGGAGACTGGGAGGAGACGGCAAGTGACCGATCGGCATGGAGAAAAATTATTCGGGAGGCTAAAGCTCTGCATAAGTTATACGGCTATCTGAGGATGAGTATAACCTACAGCGAAAGCAGGTTTTGAATCGCATTTGTGTGTATTAGTAATTAATTCTAGCATAAATATGTTAGTTACCTTCATCCTTACGTTCCTCAGGATATCGTAATACCGAATCGTTTATATGAAAGGTCTAAAAAATGCCTTTTCACAGAGTAATATATTTATTCGTATGGTGTTTCTCAACATTTCTAATTGGCAATGCGGACATATTAAAGAGTATGGCTAGAAGACAACATTGTGTTTGGCCCACTTAATCGAGCCTTCGGATTTATGTTGGAAACACTGCCGCACGTGAAAAGGTAGTAATACTTATATACTGTCATCAAACGAAGGTAGTTGTTAGATTGGGGCCCTTTTTTAATTTTATTACGGGAATCATCGGGAATCGTCCTTTCCACCCGAAACACCGGGCGAAAGGCTTATCAACTAGACCACGGAGGTCATCAACTATGGCTTACGCTGCACTTACGGTCATCATGATCTTCTACAGTGTCGTCAGCGGAAGATCAACGTGATAATTCACAGTGTAATCTGTGTAAGATCATAATGATTGTCAATAGTATAATATATAGAATAGCATAATGATCATCCACAGTATAATGTATGGAAGATCATAATGATCGTCCACAGTATAATCTAAGGAAGATCATAATTAACGTCCACAGAATAATCAATGGAACATCATAATGATCGTTCACAGTATAATCTATAGTAGAGCATAATGATCATTCAGAGTATAATCTACGAAAGATCATAATGATCGTCCATAATATAACATATGGAAGATCATAATGATCATCCACAGTAAAATATATGGAAGATCATAAGATCGACCACAGTATAATCTACGGAAGATCATATTAACCATCCACAGTATAAGATCATAATAATCATCCACAGTGTAATCTATGGAAAATCATAATGATCGTCCACAATATAATATATTGACGATCACGATGATTTCACTATAAGAATGATTCAATTAGATCTTCCATCTATCTATTTTTATAATAATTCTTTTAAATATTTATCATGCCAAAGGGTCACAACTCACAACGAGACACTGAAGTGTTCGCAGCCGCAAGAGCGGAGTAAGCGAATAACCTTTGCCTCGCGTAACCTTCACATTAAAGCCGGCGGAGGTTTCGTCTTATAATATAGTTGAGCTTCGTGAATATGATTATTCACGAAGCTCAACACCCAATTCAATGCAAAATTATGATTTTAAGTTATATGTAACATACATATTATTTTATTAATTCAGTATTTTTTAAGGTTACGTAAGATTAAAAAAAATACGAATTATACCGTGGAAAAGGTTATGTTCTCCAAAGATATAAAGTTAACGTTACACTAAAAAATACTTAAGAATAAAACATTATTGTCTTTCAAATAAAAATCATACCTCAGTGGCCTAGTGGTAGAGTAAGACCAAAGAACGTATGACTGGATCAAGTGAATGATATTTTGAAAGAAGGAAATCAGAGAAGTCCAAGAAATTGTAGGAGTTGTGTGAGAAGGTGTATGGATGTGGAAGAGGTCAAATATGTGTGTCAAGATAGGAAAATCTGGCGCTCTGTAGTCTCTGCGTATCTCAACAGGGAAATGGCGTTATAGTATGTGGCCTAGTTACTTGAAGACGCTTTCTTTGTGATTCAGAAGTTGCGGATTCGATTCTCATTTGTAACAAGATTTATTAAAAAGTATTCCTGTCTGGTTTTTATTTAAGGCTTTTATTTAACACCTTTCTGATTAGTTGTAGAGATTGCCTCATGACAATAAACCCGTCAGGTTTAACTGTATAGAACAAAAGTGTATTACGATATAATACATATATTTTATTTGATACAATATTCGTTTGCAGGTTAGTACGAGTATGTTAAGTTCTCACAAAATATGATTCAGCACATGTTGTTCTTGTTCCAATTGATTTCCAAATCTTTGGTTAATATTCTTATGAAATATCATCTACATTGTTTTCCTATTGATATACTCGTATATCATGAATTGATTACGAATAGAAAAAATCTTTAGGTTTAAATAGAATTTCTTTCAAACAATTTTGAAGTATTGTATTATTGTAACATATTTTCATTGTATACAGTATAATCTTGCGGGTTCGTTGCCATGTGGCAACCAATCGGAAAAGTTTAAAAAAAGCTTTAAATAGAAACCAGACTAGAACCCTTTTTAGAAGATCTGGTATCTAAGTGGAATCAAACCAGCAACCCCACAGTTGAAAAATAGGCATCATACCAACTAGGCTACGGGCATCGACATTGATACCAGATAATAATTATATTTATAATATTTTCTTTTCTTTTTATTTTTTTTTTCACCTTAAACAGTAAATATTTCTGTGTTAAAAGCTAATGAGAATAAAGTTTTTTTAAATGTTTTAATTTTATACTTAATATTCCGTAGTAGTTAATATAGGCATTGCTATTGCAACATCTACCCACACGTGCTGTTCACCTTGTTTATTGAAAACCAAATGTGTTGAAAATCCTGAAGATGTCTAATAAATTAGTAGATTTTAATAAGAATTTCATAACTTTAACAACCGTCTTGATCTTGATTGATGAATCATACGCAAGTCTTGTATGGTGCTACGACCGCCCACACTCCATGGTGATCTCAAGGATTTGATTTCTTGAAGACAATACATTTGTGCTCTCTGCCTGCACAATTATCTTCTCGTGCGTTTACCATCTTTCTCATTGTTACGTTCCAAGGGCGTTTTTGTGACATGTCAATTTTACATCAATTTAGTTTCCGTATCACATTTAAAATTAATAATGTCATTATTTACCTAATTTTCATGTGAAAAAAAACAAACGCATACAATTGTGGTAGATTTATACTTGATAATATTAGTACGTAGTAAGGTCCCAACATTTCCAGTCCAAGGATATGGAATGAAACAAAAGTATCTATTGTCACCCTGTAGTTCAATATACTTTTAAGAACGATGAATTCAATTTTCTATACTACTGAAAAAATATTCTGAAGCGAGTACTTTTGCTGATCTGCCTTGACGAGGGTCATCTTTTCAATATATTATATTATCTACCTGAGCGATACTATTCAGCCAAATATTTCATTTTGAATAAAGACAGAAATGAAAGCATTTATGAAATGGATGTTTTAAGTACGATGAAGAAAGGAGCTTTAAGATAATTTGGACAGAATGAATGACAAAAAACTGTCTAAGAGAGCCAGACGTGCAAGACGTGCGTGAAAAAGATAGACCGAGAATAACGTAGTTGGATCAAGTGGACCAAATGAAAGAATGTAAAGTGAGAAGTGTGAATAATAGAAGATAGTTCATGACAAGATATATAAATATAGAGGAGGCGAGAGTTGTGTGCTTGAGTAGAAAAGTTTGGAGATCTGTCATGTCAGCCTACCCCTCAACGTACATGGCGGGATATAATGTATGTATGCTGAATATTGTACGAAATGGAAATAAAAATATTCCGTACAAACCCAAAAAGATCGATATTAACAACTAAATACGCATTTTATTATAGTATGTATATTTTTATACATACAGAAGGTGTGAGAATTTTAGGATGATCCAGAAAACGTAGTACGCCAAATAAAACAAATTCTGAAAGGGATAAGAGGAAAAATTCTTTATAATAGGAGAAAATACATGACTTGGTAAATGAAAGTGGCAGAAGCCAAAGATGTGTGCCAGGATAGAACGAAGTGAAGATCTGTTTACTCTGCCTACCCCGATCCCGATAGGGGCATGGCGTGATGGTGATGATGATATTAAGATATAATCATGCGCTATATCACATAATTATTTGTTTCTCTTTTAATATGAGATTTTGGAATTTTAATACTCGGTCGCATCTATTTAGGATCATTTGGATGGTCTTCCAGGAAGATCACTATCAATAGATTTTCAAGCTGAAAAATACAATGGCTGGACGGCTATGAAGAGCAACAAGTTTACAAAGTGCATTAAATATCTCACAAATGAACAAATTAGAATGTATAATACATTTGCAGTACAAACATACTAAATGAGATTTCAAATTGTAACAATTTAAATATTTGTAAGCGATTGATTATAAGCGAATTAACATAATAAACATTATACGAGCACATGCCTTTTGATAGCATCCTATTTCATATGTAAATGTTATATATTCATAAGAAATATATTTATATTCTTGTATAAATTGTTTTTGTAACTGTCAATAAATGTGATTTTTAGTGCACTTAAAAGATTGAGATATACTTGTTAGATATTTAAAATAAACCAAAAGATGTATTTTGTTAATTGGACCCTTTTGCGAATATACCTTGATATTATGTTATCTACATATTAAAGATAACTTGTATTTAACAACTAATTAAAATTCTGTTAATAATTTATTTATAATGTTATTTTGTTCTTTCCATAATACTCAATTATCTAAAAATAAAACTTAATTGAATGGTTAATAAAAAAACTTGTAAGTATCATAGGCTCTTTGAAACTAAGTATGACTTTATAATGAAGGTCATTTCGAGAACGTAAGTGTTAATGTTTTCGCTTTGAAAAATAATTTTAGTTTCATTCTAAAAAAACTTCCGTATTGGTAATATATATGTAATTAAGTTAAAATCTAGTATCATATTATAATTACGAATGATCTTAACATTTTTTTAAATTAAAAATAGACTAATTAAATTGCTGTAATGTGATTTGATAACGAATATTCAAGTGTAAAACATAGGTAATAATATTTATTTTAGAATTATTCATTAAGAACACATATTTACTCAAAGTTAATTTGTTATAAGAATATGATATATGTAACAAAGCGTGAAGAAAAGGAATGTTATGATTTATGATGTACGCAAAAAAAACGTATTTTACATAGAAATACATGCACAGACTTTGAATTGGGCAGTTTGTTAGACTTCAAACTTATTCCTGTACTTATGTATAATACTTAAGAGTAAGAGAAACAAAAGGAGCTGTAAGAGAAGATGTGTGGATACAGTGGAAGCGAAAGAAGCATTTTGTGACAGAAAATATTTACGCGCTATACTATCTGCCTATCCCGAAAAAAATGGGGTGATGGTATGTACGTATGTACCCATTAAGTTTTAAGTTTGAGTCCGAAATAACAAACTTGAAATCCATAATTTGTAGTGAGTTAGAAGTTTAAGAAATTTTAAAAAAATATTCATATATAGGAAAAAATCACAATATACTTTCATTTATTCATAAAAAATGTACAAAAAACGGTGTATTGAGGGAAACTTTTTTTAAATTGGATATAAATAGCTTTTTTTAAATTGGATATAATACGCTCAAACAGAGATTGTTTATTGGCCTTTCCAGTTCACCGCTCCTCTTTCTTTACGTCGTCCTTTACTGTCCATGCAGTGAGACTCTGGAATCAGTTACAAACCAATATAGGACTCGCTCCATCCTTGGCATGCTTTAAGAAGCGACTGAAAAACCTCTTAATTTCTAGTCAGTAAAATAATGTGTTTCATTCCTGATTTTTCTTTTCCTTTCCTCTCCACCACCCCTTCCTTTCCTTTTGATTGATGATATATCACTTTACCTATATGAAAAAATAATGTTCGGGTGATTGTCCATCTTTGTGGGGTTCGTGGGCATGTGCTCACGTACATGTTTATGGATTTCGTGGGGATGGATAGTCATTTGAATGATTTATGCGACCACGTAACTTGCTTCATTTACTTTTGTCTGATTGGTTGGAAGAGATTGCCGCCTGGTAATAAGCCAGCCAGATTGTATTTGCAATAAAAGTGTTAAATAAATAAATAGGACATATCTGAAATAAAAATGTGATATTTTTTTAACGTTGTTTCTGTGGTTGATTTTAAAAATATATTATACAATATATGGTAATGCATAAATTAGTCACTGGCAACAATAAAACACGTGTTTTTTTAAGTTTGCTTTAATGAGCGCATGCATTTATTTACTTAATGCTGACATTGCACCATTAGGGCTAAGGGAAAAAATAGAAATAAGGCGTATTCGCAAAATAATCGAAATTCAGTAGAATACCCTTGCAAACTAAAGGTAACAGGACTGTGGTGTGTTTTTTTATTAAAAAAAAAATACGACGCAGTACAACGTTAAATAATACAGTGTTGTACACGAGCCTTACGCACATAGGAAATACCGGAACAAAAGTAGTATCAATCAGTTGATCGTACGAGCACAAACGTTCGGTATTTTTAGGTTACCTGCATGCCAATCAGTCGATAATTACACACCTGACCGACTGAGTCGAGTTTGAGTGGAGCGTGAGTGTCGACTATTCTCTCCGCGTGAATCAAGTATCAAACATTGAAGGAAGTTAAAACCCGGCCAGATTTGACGAAGTAGGTATAAGTTTTCTTTATCTTCGATGATCATATAACTCTAGGCCCTGAATTCATAATCCAAACTAAATACTAATTTCTAATCTTAAAATTTCGTGATTTATATTCAGTCAGACCACATACTCTCCAAATTTTCAAGTGAGGTAATAAAACCTCGTGACTCCCTTATTTAGGGAAGCTACGAAAAATTTATACAAATTTTGATTTGTCTCTCGCGTCTTCAATCTTGACTCGGCGGCTTAGTGATAGAACGCTCAATTTGCATTCGGAAAATTCTAATTAAATTCTTAATGGTTAACTAATAAGATGATTCCATTAAGATTCTTTGTGTTCGAGGATTTTAAGATGATCTGGTTGATTGCATTGAGTACAATTGAAATGCTATACAAAACTGTCCATTAATTTGCCATCAGCTAGTTGAGTTTGTTCGTGAGTTCGATGGTTCAGACCAGCGCTCAAATTATTGAATTCCACATTTTAATACTTAATAAAGCAAAACAATATTTAAATATTACCTTTATAAATACGTACGAGTATCTGTTCCAAAATTTAAAAGAAACTTGTTTGTTACTCAACAATTTGAATAGAAAAATACTTAGGCATTTGTATTGAGTAACTAACGGCACGCGAGTCGTCACCTGAAGAGACCCAAACTCCCTGCCTCGAGTCGGTGCAGTTGAGTTCCAGTCTGGGTTTAGGATAATATGACATTTGCATAGCCGGTTCTGTCGAGGCAGAACTATTCGTGACCCATATTAGAGACCGCCTCGTGCCTCTGTGAACTCAGCGGCCAACTTATAGAACAAACCCAGACTATAATATACGACTACAGACAGACTATTTTTTTATTCGCGCTGTATTGTAGGTACATTTTACAGACTAACGTAAAAGAAAATAAAATAAAATCTATTCTATCAACTGGCTGACTCCTATAAAGACAGGGTGGCGTGAATGTGATGATGTATTTTATTATTATTTCTCCAAAAAATTAAGTGAGAATATTATATTTGTTAAGTGCTATCCCAAGCTGAATAACTATGCTAGTTGACTCGGCCATTCAATCAGTGGCGTAGCAAAGGCCTTCTGTGCCTGAACACAAGTAACAAAATCTACGCCCCCTTGCACAAAGTGTAAGCTAAGTGTCGTGTGGGAATAAGTTGAAAGTCAAGTTCCCAAGATAAAGCCTGTATGTGCATTTGAGTGCATAATGTATATTTATGCAATCACGTATATCACAATACTCTTTTTTTCCACATATTTAATATACATATACGTGTATAGTATAACAAAATGAACAATGTTTTCAATTATAAAATACACTAAAGACAGTAATTATTTTGTTCAAAAGCTATAATATTCTAAACTATTCAGTATTAGTACTAATTTCGTTGTTTCAAATTGGTAATATATTTTTCATGTCCAAAGTACGAGCGAAAGTAAAAACGGCATTGTTTAGAATTGTGGTAAAATAATTACGGTGTAGTCAAATCGAGAAAAATCATTTACTTTCTGAAAAAGCATTTACTTTCCAAAAAAATATTTACTTTCTGTCCCTGACTTTGCACCTCCTCGAGCCTTTCGTCCGATAATAGCTCTCCTCCCTGCCATCCCTCGCTACGCCATTGCATCTAATTACTAGCAGTATTTTTTGTGTTCAGTCAATTTCATTCAAATGCTATTATAGTTGCCTACGTATTAAATAACGCCAATAAATAAGACTGAGCAATTGTGAACAAATTATTTATTCGTAATCTCACAACTATTCATAAAAAAATATCGATGTCCATTGTATTGTGAATATCAACACAATCGAAGGAATGAGTATTTTCTCGCGTTCTTTTGCATATTTTTTGCTTTCAAATCTAGCATTTATTTTGTTTTACACAATACACCCAGTGAAGTAACAAAGGAGTAAAGAGGGGCAGTTGTCCCTGGACGCAGAGCTTTGGAGAGCGTAAAATTAGGAATCGAAAGTAATATTTGCTAAAGCATTTCTTAATTTTGCCACAATCTATCGATGTCAGACTCCTTTTTTTTGTCCAAAACTTCAAACAATCTGTTATTTTAGCTTTCGCTAGCACTTAAGACATGAAACTACAATAATAACTACTTAGCATAAAAAATAATGAAACCAGAACTGATACTATTTTTTTTTTAACTTTAGATTTATAACTCGATAATTACTGTTTTTAGTATATATCAGAATTGCGTACATTGATTGTTCATTTTGTTGTACCATATATTTGTAACACACGTGTTAAAAAAATAACAAAGGTATATTATTATTTATACTTAAAATACATTATACACTGAAAAGCATGTATATGCTTTACTATACTTTGGAAGTTGAGCTTCCACATTATTCGCAAATGACACTTAATTTACTCTGTGCAAGGGGACGCAGATTTTCCGTCTTGTCTCCAGGCGCAGAAGACCCTCGCTATGCCACAGATATAATATGTTTACAGTTTTTGTTGGAAATAAAAACACAGACTGATTTATTGAAATTCTCAGCAATATATTACGAATAAATAATATAACATGATAATTACAATTGGCATTGTCTACCATATAAAAGAAAGTGTCAATAAACAGATACTCGTCAAACTTATTTAAATGCGACAATTGACACTTGGAAACTTCTCTGTCAAAGTGCCAAACACTGACAACGGTGGCTTTCTAGCTTATTTATAATATTATATATTATGAATGCACTAGCGTTTTCTCTAGAATTATATTCAAAGATAAAAAAAAATACTTGAAAATAGTCGCATCAGCGAACATTGTTTAAAAAAATTCTACTTATTTTTTGAAGATAAAATTTGATTTAAAATCTTTATTTATTTATACTGAAAAAAAATATTTATAAACGTAATAAGAACACTATAATATTATTAATTATGAAGAGAATCTTCGAAATTATTTTATGAATCGAGAAAATAATATTGAATTTGTTTTGTTTCAGGCTGGGAGCTGAGAGGATTATATTGTTATAAATTCTTCAATATTAAACATTCGTGGGAAAAAGCGGCAGAATTATGCAGAAGGTAATTTTTTATCTAATTCAATACACACATAATATTACTATATATGATTGTATGTAACCACTCATTATTTGATAAATATAAGATTATGTATGATACGCAAGGAAATACTAAACAAAGTGGTTTTGTTTCGCAACATGCAATAGAACAAGAACTCTTAACATGTGTTTTATATTAGACCAAGTACAGTTGCAAATAATAGAAAAACAAAACATTTTAAGCCCATGATTTTACCACACCACACATACTCGTACATGTGTGGTACAACGATTATTTGTGTGGTACAACGATTATTTAGTCTTTTATGAAAAATTTATGATAAAATCAATTGTCAAATCTAATATAATTAGTAATATTTTTATATTAAAATGTATCCATAAAAAATACATACATACAATTACCCCGTTTCCCTTCTGGAGTAGGCAGAGAGGATAGAGCGCCAGACTTTCCTATCTTGTTATACATATTTTGGCTCTACCAAATCTATATACCTCATACAGCTCCTACGATTTCTCTTATATTTTACTAATATCATAGGAAATGATATGGTGTACGATATGGTAAATAAAAAGGGAATGATATGGTAAATAAAAATATATGTGCGACATTGGATACATGATAACTACGAGGGTTGCTACTTAAGTTT
The DNA here is from genome assembly GCA_949825065.1 of Odontocerum albicorne. Classification (NCBI taxonomy): domain Eukaryota; kingdom Metazoa; phylum Arthropoda; class Insecta; order Trichoptera; family Odontoceridae; genus Odontocerum; species Odontocerum albicorne. Next base: position 19,841,958 of record OX463846.1, on the reverse strand, counting down.
TGAGACAGACAAGTAAAAACAAATATTTATCATCGAAAATGGCTTTATCGTTTTTCAAAATACTCTCCATGAAGATCAATACACTTTTGCATGCGTTTGGACCAATTTTCGAAGCATTTTTCCACTCCGAATGAGGTAACTTCAAAACATGCGTTTTGAACGCATCAACCGCTTCTTCAGGCGTCGAAAAACGTTGACCTCGCAATTTATTTTTGATGTTCGGGAATAAAAAGAAGTCATTGGGTGCCAAATCAGGGCTGTACGGCGGATGACCCATCAATTCGATGTTTTGAGTGCTCAAAAAGTCACTTGTTTGAGCCGATATGTGAGAGCTCGCATTGTCGTGGTGGAGAATGATCCGTCTTCGGCGGTTGGTTTTCCTCATTTTTCCGAACACTTCTGGCAAACAAATGGTGGTGTACCATTCAGAATTGACAGTACGACGTTCCACTAAAAGCACTGTTGCGACATGACCATTTATACCGAAGAAACAAGCCACCATTTGCTTCGAAGTGCTTCGTGCGCGAACAACTTTTATTGGATTTGACTCGTCTCGAAAGACCTATACAGTCGACTGCTGCTTAGTTTCTGGCTCATATGCATAACATAAATCCATGATTCAAGTCACATGACGATCTTGCAATATCAGTTCACGCACAGCATCGATGTTTTCTGGCACAACAACCAATTTTGGACGACCTTCACGAAATTCGTCCTGGGGCGAACTACGAACACGATTGAATTCGGAAAACCAGCGAAACACAGTGGCCCGGGATGGTGCTTCATCCCCAAAAGTCGAAGCGAGTTGATCGGCACACTGTTGTTGAGTTATTCCTCGTCGAAAATCATAAAAAATCATCGCACGAAAATGTTCACGATTTAATTCCATTTTTGGTCGAGATGAATTTTTCAAATAACTGTAAACAACACAAATAGCACTCGTATGACAAAACTTTCTGAGCACGTATACCATTAAAAACGTCAAACTTTACGATGCTGATGTCAGGTTTGACGTATCTACACTGGTGTTGCCATATCTCAAAACTTAAGTAGCAACGCTCGTACTATACTCTATATTTGAAATTAAATTCCTTATGTTAATTAAATATACAATGGTGTATAACTTCTCCTATAATTGATTCAGGTATGGCAGCGAACTTATGGTAGTCGAATCCTACTCAGAAAACAACATGACAGCTCTCATGGCCAGTGGAGTTGGTCCTCACTATTGGCTCGGCTTGGCATCAGTCGATGACCTGAGAACAAATACCTTGGAATCTGCAGCTGGAGGTCTGGTCTCGCAGTATGCCGGATTCTGGGACTTGGAGCAACCAAACCCAAAAGCTGGAGAATGTGTGGATGTCACTATTATGGGAGATAGACAGTCCTGGGAACTAACAACTTGCGAATCACTCCTTCCGTTCATGTGTAGAGCCTCTGCTTGTCCAGCTGGTAAGCATTTAATATTTATTTATTAGATTACTCTGAGAAAGTTCACTTGCAGCCACATTATTTCATCAAATTCAGTTATAAATCAAAGTTTTTTCTCACCCAAAAGCAAACACTTCCAAACTACAAAAGTGTTTGAAGGAAGGAATAAAAATACAAGAAAATGCACCCAAAATTTTACAAACATTATTTTTGGTATTTACCTAATCATATTACCTATTGAGACTCAATGGAACTAAATCAAAATATCTAGGATTTATATTTTTCAATAGTCTATATCAGCCGTCACACTAGGCTTATTGTCTGTTTTGAGACAGTTGACTTACTCCCCCAAAATTCACATATATACATGCATAAACAATGCAGTAAGCCTGAGTTGTAGACACTCATAAGATTTGACAAATCTCAGCAAAAAAATATTGGAACAATTTCATTGAAACACCCAAAAGCTTGACATATTTATATTCAATCCAATATGTCGAAATGTTGATATCAATGTTCCTGCACAGTGGCCCGATAAATATAAAATTAACTAAGTGACCTTAATTACAAATTTTAAATAATCAAATATGCAATTTAGTTTGTTCTCCAGTATATTAATATACCTTTGATTAATTTATTTTAGGTGCTTTTCACTGCTCAAATGGCAGATGTGTTAATGCTGCTTTCAAATGTGATAAGCAAGATGATTGTGGAGATTCTTCTGATGAAATGGATTGTCCAGCTAATTGTCATTTCTACATGGCAAGCAGTGGGGATGTTGTCGAAAGTCCAAACTATCCTCATAAATATCCCCCTCTTAGTGAATGTAAATGGACTCTCGAAGGACCACAAGGACACAATATTGTACTGCAGTTCCAAGAATTCGAAACTGAGAAGTCTTTTGATACAGTGCAAATTTTAGTCGGTGGTCGAACTGATGACAAAGCTGTTAATCTAGCCACACTCTCAGGAAAACAGGAATTATCAAATAAACTCTTTGTATCTGCATCAAATTTCATGATCATTAAATTCAGTACTGATGCATCAGTGGAAAGAAAGGGATTTAGAGCTTCTTGGAAGACTGAACCTTCCACTTGTGGAGGGACATTACGTGCCACTCCACAAGGACAAATTCTTACATCACCAGGATTCCCTAACCACTATCCAGGAGGTCTTGAATGTTTGTACATCATCGAAGCACAACCAGGAAAGATCATCACATTAGAAATTGAAGATTTCGAACTAGGCATTGATAGAGATTATATACTTATTCGCGATGGAGCTTTACCTTCTAGCCCTGTTTTAGCTCGCCTCACTGGCTCTGCTGAAGATAACCAAAGAGTTATAATTTCTACATCAAACCATCTTTATCTTTACTTCAAAACTAGTCTTGGTGATACAAAGAAAGGCTTCAATATAAGATATACACAAGGATGCAAAGCAACAATAATCACATCAAATGGAACATTAACATCTCCAGCTTATGCTTTGACCAATTACCCAAGTAATCAGGAATGTCTCTTCAAAATAAAAAATCCTAAGAGGGGACCAATTTCACTGAAATTTGATGAATTTGCTATTCATAAATCTGATGTGGTTCAAGTATTTGATGGTTCAAGCACTAGTGGTCTAAGACTTCACTCTGAAAATGGTTTTGTAACACGACCAAAAATCACATTAACAGCATCAAGTGGGGAAATGTTAGTTCGTTTCCTAACTGATGCTCTGCATAATGGCCAAGGATGGAAAGCAACCTTCTCTGCAGGTAAATTTATTTCAATTTCGTACTCTAAATATGTTTGCTTTTTAAATAATATGAAATCATAATATTAATTGTTTTTTAGATTGTCCACCACTTCAACCTGGTATTGGAGCTGTTGCTTCAAACCGCGACACAGCTTTTGGCACCATTTCAACATTCTCATGTCCAATGGGACAAGAGTTTGCTACAGGAAAGGCTAAAATTACAACAGAATGCTTAAATGGAGGAAACTGGTCAATTACCTACATTCCTAAATGCCAAGGTATGATATTTCATTTTTCTTTGGATTCAAGTTTGTAGAAATAAAAATCATTGTTTGTAATTCATACTTTTGATCAAAATTTTACTATGTATATTTTATATCTTACTAATGTAATCTTTATCTGGTCATTTTCTATCTGATGATTTGATAAAAAGGTAGCTGGGAGAGATTTGAAACAGAAAATTATAGAAGTCAAAATGCCCAATACTGGGCACAAGATGGCTGATAAAATAGTGTTTTAGCATGTTTTATGTAGTTTGATTATAAAAGAAAAATAGTTTAGTTAAATAAATAAAATATGAATATATTTTTATGTGAAATGAATGAAAAATTGATGCACAGAATGCACCACTAAATTTGTGTCACGTGTTACATTTATTTTGTGTCACATGTTGATTATTTAATTAAATATTATATTATTATTATTCAGAGGTTTACTGTGGGCCAGTGCCACAGATCGACAATGGGTTTTCCATTGGATCTACCAATGTAACCTACAGGGGTGTGGCAACTTACCAGTGTTATGCAGGATTTGCTTTCCCTACTGGACAACCTGTTGAGAAGATTTCTTGCTTAGCTGATGGAAGGTGGGAGAGACAACCATCTTGTTTGGGTAAGAATATATTTTTATTAACAATGCTTCAAATATTCAATTGCTTTTTTGGTGAAAATGATTAATATGTTCATTTAACTAATATGAAATCTAAATAATGAAAAAAAAAAAAAAACCTTTTATGGGAACTTTACCTTTCAAATAGTTTTTTTATGAAAAAAAATGTTTGTAAAATACATACACGTACATTATCATTAATAGTTTTTTATCTTTTCATATTACTGCAATACTGTTGTTAAAGAATCCGCCAACTATCGCGCATTTTGGAAGTTTTTTTCTAATACAATTTTTTCCATTTTCAATCATTTATAATTACAATATTTTAACAGGTATAAAAATGTATAACATATCACCAAACATAGGCGGTACAGTTATAAATGTATGTTTTATTGCTTAAATAAAAAATATACAACATATTAAATTATTGTACTTTACTTTTTAAAAGTATTGAACATTGACATAAAACTTAATTTCCTCAATGCTTGTACATTTTTTATATCAAAATTATTCTAAAGATAAGTAATATAAAAAAAATTATGTCCAGCTTCTCAGTGCTCATCTCTTCCTGACGTACCACATGCAAACATCACAATCCTCAACGGAGGAGGCCGCAGCTATGGTACAATTGTGAGATACGAGTGTGAGCCAGGATACATCAGATCTGGCAGACCTGTTTTACTTTGCATGAGCAATGGGACATGGTCTGGAGAAGTGCCAACCTGCACTCGTGCCGTTTGTCCTAAGTTCCCAGAAATCAAGAATGGATTTGTCATTGACCCAACTAGAGTCTATTTCTACGGTGATGAACTTCGCATGCAGTGTTACAAAGGATATAAATTGATTGGCTCGAGTGTTTTGAAATGTGGACCGAATCAGGAGTTCGAGAATCCACCAAGATGTGAAGGTTAGCATATCAATTTCTATTTTTCTTGATATTTTTATTACATTTCAACCTCTAGAAACATTTTAAAAAGGTTTTTATACTTTCATTGTTTTAAAAATGAAGCATCTGTACATGTTACTTATTTATTAAATTATGAACCAGTGCATATTATCAAAGCTAATACTTTATAAAAAGCAAGGTTATTTGAATCATTAGTTCTGCAAAAAATAATTTGAGATTTACAAAGTTATTAGACATAATTGGAAAATAAGCTAAACGGAATTATTACTTACTGAGTGTTTTTTTAAGTAAATTTCTCCTTTTACATTAATTCAAGCAAAAAAATAAGAAAACATGGACATTTTATTTCCTAAAATATAGGCAATAATTATATAAAAAAAATTATAACTACTTGATTCACATTGATCCATAGTTGATATAAAAGATTAATTGTTTTAATATACTCGTACTTAATCACTTCAATTATTACTGTTGAATGAATACAAATAAAAAATATTATGATACATTACAGAAAATAATTTAAACCAACAGGATTTTATTTAATAATTTAGTATTTTTAGGTAATAATTTATGAAAGAAAAGAGATTTACATTAAATGAATATAATATTTCATGTCAAAAACATTTTTCAGATATCAACGAGTGCGCAAGCAGCCAGTGTGACATTGCCTCGACAGAATGCAAAAATGTGGCTGGAGGATTTACTTGTGCATGTCGTGAAGGATTCCTGCCCAGCTTAGACTGCAGGCCTGTTGCAGACCTTGGCCTCATCAGCGGAGGAATTCCTGATGATTCCATCACCGTTTCTGCCTCAGAATCTGGATACAATAAGGGTGTAAGTATTTAAATCTAAGACCCTCAAATGAAAACATACCAAACACATGTAAAATAATACAAAAAATGAACAGCCTTTATGACCAAGGGTTACAATGTTTTTCTTCCATCTTCCGGAGGACTTCAAGTTCTTTTCCCAATCCTGATAAACAAAAATGTCCAAGTTAAGATTTTTCAAATACAATATGAGTTTTGACCTAATTGCCTACAGCTCTTTTTCTTACAAACTTCCTGCAGTTTGCAGAGTGTGAGGCAGCCGTCTTCTCATGTGTATATTTTCCTCAGTCTTCTTACCCGCAGTGCCCATTGAGTCATTAACTCATCTCGATTATTTTCCACACCCAATATAGCCTCTTAGGATTGCAAATACCGGTTATCAAAAAATATTACGTTTAGCTAAAAGATATTGCCCCACCTGTTTTACTTTACATGACCAATTGTAATGAATAAAGAAAATTGGTTAAACATAATATTTGAAATTATGATATAAAGGTCAACAAACTAAAAAGGTTTGATATAAAGGTCAACAAACTAAAAACACAAACTTTAACACATTTAATCATATGCAAGTATAAGAAATCGAAAGTTAGTCAATTATTTCATTCTACAACAATTTGTAATGCATTATAATAACTTCAATACACAACAGTTTCATAATTCTACTTAATAGATATGCAGTAGATACATTTATTAAATATGTAATTTTAAACCACTTTTAATTAAGAAGTATTTGTTAATTGAAACCACTTTTAATTAATATTACATTTTATAATAAACAATATCAAATGTTTTTTAGATGGTTCGTTTGAATAATGGTGGAGGTTGGTGTGGAAGTAACATTGAACCTGGAACCAATTGGATCATTTTGGACCTCAAAGCATCAGCAATTATTCGAGGATTTCGAACTATGAGTGTCATGAGAGCTGACGGCAATATAGCTTTCACCACTGCAGTTAGATTACAGGTATATTCCTAAATATTTTTTTATTATATTGTACCCAAATTTTATTATACTTGGAAAAAAGAAAAACAATTTTACCAATATGAATAGCCAAGGTTCTATTAAAAAAAATTATAAATCTAATTTTTAATTTACAGTAAAATATATGTATGTTTTTTTTGCGTATTCTTATAAGCTTATGTTATTTTGTATAAAGATTATATTGACCAGTTGGTAACAATCTTAAGCAACAAACAATGAATAACTATTTGTTAGATGTAGAAAATTATTGTTTTCTTCTGTTTAGTAATATGTGAATACATTTTTAGCATACAGAGATAAATCCTATTCAGCTTTGGATAAAAACTTTTTTATTTAAATTTCATTTTAGCAAAATCGCTTAAAGTTGGATTATGGATGACATTAATTTAGATGATGTTTTTTTGATAAATAAAAAATATTTATTTCAGTACACCAACGACTTAACTGATGTATTTAAAGACTACACAAATCCAGATGGAACTGCTGTTGAATTCCGTATTTTGGAGCCAACTCTGTCTGTCTTGAATCTACCAATGCCAATTGAAGCCCAATTCATCAAATTCAAAATCCAAGACTACGTTGGAGCTCCATGCTTGAAGCTAGAAGTAATGGGATGCACGAGGTTGGAATGCTTAGATGTTAATGAATGTGCTGTCAATAATGGAGGTTGTGATCAAAAGTGTGTCAACATGTAAGTTTTACAAATTAATAATTGTAATATTTTTTTATTTATCTGATAGTTGTATTAATATATTTTAAAATGTAATATTAAAAAAATATTGAATGAAATTGAATGCCTATTACTCAATAAGGAGTATAGTAAAGCACACAACAAAGTGATGTATTTTTGGTAGATGTGACGTACGCTACTAGAGATCACCACATAAGTCAATTTGTGTTAGGCATATCCTGTTGCATATAGGGCATGGGACTTCAGTACTTGCAGCTTTCCTGCTTCTACTTTCTCTATTGATTCCCTGGTAACTGTTAACAAAATTATACAATATTTGACTACACTTTTCGCTCCCAGTTGTGCTAATCGTTTATACTTTTGAGCATCTTATGTTATTACAAAGTTATTCAATATTCAGGTACCATAAAATGAGATATATCCTTTCCTTCCATACACAGATGAAATCTACCTGATTCTCGCGCTCAGTGCTCTTTTTTCTTTGGCACTCAGTTCACTAAAGAGAATATTAACTCAGATGGTAAAAAACAATCATTGCAGCTAACAACACTATTTGGTTTTCAAAGAACACCTTATAATAAAATTTATCTTTAAAAAGGTTCTTAGCCATTGTATCTTTATTTGCATATTGAGATTCGCTCATTTTTGTTATGATATTCATATATTTTTTACGTATGTCTATTTTAATAATTTTTTTATTTTTCAGACCAGGCAATTATTCTTGCGCTTGTAATGTTGGTTATGAATTGTACAAATCAAATGGTACTGCTGGATTTAACATCGAACTTTCAGAAAGTGGTGAAAGAGACGGAGATACTTTCCAAAGAAACAAGTCCTGTGTGCCAGTAATGTGCCCAATGCTTAACTCTCCAGAAAATGGAAAGTTATTGTCAACTAAAGATAAATATCACTTTGGAGATTTGATTAGATTCCAATGTGATTTTGGCTATGTCATGGCTGGTTCATCTGCCTTATTATGTACTTCATCAGGAACTTGGAATGGAACTGTTCCCGAATGTCAATGTAAGGACTTTTATTTGAGTTTCATTCTAATCTATTGTATTATATGTTTATGTATATTTTTTAATAGTTTTTACTGCACTATATCAAGTACAAATTTACCACTTTTACAAAGATCAATGAACATTACTCACACATATACGTGTATTTCAAATAGTTCCTTCATTTGAATCTGGACTGATGTTAGTCAGTCTCAATCTCAATATATATTTTTTTGAAAAAATTACATTTGTAAAATTGAAGTTCAATTTAGTGATGTTAGTAAGTCTCAATATATATTTTTTTTTAAAAATTACATTTGTAAAATTGAAGTTCAATTTAGTGACACACAAATCTATCACTTAAAATATTTAATGTTTTTTCAGATGCCAAGTGTGTAACATTATCGGATGATCGCAATGATGGACTATCAATTATTAGAACAGATCCAGATAATGTTCTAGTGCCATTCAGAGACAATGTAACAATTACTTGTAAAACTCCTGGACGCTACTTAAGAAGCACAGCGTCTTCTGGTTTTAGACAGTGTGTTTATGATCCTAAACCCGTAAGTAACACCATCATACAATTTGTTATAACTTTTAAAATTTCTGATAAAATATTATAGTAAACTGATACTTCTCAATTTTATAGGGTTTGCCTGATTACTGGTTATCTGGTTCCCAACCAGCTTGTCCAAGGCAAGAGTGCGGAGTGCCTCAACCTACACCTGGAGCAGAATATGGACAATTCGTGGATACCAAATATCAAAGTTCATTCTTCTTTGGATGTCAAAATACTTTTAAATTGGCTGGTCAAACTAGCAAACATGATAATGTTGTCAGGTAAAGATGTAACTTCAACATTGCCCATTTCCCAATACTTTTATTTCAATAATGAATTTTTCAATGTCTTAAAACATTTTATATAATGAACCTCCAAAAATTTAAATAAACAGAGAAAATGTTTAAAATTACAAAATAATTTAATAAATCAAAACTATTTACAGATGCCAAGGAAATGGAATTTGGGACTTTGGAGATCTTCGTTGTGAAGGACCAGTATGTGAAGATCCAGGCCGTCCAGCAGATGGCTTACAAGTGTCAAGAAGTTATGAACAAGGATCTGAAGTACACTTTGGATGCTCTAGACCAGGGTACATTCTTATAAACCCTCGTCCAATCACTTGTGTCAGGGAACCCGAGTGCAAAGTTATCAAACCCCTCGGTTTGGCATCTGGCAAGATTCCTGACTCAGCAATCAATGCTACTTCTGAAAGACCAAATTATGAAGCCAAAAATATTAGGCTTAATTCAGTTACTGGTTGGTGCGGTAAACAAGAAGCCTTCACATATGTCAGCATTGATTTAGGAAAAGTTTATAGAGTCAAAGCCATCTTAGTAAAGGGTGTCGTAACCTCTGACATTGTTGGAAGACCGACAGAAATTAGATTCTTCTACAAACAAGCTGAAAGTGAAAATTACGTAGTCTATTTCCCTAATTTCAACTTAACCATGAGAGACCCAGGAAACTTTGGAGAATTAGCAATGATTACTTTACCAAAATATGTACAAGCAAGATTTGTAATTTTGGGAATTGTAAGCTTCATGGATAATGCTTGTTTGAAGGTTGAACTGATGGGTTGTGATGAGCCTGCTGTAGAGCCACTTCTAGGATATGATTATGGATACTCACCTTGTGTTGGTATGTATAATTTGATAATTAAAATACATTCAATATATTAGCTAGATTTCAAGAAATTGATGTGTTAATAAACATTTATTTTACTTACAGATAATGAGCCTCCAGTGTTCCAAAATTGTCCACAACAACCATTAGTTGTACAAACTGATGTAAATGGAGGACTCCTACCAATCAATTTCACAGAGCCTACAGCTGTAGATAATTCAGGTTCTATTGCTCGTTTAGAAGTAACTCCTCAACATTTTAGAACACCTATCCAAGTATTCGACAATATGGTTGTGAAATATGTTGCCTTTGATTATGATGGAAATGTTGCCATTTGCGAAGTAAACATTACTGTTCCCGATAATACACCACCAAAATTAAGCTGCCCTCAAAGCTATGTAATTGAATTGGTTGATAAACAGGACAGTTATGCTGTCAACTTTAATGAAACAAAGAGGAGAATCAATGCCACTGACGCTTCAGGAGAAGTTTATTTAAAATTCATCCCAGATAAAGCAATTATTCCAATTCGAGGATTTGAAAATGTGACAGTAATTGCATCAGACAAATATGGAAACAAAGCTCAATGTAACTTCCAAGTAAGCAATTTACTAAAAGAAATAATATTATATTTATAATGCAACTTGAATAATTTGAATTATATCAACCATTTCATTTTTAGGTTTCAGTGCAGGCCACTCCGTGTGTTGATTGGGAATTATCTGCTCCAGCCAATGGTGCTTTGAACTGTTTGCCCGGTGACAAAGGTATTCAGTGTATAGCAACGTGCAAACCTGGCTATCGATTTACTGATGGTGAACCAGTAAAGACATTTGCTTGTGAAAACAAAAGACTATGGACTCCAACTTCAGTGGTACCCGATTGTGTATCAGAAAGTAAGTTGGCAACATCTTCACATATACATATATGAAATAAAAAAATAGATGGCATGCTTAGGAATAATCAATATAAAACTTTCTCTTTGTTTTACAGATACTCAACAGGCAGCATATCAAGTTATTGCCGGGGTACAGTACAGAGCTTTAGGAGCAGTATCATCAAATTGTTTACCACAATACAAAGACCTTCTCACACAATTTGACAATACTCTTAATGAAAGGTTGAGTCAAAGGTGTTCTGCAATCAATATCAACATTAATGTCACATCACTGAGAATTATTCCATCAATTTTGGATGAAAATGTTGTAAAAATGGATTTTGTTCTGGATATTTCTCCTCTTATTCGACAACCTCAACTGTACGACTTGTGTGGTTCGACTTTGAAACTCATTTTTGATTTGTCAGTGCCTTATGCTAGTGCACTAATTGAACCAATTTTAAATGTATCAAGTATTGGAAATCAATGTCCACCACTAAGAGCTATAAGAAGTATGATTACTCGAGGCTTTACCTGCAGTGTTGGAGAAGTTTTAAATATGGATACCAATGATGTACCCAGATGCTGTAAGTAATTTATTATTATCTTGATTTATCTTATCAGGTTTGAAATTGTACAGTAGAACCTTTAACTTTTTAAATCACTTTATAATTTTAATATATGTTTACAGTACATTGTCCTGCTGGAACATTTGCTGGAGAAAAACAAAAAGCCTGTACCATGTGTCCAAGAGGTTTGTATCAAAATCAAGCGAGACAAGGATCATGTTTAAGATGTCCACAAGGAACATTTACCAGAGAAGAAGGATCCAAGAGTGTACAGGAATGTGTACCTGTCTGTGGTTATGGAACATATTCACCGACAGGTCTTGTACCTTGCTTAGAATGTCCACGAAACAGCTTCAGTGGAGAACCACCATCAGGAGGTTTTAAAGATTGCCAGGCATGTCCTGCAAATACATTTACATACCAACCAGCAGCACCAGCGAGAGACCGTTGTAGAGCTAAATGTCCTCCTGGATCATACTCTCCCACAGGCTTAGCACCATGCTCACAGTGTCCCAAAAATTTCTATCAAAACATTGTCGGTCAAACAACTTGCAATGAATGTCCTACAAATATGAAGACTGCTTCTGTTGGAGCCACAGGGGCTGAAGAATGTATTCCTGTTGAATGTTCTAACAGTGCTTGCCAACACGGTGGATTGTGTATTCCAAAGGGTCATGGTGTTCATTGCTACTGTCCAGCAGGATTCTCTGGCAGGCGTTGCGAAATTGACATGGATGAGTGTGCAAGTCAACCATGCTTTAACAGTGGATCTTGTACAGATCTCCCACAAGGATACAGATGTACTTGCCCTCCAGGATACACTGGTATTAATTGTCAAGAAGAGAAATCAGACTGTAGAAATGATACATGTCCAGAAAGAGCCATGTGTAAAGATGAACCAGGATACAATAACTACACTTGTCTTTGCAGATCTGGGTACACTGGCCTTGATTGTGACGTTACTGTAAGTATCTATAAAAAATCATAAATAAATTTTTTTAAACAATTATACCATGTATTGTTGTTATAATCTTAATTTTTTCCTTTGACAGATTGATCCATGCAGTGCAAATGGAAACCCTTGCACCAATGGAGCAACATGCATTGCACTTCAACAAGGTCGATTCAAGTGTGAATGCTTACCAGGATGGGAAGGACAAAAATGTGATATAAATACTGATGATTGTGCTGAGAAACCTTGTCTCTTAGGAGCTAACTGTACAGACTTGGTTGCAGATTTCAGTTGCTCTTGTCCTCCAGGATTTACAGGAAAGAGATGTCAAGAAAAAATTGATTTATGTGCAGCAGATCCTTGCAAAAATGGTGTTTGTGTTGACAAACTATTCTCTCATGAATGCATCTGCAGTCCGGGATGGACTGGTTCATCTTGTGATGTAAATATGAATGATTGTGCATCAAATCCTTGTGAAAATGGAGGTCACTGTCTAGATATTGTAGATGGATATCTGTGCAATTGTGAAGCAGGGTACACTGGAAAGAGATGTCAACACACTGTAGATGATTGTGCGTCAAATCCATGCCAGAATGGTGCTACGTGTGTTGATCAACTTGATGGGTTTGTCTGTAAATGTCGACCAGGCTTTGTCGGGTTTCAATGTGAAGCTGAAATTGATGAGTGTCTCAATGAACCTTGTAATCCAATTGGTACAGATCGGTGTGTTGATTTAGATAACAAGTTTATGTGCATGTGTAGAGAAGGATATTCTGGTGAATTCTGTGAAAACAATATAGATGACTGCGCAACGGAACCTTGCTTAAATGGGGGATCCTGTCGAGATGAAGTTGGTGGGTTCAAATGTGTTTGTCAACCAGGGTGGACTGGAGCAAGATGTGAAAAGGATATTGGAACTTGCACCAATTTGCCTTGTCAGAATGATGCTATATGTATAGACTTATTCCAGGACTACTTCTGCGTGTAAGTATAATTCCAAATTTTTAAAGTTAATAAATATCAAACCTATTCAGAATGAAAATACATCCAAATATTCCAAATCTTTCAAGTTAATAAATATCAAACCTATTCAGAATGAAAATACATCCAAATATTCAACATTATCATTGTTCCTCTTTTACAGATGTCCAAGTGGTACTGATGGTAAACAATGTGAAACAGCCCCAGAACGTTGCATTGGAAGCCCCTGTATGCACGGTGGAAAATGCCAGGACTTCGGTTCAGGGCTCAACTGTTCATGTTCAAGTGACTACAAGGGTATTGGTTGTCAATATGAGTATGATGCATGTGAAGCTGGGGATTGCAAAAATGGTGCAACCTGTATTGATCAAGGAGAAGGATATACCTGCATGTGTGCTCCAGGCTTTACAGGAAAGAATTGTGAAGATGACATCATTGATTGTAAAGAAAACTCGTGTCCGCCATCAGCTACATGCATTGATTTACCTGGAAGATTCTATTGTCAATGCCCCTTCAATCTGACAGGAGATGACTGTCGCAAAAGTAAGTATTGAAAAGAATTTCAATCAGAATTCATATTAATACTTCATTTGACTAAAAATTAAATGATTTTTACATATCTTCAAACTCAAATTATACATATGTTTTATTGCAGCAATCAGCGTAGACTATGATTTGTACTTCAGTGATGCATTACGTTCAAGCGCTGCACAAGTTGTACCATTCTATACCGGAGAGACCCAAGGACTGACTATTGCCATGTGGGTACAGTTTACAGAGCCAGATGGTGCAGGAATATTCTTTACTATGTATTCTGTCAAGTGAGTATTTCAGGCAGTTTATTTAATTTTCATCATTTTTTTAAATTTTAAATAACCAACTTATTATTATGATTTATTGTAGCTCTCCTCATGTTGCCAGTGGCCGTCGCCCTTCAGTTCAAGCGCATTCTAATGGCATTCAAGTGTCTCTCTTCCCAGAGCTGCAAGACGTATACTTAAGCTTTGGTGAATATGCTACAATTAATGATGGGCAATGGCACCACATTGCTTTAGTATGGAATGGAGCTAATGGGGGAGAAATAATTCTCATTACTGAAGGTCTGATTTCCAGTAAACTCGAAGGTTATGGCAGTGGAAGAAAATTGCCCAAGCAGTAAGTTTATCCAAATATAAATTAATATATAACAAATTTACTTACACTTACCTTATAGCTCTTGAATAGCCTAAACCTTAATTGAAATAATCATTTCACAATTCAAAATGAATACATACTTGTATACATATGTTAATATTAAAATTTTAATTTACAGCTCTTGGGTCACTCTTGGAAAACCACAGTCAGACAATCCTAAAGCATACACTGAATCTGGATTCCAAGGTCACCTTACGAAGGTTCAAGTGTGGAATAGAGCTCTGGATGTCACTAATGAAATCCAAAAACAAGTGCGAGATTGTAGAACTGAACCGGTACTATTCAAAGGTCTCATACTGACCTGGGCTGGTTATGAAGATATCTTCGGAGGAGTTGAAAGGATTGTACCATCCCATTGTGGTCAAAGAGTTTGTCCAAAGGGATATGCAGGAAACAAATGTCAACAGTTACAAATAGACAAAGTAAGAATTTATTATTGTGATACTTTTTTTAATGAAAAGATTCATCTATTCATATTTTTGTGATACCTAATAATATTTTCTTGAATAAACAAAAATTACTCAAACTTACAGGAGTCACCTAAAATTGAGCATTGTCCTGGTGATTTATGGGTGATTGCCAAGAACGGATCATCAGTTGTCAACTGGGATGAACCACAATTCAGTGACAATGTTGGAATAGTCAAGGTTGAAGAGAAATCTGGATATAAACCTGGACAGACTCTATTGTGGGGAACCTATGACATTGCCTACGTTGCATTAGATCAAGCAGGAAATTCGGCTACTTGTTCTTTCAAAGTTACTCTGTTGTGTAAGTTTATTAATTTCTTTGACCTCCTTTTTAACAGAGTTGTTAAGAACCGCGGGAAAAGTAACGCAATTTGAGTAGCATCCTGCTTTAGAATTTAAAGTAGTCGTAATAGAGATTCTTTGTCAGTGAAGCTTTAACAACTTTACTTTTTTGATCAAGTCAAATTCTTCTACGTCTCACATACTCACTTCAATTTTCAAATGGAGCAATAAATTTAACGTTGCAGTATTTTTAAGAAATTTAAATCTTTTAAAATTTTCCCTTAAATTTCCCCCATTTTGTAAACTGAAAAAAACAAAAATATTCAGTTTAATTGACTTTTAATCAAGTTCATAATCAGAAACTTCTATCTCAAAAAAAAAAATTTCATAGGCACTTAGGTAATATGATTGCAACATTAAAAAATGCAAGCAAGAAGATTCTCAGAAAAAATCATTATAAGATCAACTAATACTAAAATTAAACTAAAATATTTCATTTATACATATGATATACACGTGAATCAAATAATTTTACTTATCTTGAAATAGATTTCTACAGAATCTTTATATTTTTGCAGCGGAATTCTGTCCATTACTGACAGATCCAGTAGGAGGAACACAATCCTGCCGCGATTGGGGAGCAGGAGGACAGTTCAAGGTGTGTGAGATCGCATGCAAGCCTGGCTTGAGGTTCTCTCAGCAGGTGCCTCCGTTCTACACTTGTGGTGCTGAAGGCTTCTGGAGGCCCACTCCAGATCCTACTCTACCAATGATTTATCCTGCTTGCTCACGTAAGTTACACTTCTTAATAGAAAAGATCTTTAAAAAAATGGTAATGGAATAAATGTTCTTTGTTATTTTAAACTAAATGCAGAAGTTTTTTTGTAACGCTGTTATAAAATGGTACTTAAGGACAAACAAATGAAAAATGAATGTAAATAATGATCTAGGGTGCATTACATGACAGAACTATTTGTTATGGATGTACTCTGTGGGAAACATGTTTCTCTAAGATCAACTGGGTCTCAAAGTGTGAACCACTTTGTTAGGTGGATCATGCAAGTCATGAAACATGGTTATCATGATTGATAGGCAATGTTCCTAGATTACTCGATGCAGTAGCTTTATTAACATTTTATGCTGGTAAATTTTACCAGATGACTATAAGTGTTCTTGAAGGATGAAGTTCAAGCTATGTCCATCTTAAATGGTCTTGTGTTAAGGACCTGCTCTCCAGGAGGGTTAGTGTCACCATCGAAGTGTAAGCGAAGCGAACTTCCTCTGGAGTGTCAGGAAAGTTGATAACGCTTAAACAAATATTCTTAAGAAGACATTTTTGAGAAATGTTAGAACAAACCAAATGTGACTTAGGGCACTTAATGTCTCCATAGAAATAGATTTTGGAATTTATTTTACCTAGCTCACTGTATGGGCCTAGTTAACTTCTATGGAAAATGCCCCTTGAAATCGATATAAATTTATATTTGTACTCTTTCAACAACAAAATGTTAATTGCATTTTAGAATCCACTCCTGCACAAAGAGTATTCAAGGTTTCAATGCTGTTCCCGAGCTCAGTCCTCTGCAATGAGGCGGGACAAGGTGTGCTGAGACAGAAAGTGAGGAATGCTGTCAATCAACTCAACAGGGACTGGAACTTCTGCTCTTACTTTGTGGATGGTAAGATTTACAAATATTTTTTATTGAAGATATGTTTTTTTATAAAAATTGTTTTTATTTATAATTTTTCCATTAAACCTACTATTTTGCTAAATATTAATTGATTTTCTTTATTCACAATTAAACAAAGAAAAAATATTTCATTACAGACAATTTTCAAAATCATTGTTTTTTCCAATTATTGTGATAATTTTGATATTAATATGAATATTAGGTAACATAGTTAGTTGCCTGCGCACTGCGTACTAGGTATCTAATAAACCTTTCAAATATCTTACGAACCTTTTCCTTATAATATGAAAGTAACTATATAGATTCCTGACAAATTATCTCTCAGTAACAACACATGTTTCTTTCATCTACTCATTAAGTATAAAATATGTATAAGAAAATTATTAAATAACATGAATTTATATGAAATTTTTTACCAATTCTGATTTTTTTTCATTTCACATTATTTGTTCCAACAGGAATACAGGGATGCCATAAAATACTTGCATCTAAGTTGATCCACAGCGTGGCTTTTTATATCCATTAAAGCCATGGCTGAACCAGTCCCGAGACAATCTATGACTATTGTAATCGTTTATTTGAAAGGCGTTGGGGGATTAACTCAACAGTTCCTAGGCCTATAGGAAATTCTATGAACGGTTTATCCTGAAAAAAAAAATTGTAAATATTTATCTGCCTCTTATTAACTACCTGAAAAAATAAGGGTTGTATTCCCCTTGCCCCGCATCCCCATATGTTGCCTGTTCTATCTGGATCTAAATATAAATTACCATGAAGAAATTATTTGGATAAAAATGGCATTTACTGGAATTTTTCAAACAAAATAGTTGACAGAATATCAGGTTTACGTGATTTCTTGTATAAGTAATAATATATTTTATTGTTTATGCAAAATATTTTAAAATTTCTAGGTACAAGGGAATGCAAAGAGATGGATATACATGTGAAATGTGACCACCGTGCCAATGGAGGCCGTTCTACGAGACAAGCACCTGCATCTAAAAACGAGAAGGATGGAGGAACCTATGTTTTGGATGCAATCATTCCGATCGAAGAGTAAGCAGCATGTTTTTATACTAATTTTGTATTAAATATAAGAAAAACCTAAAACTTTAGTCTCTTTGCACACTATGGAGTATGTTAAAGGGATACAATGAAAAGTGTTTGAAAAAGAAAAAAAAGGATTGATAAAAAAAACATCTATTTATTCAACTTTTTGCATTATAAAAAAATGCACACTCAACTCTTATTGTGACAGCACTCTGCAAAAAAACTTAAACAATAAAATGCAATCAAAATTTAAAAAAGGATAAAAAATTGTTGGAAAAAATGTAGTAAATATGCTCCATATTTGAAATGTAACAAACATGGTTGTCGCAAAAAAATATAAGAATTCATGGCCATTATTCGAGAAAACGAAGAAAATGGTTATCACAATAGAGAAAGGCTTAGATGATTTACGAAATTCTCTGAAGTAAAATAAATTAAAATTTATTTTAAATAAATGAAAAATATTTTTACAATCCTTGTATTAGGAAAATCAACTCAACGAAAAGTTAATAATTACAAGTTGAATATAATTTTATTTTTCTTCCAATATCTCCAATTAAGATATGTAAATATGATACTTAATGAAGAGTAATGATTTAATATTATAATCATATGATTTCCCGCAATACTTAGAAAAAATAAAACATTCCTAAGCACCATGTTCATAATAGTTTGTTGCATGTATCTGTGTTATAATGTATTGTTTTTGTTGTTGTAATTTGTGTTTTTTTTCTTTAGAGGCATGTTCAATATAAAAACTGCACAAAAAAGCACAATGTGTAATTCTTATTGTGTAGTTTATTTTTTGTAAAAATGTTTCAAATTTTATTTTATTTCTTCTGAACAAGAATTTTGAGGACAGATATTGATAATATTAATTAAAGATAGTGTATAACGAAATAAAAAAAATTGTGAACATTTTCATAGTCTAATTTTTTCTAAGGAAAATTTAATTGACAAAGTATTCATCAAATTGTATGATAAATAAAACAATTATAAATCATTAATCCTGATTTAACTGTTCATAATTCAAAATTAACTGTCTTAAGTATTGGAATAATGACATAGATATTCATTAAAGTACTTTTACAAAAAAATATTTTTGAAAAATAAAGCTGATAGATAATATTTGAAAAAAAAACTCACTTGAACAATATTATAAAAAAAATAACTTGTAGATTTTATAACATTTTTAATAATTGAAGTTCAACGGAAGAAATTTAAAAAAATGTACAATTTTACATAATTTTGGGATATGTCTGTTTTGTGTTCTTGTGTTGTCCCGTAGATATTATAAATAAAAATATGCATGAGTTATTTTACTTGACCCTTAGGAACAAAAAGACACGAGAGGGAAGACAAGCGAGTGACACATACAATGTGCAAATCTCTTTCCCTGCTGTCAAGTGAGTACTTTTGTGTTTGTCCAATAATACTATTTATCAAAAATGTGCACTGTAAATTACAAGTTAAAAAATATAAAGTAAAATTAAATCGATAAAAAAGAATCACATGTTAAATTAAAACTAAATAATCAGCTGTGAGATTAGGGTAAACTTCTGCTTATGTACTGCTGGACCCATATCTTCAAATTCTGCAGCCGCACAATAGCATCCTCGTACACATTATGCAGCTTCTGTAACCCCCTATCGAAAGAGTAAAGAGAAAACCAACTGATAACATGATCGATAATTTGTAAGTCTACATATGCACAAGTGGGTTAATCAGCCATACTCGTCAAATTATGAGACTCCAATTTTACATCAAACAATGTGCACATTCAGTAAATCAAAATCCAAAAATATAATTCAATATTTGGAAATGTTGCATTATATACTTTATTCAAACATTTGTAATTTATGGTTGACATATTTTAAGAATAATGTATTTATTCGTAGTTTTGAACAAATGTAAAGTGGTATCTTAAAAAAAATATTGATTAAAAATGATGTATGTAGATGTTAATTTCTATCATATATTTTACAGCACATGTCTGCATGCAGGGTTTAATTTTTTTTATAAAAATTGTATAATATGTATTCATTTAAAATAAAATTAAATATGCACTACACAAAGCATGTTTATTGAGTGTAAAATAAATCAAAGCACTTTTAAAATTGCATAAACAACTTCAGATATCCTATATTATTCCAAATTATTTAATTAATCTTTATCTATAACAGCGATCCAGTTATTCATTCTGGCACAAACGAACGATCCAGTGTGCAGCGCTTACTTGAAAAGCTCATCTTGGAAGAAGATCAATTTGATGTGCGCAACATTCTTCCTAACACAGTTCCCGACCCAGCATCTCTGGAATTGGTGTCAGATTACGCATGCCCATTGGGACAAGTTGTCATGGCTCCAGATTGTGGTAAATATTTGATTATTTCTAAATAAAAAGACTTAAATTGTTTTCAGATTAATTTATGTTACATTTTATGTGTAAAAAATGTCTAGCTGAAAAAAATAAATGTGTATTTTATGGTTAAATTCAATCTTAAAAAAACCATTACTTAAGGTCTCTATCTTTCATCAATTATCTCAAAAGAGGTAGAATGTGGGTTGGTCTTTATTGCACATATACACATATAACATATATGTGTCCATTTAACCTACATTGTAAAAATATTAATAAAATAATTGATAAAACCAAATTCTAAAACTATAACACCAATTATTCCACGGTATTTGAATTTTTTTAAATAATTTGTTAAAACCATTATTTGCTTGAAATTATCTCTAGAAACATAATTAATTAAATGACATAATGGTTTTAAAAAATTTCCTTAATTAATCAAGAGTATTTTTTCATCAAATTATTGATTGACTTAAACCTTGATATTATAAACATTAATATTTTTTTCCAAATTGCAGTACCTTGTGCAGTGGGTTCATTCTACCACACAGACAGTGGCAAGTGCAAGATGTGCCCATCCGGCACATACCAGTCTGAGGCAGGGCAACTACAGTGCACGGCCTGCCCCAGCATTGCCGGCCAGCCCGGAGTCACCAACGCTCCAGGAGCAAGGAGCGCATCTGATTGTAAAGGTAACATTCTGAATACAAATTGTTGAGAAGAATGTGTTAAACATGCTTAATAAACAATCAAAATCACCGAGCAAGATTCCTGCAAGTTTAACTCTCAGACCTATATTATTCTACTCTTGTGTTAACTTTATCAGTGTTATATGAAAAAAAAAAAACATTTACAGTGACTATATTGTCAAGTTAGAGATTGATTACCTTCTGTGAAAACTGTGTCCCTCTACTGACTCTAAAGTGCATGATAAAAAAATTTACTCATTTTCTTTAAGTATACACATTTTCAAATTTAATATTGCAGAACGCTGCCCTGCTGGTAAATATTACGATGATGATGCCGGATTATGCAGACCATGTGGTCATGGATCTTACCAACCCAGAGAAGGAGCCTTCACATGTATTCCATGCTCTCGAGGTCAGACTACCCGTAACCAAGAAGCTGTTTCGAGCCAAGAGTGTAGAGATGAATGCCCACCTGGTATGTAAAGAAAATTTAACCTTTAAATACTTAGTTTTTATTCATAGATAAGAGATTTTCATGACAGTTTTTTTTTAAGTTATATTTATTTTTAAATAATATTAATTCATGTTAAAAACTGCTAGACACAATTAAAAATCACATTAAATTTTATTACAGGAATGCAGTTAGGAGGAAGTGGAGAATGTGAACCATGCCCAAGAGGAACCTTGAGATCAGCGGGTGCACGTGCCCTGTGCACTCCTTGTCCTTCAGGCACCACCACTGCATCCAAGGGAGCATCTAGCCCTGACCAGTGTACACTGCCTGTCTGCAAACCCGGTACTTATCACAAATGTTTTAATACTGATAATTAAAATTACCCTTGTAATAAGATAGACTGCTCGATTGAAAAGAAGCATGAAAATAAATATTTTTTTATTTCATTAGAATTTTTTCAAAATAGAACCATTTTTTCACTCAAGTCAAACAATCTTACAAATAAAAACAAGATAAATGTCCTCTGAAATTATTTGGTATATTTTGTTTCATAATTAATATTATTTAATCAAGTAAAATGAGCTTGCAAGGGATAGAGCTGCAAAGGGAGGAATGATTTCTCAGGCTAAATAAAGCCTTTGGTGACCATGCCGAACTTCTCACGGTGTGTAACTATAGAAGCCTCGAAACAAGAAGCCAGGAATCCATTGCGATATTCCTAATAAAGGTTTTCCAAGGTTCCTTTAATTGTCCCGCGATTCTAGAAGCACTGATGATGTAAAAATGAACGAAAACTTAATATGAAATATCTTCAATTAGGACCTTTTTATTGAATAACAGGGATTTAATATAAATAAATATCAAACTGCACAACTAAAGACATTTGATAAGTGTAATCTTGTTGAATCCAGAATCCATATACAGTAGTCCCCTCTTATCCATTAAGGAAACTTTTCAAACACCTATGTTAAAGTTAAATGTATAAATTAAGCACAATAAGAGATTAACAACAATAACTAATAATAAAATAGAAGTATAACAATATATTAGAATGAAAGTTATGTGAATGTGGTATCTCTTTCTCAAAATATCTCATTGTACTGTACTCGCCCATCTTCTTCTCGTGATGATATGAAAGACGTAGTGAGATGAATGATGTAGTAGGCATTACAATGTAGGGTTAGGCTACTATTAACCTTCTGATAATACATTTGAATTTTTAATTTCAGTTTCGAACTGCGGTTGACCGCAGGTAACTGAAACCGCGGATAAGGGGATGAACACAATTGAACATTATTAAAAAATTACGATTTTTTTCAATTTTATAAAATGATAATAGTGAATGTTTTTTCTATGTATTTGAAACTTTAACATTCCTTAATATTGACAGGAAAGTTGGCACCCAATTTACAATGTTGAGAAAACTAATTGTGGTATTTTTAAATATTTTATAGGATCATATCTCAATGGAACATTGAACAGTTGTGTTTCCTGCAAAAAGGGGACATTCCAGCCTGAGGCCCAGCAGACAAGCTGCTTGCCTTGCCCACCCAACACCAGCACAAGAGGACCCTCAGCTGTATGTGGAAATATATATTTTTTTTCATAATTTAAGATAATAATAATGAGCATATTTTTCCATTTACCATGTATTGAAAACAAGAAAATAATAAAAAATTCTAAATACAGTCAAAATTGTAAAACTGTATTCCTTGATATTTGAAATAATCAAAGAATACATTTCCCTATTTGCTGGCTTCTTAACTTGTCTTTCTCATGTCATCATCAGTAATAGTAATTTTATTTGAGAGTTCCTACATGACATGCCTTTTAAGTGTTCGAAGATCTAAATCTTAATTATAAGCAAATTAACAGGCTAAAAAATGAATACACGAAGTTAATTTTAAGTACTGTACTGTATTATACTTTTGTTGTGTACAGTGCAATATGGCAGACTTATTGCCATGTGGCAATCTCTTCCAACTGATCTAAAAGTTGTTAAAGAAGCCTTAAATAAAAAACAGGCTAAAACCTTTCTTAAAAAATCTGGGTGTCAACATGAATCGAACCCGCAACTCCCAGATCGACAGAGGTCCTAACGCTTTCCATAGAATATTTAGGAAAATAGTGACTTGAATTATATCAGGGCCCATCATTTTATTTTTGTGTTTAAATTTCTCTTTGTAAATGAAACCAATATTTGAAATATATTTTTTTTTAAGATATCCAAATCTGAATGCACTAACCCGTGTGAAATGGAAGGACCAGAGATGCACTGTGATACAAATGCGTACTGCCTGTTGTTACCAGAAACAGGAGAATTCAAATGCCAATGCAAACCTGGATTTAATGGAACAGGAAAGGAGTGCACAGGTAAGATACTCGTACAATCACTATCAGATTGATCAAGATGGCAGGAAGGTTCATGATTTTTCAAAAGATAAAATAATTCATTATTCTCATCAAATTTAAGCAGAAAGTTTGTATACTATTTTGCAAACAGCAACATGTTTTCTATTTGAAATTCTTAAAAAAATAGTAAGAGCTTAAGAAAAACCTTTTTTTAAAGACTGTCTTTTTCATTTTTTTTGCCATAATAAATTTGATTTAATTTTGTCATTGTCAATTATACATAAAGATGACTACACTTGCCTCAATCAGCATGCTTGACACTGAAGTTAAAGGCAGCGAAGAGGCAGACTACATAATAAATAGCTACTGCATTTTTTCCACTTAATTTTACTATCACATTAACACGTTCGCTGCTAAAGACGCCCATGGGCGTCATCACATTTTTTGTAGAGACGCTAATGACGCCCGTTGCGCTTCATCCGATTCTCTTTGTTTGTATGGTACCGAATATTTTAAGATTTTAAGGTTTCCATAAGATTTTAAGGTTTCGAAAATACCGTAAGATTTTAAGGTTTCGAAAATATGATTTTTTTCAGTACCTCTACACTATTCTATAAATACATACCGCAGTCAACGTGTTAAGTATTATACTATGTACCATTGTATTGAAAAATATAACATATTTTTTTCAAAAATAAAAATGTTTATTTGTACCTCTCTTTGATTTTTATTGGATTGGTAGATTTGATTTACGTATTTTTTTATATCTTTATTTGACATTTAAATGAATTCTGTATTTCAATTTACACAGATTTCGACATTCTGGAATGTATTTTCCAATTTTATTTCAGTTTCTTACCTCAATTTGCACAATTAGATTTATTCTAATTTTATTCAAATGTATCTACCGCGTAAATCGAGGGATGGATGTACTACAATACATTCGCAATATAATTTATTTTCTAATATATCTCTTTTGAACAGATGTGTGCCTCGGCTACTGTGAGAATGATGGACAGTGCATCAAAGATCTCCGAGGACAACCGGCTTGCAGATGTATCGGTAGCTTTACTGGAAGGCACTGCACAGAAAAGTCTGAATTTGCATACATAGCAGGAGGCATCGCAGGAGGAGTAATCTTCATCATTCTCATTGTTTTGCTTGTATGGATGATTTGCGTAAGGTAAGCTAATCCATATTTTATTTGCAAAGAAATATACGTACAAAACCATCCATTATTATTTTATTTTTGTATTCATCGTCCATTATTTCAGTTTAAAAAATGTCAAAAAAGTTATGGTTGCTGGTGATTTCATAAATGAAATATATTCTTTCCGTAAATAAAATGGTTCCTAGACATGTAAAGTGTGGTCTAATGCTAAATTCAAAATAAATTTTTGTTAAATGGACATTTTTGCTTATAAAAAATTAATAATCCATGCGAACTGTATACCCGAAAATAATAATTCTCATATTATTCATTAAA
Source organism: Odontocerum albicorne (assembly GCA_949825065.1). NCBI lineage: Eukaryota > Metazoa > Arthropoda > Insecta > Trichoptera > Odontoceridae > Odontocerum > Odontocerum albicorne. The sequence goes on along the minus strand of OX463846.1, from coordinate 19,816,386 downwards.
AAAATCTAATTCTCATATTATTCATTGAAAAAGAACAAAATATAAACAGTATACAATTTTAAAGAGTAAATAGTGAAATTAACCATTTTTTTTATTTCAGGGCTAATCGCAAGAAGGAACCAAAGAAAACTATGACTCCAGCCATAGATCAGAATGGTTCTCAAGTAAACTTCTATTATGGAGCTCACACACCCTATGCAGAGTCCATTGCTCCATCTCACCACTCAACATATGCTCATTACTACGATGATGAAGAGGATGGCTGGGAAATGCCAAATTTCTACAACGAAACGTATATGAAGGAGAGTCTTCACAATGGAGTCAATGGAAAAATGAACAGCTTAGCAAGATCTAATGCCAGTATCTACGGGACCAAGGAAGATCTCTACGATAGATTAAAACGTCACGCTTACCCAGGAAAGAAAGGTAATCTTTAACTATTTTTGTAAACTTTAACGTTTAACTTTCTTGTTATGTAAAATATTTTCCTAACAAATTTCAATTAAGAAAAAAAGACTTCAAAGGTGTTTAAAAAGTGTAAAATAAATCAATTTCCTTTTTCAAATCTATGAAATTTATGTATGATGCAATTTTATGACTTATAGCTTAAAAAAATACAACGCAAGGTAACATTTCAGGGAAAATCAGTTTTTTATCAATGGTAAATATTTCCAGTCTTAGGGTAACACTTATTTGATTTACATTAGTCACTGATTTATTTTGAAAATTACATTATTCAAATTGTAATTTATTTACTTTTTTTATTTCAGATAAAAGTGATAGTGACAGTGAAGGACAGTGAAAATGATTCATCATACAAGTGTTAAAGTAAATTCTCAGTGAAGAGTAAAATATACTTCAGTATTTAAAAAATAAGACAATAAAAATACTCAAAACTCAACGCTAACATCATTAATAAGAACATTGAAGAAGCAATGTGATCGCATTAGTATTGATTTTGTTAAAAAAATTGTACCTTGAATACAATTAATATTTTGTATTATTCATTCATTAAGGAGAGGACAAGTTGTAACTAGCTCATTTTTCAAGTATAAAGCATTGTCACAATGCCATAATGAAAACAATTTGTTATTAGAAACATTCTTTCGCTTTCAGTTTCCAAGTTACTGAAAAATTACTTCTAATTTAAAGCAAAAAAAATATTTCAATCACAAGTCTTAAAACTATTTCATATTTATGAATATAAAAGATCTGATTATTTTAAGGTATAAAAAATGAATGTATACAGCAGTTAAATCAAAATTTTGTTTGTAAAGCTATTTTCCATCGAGTAATAATTAATAAGTTTTGCTCAATAGCAATACGCACTGTCAAAAGTTGATATAATTAACAAAAAGGAAACTTGGTTGGGTTTTTGCTTACTGTGTTAAATTATTGTATTTGATACATATCTTTCTAATTAAAAGTTTAATAATACATTGTGGCATTTTAAAATAACATTAACGATATGCTTGGAAACAGACTTAATTTTGATCTACGAGATCATCTGACAACAATGCTCAAATAATACGTAGGGTGATAGAGGGCACTGCCATATGAGAATTGAATAGATCAAATTAGATTTATTATTAGTAATTGCGGTACTCTGGCAACATTGCCTATAAAAACATTCATTTGTTCAGGTGTAAAATATCCATCATATGAGTACATAAAAAAATAATATGTTACAGTAGAACTTCTATCTATTACCAATAAAAGATCATGACAGATTAAAAATATAAAATAAAATAAAAATAGAGTTTGTACATTAATATTTTAAACAAATTATATAAAAAAAATCATATTTTGAAGTTAAATATTAACAAATCTATAAAAAAATTGAGATTTATACAACTTTATTTCATTTCACAATCAATATTCATTCACACAATCAATAATCATTGACTTCTGTTAAAAAAAATTCAAGAACATTTTGATGAATGTAATTTTTTTTTATTTACTTGTAATGCTTTCAATACAAAGTTTTAATGTCATCTGAAACATGTTCCAGCTTATTCTTCCAGTGTTTGAACTGGAAGTTCATTCTGAGCAGTATTAAAATTTGAATTTATTTTATGTTTCTTAAATGCTTTCACATTAATTTGATATTTTACAAAATGGCCGATATGTAATATATAAATGATAAAAGAAAACAAACCCCATTTGAAACAGGCTAGTTGAAGTTCTGCTGTGCTGATATGTGTTGTGTTATGCACGTGAACACATCAAATGTTGCTTAGCAAACCTCGCCACAGTACCGTACTGTTTTAATATTTAGATTTATTTATAATATAATAAATTACCGATAAGAACTAACCCATGATTTTATATAAATATATATTTTCAATATTATGTATCAAAATAACTTGATACAGACATATTATGTATGTTGAACAAATTTTGCACATTGTAAATAACCCAAGTAATTATAGCTATTTATGTTAAATTATATATTATACATACATAATATATTTTTATTAGAATTCTGTGTCTGAAGATAGTATAAACGCTCACCAATGTATTTGTAAGTTTTTTTGTGTAAATATATTTTATGAATAGCACTCATAACTTTAAGATATAACAAAAATACCTTAGAAGAGATTTTTTATATTGTAACACTTGTTGATTCTATGCTCTTTAAAGATGATTTCGACATTTGCATTTTACTTAAAAATTAATATTATCAAATCACTACTGGTGTCTAAAATAAAAAGTTTATTTTTAATTTTAATACTTCAGAATACCATTTGTAAGTTAATTTTAAGATTTTCGCAACAGAATTAGTTTAAAAAATGTTTCATTTTTTTTTTTGTGTTTCTCACATCATTCCAGAATACATTTACATAATTAAAATAAAATGTCCATATTTATTTTTATAAACTGTACTATACGTAAAATTTTAGGGAATGCTAGAGTTTATCATTTTTGTAAATTTTATTCAAATCTCATACACATTTTTTTTACATTGTCGGTGAATGATTGTAATTATGGACTCTTTTTAATGAGCCCTTAAATAATGTTCACATAAAATAAAATTGTTATATTTCTTGAAAAATTTAATAGAATCCCTAGTATATATGTGAAATAAATCATTTAATTATTTTTTATTAATACACTCATACTCGCAAAACCCATCATAATTTGGAGCTAAACAATTAGATTCCAAAAAAAATGTTAAAAAAACAGCTCACTGACTTTGTAACAAAATTAACTATTCAAGCTTTTAGAAAGAAAAAAAATTATTATTTGTAATAATTATTTTCCCCTTAATGCTTCTAAGAGAGTTACATAATTCTCAATCGCTGTTAAAAGAAAAACTGTAAATGAGATTAATTATATTTACTTACCAGTCAGTTTTGTTATATTTCTTAGATATGATAGTTAATTTTTTTAATGATATAATATGTATATTAATTTTTGTAAAATTTCAGTCCATACAATGCAAAAGAATGTTTTCAATGTGAAGTTGTGTGTGTATATGGAAATAAATGAACTGATATATTTTCAATATTTTTTATTTTTCATTTCATCTCCTCCACTTTTATCTTTAAAAAAATATAAATTTATTTTATCAAGCATACATTGGAATACATCATTTATGGTTACTTTTTGTTATTCTTTTCTTGAAAACTCTTCATGTAAGCACTCAATGCTTCTACATCTGCTAATGTTACTGCATTGTAAATCGAAGCTCTGATGCCACCAACAGACCTTAAAAAAATGTTTATTGGATATACATATATATATTTATTTATTTAGTACAATGTACGTTCTCTTTTGACTATTAAAAATTGTTACAACAATTAAATTTGAATTAGAATTTTGAGTGGCATGAATACAAAATCAACCTGTTACAAAAAGAATAAACATTAAAATGACTCATACACAAAAAGTATCAGAAAGGAGCCATGCATTCTACCTATCATACATATTATATAAGTACACATAAAGCCAGGGCTCAAGAGTCCCAGTGCCGTAACATATAAAAAAATAAAAACAAAATATATTCGTATAACTCAATACACATAAAAAAACACTTATTGAAATTTCAACACATTTTATAAACGAGAAGAATAAAAAAAAACAAAGCGTGGCGCTGAAATTTTGGTTCAAATGAACAAAAAGGCTTCCAGAAAGCACTTTAAAAGGCATTAAAACTGTCTCCAAATATATTCAATTAATATCCAAATGTATTTGGTGAAATGTTACAACTGTCACACATAGATGTTAATTAAAAAAATAAAATGAAACTTGAAATACGCACATGTTGACAATGTGTTCTCCAGAAATGAATTCATTAATATAATCAAGTTTAAAAAAACTCTGTCTAGTTTAAGTTCACTAAGATAGAGAATGAAGCTGCCAGACTTAGATCACAATGTATTTCATTTCCATTCATTCATATTTATGGTAATCTACTCCTCTAGATATCTAATGTGGGCATGCAGAAGAAAGTAGTCATGAGACAACATTGGCTTTGGCCCCATAAATCATTCTTTAGGGTTTGAACCACTACAGTTAAATGTTTCTTGCAGTTTTTTGTTGTGTGTGTTGGCAACATTACCATACACAGAATGGTAACAATAACCTTGTTTATGAACTAAACCAAATTGGAACTCATTTATTTTTATTGAATACTATCAGATATCTAACGCAAAGTCCGTAGGTGGAAAATAAATATCTTAATAATTTGGACACAGAGGTCATCCATTTTCATTACTGCTAGAGAAGATCTAGGTATCGTTAGCGACTATCTATAGTTTAAGGATACCTAGATCTAAAACTATTTACTTTCTATATATAAAAAAAAATTACCTGTGTCCTTTTAACTGCAACATTCCAAGATTAGCCGCACCCTTTAAAAAGACCTCTTCCAGTTCTTCATTTCCATTTTCCCCTCCAATGCGGAAAGGAACATTCATACGACTACGCACTTCTCTCTCGACAGGGCAAACGTAAAATCCATTTGATTTGTCAATCAAATCATAAATTATTGTTGATTTCTTAATGGCATTTTTTTCCATGCCCTCAACACCTCCATTTTTCTTAATCCATTTAAAAACTTCACCCATTACATAAATTCTAAAAAATGAAAATGCAAATAATTATAAGAATACAATGCTAAACAATATTGGTGTATGACGAGGTGTATTATGCCTCTGGGATACAGATATGAAATATCAGTTTCAAAGGACATTAAAGTTAGAAACTAAAACAAAACTTTTGAGAATCTGAAAAACAACACCTAGAGAAGAAATACAATTCTATTAATTGGGTTATTAAAAACATTCAAAGAATCAGCTCTGCTAGATATGGTTAAAAACCATAAGTAATATTAGTTCAACAGGTACCAACTAAGGATATGAAATGCAACTAAGATTTACGAAAAGTTTTAATTATATGTGTTTTCTAATTATAGTAGTTTACCCCTTGATGTTCTTGTTGAAGCATAAATGAAAATGACTTCTGGTCTCATCAATTTATAGAATGACAAAACACATAATCTTTAAAAAAATGGTAAAATACATGAAAAACACCTAAAAATAAATTAATATAACAAAATAATTTCCCATAATTTTTTATACATTACTGAAGTAAAAAAAGGACTATTGAATTAAGTTGAAAATTTACAGTTGTAAAAAATTAGAAAAACTATCGGCCTGCTCTCTTCTTCTCTATTTCTCCTGGTGTTGCGCGTCCTTCATTCACTGACCCAGTAAAATAATTAATGTCATTCATTCTAACCAGTCATTTGTTAAATGTTTTTTCAGTGGTGTGTGGTCTCCACTCTCAACACATAATCTATCATTTGAAATACCAGTAATATGCTCACTCGACCCATTTCCACTTCAGCCAGCCAATCCTTCCATCTGTGTCCCACAATTAGTTTGGTAATAGATTAATTAGTATCTTTCTAAAATGGTGCACCTCCCCACTACCATTGTAATGTGAGGGCCTATCTTTATAAAAATATTCCAAACAGATGGGAGTGGAAGTAGAGGTAGCATAGAATAGGTAGCTCCCGCACTCCCCATACCTCACGCCAATGGACTATGACATGAAATTTATGGCATAAAATTGGCAACAGTTATTGAATTGAGAGCAGCCATTGAAAGAGAATGAGCCCAAATACCAAAACAAATTATTCATAATGTTTGTGATTCCATGGTATCGTGCATGGACCAGAATGGCCTTGCTTGTTTGCACTTTTAATCTTAGATATATTTTAATAAATACTGAATTTATAATCATTCCAAGTGTGTATAATTTTTTTAGGGACACCGCTACATATGACCAAACTACATCAAATAACTATCTATATAAAAAATTATATAATTATGCACTTACGAAAAACAAGGGGGTGTATTGTAAACAGAATTTTCCTTTGCCATCACACTAAAATCGAAAATAGATGGAGTGGTTGGTAAAGCTCTTCCTAAGAGATCTTCCCTGATTATAACTAAAGTTACTCCAGCAGGTCCAATATTTTTTTGCGCTCCAGCATAAATTACTCCAAACTAAAAATAAAAAGTTTAAATTAAAACAAAATATTATTTGATAGTCAAAGAAACTAGAAATAATACAAAAGGGCACGAAAATTTAACAGGTATAACATAAAAGGCAACTTTGATTATCAAAAGTTCTAGACTTAATGACTCTCCTGATCAAGCCAACTCCCAAGGGGAGAGAATATTCCAGATATTTTTCAACCTAGAGAAGTTTTGTGAGGTTTGTATCGTATAAATAATATTATACTTTTATTTATTGTAATATTTTAACAATCTGACAAGTCTTTTATTTTTGGTGGACATTGTGAATCACACTCAAAACCCCCGAGTGAAATAAAAGCGTTCTACTATTAGGCTAACCAACCAGAGAGATATTAAGCATATATACATGTATACATGTACCATATAAAAAAACAGATAGGGACACTTAGATTTTTTTGGTCAAAACCAAGAATTGAAATTGAAACCTTTAGGTGAAAGACAAGTGTTCCACCACTAGGACACAAATTTTGTCTTAATAGTATTGTATAAATACATACATACATATATATCACCACGCTGTGTCCTTGTCAGAGAAGAGAGTGTCAGACTTTCTTATCGTAACACACATATTTCGGATCTTCTACATCCATACACCTTCTCATACAACTTATACAATTTCTCTGACTTTCTATATTTCCTTCTTTCAAAATATCATTCACTTAATCCAACAATATGTTCCTTGGTCTTCATCTACCAAGCCTTTTACTAACATTTGCACTGTATTTGTTATGTTACTCTCTTTTCATTAATTCGTTCAAAATGTCCAAACCATCTCAAAATACTTTCCTTGATCTTAATTAATACATTAATTTTAAGTTCACATTCATCCCTAATTTCACACAACACATTCATTGCATATTCTGTCATACATGTCATACACTACATTGCATATTCTGTCATACATTGTCACCCCATTTATTCATCTCAGTGCACGCATTTCTGTAGTATGTATTCGACTCTTTTCAGTCTTTTCCACATCCATGTTTCACTTTCATAAATCAAAGTACTATAATACTGTTGTAGACTATCATCTTAGCAAATTTTAATACTGTTCCGTTCTAGTATATATATATATGAGTACCCCATTGGCTTTGTTTCCTATCACTACATGCTGTTTGATATCTCTTGTAACTCTTTCATCTGAGAAAATACTACCAATATAGTAGAATTTCTTAACTTGCTCTAATTTTTTATCGCTCACCCACATATCACATTTAATTTTCCTTTCACACTTTTCTATCACCATGAATTTAGATCTCGCAATATTCATTCTCAGATCTTTCACTTCACATCTCTCGTAAATTTACTTATACTAATCAAGCATACAGCAATCCACACATATCCCCATTCGACATTTGAATGCCCCCCATTGATCTCTGTAGTTCCTTCACACATGAATCTATGTAAATATTAAACAACCAGGGTGACATGACACATAAATATAGATATTTAATAGAAAAAAGAAATATGCATGCAAAAGTTAATATTGATTACCTTAGACACATCAATTTTCCTAGACATTATATTGGAAGACATGTCTGCCACTAGAGGCACACCTTTGGTATCTGGTATAAACGAATATTCAACTCCTGAAAAAAATTTATAATTTTCAAACAAAAGCAAATTGATGTTCCAGTATCGGAACAGCGTATGACTATTCCAGAACGAGAAAGTAAATCTGCTTTCACAAGTAATCTCTAGTTCAGGGTGTAAAAATCATTTTGTAATCAAGTGCAGGGCCAAATAAAAAGCAGAAACATCATATTTGACTATGCGTGTAAACATAAACAAGTTTATCTGTGTAAACAAGTGACCATGTCAAAATCAAATAAGTGACAATTATAATGTTTTTTTTTAAATTGTCCGCTCATAAAAAATAGCATGTGCATTTTTATTTATTTTATTACCATTAATTATGTTATTATGTTTCAATATTGCGGAAGTATGTCAATAAAACTTTACTTTTCCCAGCCATTGGGAAATGCCACGTAATTTTAATTGTTTTTTTAGGGATTATGTAATTCGTAAATCTGAATTTCAAATTAACGGACTTTTACTATAATATCATAAAATCAAACAATAAAATTGTATCTTATTTAGCAAACTAAATTAAAGCAAAACTATTGTTCTTCATAAAAATAAAATTTGGTTGAACAAATAAGATGCCATTCTAAAAGATTAAGAGAACATTCATTAGTTCTATATTAAATATCAAAAATATTTGAGCCATATTTCTTTACTGTCTTTAAAATACATATTTAATGCTATTTGCCTTACAAAGATTAATGTTGAGCTGTGTTGTTCAAGTTACATTGAAAAAGTAGAACTGTAACAGCTTATTTTCAATCTTAAGTAGCATGCTACTTAAAAAGTCAAGTAAAAGTAGTAATAGCGATACTCTTATGATGATGCAGCTACTCGTAACATGTTTTTTTTAACAAAATTGCTTTTAAGATTTCTGCATGTGTGTATAAAATTTTCAACAATAAATAATCATTTGATATAAATCTCACCATGAACTGTCTCATTGAAACATACATGCACGTAAGATGCCTCAGGATTAAGTTTCCAACTGTCTTGGTTAGGAATTTCGCAATATTTATTCAACTTAGGAATCACCAAATTTACTTTTCCATATTTTTCAGCCTCTTTAGCTGCCTTGGAAGACCATGTGCCTGAAAGAAGAAATATTAAAAAAATATTACAAACATTTCATTTTCATCACTCCAAATGTCTCTATCCAGGTTAGTTCATAGCCTAACACTTTACAGCCCTAGAAACCATGACTCCAAAATCCAACTCTGAGATGATCTATCATATGACTATTGTGAACATTTATTTTAAGGACATTGGGAACTAACCCAATAGCTCCGACTCCTGGGAGAACCCATAAGAATAGCTCATGCTGTTTGCGAATCTTCTAATTTGAGAAAGTCTGCCTCTTGCAGACTACCGAGAAAGATTATCTTAAAAAGATAGAGACTATATTATCCTTAGCCTACGACCCCATAGAGATTTTTTATATTATTTTCATTAATATTCTTTCAATAATTACGATATTAAATAATTTCCAATTTCTAAAACATTCACAATTCATAGATATTTTAGTACCAACAGTAATGTATGGGAGAGAAATGTGAATGTGGAAAAAGACTGAAAGGAGCCAAATAAATACTATAGAAATGAGAAGAATACATGGAGTGACAGAATACGGAATGAAATGATTATGAAGTGATTCTCAATGTGAACTTGAGATTGATGTATTGGGTGTACAAATTAGTTTGATCCGTTTTTTTGTGTTCAAAAATGCATTTATTTCTAAACAAAATGAATGAACAGATCAATTAAAGTATTGTCCATCGCTGGCTACTACTTTTTCCCATCTCTCAGGCAATTTTCGAATTCCATCTCGAAAAAATGACTCGTCTTTTGAGGCGATCCAAGTTTGGAGCCAATTTTCGGTTTCTACGAAAGAAGTGAACCGGTGACCTGCCAAATTGTGCTGCATCCTTCGGAATAACCAGTAATCAGAAGGAGCAATTTCCAGGGAATACGGCGGGTGCGGTAAAATATCCCATTTGAGTGTTTCCAAATATTTTTTTACGACTTTTGTGACATGAGGCCGAGCGTTGTCATGAAGAAGAATAACTTTATCATGTCTTTGCTCGTATTTCGGCCGTTTTTCTCGCAATGCACGGCTCAAACGAATTAATTGTAGCCGATACCGATCGCCCGTAATGGAATCGCCAGGTTTCAGCACCTCATAGTAAACAACACCCCTTTGGTCCCACCAGATACAGAGCATGATCTTCGAACCACTCCACTTCTCATCTCCAGTTACAATCCGATGCAAAAAACCTTTTCTTTGTTGCCTTTGAATCAGCTGCTCGCAAGTGAAAAATCGCCTTTCAACGTCTCTCGGTTTCAGTTCATAAGGCACCCAATTTCCTTGTTTTTGAATCATTCCCATGGCTCTCAATCGTACGGAAACGGCTTGTTGAGTCACTCCCAATGATTCTGCAAGCTCCTCTTGTGTTTGACTCTGATCTTCTTCGAGTAATGCCTCTAATTCTTTTTCATCGAATTTTTTTGGCTGTCCAGAGCGAGGCTTGTGTTCGACACTGAAATCTCCATCCTTGAAAAGTCGAAACCATTCCCTAAATGATTTATCAGTTGGAGCAGCGTCACCATATACTTCGACAAGCATTCGATGGGTTTCAGCTGCACTTTTCTTCCAATTAAAGCAGAAAATTAAAACCTCCCGCAAATGCTGCTTGGTTAACACAAAATTCGACATTTTCAACACTGTACAAAACAAGGTTTTTGCATGAAACTCAAAGCGATATAAACTGAACATTATTGGCAGATGTCTAACCTCTCTGAAACCGCCAAAATCTGCTGTCACTATGAACCATTCATAACAGCCAGAGCCATCTTTTGGAAACGGACCGAACTAATTTGTACTCCCAATATTAAGTAGGATAAAGAAGAGCACTCTGAGATGGTTTGAACATGTGGAATGTTTAAATGAAAAAAGACCGATAAAACAATTATATAGTACAAATATGAGTGGAGGCATGGTAGAAGAAAAATAAGGAAAGTCTGGTTGGATCAAGTGAATAACATTTTGAAAGATACGAAAGATGTGTGGCAAGATACGAAAGTCTGACACTCTATTCTCTCTGACACTCTATTCTCTCTTCCATTCTTCAAAAACAATACTTTTTATACAGAAGAATTATTATATTAAGGGGCATACCTAACAAAACATGGAAAATATGATATTTCATAAATGCAGTATAATCTCACAATCTTCTAACCATTTCTGGTAAGAAGATTGCGGAAGCATACCTTTAGGTATGCTTCTTCTTTTTCAAACAAAACAAAAAAGGATTTATTTTTTTCTAAAACACATGTTGTGTTCAAAAGACACTACAACTTATTAAACAGAATTTTAAAATACCTGTAACAACATAATCTGCAGTTCCACTTTTACTAATCAAATTCAATGGGATAGCTGCAAACATTCCTGTACCCCCTCCTTGTAAGAATAAAACTTTATAATTATCAGGAACATTCCTAAAATATTTAAGGTCAAGAATAAATAAATATAGAATCAAAAGGATCAATAAAACTAGATAATAGCACTTGAGTAAATAATTAAAAATCCTGAAAGCAAAATTTGATTTTCATTAGATTGAATGGAAAAGAACTGATAACTAAAAACAGAAAACTTATTTGAAAACAATGTTAATAATATTACATAATGAATAAGACCTCTTCACAGGCCTTGCCTAGTGAAGTGGTTATCTATATTGGTGATTCCCAAAGTGGGTGATACTGCTCCTTGGGAAGCGGCAAAACATTGGTAGTGGGAGCGCTGAATGGTGATTTTACAAACGACCGCTTTAAAGACCAAACATGGGAAAATAAAAAAATATATGACTGCTTCTGTTATTGATTTTGTTTTATTGATGTCAACTTTAGTAGATTGCATATTTTTATTGAGAAAAATGTTTTTTATGAGGCACGGACACTCCCGACATACATAGCCCAACGGTTAAAATATTTGTCTGTTAAACCTGGGGTTCAATGCCTCAGAGAGCCTAATTTATATGATTTATATACATGATTTTATGAATCTGGTATCCCGAAGTATAGAAATGATCATTCTGGTTTAAAATATATCACAATAATGACATTATAGGTACAAAATTAAATAGGGGGCACTGAAGATTTTGTTGAACCAAGGGGGTGGAAAAACAGTGTTTCATAAAAATTATATTATATCCATAACATGGGCAGTTTATCCATTTATTATATACTTGTAATTTTCAGCTGACCTTTCAATTCTAATGATTTATTACTATAAATGGTGTATTATGAATAATTATATAATAATTTTAGTATAAAAGAAGTGAGAAAACTAAAAAGATATAGAGATGGCAGAAAAAGAACTCTATGATATAGACAAACTCTTGAGATGACCCAGAAAAGGCTCGTCTTCAGAAATATGATAGCAGTGTTACAGCCCCGACCCTAAAGGTCTAGAGGAAGAGTAATGATGAACATAAAAAAATTGAGGAAATATAAAATAATCTTACATCAATTCTTTAACAAGCGCTTGACAATCTTCATTTATTTTCTTGTAATATGATGAACGATGGCTCATTTCCATAACACTGATCTGTGAATCTCCATATTTTATCAATTCCTTTTGAACATCAACGAGAACCTAAAATGTTTAATTAATAATACAATATATGAAAATTATATGTATGTATATATTTTTAACATGATAGTTTGTGATATAAAAGTATGCATGTATATTTTTTATTTAATAATTGAAATTATTATTCTAGACTATAAACAAACAAATCAGATATTTTTCACATTTGCAAGCATATGTGAATAGTATATGTTTAAACATATGTGAATAGTATATGTTTAGAGAAACAACATCACATCAATCACAACCAAACATAATCAACATGACACTATATTATAAAAAAATAATTGAGGGTTGAAAAAATTCAAAAATATTCAGATGAGTAAAAATTAATTATGACTAAAAAACAAGGCAGATGAGACGAAAATAATTTGATTTCGATTATCAACTGAGAGGAGAAAGTGAAATTTAATAACTTCAAGCCAGCTTTACAAGATTATAATTTACACCTATCATATATTTTTAACTTCACAAAAAATAGAAATTGGCATTGTTGAACATGCATTAGAGCTAGTTAAATAATTTTAAATCTCTGATCACCTAAAAATAATCATTTTAACCCACCTTTCATGCAAGACTCAAAAATTTTAAAAATACATTAAAAGACACGCTATTTTTTAAACAAAAGATTACATACATACCATCACGCCATTTCTTTACCGGGGTAGGCAGAGAGGAGAGAGTGCCATACTTTCCTAACTCACCACACATTCTTCTTTATCTGACTTTCTACTTCTCCGTCTTTCAGAATATCATTCACCATACTTTCGTTGGTCTTCCTCTCATACGCCTTCCACTCACATCTGCACTGTATATCTGTTTTGTTAGTTTTTCTTCATTCATTAGTTCTACCTACGACCAGCCCTGAAAACCTAAGATTAACTCTCATAATAAACTAGTACAAATGATTGTGCACAGTGTTTTGCTAGTGCCAACCTTGATGTACGGAAGTGAAACCTGGACATTGAAAGGGAATGATGAGAGCAGAATAAATGTAGTAGAAATATTGTAATACTATTATAGATTTTCTATATCGAAAGAATTAATTGCGAAAGACTTACAAACTAAATATACATGTCTGAAATGAATGGAGAGTGAGAAAGAGGTAGACCAAAGAAAGAGTGGAAGGAGATAGTTAACTGAGATTTTGTTGCTAGTCACTCTTGGACCAGAAATGGCCATTTTCCTTTATGAAAACAATTAGTCACACTTTTTTTATTCGATATCAAGAGATTATAACTTTTTTTTTCCTCAAAATAAAAGTACTTCAAAGTTTCTTCAAATCTCGTTCTAGATTAAGTTTTTCCCTGTCTTACATTTCTATTTACCCAGTTCACATCTCTAATGGAACATTACTGTTATTCAACTGTAGTCATGTCCTCGAAAATAAAGGATATCTAAACCAACTGACTTTTTTTGGTATTCTTCTACCTTCATCAATATTATTTATTTCAAATCAAGTAAATTCTGGAAAACTGCTATTCAAACAATAAAACACTAGAATAACATTACAAAGAATGTACAATAAAAAGAAAAGGAATGTGTTATAAAAAATGTGTAACTACAATAGTATTCTTTAAATTATCTACAGCAAACAAACCACTAACACAGTAAAAGAAAATACATTTATGATGCCGATAATTCTAAATCAGGACTGTACCTTCGAATATGTTCAAAACAATTAATTAATTAGCATTAAAAATGGATATATGAAGTCAGTTACCATTATTATACAACTTTGGTCACCTCATCATACTAATTCATTTGTAAGTGTATATTTATAAATGTGTCATTCACTCAATTGTTTTCTTATTAATTTGAATGTAAATGCCTAGATTAACAGGACACCCTAAAAAGTGGCCAATGAACTTGAAATTAAAAATTAAAAGCAATTAATAAAATAATCTTTGTTCTAAATTATGTTCTAAATTCTAAATAACTATTCATTATGCCTACCGTAACAGAATATGTCATGATGGTTATGATGAATTAAAATACATATACTGAAAGAAAACATTATATCATATAGTGAAGCGAAGACGTGCCATCTCACTCTAGCTATAGTCGAAAAAATGAACAGAAACGAGACAACAAAATAGAATTCCAAAAATTTCATATAATGATCGTATTTTTTTTAGTCATGTTTTGAATGAAAGAAGGTCAATTGTGAAGTTTCATGAAACAAATTAATGTAAAAGACATTGAAAAATTACCTCTTCGGGTAGTTTTGCCGGTCCGGCACCAAAGTTCAACACACGCGCCATTGATCACAAAATTCCAACTTTTTTCCTTTTACGTGTTTCTCCTCCGGCACTGGAGCCAGAAATGTAGCAGAGACTGGAAGTTCAATCGACTATCTGCTTCAAATTTCGAAACCTGTTTGACAATTTATGCGATCGTACGAGCGAGTTGTCGCAATGTCTGCTATTGAATGCCACGCGGTACGCTTATGTGCTTCTCACTATGCTTCTCGCCAAATAATGAGTTTTAATGACCACGACGTGAACAAAATGGACAACTATAATAGTCGCTTGGTGAATAACAGCAAAACACCGCATGTCAACAGTTAATTCCAACTTATTAAAACGACGCGATAAAACTTAAGTTCAGACAAAGGTCAATTTTATTACACATTTACAACGGTAATTAAAATATCTTCATTCATTAACGACGCAACAAATTCATTTACAAATCAGGAACTATAGTTGAAAATTTTAACTATTGTCACATTTCTACGAAGCACATGATTTTTAATAAAGGTAAAAGCATTTATTTATTAAAAATATATACTTAATTATCTTGCCTAATACTGGATAAAACATTTTTACTTTACTACACAGTAATCCCTTCAATTCCGCAGTCTCCGTTTATGCGAATTCACTTGAATGCGTTTTGTTCTGTTTGAAATTTTAAATGCATAATAGTGACAAATATTTTGAAAGTTTAGGCTTCTAAATCGACTTTTTTTGCTACTGATCACATCATGTTATTTTGTTTTTCGTTTTACTGCAAGTGTAAGAGCAACAACAGTAGAAACAATTAATTATTAGGTTTATACTGCCTGAATGATTTAGCATAGATACAGTAAATGCGAAGTTCAGTAAATGTTAAGTTTCTTCGTATAAATACTCGTACATCGTATGACTGTCATCAAAATGTTTGTTTTATAATTTTATCAGTAACCACTAAGAGACTTCTAAAAAAACTCAAGTTTTCTAAACTAAGTAAGAATGGAATATTTGGAAATATCTAAAATATTTTACATAGCATTCAATGGCTCCATTTACGCGGTTTTCATTTACTCGATGCTTTCCTGAAAGCAATTACTCGCGTAAATGGAGAGATTAAGTATATAGTTATTTCGAGAATGGTACTTCTGCGCAATTTGGAAATATTGCAGAAAAACTATTAGCCCGTATTTTAAGAACCAATTTTATCTAAATTGGGTAGAATTTATTCTTAAAATAGAATATAAATATGAAAAAGCATGGGAAGTTAGATTGATAAACAATACATATTCCTTATTTCCGACACTTAGACGCGTCAATTATTACGTCGTCAACAAACACGAATGTAAATATATTATTCCATATTCATTTATAAAAATATCAATCAATTTAACAATAAAACCATTGTTCGAATTAAAAGAATCGCGCGACAAGTGAAACTAACCTACAATATCTTGGTGACACGTGCGAGTAGTTTACAAAAGTGGTGGAATGGAACGAGAATATGTTCTGGGGATTCCCGTAAATAATACTCTTACATGAATGACATTCTTGTCGTATTTTCAAAATCTCGAGATCAAGGATAATAAACATTTTATTGGCTACTTAGAATAAAGTCTATTGTTATAAAAATAGTCGCGATCCAAATTAATCTTAACCAGCGTTCGTCAACATTTTTTTTCTTCGTTGTACATTTTTTTTTCTGTTTTACTAACAGATATTGACTACTTTTATTTATTTATTTATTTAATTAACGACACAACAGTGTCTTTATATACAAATGAACATGTGACAGGTTATACAAGTACTTAAAATTATTGACAAATAATACAACTTTATCTTAAACTAACATGAAGATACAAAAAGCAGTAGAATAAATTACAGTCAACGTTTTAAAGTTATTTAATAATCTTTGAGAATTTTGTGGGAATTTTATGGATATATATATTGAGATATAGAAAACACATGGCCTCATTAGTGGAACGAGATGCAAGTTGCTTTGCAGAATTAAAAGCTTCGCAGGGTTACTCAACTCCAGAGGCAAAATATTGTCCTTAATATTTGGTTTGTATTACGTTATTTATATTAATAAAGGAGAGCACAAAGTTAGTAGCTATTTTCACCTAGATAATCCAATATTTTTTATATCTGTACAATTATTAAGAAAATGTTCTCAGATTTAACGTTTTTTTTATATATGATACCCCTCAATATATCTGAATTAGTGTTTCGGACACATTGAAGAGCGTGACCGGGAGACAACATTGGCTTCGGTCCCAGAAAACAAGTCTTCGGGTTTAGAAACTCTATAGTAGGCACGGAACTCGCGGTTCGTCTAAGGAACGTGTTGGCAACACTACCTCTCGGCACGTACGAGTATTGTTACCAGACGAACTTTTTTACCAAACTGGATACCTATTTTGAGTACCATCAGGAATCGAATCCGGGACAGTGTGGCCGATGATTTGCTGGTATGTAACTGATCACGCACTTAAAAAAACAAACTCTATGGCGCAGCTTCGCTTTCCAACTGAATTGACGTTGGAATGATGAGGGGATCCTCGACTACGAGGCCCAGCAACGACGACGATAGCTATGATTACCTTGAACCCAGGTCAACCTGTCGTAGATATAAAGCGGTTTTTGAGTTTTAATAATTATATGGACATAGACACAAAAATGAAGCATTCGTTATTGTTGCACGTTGATAATCTTAAATGTCTTCAATTATCTACGAGTACTGAAGTATATTTTGAAAGAATACTTTGTCACTGTGATAATACCCCTTTTCACTTATTTTGAATTTCAGGTGGAATTCTATGTATGTTAGATATCAAAATTAAGCACCATATTTTTGCAGATATACTCGTACTCGTATTGTTTATCTTATGTCAGAATTGTCGTTAATGTTCTATGTGGCCACCGAGACCTCGTCACTTTAGAAAGAATAATAAATTTGGGCATCATCTACGTACAGGTGGTATTTGGAAGATCTGAAGAGTAAACTAAATAACAGACGAGATTGGTCCCTAGGGACAGTTGTTTTAAGAATCACAAGGTGAGATAAATCTCGTAATCCATCCTGATTCTAAGTTTGTAGTTTACAGACTAAGAATGTTTCGAAACTAAGTATGGCCAACCCGCGGACCGCGAACTGTTTTTTTATAAATCATGAAAAAAATAACAACGTTGTTTAATAAAAAATTTGGTAAGTTCATAATTTTCATTACGATTTTTATAAGCACTTGGCCGGCGAGCACTCATACTTTGAAGGTGTCAGCTATAATCCTTTACTACTCGGTCGTAGAGTAAGCATGCTCTGTGTGGCATAAATCTGTACACGCCAGACACATTGACACGGCATTGGACGTGAGGTGGAGGGTCATTACAGGCTGTCTGAAGTCTGCGTCTCTATACCTAAGATCAGGGTACTCTCTGGTAACCCCCCCCTCCCCCCCGCCATTTGACGATGAGGATTTACGTAACTTGCGAAATCTGTCCAATAATCAAATTACCGCCATTCCATTTTAAGCTGTGAGAGGTCGCACCACCGTTTAGAGTACATTGTCGTCTGACCCGCGAGCTTAAGCCAAATGCCGGGTTTGGCACGTGGCTCAAAAAGGTGGCCTGCCTCTGCTCTAAACCATCGTCAGACGTTTTTCAGAAATTTATGTTCACAGTGTCGAATGATTTTGAATCCTAGTCGTGTAACGCATTTGATTTATTTAACTTTTATGCAATTTGTGTCAAGAGTAGATAAAGCCCTCAGCCAGACATTTCAATATTGTTATCCACTCTAACATGCTTTTCCCTGGGTTCTCGTGCTAAGATAATTATGGTACAATCTGAAGGACCTTTGATATGGTGACATAAATTGTTCACTCCTCTGGTGTGTGAGATTGATCCCCTCTTGGTGTTAACGTGTGGTGTAGAGTCGCACACACCGCGGAGGAATATCATGAGTCGATAAGTTGAAAAAGTCTTAAAGTTGGTTGAAGACTGGTAAATGTATATTAAGCTCGTTGATACCCTTCAGAAACAAACTAAAGATAAACCATGACCTCTGTGGTCTAGTGAGCAGATAAATATAGGTTTATTGATAGCAAAACATATGTGTAATACATATATATACCGAAAATTACGAAAATTGAATTACCGAAAATAACAATACTAATTTCAAGGTAATAAAAAAGAAAATACATTTGACAGAGAAGCTACCGAAAGGTCTCCGAACTTTGAAGGTTGCGAATTTGAGTCCCATTGGTACTCATTATTTTAATAAAGGTTTTCCCTTCAAGACTTATAACATATTAATTTGGTTTTCCCTTCATGACTTGTATTATATTATATTGTATATTGTAGTATTGTATTATATTGTATTTCGTATATAGTACAACCTGGCGGGTTTACCGCCATGTAGGAATATCTTCCAATCAACAAGAAAGATGTTAAAGAGGTCTTAAGTGAAAACCAGACTGGAATCCTTTTTAAAAATCTGGGTTCCAATGAGAATCGAATCCGCAACCTCCAATGGGTTGGGAAACCTGGGTTCCAAAGGGTTGGGAGACATACGTCTTACAAACTAGGCCACGGATGTACTCTTTCTGGTTGGTTGTAAGAGATTGCCATATGGCAATAAATTCGCCCGATTATACTGGATGTAACGAAAACGCAATACAATAATACAAACCACCACACCACGTTCAAATGTATATATTTTTTCTTCTAAGACTTTTGTGATTTAATAATAGATATTATTTTTTATTATAATAGATATTATTTTTTATTTATATTTTCCAGAATTTTGTGACGTATGTTATTATGATCCTTTTGATGAATTGGTGCCATTGAACATAACAATTCATTATTTCGGCGCACTAAAAAATATTTCATGCGAAACGCTTGAGCTTTGCAATTCTCAAAATATGTTTCGGAAAAGTTAGAAAGAAATTCGCCATTGTAGCTTAAGGTAAACGGGGAATCAATAATATTATATAAACGTGGATACGTAACTTGTATCACATGGTTCGTATACTCCATGACAAATAACGGATCTTTTCTGAGATATTTCGAAAATGTTTTAAAACTACTGTCTACTGTAACCGTGCTACTTCAAAGAAGCTTTAAGAGCATTGAGTTCCAGATATATGATACCATACATACTACTCGTATACTATATTTACATGTTTAACTTGTACTTGTTTAAACCACGATGCAATCAAATACATAATGCACAAGGGCGCTCTTGAGCCAACAAGTAATTTAATGACAATTTTGTAGTTTATTTTTATACTACAAAATTGAATTTGCCATAATAATGCTAGGGCCCAACGACGACCAAGTTTAGGAATCACAGCAAACCTTATCTGTCACATTCAGTATGTGTCAGTATGTGTGGTTATGTGATATGAACGGTTGTTTGGCGATGATGCGACAACGAATTTGCTGAAAAAAAATCAAGAATGGATTTATATTCACAACTTATGTTCGTGTGTTCAAGTGTTCACTCAAGCAACTTATTATTTATTGGTTGTTATCCCAGTTTTGTATCGAGCACGTGACACGGGAGTGATTCTGTCATTATTTGTTATTAATTGTAATTAGTTATTAATAGGCGTATTAACGATACAGATCAAATATGAGTTTAGAATCGATCAAGTATTCCAGAGGTAAATTGCAAATCCTCGACCAACTGCTTCTACCTGGTATATCCAGGTATGTTGTGATTGCCGGTGTCGAAGATGGGTGGAAAGCTATAAATAAAATGCAGGTAAGAGATACTTACTATATCCGTAACCTGACGGAACGAATTTAAAAAATGCTTTTTTCACGATAGCTCTGTAGTTATTGATTTTTGATTGATCTTAAAGATCATGAATAATGAAAATAACTCGCAATTGAGCCCATATTTTATGTATCAATTCTCAAGAATGCCTGTAACTCTCTGTTTTCGCGAAAATCCAATTATAATCATTATAACCTAGATCTGTTAATTGAACACTGCTTCAGTTAGTCTGTATTAAATGAGCCCATATTTCATGTATTAACTGAAGAATATCAGCAAATCGCTGTTTTCACGAAAATCAATTCCAAAACAAAATCATTATAACCTAGAACTGGCCGAGAACACTGCTAAGTCAATTAGTCTTCAGTATTTGCTTGCTAGCTTCTGATTATCATGCTTTACCCAACCCTATGAATGCCATTCAACTGTTGTTGCTTTCTCTACTCGGCTTTTATTCCTTCCCATGTAGTACATAAGATGCGATAGACTATCCTTTGTGATCAAGTATGATTGGTTTATTGTTTGCAAGCTGTTATTCTTCAGCAAGCACAGTCTTCCCAGATCAAACACAAAAATTCTGAGGACAACAAAATTAATCTTTGAACGCAATTGACAAATTTTATTATACACATATTGCAGCTTTTTATAAGGTTCAATTTTTATAGTTCAATTTTTGTGTTGTTTAATAGCGTTATTTCTGACAAGCAGCATATAAGCTACAGAAAAACATAAATTCAGATGTAAAATGGTTTAAAAGTAAAATCTGTCTGGAAGGGAATCTGCCAAAAATCGAACCTGGGGTGACCGCTCGCTTAGCATGAATTCTTACCATTAGACCACAGCTGCTGACAGTATATAACATAATCCTTATAAATAGTACAGCATTGTATGTACAATTTACTTACATAGCTCAACTCCTTCCGACCATGACAATTTGCTAATACTGGTGCCACAGCATTATTCATATGAAGTCCTGGTTCAATTTTATGACATTGATGATTGTGTTAGTAGGCGAAGGTCAAAAGCTACTTATCTTGCTTGCTATTGGCCACTAACAATCATTGGGCTATTGACCTATGAAACATTTTTGAACAGCAAGTTTTTGTCTGTCTTTGAAATTGTCCAATACTTCAACCCTTTGGTATCAAGAGCCCGGATCTTTCTGATTGGTTGGAAGAGATTGCCACATGGCAATAAGCTTGCCAGGTTGTACTGTATACCACGAAGGTGTAATACAATACCTGTTTTTTTATAACACAAAGCAAATCATATAAAGGTATTGATTAAATTAAAATCTTTTATGTGTACATAAGTTTATTTACTTTTCAACATATCAAGAGCAATTTTTAGAATTCATTTGATGCAACTGCTATCAATACATTAAACTTGGAATAAATTCAAACTAATTGCAATAGAAACAAAATACAATATTACTTATTGGTTTCCATCCATGTTATCTACCAAACAAACAAAATCTTTTTTTATTCCATTTTGATTCACCTTTTTACAATTTTGCACTAGGAATACTTATTTAAGTTAATCTAGTTCTGCCTAAAGTTGTACTATTGAAAGATTTTTTTAAATTATCAAAATATAATTAAAGCTATTGTTTATCATGTACAGTTTCATCTTCACCTGTTGATTGGAGTAACTTGTTGATTGACTGAACAAAATAAAGCTTATTCAAAATTGATTTCTGTTTTTATACAGCTTTTATTTTACAAGTATCTTTTACAAACAATATAAAAAAGTTATGATGGATCTTTTCTTAATTCATAATTTAGCGGAAATTTTATTTAGTTTTGAACAATTCATAATTTAGCGGAAATTTTATTTAGTTTTGAACAATCAGTATATACTCGTGAAAGTGGATTGTACTGTGAATGTAAACTATTACTATTGTATGTGTGTACACTTTCACTAAAATAATCAATGAATTTGGAAGTTTTTCATTTGATAATAATGAATTTGTATTCAATATTGATTGTATACCCTCTCTAGTGTTTGTTAACCTTTACTAACTGGGGTTGGTGAAAGGAAATTTAAAAGAGAACAATTTTTTTACCATTATTATTAATTGTAGCAATTCGAAGAGTTCTGGCATTTCTATGTGCATCAATTTCATTCTTCTTACATTTAATCTTCAGTTTTGCATTTCAAAGTGCAAGAACTGCAACTGTGTATGAACAATATGTAATGGAAAGTAGTATAAATATTTATTTCTTAATGATTTTCACCAATATGTGAAACAGTTCTACGAAATATAAAATTTTATTTAGTGACAAGCTTGTTTCACTTAATTAAAACATTTTTAAACTGCTTTATTCAAGTGAAACAGATTTGTCAGTCATTCAAATATTATGTTTTGTAGAATTGTTTCACATTTTGGTGAAAATCCCTCGATAAAAAATGGAGTTCTACAATATCAATACTTAATACATTAATATTTGGTATTGTTACATTTACCTAATCCAAACTTCATCTACCAGAGCTTCTGCTTGTATATTGTTAAGGATGTTTATTAACAGGATAAAAACAATAAACTTATTACTTGTCATGGTTGTCATAAATGGTTGGATTTCAAACATCCATATTTCCTTTCTCTTACATACATAAGTCCTGT
Organism: Odontocerum albicorne; assembly: GCA_949825065.1. Lineage (NCBI taxonomy): Eukaryota > Metazoa > Arthropoda > Insecta > Trichoptera > Odontoceridae > Odontocerum > Odontocerum albicorne. The sequence continues at coordinate 19,792,970 of OX463846.1, read as the reverse complement.
CTTTTCTATACAAGTTTCTCAACTTTTATTTAGTATATAGCTTTTATTACTTTTTGTAACATGTAACAGCGAAATTGAGTTATTAAAACACGCATAAAATTAGCTGTTTGTGAATGATATTTTGTGACATCATAGCTTGGAGTTATTTGTATTCTAACAGATGGAGCAAGCAAAACACTCAATTCATCTTGCGTGACTCGATATTTGATTACGAAAACATGATTGTCAATTTCCATGCTCCAGTGGCAGAATGGTTGTATTCCAGAAGGAAATTTCGGGTTTGTTTTCTGGTAGTTTCCCAATTGGTTTTTTCCACATTTTAGCTTTTTTATATCTTTCTCAAAGTCAATGTTACACTAAAAGAAATATATTCAAACCAAGTAATGTCAAGATCTGTTAAAATTAAAGTTTACAGCAGTGTATTAGTACCAACATTGATGTATGGTAGTGAAACGTGAATGTGGAAAATTAATGAAAGTAAAATTAAATGCTTGCACTGAGAAAAATTGGTGATGTGTCGATATATTACATAATAAAAAATATAATTTATTAAAAACCGATTTGTTAAGTAAGATGAAAAGAGCACATTGAGGTTGTTTGGACATGTTAAATAGATGAGTGACAAAAAATTTATAATTCAAGTATAAGTGGGAGTCCGGTGGAGGATGACAGAAAAATATGGTTGGAGCAAGTGAATGAAATTTTGAAAGAAGGAAAGCTGTATGAGAAGATGTATTAATGTGGTGGAGACAAAGGAAGTACTCTGGCTTCTCTGCTTAATCCTACAGAGAAATAAATGACTCGATGGTATGTATGTATGTAAGTACATTTTTCTGTGGTTTTCGGAATATAAAACCAAATTAGGAATATAAAATCAAACCTACATTTAAAAAAAATGTAAAAATATTGATTACCGACCCTTATTCTTTCATTTCTACTTTAATTTTGTAGCATTTCACTTGAAAAGTGTGATGAATGTCTCAGCCATAAAAGGAAACACAAACATATCATTTTTAACTGTATTTCGTAAATAAATATGTGATTTTATCTGTAGTGTGTAATCCTAATTCTTCTTGAATTATGACAGTTAAACTAGATATAGATATTTTCAGCATTCATTCGGCCCGTCTATAATCAATATTGTCAAATCATGCGTAATAATGAAATTAAATAGTCATTTTCATAAGTAGCTCCATGTTATCTGTCGTAAAGAAGCAGTTGAAACTGTCGAGTTATTTGTATTGTAACATTTGCTGTGATAGTATTTTTATTTATTTATACATGACAAGAAATTTAATAACTACATAATTTATGAATAAAAAAACAGGTAATTTAAATTTGACACACAAATTAAATTAATCTGGGTTTGTTGCCTTTCACTTGTTGTGTCTCCAGTAAACTAGGCTTTTGCCTGTATTTTACTGAGGACATATAACATAGTTGAAGTTTTTTTTTCCGATTGTCGATTATACGAGTACAATACCCCATTACAATTTGATAAACAGTGAGACTCAATTATATACAGATATGTATCAAGCGAGTCAAACCCCGCATACTTCATTATTCCAGACAGACCAAAAAGTTCATCTCACAATGTCCCACATATAATAACCAAAAACACACCACACTCAAAAATTCACACAAACGTTTGCTACAAGTCATCCCTCCTGCAAGTCAAAGCACTCAAACTCCTGTCACAATAACATATTTAGCATATCCATGTGCTTACTTCTTTTTCTTTCATATAACACTCGTTAACATATCCAAATTGATGGTTTGGACATATTGAAGCAGGAGACAATATTATATTCAGCCCCAGTAATTGAACCGAGTTAAGAACCACTAGAATTGATACGAAACTCACGGGTTGTCATTGCATGTGTTGGCAATACTACCGCATATACTTAGCTATGTAAGTATTGTTACTAGACGAACTCCTTTTACCAAACTGAGAATTTTTCAGTACATGAACCTGAAATTCCCGGGTGCCTCTTACCGACGAGGCCACGGAGATCATCTAACTAAGGTGTGTTTACTGATTTACCTAAGAAGCTAATGTTGAGTTCATAACGATGTATGATACAAAATGTACAGATTAAGGATTAATGTTAACTAAGGATTGATTAAATTATCAGGATGAAGAAGAGCACTCTGAGATGGTTTGTGTATGTAGAAAAAATGCATTATGAAAGGGGGATACACATTTACCATGTGAATTGAAGGCATGATAGAGGAAGACCAAGAATAATAAGAATGGACAACGTTAATTAAATTTTGAAAAGATAGAGAATTCAAAGGAGCTGTTAAAAAAGGTGTATGAATGTATAAGAGACAAAAGATGTGTGTTACAATTTGTCTCTGGCTACTTTATATAAAAAACGGTGTATGGTATGTATAGTATGTCGAGTTGTTTTAGAAAAAAATATTTGATTCAAATAACAATTTAAAAATATTTTAAAACTTAAATATCTAAATAACGTATCTCAACGTTACGTTGTCTGGTGTGAACTAGAGGCAGGCATTACTACAATAACTTTAGTTTTTTTTTATAAACTAGCTCTGTAGATCTTAGTACTCTGGTATCTTTTCCAAAATCTCACATCAGTGTTGGCAATATATTTGTAGATATTGGATGTGTTATTTATTTATGATGACCCAGTTTTAATTATAATTTCAGATGTCAATCCATCTTTGTGTACTTATATCTTTAAACTGGGTTTAGTGAACTCATCTTTTAACCAAGTTTAGTGTTGTGTTTTATAACTGTTGAAAATTTTATGCTTGTTTTATATTTTTGTCTAAAATACGATCGTTTCGCAAGCAAGTATGAACTGTATCTTTATTAAATTTATTCCTCAAAAATTATTTTAAAATCCACGAACCAAAGATTATCAGGTGTCATTCACAATACTATGCAATGCATTTACTTTCCATGATCTAACGTTAGAGATCTAATCCAGTATTTTTCAAATATGGGTATCAAAATATCATATATTGCATAATCAAACATATTTTTAAAATGTATTTACAGGTTAGAGGAGCTCCTGCGATTGCAATAGTTGGCTGCCTTTCTTTAGCTGTTGAAATTAATAATGAGAACATAACTGATAAAAAGAACATGAGACAAGAGGTTGGTATGATTTATATACTCTTTCTTGAAAAGTGGACGTAAACTTAAATTTATATGTATTCAAATTTAAGTTATATAGAAAAAGATTGAGAACTAATTAAAATATTAAATACATCACACATCAAATACTGGAATAATCATTTGGAATGAACAGAGGAACATTTGCATTAGAATACAAGAACATCATAACAACAGGAGGGGATTAATGTAATTAGTGTAATAATTTATTAACAAGTGTTCGTGTAATTTTTTTAATCCTTATTCTGTTTATTTTATATTTATGTGTATGATAATTGTCACTGATAAGGATTAGTCAAAGGGTTCGTAAAGATAACTTTATAAAAATTATATGTTCAATTTACATCTTATGTGGAGATGTCTTTATCTTTACTTTTATCAATGTTATTATTTATTAATCTGTTAAGAGTTCATATATATAATATTTTAATTAGTTTTAAACTATTTTTTATTTTGTAAAGGTTTATTTACTCTTGGTTTATTCATTATTAATGTAATGTGTATTTTTAATTAGTGATTATTATAAAACACTTGTCAATTTCTTTTACTCGATTGATTAATGATTTTAAGCCAATACCTGTGTTATTCATCTTGAAATTTCATTTTATATTGCTTTCTTTCAATTTATTTTTATAAAAAAAATATAATTTTCTTTTATATATTGACTTTATTATTTATACGGATTAATATATTGTAGCGATTTGTCAGATCATTCAATTTTTACAACGTATTGCTCTTGTTAATGTATTGTCTTATTGATGATACACCCATTTAAACTTTCCTTAAACATTCTTTTTGAAAATGATTTTTCTTGACTTTATTATTTCCACAAATGTATCCTAGTGATTTGTTAAATTGTTCAATTTTTTCAACCTATTACTGTCTTATCAACAATAGATTCATTAAAACTCTCCTTGAACCCGTATAAATTGGTTTTAAAGATGAGTTTTCTTGACTTGAGTATTTCCACGAATGTATCATAGTGATTTGTTGGTTCGTTCCAATTTTATAACTTATTGTTGTCTTATTAATGTATGTGTTTATCAGCCGTACACAGTGAATTAGTTATTGGCTCTATATAGTTTTCATCTTAGAACTACGATCCTTGTAAGTATTCTAACCTTGAAAGTTTGTATTTACACATATAAGATTCATTTTTTTTCTATGCAAACTTGCTTTATAATGCACAATTTTACAAGAGTCGGCTGTTCCTACACTAGTTTAGCCAATTAGCAATATGTGATAATGGTAAAGAAATATTGGTGTAAATGTATCTCAAATACAATACTTTTTATTCATTAAACACCTATCCCTAAACCTGTATAATGTCTATTGTTAATAACACTTCTATAATTTTAGGTTGAAGGAAAACTAAACTATCTTATATCAGCAAGACCAACAGCAGTCAATATAAAAATTGCTGCAGATGATTTGATTGCCTACTCCAATTCCTTGTTCAAAGATGAGAATGTTGATGCGGAACAGATGAAAGAAAGGTTTGTAGTTTTAGATTAGTAAATTGGTTACTCTAGAATTACAACCCTCTTTTTCTAACTTTTCTTCAATACATTAATTCATGACGTTAACCAATATCAGTTTAATTTAACCCTTTAAGATCCACTTACAAAATACCTCATTGTAAGTTCACATACCTGAAACATTGCTTTTTTGTTTCTACCAAAAATATTTGCAGTTAATGTTATCTGCTTTTTGCATTAATTTCAAAGTTCAACTATGTAAATTAATAGAGCCATGGCTTTACCAGTCCTTTACCGAATAATTGTACAAATAATATATATATATATATATATATATATATATATATATATATATATATATATATATATATATATATATATATATATATATATATATATATATATATATATATATATATATATATGTGTGTGTGTGTGTGTGTGTGTGTGTGTGTGTGTGTGTGTGTGTGTGTGTGTGTGTGTGTGTGTGTGTGTGTGTGTGTGTGTGTGTGTGTGTGTGTGTGTGTGTGTGTGTGTGTGTGTGTGTGTGTGTGTGTGTGTGTGTGTGTGTGTGTGTGTGTGTGTGTGTGTGTGTGTGTGTGTGTGTGTGTGTGTGTGTGTGTGTGTGTGTGTGTGTGTGTGTGTGTGTGTGTGTGTGTGTGTGTGTGTGTGTGTGTGTGTGTGTGTGTGTGTGTGTGTGTGTGTGTGTGTGTGTGTGTGTGTGTGTGTGTGTGTGTGTGTGTGTGTGTGTGTGTGTGTGTGTGTGTGTGTGTGTGTGTGTGTGTGGGTGTGGGTGTGGGTGTGTGTGTGTGTGTGTGTGTGTGTGTGTGGGTGTGTGTGTGGGTGTGTGTGCATGGCTGCGTGGGTGTGTGTATATATGTGTGTGTGTCTATTTCTCATTACACCGTGTCCCTTGCAGAGTAGGCAGAGAAAACAGATCTCCACACTCTTCTAATCAAACATACTTATATTGCCTCTTCAATATTCATATATCTCGTCATCTTAAATGTTTTATTGTTCTTACTTTCAACTTTCCTTTCATATTTTTTACTCTGTTCTATTTCTTCCACATATACTATTTTCTTCAGACTTTTATTTTTATTTTTCAATTCTTCATTCATATTTTCAACATTCCCAAAACATTTCAGTGTTATTTTCTTTATAAGGACATCCATCACCTTCCACTGTGCATTTATTTTTTATGTACTCATTTCTTCTCTTTTAATACAGTGGCATGCCACAAATTTTCATTAGTGCACAATTATTATTATTTTTGTATTGCTTCACTGTAATAAAGATAAAAATTCACAATCTTTAAATAAAAAGTTCATAGTTAAAAATTCCTTGAAATTTTCAATCATAACAAATTGGATCTATAATAACACATAAATGATAATTAGTCAAGTACATTATACATTATACAATTTACATATATCAATCACAAGGAAAAGGTAATGGAAATGACCTATTATAAAGTTTTAATGGAGGAAAATATCAGGAGACAATGAGTATGAATATTTAATAATATTATAACTGATTAATGCAGAAATTACAGGTTTTATTTAAGCTTGTGTTTTCATTATTTAATACATAAATATGTTACAAATACTGTCATAAATATTGCATCTACCATCTCTACATATTATAAAGCGAAGAGTATGTATGTTTATATTGGGGGGACCGGAAAGTAATCAAAATTTTAGGACCTGCCCTGTTACAGTCAGTTTGTCTCCAGACACCGTTCAGAAAACACGTATTTTTTGTTACCATTAGATAGTGAGAGGTGTGAAATTGATTGTTTTTGTTTTGAATTATTTTTTATCGTTATTTATAAACATTGTCAAGGTCAACAATCGATGAAGAACATTTGCATCATTACATACTGTTTTTATTCGATCTGGGAATTAAAGCCAACGAAGTCACAAAAAATTACAGATGCGTAAGGAGATGTTTTAAAACTTAATAAGTGTTATAGGTGGTTAAAAAATTTCAAAAATGACAATAAGAACCTCAGGTGCGTTCCTAGAATGGAAAGGCCCCATAAATTGGGTGATGATGTGCTGACGTCGTTAGTGGAATCAGATCCTCGTCAAATAATTGGGGAATTGTCAACTAAGCTTGGTTGTCTATGGTCAACAGTTCAGGAGCACCTTCATCATATAGGTAAAATAAATAAGCAAGGAATTTGGGTTCCCCATGACTTGTCGTTAATCGCACTAGATCGGCAAAGAACTATCTGTGCATATCTCTTGTCCAGGTATGAAACCGACCCGTTTTTGCTGTGAATTGGGACTTGCGATAAGAAGTGGCTACTGTACAATAATCCTATGCAAAAAAAAACAATGGCTTTCTTCAGGTCAGGTACCTGTTCATACCCCTAAACCATTACTAATAATGAAAAAGGTCTTTCTCTGTGTATGGTGGGATATCACTGGAGTGATTCATTTTGAATTGCTTAAACCTGGTCAGACAATCACAACAGTAGTATACTGGCAACAATTAGAGCTAATGAAACAAGAGCTCATAAAAAAACTATCAATTTTAGTCAATAACAAAAAAAGAATACTTCAACAAGATAACACTAGGTTTCATTCTGCAAAATTGATACAAGAAAAAATAATGGAGCTTGGTTTAGAACTTCTACCCCATCTACCTTATTCACCTGATATCGCATTCTCTGATTACCATTTGTTTTACCTTAGAACACTCATTACATAAAAAAAACTTTTAATAATATTAGTGAGACAAAAAGTACCCATTTTTTTAAAGAAAAACCTAAAAGTGTTTTTAAAAATGGTATTGAAAAATGGCAAAAAGTGATAGAAAATGATAGAAATTATTTTATAGATAAGTTTTAAATTTAATTTTTTTTTAATAAATATTTTGCAAATGATAAAAATTTTTGATGATTACTGTAAAACTTAAGAATAATATATTCTGATGTATTTCAAGTCATGGGTTTTTTTAAATTGTGGTAAATAATAGATTCTGTTTGGTTTCTTATTAGTTCATACGTGTATTGATATTTTAAAAACTATTTGTACCAAAATGACCTAACATGGACCTAGGTTAAGACTGGCATAATTAATATAAGATTTGCTTTATAGTCAACAAATAATTATTTTACACTTTAAATGTTACTCGTAAATGAAGTCAGCAATTTATTTTGTAAAACTATTATTTACTCAACTTTATACCTTTAAGAAATTACATTTGAGTCTTTTTACATTTTCCCAATATTTTTTTTAATTTCAAGTTTTCAATATTAATTATGTTTTTTATGTTCAACTGACTTAATTCTGGCAGTTGGGATATTAAAGTGTTCAAATCCGATTTCAAATATCTTTACATCGCAACTATCTATCTTGTTTCTATTAAAATTGAATAAGTTGGAAGACATTCTTATTTTCCATATTTTTTCTGAAAAGAAATTTCAAAAAAGAACATTTACAAAAAATTTGCCTTAAACTATCACTGATATTTGAAGAGATAGTGTTTAAGTTTAGAGTATTTATTTAGTGGAATTACTGAATTGAGAAAGATAATTAAATGAACAATTATTTTTTTCTAGATTTATAAGTCGGATAGAAGACATGCTTAATAAAGATATATCTGATAATAAAGCTATTGGTAAAAATGGTGCTGAGGAAATTTTAAAAAATTCCTCCGATAGTTCAGTGCGGATATTGACGCATTGTAATACAGGGTCATTGGCGACAGCTGGGTATGGCACGGCTCTGGGAGTCATAAGAGCATTGTTTGAAGTCAAGAAATTAGGTTTGTATTATTTTTATTTATTTCAATTACCAATCATTCTATTATTCAGGTAGATATCCAAAATGCTGTGTTCTAGTAATGAGGTAGGATGATAAGTTATCCCAAATTGATGGTCAATAAATTCATATAAAAAAAATCGTATTGTCGAAGAATTTATTTTATTTTTTTATTTTATTTTAATGGTCAAATGACCTTTTTGATACAAAAGATGAAAAAATAACAACAAATTAAATTTAACATTGACGTGTAAGCAATCTATAAAAAAACTTGTATAAGACGAAAAATACAACAAATCATATCTATACAATTTAATCAATTCATTCCGACAAGAGGAACTTCTTCACTTTAGTCCTGTAATTAGTAAAAGTCACATGAAAATCCATTCAATGCCCATATTGACTACCCAATATGTGCAGTCTTGTTATGCAAGAATTTTACGAATAATTAGTTTCAACCATTTCACTATGGAATAAAACATTTTGCCAGATGGGCCTAGAGGAATGTGGAAAATTTTCATCAATTTGAATAGTGTTAAATTTTCATCAAAAATGTCTTAACTAAATTAAAGAAATATGAACGTTTTTCATCATTGCATTTAAAAGTTTTTTGTGTTATTCAAGTGTTGAAAATATTAAGATTATACGAGGGCGGTCCGATAAGTACTTAGCCTCACAGCCCGATGGCACCACTATCGCAAGAGCAATTTTTTATCACGTAGTACATTCTCGTTGACAGCTACTGTCAAAATTTCAGCCAAATCGGACACGTAGTTTTGTTTTGATCGCGTGTGGAAGCGAGCGTGTCCGCGGATTTGAGAAAAATGGAAAAAGAGCAATATCGGTCGGTGATTCGATTCTTGTTTTTGAAAGGGAAATCGCGCAGCGAAATCAAAGAGCGCTTGGATGCTGTGTACGGTGACTCTTCTCCTTCGATGGCGACCGTCAAAAATTGGTTTAACGAGTTTCAACGTGGTCGCATGTCGGTTTTTGATGAGCCACGCCCAGGTGCCCCGAAAACGGCTACCACGGAGGATAACATGACAAAAATCCACAATCTCGTATTGGCAGACCGCCGATAGAAGGTGCGCAAGATAGCTGAGACAGTAGGCAACTCAAAAGACCGCGTGGGTCATATCCTGCATGAAGTATTGGGCATGAGAAAGCTGTCGGCGCGATGGGTGCCGCGTTTGCTCACTCCGGACAACAAGCGCAACCGTGAGACCACTTCAGAGCAGTGTTTGACGATGTTTAAGCGCAATCCGAAGGAGTTTCTGCGTCGTTTCGTGACAGTCGACGATACATGGATACACTGGTACACACCCGAGACCAAGGAACAGTCGAAACAGTGGACTTCACCCGGCGAACGTGCTCCGAAGAAGGCGAAGACTGTCCTATCGGCCAGAAAGGTGATGGCCACCGTTTTCTGGGATCCAAAAGGTGTGATCTACATCGACTTCCTGGAGAAGGGCAAAACGGCCACAGGGCTCTACTATGCCGAATTATTGGGCCGATTCGACGCCGAATTGCAGAAAAAACGGCCCCATTTGGCGAAGAAAAAAGTGCTCTTCCATCATGACAACGCACCGGCTCACACCTCCGCCGTCGCCACGGCCAAATTGGTAGAATTAGGCTACGAACTGCTGCCCCATCCACCGTATTCTCCGGATTTGGCCCCGTGCGACTTCTTTTTGTTTCCAAATTTGAAAAAGTCACTCGCCGGGCAGAAATTTGAGTCGAATGAGGAGGTTATCGCCGCCACGGAGGCCTACTTTGCAGACCTCCAGAAAACGTATTTTTCAGACGGGTTAAAGAAGTTGGAGCATCGCTGGGTCAAGTGTATCGAACTCAAAGGAGATTATGTTGAGAAATAAATCGCCACTTTTCCAAAATTTTTGTTATTCTTTTGTAGGCTTATCGGACTACCCTCGTATATTTTTTTCGTTGTGAATTACCTAAATTAAGTTTCGCTCCCCTTGAAATATAACAAAAAATAATCCAAAACAATATTAGAAAATCAACTTATTTGTATTTTCAGAACATGTCTACTGCACAGAAACAAGGCCTTATAACCAAGGTGCCAGATTGACAGCCTATGAGTTGGTGCACGAAAAGATTCCTTCCACATTGATAGTGGACAGTATGGTGGCAGCTTTGATGAAATCAAGAAATATATCTGCGGTGGTTGTTGGAGCAGACAGGGTATATTCAATTATTTTATTATAAAAGAAAAGTTCTCTTAATGTTGATGTACACAAAAATAATGTTGCTATACTACTTACATGTTTCTGATAATATTTTATTTGATCACTTCATAGATTGTTTGATTTCTTTTTATTTCATTGTTAGTAAAAGAAAGTTATCTTTATAAATATTTATATTTTTTTATAGAAAAAATATTTCTTATCTAACTATCCTGTTTTATATTTAAGTATACCCTTGTGACTTTTGTATCTATTTCAGGATAGGATATGGATATAACCATTTAGTTGACCAAAAAATTAACTAAATTGCCTTTGTTGTCTATAAATCAGAAGCTTATAACAGGACTTGAACCTGTGACTTTAAATCAAAATCCTTTTGAGCTAAACATCATAACTAGCATTCGGACAATTGAAGAGGAAGAAAATAACTGATCTCACAATAATGGTTTTGAAAATTATTTGAAATTCTGGTAAAAAAATTCAATTAAACATTTTGATATAAAGTTTCAATACTTTTGATCAACGGTTTTGTAAAACTCACCTGTCAAATTGCTTAAATGCTGGTTATGTTTTGTCTGGAAGATTTAAATAAAAAATGAATTATTTCTCCTTAAATAATTTTGTTTTTTCATCAATATTTTGTTAATTTTTAAGGTTGCTGCAAATGGTGACACTGCAAATAAAATTGGAACATACCAGATAGCAGTTATTGCTAAACATCATTCTGTCCCATTCTATGTAGCTGCCCCTTTAACTTCTATCGATATGTCTATTTTAAGTGGTGAACATATAACTATAGAAGAAAGGCCAGATAAAGAAATGACACATATCGGAGAGCATAGAATAGCAGCAAGAGGTAAGAAACCTTAAGAATTAGTAAAACATTTTAAGACAGTTCTGTTTGCTTATTAAATAGGATATTTATAAATTTATTTGTTTTATTGTCATTTTCATTATTTTGTGTACATGGTTAAACATGGTACATCTGGCAGACTTATTCCTCTAAAACAATTTTTTTCCAATCAATCAGCTCATCATGGATATATCAAACTGTTTGAATCCATGAAATTTTGCAAAACAAATATAAGTTTAAATTTAAGTAAACAAACAAATTATTAATCTCTATCAATAATGGTAGAACTAGAGGAAAAAAATTCATATAAGGAAAAGGAAGGGAATAAAAAAAAATTGAGATGAAAGAATGTTTTGAGTAATGTAATATTTTCTCAATTCTCTCTATAAAAATATAAATAGGGATGGTCTGATCGCCTGATCGAAGAGAATGTCCATGTTTTGAAGATATGACATTTTGCACGACGATATAAAGAAAATTGAAATTCTTAAGTATGCAGTCAACTGAATGTGAAGGTTCCTTTGCTGCCTGATTTTAAACCTTTAAATTCTGTTCCGAAACTTGAACAAATGTTCTTACTTAGGTTGAATATAAATCAAATGCAAACATTTAGGAGTGTCTCTAACTTATCAAACATCTTGGCATGCAAATAACATATGTCATCATAATCAAGTAATGGAGACACAAGACATTGGGACAGTAGTATTGACTTGAAACACAGAAAATTATTCATCTTTCTAAGAGAATGTAGAGAAGGAAATATCTTGCAGCTTAGCTCAGAGACACGATTATGCCAACTTAGATTTTCATCAATAAGGATTCCCAGATTTTTGCATATAATGTATAACGGAATGACAGAATTATTGATTTTAATAGATGAAAAATATTAGAAGACCTTCATAACAATTAATTGTGATTTTATAGGATTCACAAGTTGATCATTTTCTTTAGACCACTGTGTGATACAGCATTTTCGGCTTTTCTCATACTATGCACATTCATTGTTTGTCATAAAAATTAGCAATTAAATAGCAAAATTATAAGTACACATTACTTTCTCGCATATTAATGCAGACTGTAATTTTTTTATTTTTGGTTTGTGAATAAAAGTGAACTGTGTTTAAACTCAAACTGAAAATTAGATATAAACCCTCTTTGATATAAAATTGCCCAAAACTGAAACTGATATTTGGTCAGACTTTTTGTTCTAGATATAAATATTGTAGATTATTTCAAGAAACGATTATTTCCTTTTTTTAGCTTATTTAAGCATTTTATATATCAGATCTAGCTGCTTCAGTAATTTCAAAATTTAGAGCTCATTAGGGTAAAAAAAACATTAAATTTGCGACATATTTGATCTTTCGCGAATATGAGTAAAACACTTTCTGAAAAAAATATTTGGACATCATTCCTTAATGAAATAGTTGGTATATCTTAAATTTAGAAATAAAAGAAATTAACAATTACATAAAGGAAGATCTAACTCAAGGTTTGTCCAGTATTTATAAGATTAATGTCAATATCTTCCCAACTGGTTCTTCCACTGCAATAAAATTTGAGGGCCAATCAGAGGGAAGCTTATTACACATATATGTAAAAGTTGCATCACTCTGGATCGATTCAGTCAACTATGATAAGCAGTGGAGTAAAGTACTGAACCTGTATCCATCACATTTTTTATTTGTTAATAAATACCAAGCGCGTTGAGGAACAAATTCGTATAAAATTTTGCCCAATAGTTGAATATTTTTGTGTAGAAACAATTAAAATGATTTAGAAAACTTTTGCGGATAAATCTTATGGCTTTGGAGATTAAGGCTCAAATATAATTTCATCTTCAAAAATATTTTTCTCTTTTCCAGGAATAACTTGCTGGAATCCTTCATTTGATGTAACACCAGCATCGCTGATAAGAGGAATCATAACAGAAAAGGGTGTCTTTTCTCCTGAAAAATTAAAAGATGCTTTCATCTGAGTCCAAATGTAGTTAGCTTTCAGTGATAAGAATAGTTTTTTTACTATAATTATTATTTTTAAATTTCTATATATGATTAATGGAAAAAAAATACATTCTTGGTTACGTAAATTGAAAAAAAATAAATTAATGCATTGCTTATTCAAAATGCGATTTTTTTCTACCCTTATTCTTGAATACATTTTTCATTTATTATACTTACTTCCCACAAAGCTGGGTGTTGATGGAATACCAGCTGAACTTTTAAAATGCAGAAAACAACAGTTGGAGGTACAAATTTTCCAATCACTCAAACTAATATGGAGAAAGGAAAAAATCCCATTTGAGGAAAACAACTGTCCACAGAAAAGGCAGATTGCTTCAATTCCGGGAGAATTTACAACATGCCATAAGGTTCTGTCTCACATACTCTTAAAAAGGTTAACAAATCTCCGTCAATTTCAAAGAGAATTATGAGAGCATACACAGGAATAGCTTATTGAATAATAGAAGAATTTAAAATTCCAGATGAAGTTATTCGTATAATGCATATATTCCTCAATGAATTCAAAGCAGTAGTTATGAGTCAGTGAAGAGGAAATAAAAGAGTTCCAAGGATATGAGAATAGACCTTAAATAAGGAAATTTACTTTATCTTATGCTTATCAACATTGCCTCGTAGAAGGTTGTCAGAGAGGTAACAAAACTTCCTTACGGAGTCATAAAACTCCCTAAAATTCAAGATTTACTTCAGAAGATCAAAGCTGCAACTGTACAATACTATAATCAAATCAATAGTCACATATGGAGCCGAGTCATGGGCCAAGGGTCTAAGGAACAAAATCGAGTGCAATGGTTTGTAAACAAACTATATATTAGGCCCACAACCAGGACTTACTTTTTATATTTTCTGAGATACGTTTCTTGTCTCCACAACCTTGGATCACCAGTAACATAAACCAGATGATAGCTTGGATTTGCCATGTCCACAGAGTAGACAACGAATGATCAATAAAGTGTGGCAGTTAAGCTTTTAATTGCCAGATTGCTTGGTCTATCCAGGCAAATACTATTGGACAACTTACAGATAGACCTGCAGGCTTTAGGAAATTAGAGACAAAAGATGCAGAATCATCGATAGGGGAGCGACATCATCATGGAAGCTCAAGTCCTTCAGGAGTTGCATCGACATCAGAAATTAGGTATTGAGTTGTTCGGAAAGTAATTTTGTATTTTCAGATCAAATTTCAGCAAAATTTGGCCAAATGCTCATGAATGGTAGTTTTCAATATTTTCAGTATCATACTGTATCCTTCATATCATACTGGTTATTCTCGATCAAAGCCTTGATTCGGCCATTATCAGTGGTAATTGACCTTCCAGAGCACATACTATCTTTGAGTGTCGTATTACCATTAGAGATTTTTTTAAAAACCACATTTGACATACACAATCACTTACTGCATCATCCCCATACACTACTTTTATTTTTGTTTTTATTACATTTTTTTTAAATAGTAAAAACTATCAAATACTGAAAAAACCACATTATTTTCTGTCTTGACATCAAAAGAAATCTGCTCAAGCAATTTGGGTAAACAATGACTGAAAAAAATGTCAAACTATTGCCTTTCATAATAATATACATACTGCACATTTGAAAGGAACTTACCAATGAAAATTTTGTCCTAACGACATCTATCCAAGATACGAAAATACTTTTCTGACAAGATTATATTTACTTTCGAGGCAATTGGAAGTTTAAATGTTTGTTTTAATTATTGATTCGACAACTTATTAAAATAGTTTTAGATTTCATAGAAAAAGTAATAAACAGAATCTCAGTTATACATTATTGCATTGTCTTTCAAACTTTTCCATTTTACGTCACCCTTGTGGTGTGTATAAAGATTGTTTCACGTAACCCTAAAAAAACTTCCCAATTAGTTGTTCACTTGCCTTGGAATTAATATATTAGAACTAGACACAATTATCCCCATTTCCTGTTCTACACTGAGTTTTCAGCGATATTTGATTTTTAAAACAGCTGCTGCCGAAAGCCTCAATTTTCAGAGGTATGTTAAGTAATCTCAAATTGAACCAGGATTCGCAGAGCTATATCAGTAAAGAATATTCATCGTTTACTGATATCAAATACTCAACCAGTTTCATATTGGAAAATTTTATTTTTAATGTACCAGAACTGCCTGGAATTATTCAAATTTTCGAATATCCTGCGATGTCCTGAAAATTAATCGTGGCGCCTCAAGATAGCGATGCACACACTGAAAACTTCAGCATTATTATAGTATATTTTGAAGTCATTTAACTGCTTTAAATTTTAGTAAGCATTATACACCGAATATATATATATGAATTTTTAAATATGTAGTTATATAAATAAGTTGATAAAATACTTTTTTAGAGTGGTTTAACTTTTTAAAATATTTTTAAATTAAAGCTTTTATTATTTGAAAAGGTGAATAATATTTAATTGTTCAGTAGGAACCATTTTAAATTCGTGCGAAATTTAACGTATGGCAGCACCAATAATATGTTTCTTCCTATTCACACGTCAATACAAATTATTGTTCAATGGCCGTATTACAATGTTGAATTTTTTTTTAAATTCAGGTGTAATATAAATCCGTAAATTTCTATATCCAGTCTGTTTTCAATGCAGCACAGCTAGGTTGATATACGGCCGTCATATAAATCTGATTTTAAGAAGTCTACACTGACTAAGTGTGGCAAACGATTAATTTCAAACGCCGTCTCTTTATATTCGTCTCGAAATGAGATATCTTCATTGTATCTTTCGAATCTATTTCTGAGAGATGTCCCTTTGGAGAGGAAAACTTTAAAGTCGATTTCTTCATTTAAAAACTTAATTGTTCTAAATCAATCCAATAGGATAAGGTATTATTATAAAGCTTTTGCCGTTGCTGGTTCTGTGCCGTGGAATGATTTACTTCTTAGTGCTAGAAATATGGGTGGCGATGCAGCTTTAAGAAACACTTGAAGACATCCCTTTTTGGGAGGTCTTATCAAAATTTATGATGTAATATGAGCACTTCACCTAAAGCCGATTGTATTACTATTACATATAGGAAGATCTACAAAAGTTTATTTGTAGTTCGTCTTCTCTTAGTAAGTTTTTGCGGCTTTCTTACCGTATATGTATTTCAAAACTTCATTTACGGAAAAGTTCTTAATCTAATAGCCGCAATTACTTCTTTCATATCCGTATACTCTGCTTATATAAATTTATTTTGTAATATTTTTTGTGATAATCTGTAAATGATAGTGAGTTCGAGTCCCGAGTTAGAGCGCCATTGAGGACAATTCGCTCTCTAAACGGCGATATGTAAATTGGTCTTTTATTGTTATTTACTGAAGCTTAAAAAATATAAACTGCTCATCACTTTTTGTAACAATTCTATACAAAAAATAAAGAACAAAAATCACTTTTTAAAAGTCACTAAAATTCCTTAAGAATAATAATAAAAAAGCTAGAATGACATTACCATTTTTTTTAAATACTTACTTTAACTATATTATTAAACTTAAGATAGTAAATATATAAAAGTCCTTTCTGTAAAAAAATAATAGTTGTCACCAACCTCACATCATTTAAAAAAAAAACAAGGATTGAAATACTTCGATAGACATGATATACATATATAGTACTATTCCTTAAAAATTTCCTTTAATTTTATGTAGTTAACGAGTTGAAGTTCTCTACAGAAGGACGCCAGTTTTAAACATTCCTTTTATAAGATTTTTTTTCTGTTCCTTCTCGGGGGTAAAATGATATACATTTTATTGAGCTATCTCGGGGTTCAGGGGTTGTCAATCATATTATTGAAATGCGTTTTACCCATAATATAGTCCTATTGGAAAATATTATTGTATAATGAAATGCTTCTGTGTCATACAGCCTGCCTTCCCTCAATTCCCTTCCAATATTTATGACGTATCTCATTCGATTGGTCGATTGTATTTATTATTGTATGAATTATGGCGTTTTCTACAATATCAAACGATCATATTCAATCTGGTATATTACAAACGTTTTGGCTTCGTTTCAAGAGGGCTTTAATCTTATTCCGGCATAGTTCATATTTAATTTATTTTTTTCGTTATTGCTTCGTTTGCATAAGATGCACAGGATGGGACATGAATATTTGTATTGTATTACACTTTCGATGTATACGGTAAAATCTGGTGGGCTTATTGCCATGTAGCAATATCTTCCAACCAACCAGAAAAGTGTTAAAGAGGCCTTAAGCGAAAACCAGACTGGAATCTTTAAAAAACCTGGGTTCCAACGGAAATCGAACCCGTAAATTCCGGGCTGGGAGACAAGCATTTTACCAATTGGGCGACGGAGATTGTCTTGCTACTGAAGTAAGTATAATTCACTTTTTCATTTTTATTTATTTTTTTATTTTCAGAATAATTGTTATGCATTCGATTTTGTATAATTGAGAGATAGATAGTCAGACTCAGAACAAGTTAGGGTGGTTCAATTGTATTTTTAATTGAAGTTTCCGATTTTAGTTCAACGTAATTTGAGAAATGAAGGAAGACGGGATTTTCCGAGCAGATGGACTACGAGTATAATACGGAATGTGGAGTAATTCGAAGAGACAGCAGTTAATTTTTTTCCATACAAACCTGTACAAAGCGGCGTGATATTCTAAATTATCTAATAATCGATATGCTAAATTATCTCAGAACAGATAAAATATGGATTGGGTATTTTTTTTGCATATGTACTTCCAATTATCTCATAATAGGTAAAATGAGAATAAGATTTTTTTGCATGACTAATTTGTTAATAAAGAATATCGCATAAAAGCAACTAACGCAAGTTGAATATAAAGAATTGGTCGAAGCTTTCTTGATATTTTAAATAAACCATAAAATGTGCCTTTCAATTTTTTGAGCATATACATGGTAAGTGTGTGTGTCAAAATGTTAGTGAATAAAAGTATTGCATATAAGAGAAGTATGCAACGTTAGTATGAATAATTAGATAAAAAATAATATATTTATATATCAACATTTAATTTATTTTTACCTGCTAAAATGTTCATTGGTTTAGCGAATATATGATTCAAATCAGCAAATATAAATTTCGATCAAGATTGCTTCATATTTTATTTGGTTGTCATATCAAATGTATCAAGTCGCGTTGATAACACTGACAAACAATTTTCTTCACTTGCAACATTCTGTCAAACGAAATTGAATCAAATCTATAAATCCGACATGTCGGTGCTAGCCCCACGGTGTACGGGTCGGGATGAAATATTTCTTATTTGTTTTGAATAAAGTTAGTTTAGTTATAAGTATTACTTAAGTTGTTGATATATTAGTTTTAATCCTGGACTACATAGTGTTATTAATGTTTGGTCTTCTATTATCAATATTTTTATTAGAAATGAATTGATTTCAAAGTAAGTGTACCTGTCAATGATGTGGATAGTTTTAGTGAAAATTAACACAAATATATACAGTGTGTAGTGTTTTAAACTTATTATTTTACATTGTGTTATACGTTTAGTTTATTTTGTAAGCTACAAAACAATAAAATCTTGTTTACAAGCGCATGCGCTCATGTCAAAACAGACAAAGGTTTTGTGTAACGAGTCAGCTGTAATGTTTCTAGGAATGGCATAACAGTATAAAAGTTTGATAATTTGTGTGCCCGTGTGGTTTTGTGATAAAAACAATGTTTAATGAATGT
This sequence comes from Odontocerum albicorne, assembly GCA_949825065.1. Taxonomy (NCBI): domain Eukaryota; kingdom Metazoa; phylum Arthropoda; class Insecta; order Trichoptera; family Odontoceridae; genus Odontocerum; species Odontocerum albicorne. Next base: position 19,773,802 of record OX463846.1, on the reverse strand, counting down.
GGATATGTTATATTTTTACTTCTGGTTCTTCCATGCACTGAAAGTGGTAAGTATTTGCAGTTTATTCTCGTCACGAAAAATGACAACAAATTCCTGTCAAAGGGACTATTTTTCGATAGCGTTCATTTTCTCGAGAAGTAAAAATATTTTATATTTAATACGAAGAAATTTAATGTTTTAAGCTCCGTCTGTTTGTTGAAACTTGAAAAATAAATTATTATTTTTTTTTGTCATGACGTAGTTGATGAGTCTCCCGTATTTTCTTTTTGTATGACAAGATTATATTTATTTTTTATATCTAAAGATGCTTATTTTTAGAATTGTGGTAAACACAATTTGTGTTTGTGCAAGAAGTCTGGTTTCAAAAAAGCAATTTTTCAACGAATCAAAATAAAATTAAAATAAACATATTTTAGAAGTGATTGTTCAGAATGATATTGTGTAGGGTATATACATATGTTATTTAGTGGTTAATAACAAAATAATCACATTCCTTGGATAATATCATTCTTATTTTAGTCCCTTTGTTAAACTCCAAATTAGTCTGTTAGGAAATTTAAGTAAATAAAATTAAATTGGGATACACTGATGCATCCATCTTACCATCCCAAAATGTTTTCATTGTGTCAGTTTTTTAACATGCAGTTTTCTTAAATGGCTCTCCATTTTTGAAAATCTTGTTTACTACTCCAGCTATATCTACACCCTTCTACCAAATTCCCTCCCTGTGTATTTCCAGTATATTTGAGACTATTAGCACTAGTTTGTTTATTTTCCCATTACCTAAGTTAATATTGCGTTACTAATTTTCGTCATGATCTATATTTGCTTGAAGTTACTTGTTTTAATTCCTTGCTTGAAAAAAATCTGAATATCAAGTATATTATGACAAAAAATTCCACAATTTATGTTTTATTGTGTTATTCTATATAAACTCAATACAAGAAAGGATTCGAATTACAAGATAAAAAGGTCTCAGCTCAGTTGTATCAATTGCATTAGATGGCAAATATTATATGAAGATACTTTTTTAGACGCAGCTCTGTGTTGATAATTCAAATAGAACCTTAATTAAAACCTTGATGTATGAAGATAGAAACATATATTTATAGTAGAATTCTCAATTTGTTGTCTTTATTCCTTAATGCTATTAAAATGATTTAACTATTCAACCAATATTGAGACTTGAGTTTAATTTTTATTGTGTATTTGAATCAAATCACTGTACAAGGATAGTAAGTAATTCATAGTGTTTGAGATCTAAATAATATTCTATAAGATAGGGACAAGTATTGCACAGTTATTTGGTCTGGAAAATATATGCATATAACTAAATGCCTTTCAAATCTAAAGAAAGAATCCTTTTTTAAACTAGTTTTCTTATGAATTTAAGTAAACGAACAATATTTAAAATTATTGAAAACCAACTTTTAGAAAGAAAAAAAAACACTGATCCTGTCTTTTTTTAGCAAAACTTGAATATGTTAGATTGTATTTTTAAAAAAAATCCAAGCACTGGTCCTCTTCTACCCCTTGCAATATCGCCTCTAACATATGTGAAGTTTATGAGATTGATATTATGAGATCATTCAAATAGCTATTGTGGTATTTCATTTTTTACTATTAGCACAAAAATGATAAAAATGGTGTAAGGGCGTATTGTGTTAAGATTTTCTATTTTCTCAAAGGAAAATTTTGAAGAACATTTTTGTCATGTGTACATTATAAAGCGGATATGTAAGTGTTGTAGAATAGTTTTGAATGTATCTATCTATCTGCTACTAATCTAATGAAGGCATTAATGAATGTAACCAATAGAATGGTTGTACGAGTATGTTATGTGCATGCAGTTGGAATATGGAATTCCCGAGCTGCTGCTGTGAACTGGAGGGAATGCCTAGGATTGTTGTCAGAGGCCAGGGCCATTCAGGGCTGTGGCGCCACCGGCGGTGTCTAGTTAAATATATTTTACATATATTTTTCCCTATGGCTGTTTATAACTTGATACCTGTGAGATTGACTGACATTTTTGTGGAGTTATGAGTATAAGATTGGAATGCAGGGTAGGTGTACAATTCCGCATACGAAAGCATATAATGTGAAAATAGTATAATTATCTACATGTTATTCTGAGGTTTTATATTTTTTTGAAAAATTTAAATTTTTTTTATATTTATTAAATCTGGTCACATATACAAAAATATTATATTAGATTACAAGTTATTCATATTCTTTTTGAAAATATGTTTAAAGGGTAAGAGTTCATATTAATTAATCAATATTAATTACTATAAAATATTATTGTATTTATGAAAAATGAGCCTTAATCTTGATTCCATTTCAAATTTTTGTTATATTATTCGTATCGCAATTAAATATTATAATTGCGGTTAAAATAATGAACTTATTCAGTGACCTTGTAAAGAAGACTTGAAGTTTGTTGTATCGTTGTACAGCATTACCTCAATAGTGCTTTGTTTTTTAATTTCACACAAATACATGTTGACTAAGGTCTAAAAGTAAGGTTTTTAATATTGATGGCCATTGATGCTTGTGATATTTGTGACGATATTCAAAATGCTTTGCCCTAGTAAATTAATAAATTTATTCGTATGGGTACCCCTCGACATATCCGACATGTTCCTAACAATTACACTAGACTGCGCCGGCAAGAACTGTTCTCAATAACATACGCAAGAACGGGACTTCCAGCTGCTATGCATGTTGGAAGGGCCTTAACTCTTTTGAACGGGACGGGACTACTTCGGATATTGACATATTTCATATCACATTACCAAAACAAAAAGAAAATTTTCTTCTAAGATTGAGCGCGTTAGAAAGCACTCATCAACGTATTTAAGTGACTTTGAATATATGTGTATGTTTGTGTGTATATATGTATGCATATCATCATCACTGTCAACCAGGGTCGATCCACTGCAGGATGAAGGTCTCCCCAAGTTGACTCCAAGCAGTTCGGTTTTTGCTCGTTGATGCCATGTGATGCTGCCATGCTTCCTGATTTCATCTATCCAGCGTACCTTCGGTCTTCTTCTGGGCCTCTTTATGCCTCTTGGGTACCATTGGATTATTTCGGATGTCCATCGGGAGTCTGACATTCTGGCTACGTGTCCGGCCCATTGCCATTTCATTCTTTTGCACACCTTTATAACGTCTTCTACCTTTGTTATATTGCGAATCCAGGTGTTTCGTTTACGGTCTCTTTAAGTATATCCCAACATGCATCTATCCATGCCCCTTTGTGCGGTCTGGAGCTTTTGTGTGTTATTTACTGTGAGCGTCCATGTCTCGCAGTCATACGTAAGTACTGGGAGAATACACTGGTTGTAGATCCTTCGCTTCAAGGATATTGGGAGATTACTTTTGAAGATGTTGTTCAAACGTCCAAATGAGCTCCACGCTAGTTTTTTCTTTCGTGCTACGAGTATTTCCTCTGATATGCCACCTACAAAGAAAATAAGTTGGCCCAGATACACATATTCCTGAACAAGTTCTAGCGGCTTTCCATCCACGTATTGGTTTTGGGGTAGCAAAGCCGTTCATCATATATTTGGTTTTTGAAATATTCATTTTTAAACCAACTCCTTTGCTGACCTCTGCCAATTCTTGCAGTTGGTGCTGAAGGGTTTTGTGAGAATATAACGATATCGTCTGCAAATCTCAAATTGCTCAGGTATTTTCTATCAATCACCAGGTCTTTATTTTCCCATTCTAGTTTATTAAATATGTATTCAAGTGTAGCTGTGAATAATTTTGGGGAAATAGTATCTCCATCACGAACTCCCTTACCGATTCGGAAGGTTTCCGAGGATTTGTGGAGATGTATTTTTGCTGTTGCATCCTTATAGATGTTATTGAACAACTGAATGTATGCTCTATCAATGCCTTGTGTCTTTAGAGCTTCTAGTATGGCAGCTTTTTTGACTGAGTCAAATGCCTTTTCGTAGTCCACAAAGGCTAAGTACAGGGGGAGTTCGTATTCTTCACATCGTTCTATTATTTCCCGCAGCACCTGAATATGATTCATGGTATTGAAACCCTTCCTGAATCCAGCTTGTTGTCGTTGTTGGTTCGTGTCAAAAGTACTCGAGAGTCGGTTAGTTAAGATCTTGGTAAAAATTTTATATAGGGTAGGTAGCATGCTAATTGGACGGTAGTTCTTAAGATCCTCTTGATCGCCTTTCTTATGGAGAAGTATGACTGTTGCAGATTTCCAATCTTCTGGAATGTCTTTTTCTAGAAGGTACTTGTTGAAAAGTGTTGATAAGATGGTATCCACTTCTCGACCTGTTTGTTTAAGGACATCAATGGGCAAACCGTCGGTACCAGTGGCCTTACCGGATTTCATTCCGTTGATTACGTATATGATTTCTTCTGGTAAGATCATTGGGATATTTTCATCCTCAGTTGTTTCCAGATTCAAATTTGTATTTGGTACAGTTACCGTATCTGTATCGGCATATAGTTCTCTATAAAATTCTCGTTGCTTAGTTATAGTACAGTATTATCAGACAGTTTAAGTGCAATGATGTGGCGTTTTCCTAAAGACATATTTTGCTTTAGCTTTTTCAGACTTCTTGTATTCTCAATCGTCCTTTGAACCATTTTTGTATTATATTCGCGGATATCTTTACGAATATTTTTACGTAGCTTTCTATTGATCTCTGAGAAAGATGGTGATGTAGAAGCGGGCTGTGTAGATATCATTTTTCTTCTTTGTTTCATAAGATCTAACGTTTGCTGCGACAATTTTGATTCTTTTTGGGAATATGAGCCACCGTAGTTTGTTGCACTCTGTACTATCTGTTCTGCTATTGATTCTATTGTAATCGGAAGCTCTGGTTCGCTGAGGATTTCAAATCGATTTTTGAGGTCTAGTTGAAATTCATTTTTTTTAGCAAGTAGATCATTGTTTATTATTCTTTTTCTTAACCATTTTGAGACGTTCAGTTTTGGTTTTGATCCTTATTTTGGCTCTTACTAGGCGGTGATCGCTGCCTGTTTTAAAGCTGTTGAGAACAGTGCAGTCTTGGACAGTAAATCTTTTGTTTGACAGGATGTAGTCGATTTCACTTGTGTTACCTGTTGAACTTTTCCATATCCATTTTCTAGAGTTTTTATTTTTGAAAAATGAATTCATAACACAAAGATTGCTGTGAGCAAACTCTACAAGCCTGTTTTCTCTGTCATCTCGGGTGCCTATCCCAAATTTTCCCACTGATTCGTCATCTTTGTGGAGACCGCCATTTCTTGCGTTGAAATCTGCGATTACAAATTTGAAGTGGGATGTGTTTGCATGATACATATTTTGAACTTCTTGGTAGTACTCTTCGATACAATCATCGGAGTAACTTTGTGTAGGGGCATACGTCTGTATTATTTATTTATTATTTTATTTATTTATTTATTATGTATGCATATAGATTATTTTATATACGAGTATATATATATTTTTTTAATGATATCGTTTTTGTATTTTTCAATGTAATTGTATTTTTCAATGTAGATTCTCGTACTTTCATCCAAGTTCACACGTGTAATATTATCTTCTTCCATATACTTGATTACTTTTAACGTACGCTCATAAATTTGACAGTGTTGACATATGACAAATTTAAGGAGGGTTGAAGTAACTAGATTTTAGGCAAGGTATTTTTAGATACCAGCATAAAAAACAAAGTACGCCGAAGTATTATACCTACGCCTATAATTCTGGAACAAAATTAAAATAGGGGGGCCGAAGAAATTTAGAAACATTTGGAAAGTTTTATTTTTAATATTTTTCAATCGATTTAACATGAAAGTACAATGGTTTTATATTATCATATTTATTGGTTATAAGTATGCTATGAAATTCGGTTAGCAATTATGTCTAAGAAATTAGTATGGTACGCAGGTTTTCTAAACATCCATTTTATTTATCTTTATATTAGGTCCCCACATACGAAACCGGCGTTTTGCCGTACTGGCAACTTTGATCTCAAATATCTTCTCTTTGGTTAGGAATTTCAAATTCAAATTTATACAGCTATTTACTCAAGTATTTGTGTTTCGAAAATTATAATTCATTTGTTTTTTCCTCAATTGTTTTTTTTCTTTGCGTCACTCAGTTTACAAAATGGGAAACTTGAAATATCGCGTTATTTACGAGTACGAGTTCCACCATGGCACCAGTGCTGCAGAAACGGCTCGAAGGATTAATGATGTGTATGGCGACGGTGCCGCAAAAGAAAACACAGTGCATTTTTGGTTCCAACGTTTTCGTTCTGGAAATTTCGACCTGCAGAACAAGCCCCGTGGAGAAAGTTGATAATGAAGAATTGAAGGCTATTGTGGAAGCGGATCCATCGCAAACCACGTCCGAGTTAGCTGCAGGCTGCGGTGTTAGTGATAAAACTGTTTTAATCCACTTGAAGCAAATTGGGAAGGTGAAAAATCTTGAAAGGTGGGTACCTCACGAATTGAGTGAAGCAAATCAACAAACGCGCGTTGACTGCTGCGTTGCATTACTCAACCGGCACAATAATGAAGGGATTTTGAATCGAATCATTACCTGTGATGAAAAGTGGATCCTGTATGATAATCGGAAGCGCTCATCGCAATGGCTGAACCCTGCCGAACCAGCCAAACCATGCCCCAAGCGAAAATTGACTCCAAAAAAGTTACTTGTGAGCGTTTGGTGGACTAGTGCTGGTGTCGTTCACTACAGCTTTCTTAAATCTGGCCAGACGATTACGGCAGATGTCTATTGTCAGCAACTGCAAACCATGATGGAAAAGCTAGCTGCTAAACAACCGAGGCTGGTTAATCGCTCTAGGCCACTGCTGCTTCATGATAACGCTAGACCACACACTGCACAACAGACGGCTACCAAATTAGAAGAGCTTCAATTGGAATGTCTAAGACATCCACCGTACTCTCCGGACCTTGCCCCAACAGATTACTATTTTTTTCGAAATTTGGATAACTTCTTGCAAGGGAAAAAATTCAACTCCGATGGGGCAGTCCAAACCGACTTCAAAGATTTTATTGATTCCCGTCCGAATGGTTTTTTTAGTAAAGGGATCGATGAACTACCTATGAGATGGCAAAAGTGCATAGATAGCAATGGTACATACTTTGATTAAATAAATATATTATATTAAAAAAAATCAACTTTATGTTCCTCCCAAACAAAACGCCAATTTCACATGTAAGGACCCAATATATAGTTATCTGTATAATACTCCTGAAATAAATTAAAACAAAGCTCTAGATTTTCTGCTATGCCAATTTTTTTACTTTATTTTTTCATTTTAATGTAACAGTGGATGATGTTGACTATGGGGATAGAAACAAATCGATTATGTATAAGAGAAAATTATATTTAAAATAATGAACTCAAAATCACTTAATATAATCGGTTTTCTCTATCACCATTGAAGTGATGTTGGAGTTTTTATTTTCGGCGTTGTTATAGTGACAATAAACTCATGCACAATACTTGATGATTTTTCGGGAGAAGCAATACGCATTACATGTCTCAGGAAATCATCCATATATTCATTCAATAAATACAAAGGTACTCTTAGATGATAGACCTATTGTAAAAAGACACATACTCATACATACCTATATATTACGCAGTTTCCCTATCGGAGCGGGATCCAGAGACAGAGTGGTACGTTTTTCATCTCCTCTACATGCCTTAAACAGCTCGTGTGATTTCGTTAATTCTAGTGGATTTTCGACATCGACTTTATATCCTATTTCTAAACGCCGTTCAATATATCTCTGAGTGTTACATCATCTGAGAAAATTCGACCCAAGTTACTAGTAGAATCAAGGTACATTTTTCATTGATTGTTATTTTTCGGTTGATCGATCGACCACCTAATTAAATCAGGTCATGTTAAATCTCGTCCCGTATAATCACAAGTGCTTTAAGTTTCACATGGCAAGATTCTCTATTATCGATAACCGATTTGACTCAGGACCAAGACTTTGACCACAGGTTGCGACGAAGTTATCTCATCAAGGTTACACTTATAGCGTTATACTGAGACTGGGTATTACCGTTTGCGGTTGTACCTACTTAGTTCATAATTATCGCAATATATATTAAAACCACGAGAAGTAAACCGTGACAACTCCGGGAGAAGTAGTTTTGACTTCAGTTTTACTCAAGTTATGCTACGGTCAAAATAAATGTTGATATACACACATCCTTTGCATATATCATACTTTATGTATTTACATTTGATAGATACAATTATACCGATAAAAATGTTGAACAATTTTTGTTTCAGAGTTTATCTGACTCGGCTGATTAAATCTTATATAAGTATTGTATAATTTTCAGGAAAAAAAACAAGCACTGAAATGTCTCCGAAATCGCAATTGACTTTATTGTTAACACTTGTCCAATAACATATACCATAATATATATATTATTCCTTATATTACATTATACGTATGTATGTTACTTGCGGCATTAGGCGAAGAAATAACTTTTTAAGGGCGGCCTATTTTTAATGTAATGTATCTCTAATGGTGTCAAATTAATATGGCATTTGTCCACCTACATTTCAGAAGAAGTCTATTCGATTGATCGATGTAGCCCGTTCTGTTCATCCGTATCTACCTTGTTTAGATGGTTATCACCTATAGACCCAAACGGCCTTAGTGTAGTACGAATCCGAGAAGGCACATGCTTATCGCATAATTCCGTCATATAATATACTTACAATTGTTTACGTTTTGTTGAAGGTGTTTGAAAAAACTTTTTATCTTATAGGTTGTCTGAATAACCATACATTGGGGTTTCTAAATCACCACCTTCACAAGATGTTATCACTATAAAATAATTTTAATGTTAGTTTATGATAAGGTTTCTATTTTGGTGAAAATAACATCAAATAGCAAGTGCTCGTATCTGTAGAGCTTTTTTCTTATGATCACTTCCATTTTGTTTTTCTTTTCTTCGAAGTCGGCTATTAAAGTACAACAACGTTTTTGTATGAGTTCTTTACAACCCAACAATAATTTGCCTACGCCAGAAACTAACATACTAAGGTAGTATGAGCTATCATTTTACTGAAAAATATGGACTATGAACGACTGACACAACTTACTGTTAATATAATCTAAATTGATGAACGTCGAAAGGTTGGTTTTAACCCTCCTATTTTTTATTTATAATTATTAAGCTCAGGCAGACTTTTGGCAGTTTTCTGCAATATTAGATCTTAAAAGATGGTATTATATTTTATTTTATTTTATTACAGTGTATGGTCTTTTATAAAGTAATAATCAAATTAGAATTTTGAGTCCCCATAAATATAAATACAACTTGTCACACAAATTATAAATATTTACATGAGTCATGTACAAAAAAATATTGAAATGCAGTACGTACATGCATACCACCCACCACACAGAAAATGGAAATTTGAGACAGGTCAAGGCTCAGGCATTCAAAGGTCCTAACATACAAAATGAAAAAAAAAAATAATGTAAGAAAATAATAAAAATATATACGCACAAACCAATCCACCCCAACACAAAAAAAACACACCGAAACTTCAACATATTTTACCGATATTCCGAAAAGTTTCAGAGACACAAAGTTAATAGAAAGAAAGAGAGAAAAATCATCGAGAGTCTTGCCGTGGCGTCGTATTTTTGGCTCAAACAAACAAAAACGCCACCTAAGAGAACTTTTAAACGCATTAAGAATGTCATCAAATATCTCCAAGACTGCAACATAGTCATTACCCAATCGATGCATCTAAGTATGGGAGAATTCGAGTAATAGTTAGTTGTACAATTCTCACACCGCAATATATCCTGAATTTGGAAGTCAATCAATTCCAGTATTTTCAGATACTGGAGTTGTATTTCAGTTTACTCCTTACTAGAGTGCAATAGAGATTTATTCCTTACCAGAGTGCAATTTGAGTTCCTTCGAATGTCTCATAATGAAGCCCAAAACTCTCAACAATTAGCGGTAATCGTTTTAACATGGGTTGAAAAAGACAGGGCAGTGTTGAAAAACTCTGGATCTCGCATGACGCAAACACTATCCAACATATCACAATTTATATTGTATACAAAGGTAATAGGGTTCTTAATTCTATAGAAGCTTATTTTCTGGCACTTTTTAGTATTGAGGTGTAATTGATTCATCAGACACCACGAGTGTAATTTGTTTAGACCTACTTGGATCCTATAACAACCACTCACATCTTTAACCCCGCTAAATATTCACGCCACGCTTCGAATAAGTATTGGAGATTACACCCGGAAGTATGAAATCCGTACTCAAGTCAAAAACGTGATCCGAACAATACTATTAGCAAGACTTAAATGGTGTTGGGCAGGACATATGACTAGATAAGCGGAAGATCGTTAGACTAATACACTATTCGAACGGAGACCGCGATCTGCAGTCACGCCAATGATACGATCTCAAAAAAAGTGAAGAAATGTTATTGGGGAGATTGCGGAAGTAGGGTGGATGCAACGTTAAAAATAAAAAAATGTGCAGGTCATTGGGGGGAAACCTGTTTTCAGTAGTGGAAAGGTCCAGGTTTATAATTATGATGACGACGATGAATATATTGTAGTTTGAGTGATCAGAATTGTCTTTCTCTCTTACCTATATTTTAAGTTACATTATCATATACGAGTATGTTCTAGATCAGTGGTCCCCAACCTTTTTGTCGCCGCGGACCGGTCAACGTTCCATAATTTTACCGCGGCCCACTGGGGGGGGGGGGGGGGGACATTGAATGTAGTTTTTTTTTTAAATTTAATAACAATATATTTGTACAATATATAATAATAAAATTTGCAACTGTGGTACATAAGTTATAGTGACAAATAATAGTAGAGAAAACACAAGGTTTGTCGGAAAAATGAAGAAAAAATATATAATAACAATGAAGGATTATTAAGTTTGGATTGATGGGTATTTTCAATATTTTTAAGGTTCAACGGAAGGTTGAAAGTATTTTTCCAAGATAGAGAAAAGAATTTTGAGAATGCTTAGGGTTTAATATCGGGATTTTAATGTTATTCTGATATCTTGCAGATATATTAACTTGAAAGTTATTTATCTATTTTCTTTAAAAGTTTTGATGTTGAAGTTTTATGTGTTTTGATTTAATATTTTTAATTGAATCGTGTTTAAACATGCCTTTAAAATAAAATACAGTTACCCCTTAAAAATGAATAAAAACAGATTTAATATTTTAACTTAATGCCAAATCAATGAGAACCCTGAGCTTGCTTCATTGAAACGAGATGGTTCCATCTGGGGGTAATAGGAGATTGTGACACCCGAAGTGTCTTGCTTATGTCCAGTTTATTTCTTCGTTTTGTTTTGGTTGCTGTCACTGCAGAAAACCCCGCTTCACATAGATAGGGTGTCGGAAATGGCAATAGGGATTTTAGTGCTGTGGTGGCAATCTCAGGGTATTCCGCCGTGACTCTAATCCAGAACACCGGCAGAGTTGTTGTCTCGAACACGTATTGTCGGAAGGTCGGTGGTAACTTAGCGTGAAGGGGTTTTCAACGGAATAATTATTTTAAGCTATAATTAAGTTTTATTGGGTATGTTCGATTTTTCAAAAGTAATTTTGATTTTTAAGCAGGCCCTTGCGCGGCCTAGTACCATTTGGTCCACGGCCCGGTACCGGGCCGCGGCCCGGGGGTTGGGGACCACTGTTCTAGATCATAAAAAATAAATAAGATTTCGACCTTCTAGTGTAGATCGCGCTGGATGGGGACTTATTTTGTCCTCCATAACAGCACAGGTGGAGGAGAGATTGAACTGAACTTAACTACTCGTATAATATACTCGTATGTTTTAGCTTGATTGCTTTGTTTGTATAAATATACATTTTCTGCTAGGTTTTCTAATATACGAGTATTTTTCTGGTTTGGTCTGAATATGTGTCTGCTAGGTTATCTATTTTTTAGATTTTTTTATAATAAATCATTTTATTCGATTCAGTACATTAATCCTCGCGACACATGTTTCTACCTCCCATCTCGTGGTTCTCTTCAGACGGAACGATCCCGGTTCGTTACGATAGTAATGCTTAGGTTCAACTGGTTTCATGCTTCACCTTTAAGTGTGTGTAGTCTGTTGACCTAAAGGATTTTTTCAATTATCATTTTTTTTACTTTGAGTCAATAGGCCATACACTTTCAATAAAACATGTCACCAGTTGAATTTTAACATTGCTCTTGTAAAAAAAACTAGTCATGCCACCTCAAGGGATCCTCGAAGTAGGAAGTAAAACATGTATTGCCAAGATTAATATAATTAGTGGACTAAAAAAAAAAAATTCTTATTAAATATTCTGGTATGGAGTTCCACTAAGTTAAAACCGAAACCTTTAATACATTTTTTTTTATTTTACTATAATTTCTATTCGATATTTATATTATATAATTTTGTAATCAAGATCAGGAAGCTCTTGCTGTTTTGATGAAACAAATTAGCAATATTCTCGAATTAACTATGAACCAATTTCATTATAAGTGAATTATATAAATTCGCCATTGTTCCAAAATTGCTTGCTTCACAACCATTGTGAATGTAACTCGGTCGGCCTTCCAGGTTTTGTTTTGAGTCATCACCAATAAATAAAATAGATATTAGTGTTAAATTCAACCAATATAAATGCTATCTATTGACATGGCGATATGGTCCCAACGTATAAGTATTACTGAGAATGAATTACGTCAAGAAAGTGAAGTGAGTAAGCGGATGTTTGTTTTCATTAAATCGTTTTGATAGCTTATGCGGTGATTTTAGTTTTCGGAATTCGTTAATGATCATTCTACGGTAAATATTCAATCATTATTTTCATAAAATAATGAAAAGTGATTAGGGATGGCATGTTAACTTAAAGCTGGTGTGTTGAGTAAGATGAAAAAGAACACTCGTGAGATGGGTTGTACGCGTGGAACGAATGAATTGAATTAACAAATAAATATACAGAGCAAATATGAGTGGAAGGCGTGGCAGAGTAAGACCAAAGAAAGTATGGTTGGATCAACTCAATACTGTTTTGAAAGAGGATATGTAAAAGTAAGAGAAATCGTAGGAGCTTTATGAGAATGTATATGGGTGGGAAAGAGGCGAAATATGTTTGTTTGAGATAGGAAAGTCTGAGTGTCAGATTTTCCTATCTCAAACAAACATATTTCTCCTCTTTCCCATCCATACACTCTGTCTTCTTTACTCACCCCAACAGGAAAACGGCGTGATGGCATGTATGTAGGAAAAGCAATTGGAGGTTTCCATTGCCTGGTTAGTAGAACGCTTATCTTTCACTCGAGGCTCTAGTGGTTTGATTCCCGCTGGTACCAAAAAAAAGGTTTCCTACTTTGACGTTTTCGAATGATACATTTTAAGATACCAGTATATTATGATCTCCATAACCTATAGTTTGGAAATTCTAGGATGAGTCCTGTGACAGCTCACAAATTTGCCCCAATACAACCTTACGAGTATGTAATGTATTTACCTAAATAACTTGCTATTTATTAGAATTGAGGCTTATATTATAGTTGATAAAATAATTAAAATTACTGAACATCGTTACAAGGTTGTATTGGGGCAAATTTGTGAGCTGTCAGAGGACTCATCCTAGAATTTCCGAACTATAGTTGGTAAGAAGCCTGTTTACCAATCAAGGGATTATGAGTTCATTTTCAGTTGGAATCCGATTTATTTTAAAAAGAATTCCAGTCTGGTTTCACTAAAGACCTGGTTTTTCTGGTTGATTTAAAGAGATTTCCACTTGCCAAGTTTTACTTGACACAACGAAACTGTTATACAATATACAATACAACACATATTTTTGGTAAGTTATAAGAAATTGTCCCGTGTGCATCATTGTAAATAATATAACACTCCAGGTTGTACTGTTTACAACGATGTACTCTTATAATATGTTGTGTTGTATTGCGTTTTCCTTGCACATTATACAACCTGGCGGGTTTATTACCACGTAGCAAGATCTTCCAACTTAATAGAAAAATGTTATATAAGCCTTAAGTGACAACCAGACTGGATATCTTTTTAAAGATTGGTTAACAACGGGAATCGAACCTGCAATCATCATGCTGGTATACAGGTGTCTAACTAACCAGGCCACGCATGTTGTCGATATTGTATATTACGAAGTATATTTATTTGTCGACATTGTATATTACGAAGTACAATATATTAGTTTAGATTAATTAAATGAGACATATTTTGTTGCTGATAGTTTTCAAACCGGAAACGTCCATTCACCTTTGTTCATATTTGATCCCCTCGTTTTAATTTCTTGACATGTTTCAGTTAGTTACGGTTTATTCCAAACTAATATTTAAAAATGTTCCAAGTCGACTAATGTTTCTCATCCATCAATCGAGAAATGCATGGATTAGAGAGAAGCAGGTTACAAAATGGTAGGAACTTTGTGATTTAACTTAATGTTTGGAAATAATAACCAAAAACCTTACAAACAGAAACAGGTTAAATTATTTACTATAACACATCGATCAATAAGTCCCTGGACTAACCAACAGATGGTGCCTCTAAAAACAAATTCATACCATTCTCAGTTAATACCAACCTTTAGAAGTTACGTGTCAAACTTTTATGACATTCCGACATTGTGTCATTGAGTTACAATGGTTTTAGTGACTCTACTTTTGCTATTTTCATAACAATGGAAAAAAACGAATTTCGTGTGTTGATAAAACATTGCTTTTTAATGGAAAAAAATGCCGTTCAAACTCAGCGATGGCTTGAAAAGGGTTATCCGGGCTCTATTCCGTCGAAAACAACCATTTGTCGGTGGTATGCTGATTTCGAACGCGGTCGTACAGACACAAATGATGCTGAACGCTCTGGTCGTCCAAATGAGGCTGTTACACCAGAAAACATAAAAAAACCCTCAAAATCGTGATGGAAAATCGCAAAGTAAAGTTGCGTGAGATAACTGACATCCTGAAGATATCATTTGGTAGTATTTACATTATTTTGCATGAACATTTGGTCATGAAAAAGCTTTTTTCGAAATGGGTGCCGCGTTTGCTCACAATGGAACAGAAACAACAACGCATCGATGATTCAGAGCGCTGTTTGGCACTGTTTACGCGAAATAAACAGGATTTTTTGCGCAAGTTTTTGCACCGTGTCACAAGTCGATGGTAACGATGGCCAAATTGCATGAGTTGAACTTCGAATTGCTTCCGCACCCACCCTATTCTCCAGATTTGGCCCCCAGCAACTATTGGCTTTTCGCAGACCTCAAAAAGATGCTCCAGGGAAAGAGATTTGGCTCCAATGAAGAAGTGATTGCCGAAACTAACGCCTACTTTGAAACCAAAGATAAACCGTTCTACACGGCTGGCATAGAAAAGTTAGGAAAGCGTTGGAATGAATATCTTGAAGGAGACTATGTTAATGAATAAAGAAGAGTTTAGGCAAACAAATGTTTTAGTGGTTAGTCCTGGGACTTATCGATCGATGTGCTACATAGTAGTCATGTATCACTATATGTAGCAAAAAATATGCAAAAATAAATCAATTGAATGGTAGAATTATTTTTTAACAGTAAAATATAACTCTTTTAAACAACCTTTCATCGATCGTTAATGCGTCAAATATTCCAGTTTTAGAAAAGCAAGTAACGTTATTAAACACTTTCTTACGAAGGGTAATTAATATTTGAAATAAATATTTTTAAGTAATCCAAGTTAACAATATTAGAAACTTTCAAGGAAATAAATTTAAAAAAATCTTAGAACTGCTCGACTAATTAATTGATTTTAAATTCAAAGTGTCAGACGAGTGTTTCGTAAATCAACATTTTTACCGTGTTCAGTAAAACCTAGTTTTCAGTAAAAGTCAGTTTTGGTAAATCCAATCAAAACCATTGAGGTTGAATTTCTTCAAAAGCCATCAGAAATAGATAAAACCATTTTAGTAAGCTTATTTTTATTTGATTATTGACCAATCTTTCTTTACTATAAGACACAGATATTGTAAAAAAACTATCTATTGAAAATCCACCCTTCACTACATTTATGTCGCGCGCTTAAGTTGGGTGGTTTATTTATGTATTTTATTTATTTTAATGATTTTATCTAGAAAGTTTAATTCGATCACTTGCTAGTCTTGTAAATGTTATAAACTTGATAACTATAACAACAAATGGGAAACAAAAAGATGGTTCAATCTGAATTTGAAAGTTAGCATCTTCAAAATACCGCACGTTTCAGCCTTATCAAGTTAAATGTAAGTGTGTAATACGAATTAGTGAAATTTGGCATTGACTGGATTATTTTATATTCGTTATTATGATTATTTTTACCAGTGCAATTATTTATTAACCGCTTTCAGTTTTATTCTGTGTCAAAGACGTTCGACTTTGCATTCGTGCAATCTAGCCTTACTATTGGCGTTCTCTTTTCGCCAGCGCTACGTTACATAATGAAGAGAGACGCAGCATGCTTACGATGGTGTGTTGGATGGCCACAGTGTGGCCTAGTTGCTCATCGGAGCCAGAAGAATGCTCATCCGCACAGATTTGCAGATTTAGCAGGGCCGTTTCTAACCAAAACAATGGATTCAGCCATTTCATTTGTGTAGCTGTAAGCATATTTATTCAAATAAACATCGCCACAGAGGTTTTTTTTAAAGAAATTACTAAACAATATTTGTTTTGAGAATTTCATGCTTATTAATCTAGCGATTGTGAATTCGTAATTCATTTTTTGTATACTTATTTATTCGCATAAAATTTGTTTAAGTTCGGATAAGGTTCGATAGTTAGTCATGTTTGACGAGTTTGCTTAATAAAATAATACTCCATAAAATATTTACTTTCATCAAGCAACCGAGTATATTTTACATGTTTATTGAAATTCAAAAGAAATCGTTCCACAACGAAATGGCATCATCAACTCAAAATCACAGTTGTTGACTTGTCTCCTATTCTCTGTATGGTCGTAATAAATAATAATTGAGAAAACAATGTCACCCGATTTGTTGTGATATCAACATATTTCTTTTTAATTATTTGTTTAAGTAAAATGAGTATCAAATCATAAAGTGTTTTCACCTTTTTCGTACTCATTATGCTACCAACGATGACAAAAGTATATTTTTCCATAACATTTTCATTTCAACGTCGGATTTCTACAATCATAAAAGAATATGCGATTAGATATGCTAAGCTAACCATCTCGAAGTTTTTTTTTATTAAGTTAGAAAAGCTCTGTATCTCCGTTATTAACATCTTGATGGAAACGGTGCATTATGTATACACGTCCATTTTCAAATTTAAGTGAAAATCGATTAGTTTCATCCTATGAACATGTTAAAATTCACACTTAAATTGCAAGAAAATTAATTTCTTCATGTTGAACAGTATGAACACGTTTAACGATGTTCGATGGCTAGTATGAACCATATCTCAAAGTAAATAACTATTTTTAATATCGTTTATTTAGGCGTATTGACAATATTAATCATAAAACCAGTATTTTATCGGGTTATTAAGTCTAATGTTTTGAATGCATTAAAAAATATTGAAATATTTTTGTCGGTAATACGAGTATATTATTTGTGTCAGTCTTCTCAGAATGTTGAAGCAAATATTTCGTTATAATGAATATTTATGCACAACATCATGCTAATATTTGCCTCAATTGTACTTTTAGCGATATTTAAAAAAAAAATAAGAAAGTATATACGTACTTATTATTAATTTTAAAAAACATATTTACGTATTTTAAAATTTACTATTATGTTAAAAAGAAATTAAGAACGTATTTACTACAGTCCAATTGTCGGATAATGGCTTCATATTAAATGTATTCCCATTGGGGAGTGGAAGGTTTTTATTTTGAACTCCAAATATGTACGACTATGGTATAACTTAAAAAGCAAACAACTTCTATCTTTGCGAGTTCGAAGCAAGAATAAATTTGTACGCTTTTCCAGCTGTATTCTTCTCAATCTTTCTCGTTATGCCTGCACATCAGATCGATAGGTTTGCTTGTGTTCTGTAATTTCTTCGGAAACCTTTTATTTTGTTCTACTTTCTATTAGTATTGTGTCGGCCTGTTTGGGATTTATATTCCTGGATATTTTTGTTTTCCTGGAATGTTTAAACTTTAATTTGGTAATCGTTTACTTATATTTTCTGTTTTTATCTCTTAATAATCTTAATATTCTCTTTCTGGCAATAATAACATTGCATTTCAACATTTGTCCGTGAGTCATATTTTTTTCTTTTGTGCGCCACATTTTTAAGAACGCATGGCTGGCATGGTAAGACTTTGTTTATTCTTGTTTATTGTCATTATTGTTAATTGTTTATTAGTATTTATATACTTCAAGCGTGAATATACTGAAAATGAAATTTATACACGTACAATCTTTTCTTATATTTTAATCATAAAAACATTCTGGGATTTTTTTTTAATTTCGAAAAGTTGAAAGGACATATCAATGAATATTTGTCCTTCACACCCAAGTTGTCATTGTAAGCTTCTATTGATTGAAGTATTACTCCTTTGTTGTTGCTTCTCCTGTGGAAGTCTCCATTCAATTTTCTCTGGCAAAGGGGATGTGTTTGCTGAACGTGGATAATGTTCACTATTATGAGCTGGTATTATTTTGTCTACCTTTCGAGCAATGCCACTTTACAGTTTTTACAATATCAAAGGTGTTGTTTAGAATACGAGGGAAATTTAAGTATATTGTAGGTATTCGTTTTAACAGACTTTCTTATCAAGTTATAAAGCCTTCTTTACTTTTGACAAAAAAATAAGGGCAACTTATGTTCAACTTCATTTTAATTGTCTCTGCATTACATAAAGCGAACTAAAATAGTGTCGCAGGTACCACAGATAATATTACACTGAATAATAATGTCCCTGAATTATAATCGGTTTGCCGATTTAAATTTGAGTTTATCTATCAAACCATGTGACATGGTATTGACTAACGAGCAACACCAGCAGTACATAGTTCGTTGACTAACCTGAATGCGGAAATATGTCGGCTCACATTAGATATTTAGCCGTTTTGACAGATTGATTTCGCACATCTGCAATTACTACTTTAATTTGTATAAGTATTTATTATGGATGAAATATTAGCCTTTTTAGATATTTCGCGCCAGGGCGAACATGCAAAAAGTCCCAAGCCGGAATATCAACCAACATGGCTTCTCATACTCTTTATTTCCGTTCACAACATTTAATCCGATACGATACCATGGTAACTTATAAAATTTGCAGAGTTATGTGTGATATAACATATATTCAATACTTGGTATTTGCTTAGAAAAAAACTTCGTAATACCAACTGTAACACATCGATCAATAAGTCCCGGGACTAACCAACAGATGGCGCCTCTAATAACAATACCATTTCCAGTTAATACCAACCTTTAGAAGTTACGTGTCAAACTTTCATGACATTCCGGCATTGTGTCATTGAGTTATAGTGGTTTTAGTGACGCTACTTTTGCTATTTTCAAAACAAAGAAAAAAAACGAATTTCGTGTGTTGATAAAACATTGCTTTTTAATGGGGAAAAATACCTTTCAAACTCAGCGATGGCTTGAAAAGTATTATCCGGACTCTGCTCCGTCGAAAACAACCATTTGTCGGTGGTATGCTGATTTCAAACGCGGTCGTGCAGACACAAATGATGCTGAACGCTCTGGTCGTCCAAATGAGGCTGTTACACAAGAAAACATAAAAAAACCCTCAAAATCGTGATGGAAAATCGCAAAGTAAAGTTACGTGAGATAACTGACATCCTGAAGATATCATTTGGTAGTATTTACATTATTTTGCATGAACATTTGGTCATGAAAAAGCTTTTTTTCGAAATGGGTGCCGCGTTTGCTCACAATGGAACAGAAACAATAACGCATCGATGATTCAGAGCGCTGTTTGGCACTGTTTACGCGAAATAAACAGGAGTTTTTGCGTCGGTATGTGACAATGGATGAAACTTGGATTCACCACTATACTCCGGAATCAAATCGGCAGTCAGCTGAGCTGAGCAGCCGTTGCAAGTCGTTTGAAGCGACCAAAAACTCAACAAACGTCCGAGAAGGTATAGTATTCATCGATCGCCTTGAAAAGGGAAAACCATCAATAGCGAATATTATGTTACATAGCGTTATTGGAGCGTTTGAAGGCAGAAATTGCAAAAAAACAGCCCCATATGAAGAAGAAAAAAGTTCTCTTTCATCAGGACAATGCACCGTGTCACAAGTCGATGGTAACGATGGCCAAATTGCATGAGTTGAACTTCGAATTGCTTCCGCACCCACCGTATTCTCCAAATTTGCCCCCCAGCGACTATTGGCTTTTCGCAGACCTCAAAAAGATGTTCCAGGGAAAGAGATTTGGCTCCAATGAAGAAGTGATTGCCGAAATTAACGCCTATTTTGAAACCAAAGATAAATCGTTCTACACGGCTGGCATAGAAAAGTTAGGAAAGCGTTGGAATGAATGTATCGCTCTTGAAGGAGACTATGTTGATGAATAAAGAAGAATTTTGGCAGACAAATGTTGTTTTAGTAGTTAGTCCCGGGACTTATTGATCGATGTGTTATTCTTCCTTACAACAAAAAAAATGTTTTAATATGTATCAACAAATACGTAAATACGGATCATGGATAAAGATAATTCACATTTATGTATAATGTACTTCAACTTGTCTTGGGTGATAAGACTCCATACTCTTATTACTTCTATGCCGCTTATGATCGTTTTTCAAAGTAAATTTGTCAAGTTGATTGTATTTTTCATTCTAAGAGTTCTATTGAAGTTTCATATAAATTTGAGTTGTTTAATCCCCAATGCTGAAAACTCCGAACAATAAAATGAGTGATTAAGTTATGTTACTCGTAGATTGAGGGTTTAAAATTTCATTCGAAATTGTCTTAAAAAATGCATATCCACCCACTTTCAAAAACAATTATTAAATTCGAAATTTTATGTTTGGTATCTCCTGTCTAGAACGAAACAAATTAAGACAACACTGAATCAATAACTACTATACAATATAAATTTAAAATCGCTTTATTATGTAACGTACAATTAATTTCTAAGCCTTTTTCTTGAAAAAGTTAAAGGGGATCTATCAACCTTTGAAACTTAACGACTTATTTATCACGAGTTCATATTTTACTGATTAGTTATGGTTTTTTTAGTATTCCTTTTGTTACTTTGTAATTGCCCGTCTGGCTGGCTCAGAGCAATAGCTTTTATTGAGATTCTCACAATTCATATAAAATTAATCACATTTTGTATATTTTTTACATGTTTTCAAGATAAAAAGAGTTATTTCGCAAGATACTTCTCACGCCACCTTACCAGTAATTTGGTATGTTATTTAAAGATGCAACTCACTTGAAGAAAATCAGACTTCTTTCAAAGAAGAGATTTAATTTAGTATTTCACTGGACCAGTTTGATTTATAAAATATTCTTTGGAATGCCTCTGATTCCAAAATTACATTTATCCTTACGATGCTATAATATAATAAAAAAATGCAAATAAAGGACTCCGGGTCCGGTAGTAGTGATATATATTTTGTTTTAAATTATTAGTTTTAGTTAATTAGGCAATCTATCATATAATGGGGATGATTTGTGAGAATTTAAAGGAAATACATTAGTGTAAAAATATTAGAAATATTATTGTACAATAGTATTAAATACTTTAATAGTTTTGGACAATAAATTCAGATATCTAACCGTATTTAGTGGAGAATTAAGCTATCCTCCAATCGCTGCCCTGGGAGCTTACGAGAGGAAGTCTGACCTACCTTTCCGTTATAAGCGTAGGCTTCCGAAGCATCATATGTTGCCTGATTTGTCCACATATAGTATTAGCAGGGAGGATCAAGGTCTGGGTGAATGTGATGAAATGCGAGTAGCCTGAACGAGTGGACATGTACATATTAAATAATATGATAATTATTCAAATAATCAGTTTTAAGAATTGTTATCTAGTTATAAATTAGTAAACTATTTCTAAGATATTAAATATTACGATTTAAAATTACATGTAGGAAATACGTGTATAAATGAAGTTAATTCATAGTTATGTATACATTAGATTAGTTTTTAAGATATAAATTTGTATATTAGTAAAAAGCCTTTGGCAAATGTTTGTGTTATATTAGGTGTTAACATAAGTTGTGTCCGTTTTTTTTTTCAAATTTAAAAATGAGCACCAAAAGTAAAACAAAATGGTAAAGGTTATACGTCATTCGAAAGAAAATTTTCTGCTCTACAAGATATTGTGTTTGCTTTTACGTTACATATATTATTTTATTTGACTACAAGCCTTCAAAATGGAATGTCAAGTAGACGAAAGTGAGCATTTTCGACACCTCCTTCTGTTCGCGTTCAATCGAGGGAATAAAGCTGTCAAAGCTGCTCGCGATATTTGCGAAGTGTACGGTGAAGATGCTATGAATGAAAGGACAGCTCGTCGATGGTTTTTGAATTTCAAAGACGGTAATTTCGACCTAAAAGACATGGAGCGTTCCGGACGGCCAGTGGACTTCGATGAGGACCGCTTAAACCATATTATTCATGAAGATCCCCTTCAAACCACAGTAGAATTGGCTGAGCAGATGAATTGTAGTCACATGACTGTATACCGCCATCTTAAATCAATGGGAAAAGTCCAGAAGTTCGGCGCTTGGGTTCTACATGTTTTGAGTGAAAACAACAAAAATCAACGTTCGACAATTTCTGCTGGTTTGCTCGCGCGTCATCGAGCTACGCATGGCCACAAGCAAAGGTTCCTTTACCGCATCATTACTGGTGATGAAAAATGGTGCCTTTATGTGAATATGAAGAAACCGAAAGAATGGGTGAGTTATGGTCAACAAGCAACGCCCAGAGCGAAAGAAGGTTTGAATCCGCGCAAGACGATGATTTGCATCTGGTAGGATTGGCAAGGCGTCATCCACTACGAGATACTTGAACGCAATCAGACAGTCAACGCGGAGCTATACATTCTGCAAATGCAGCAGCTCAACACTGCAATTCAACAAAAAAGGCCGGATCGGCAATATGGCGTTATTCTGCAACACGATAACGCCCGCCCTCATATCGCCAACATTACGAAAAATGCCATTCAAACGCTTGGTTGGCAAGTCCTGCCGCACCCTCCATATTCTCCAGACCGCGCGCCGCGGATTTCCACCTTTTTCGGTCGCTTTCGAACAATTTGCGCGGCGTTTCCTTCAATAATGGCGTAGAATTGCGAACATGGTTGGACGAATTTCTCGAGTCAAGACCGGATGGTTTTTATCGCACAGGCATTGAAAAACTTGTAGAACGTTGGCAAGAAGCTGTAAATAATGAAGGATAATACATTATTGACTAATTTGTTGTAAAATAATGATGGAGAATCCATTATTGACTAATTTGTTGCAATTTTTTTTGTTGTGTCCTCTTGTTCTCTTCATTTGGGAAAAAATGGACACAACTTATGTTAACACCCAATAGATTACTTTATTAATTAAAAAAATTGATAAGTGGTACATGACATTTTTACTTGAGTAAAGGTCATATGCGACGTGTACAGGACACTATAAGATAACGTGATTAAGGGTTTTTCTCTCCCATTTCACTGTTTTAAAATATCTATTATACTTAAAATTAGTTTTTTTTAAAGTATTATTACACATGACAAGAAATATACACAATTTGAGAAAAAACAACAGGTAATTTGATTTGGACATATAATTTTAATGGATCTGGGTTTGTTGCCTTTCATTTGTCGTATCCCCAGTAAACTAGGCTTTTGCCTGTATCTCACTGAGGATATTTAGCATGAAAAAATAAATCGATACTTCTTTCCGATTTTTGATAACACAAAAAAACCCCGTTGCACGCTCTCATCAACCTGACAAACAGTGACACTCAACTACAACTGGAAACATCTTGCGAAACTCAACTCCTCACACATCATCACTCCAGAAAGACCAAAAATATTCATCCCACAATATACCGCACACAATCATAAGAATAAAAATCAAAACAAAAAAAAAGAAGAAAAAAAGAAAGAAAGACACACAGAAACACAAATACAAAAACAACCAAAATTAAAACAACAAGAAGAGACCCACACTCACGAGCTCACATAAATCCTTTCCACTCGTCATTCATCCTGAAAGCCCAAGTACTCAAAATCCTGTCGCAATAACAACCACGCTCCGATCGACTGTCTAAATGGTTTTCCTACCTTTACTTTTATTGAAGTCGGCACGCCATTTTATGTAATGGGAGCCAAATAAGCATATTGCCTTTGGGCAAAAGAGGTTTTAACTCTAGGGATGGTGAACATTTCATTAGTTGCCATGCGTGTCATGTGTGTCTGCTGAGTTTGTATCTTCCCCTCCTCTCGATGGTAGTGCCAGAGAATGGATTTGAGATGTAAATTGGCTATGTTCAGGACCTGATACTCTCTGAAAAGCTCCGCCGTGGGATACCGAGCAGGAAGTTTATTGATTATTTTCACAATCAATTTTTGGGAAACCTGTAATATGTGTTTTTGGGTTAAGGAGCATCCGCCCCAAACTGATATACCGTAAGAAAGTGCTGACTGACATAAGGCGAAGTATATACTTTTAAGAATATTTTCACTGAGCACATTTCGAATCATACGGAATATGTATCCTAGTTTTCTGATTTTTGCGCTCAAGTGTTAATATGGACCTCCCAACGAAGGAACTGGTCAACATAAATTCCAAGGTACTTTATACTATCAACCCTTTCCAAGGAAATACAACTACAGTCAGACATGGGTGAACAAGTGTGTAGTGTTATGTATTTATTTGTAGGTGCTTGAGTTCTTGTAGATATGCTGAATGTGATGTATTTAGTTTTTTGGGAATTTAGAGTCAATAAATTTGAGTCCATCCATTCTTTAACTACACGCAATTCTTCGTTAGCCTTTAAGAATACATCATCCCATGTTCGGCCCTCGAATAGAAGAACCGTGTCGTCCGCAAAAGTAATAATCTTACCCCTGAGAGAAAGATTACACAACTGATTGACATATATCAGGAACAATATAGGTCCTAGAACACTACCTTGAGGTACTCCGAATCTCACAAAAAGAGGCTCACCAAATACACTATCACCCAATTTGACTCTCTGAGTTCTATCAGACAAGTAAGAAGAGAACCAACTAGAAGAGCGCCCACATATGCCCACCTCCATCAATCTGGTAAGTAATATTCGGTGAGACACTGTATCAAAAGCCTTTGCAAGGTCAAAAAAAACTGCTAAACATGCCTTCTTATTATCCAAAGTGGTGGTAACGCTGTTTACTAGACTAAGCAAAGCAGTTTCAGTTCCCACATTCCTTTGGAACCCAAACTGATTATGAGAGATAATGTTGTGCATATTGAAAAATTTCATCAGTCGGCCCTTCACTATTTTCTCAATAATTTTTGAAAGAATGCTCAGCAGAGATATGGGTCTATAATTTTTTAAGTCATCCATCGAACCTCCCTTGTGTATTGGGACAATATGCGAACGTTTTAATGCAGTTGGGAAAGTTACACCTCTAAAACTCAAATTGATTACATGTTTCAGTGGTAGTGCTATAAATCTTTGAGTATGTTTTACCAGTGCAGATGTAATCTGATCAGGCCCCGGGGCGCTACTTGCCTTAAGTGTGTTAATAGTCGCTAGAACTTCTTTCTCCGACGTTGGCGTTAGATAAAATGTATATTCGGGTACTTTTAAATAATGAAGAATAGCGCCATTCAATGACTGTTCAGTCGTTTTGTTCCTATTAAGTATGTTACGTGAGAGATTATTGCCTACATTGGCGAAATATTCGTTAATGCCACTACAAAGCTTTTGTGGTTCCTGTGTCAATGATACTTTTTTGCCATCAATGTTTAATGTAGAAGGGGCATTTCTCTCTCTCACTGTACCGGTGATGTCCCTGATAACACTCCAAATTATCTTTTGATCATTATTTGAGGCTTCAATCTTTGCTCTATAGTAACTTTCCTTTGCTTTTTGGATGAGTTTCTTGCATGTATTCCTGTATTGTTTGTAAAATGTTATTGAGTGTGGATCACTGCTTGTCTTGAGATCCCGGTGCAGACGATCTCTTTTGCGTATACAATAAATCAATGCATCAGTGATCCAAGGTTTGAGTTTTGTTTACCTTCTGCTTCTACTGTGTATTGTCTGTGTGGCTGAGTTTAGTTTAGTCCATAAATGTACCGGTTTGGAATGTAGATATAAAATATCTAATCTTGAAGAGGTTAATAAGTAACATTAATTATCTTGTGTAGAAAGCACCGTGATCTCCTTTTGTAGAGTTAAACTATACTGAGTTACACGCAGAGATAAACCAGTTGACAGTAGTAACTGCCGTCTGCGTTAACGACTTACATACTATTGAATATCGTAAATGGAGAAGCGTTTCTCCGGTTTCCTACTTGTTTTTAAACAAATCGTTTAGTGATCGTTTGAAAGTCGATGGAATCTTCAAGTAGGACCGTAAGCGACAAGTTGGTTGTAAACGACAAGTTGATAAAAATCATAAAGCGCTATATTAAATTTTAACAATTAGTGCAGAGGCGGGGTAGGCGATAAGAATCTTGCTACCTGAA
The DNA here is from genome assembly GCA_949825065.1 of Odontocerum albicorne. Lineage (NCBI taxonomy): Eukaryota > Metazoa > Arthropoda > Insecta > Trichoptera > Odontoceridae > Odontocerum > Odontocerum albicorne. The sequence goes on along the minus strand of OX463846.1, from coordinate 19,747,092 downwards.
CGACTTCTTTTTTCTACAACTTATCACAAATTCTTACAGCGTTACGTAGCAACGTAAAAATAGCGTTATATAAAAACTCTGCCTAATGAAAGGTTACAGCATATTAAACCTGCTGCTCGTTTTGAATTTTTGATCTTGCCATTGGATTTTTGGTTTGACCTGTCTCAACTGTATGGGAACTGAAGTGTAACAGCTTGCATATTATAAACCAATACACGCACAGGTGTCTTCCATCCACAAGATGGCTGACAATTATACTCTATCACGAGAGATTGCCTATCGAATCATACATTTTTATCTATCACGCAATATGAGAATCAAAGCGTTAATTATCGATAAACTTATTGCAACATCATTGTTCTTCCCGCCATCTTCGTGTTATGTACTATAGTATATACTCGTGCTTGTATTCTAGCGGTTGTCGTTAAATGTTGAACATTGTGATTTCCGTTTTTCCTTGAAAAACTTCACGCTTGAGGTGCCTCCACGACTATTTCAGCCAAGCATAGCTCGGATATTTCATTATAATAATAATAACTATTTTCCTTGATGTTTATTTATTCTTTTACATCATTTCCTTTACCTTGTATACTGTTTCATCGACAATCTAATGTCGGCTGAACTAAAGATTTAGTTTTAATTTTATTTTTTAATTATGTTGAACTTAATACCATTCTATTATAGTAACGTAAAATTCATAGAGTTACAAAATTACCATTTAAACTTACGATAAAGACAATTTTCAAAATTTTGTAAAAAATATACTAACCAAATATTAACTTGAAGTGTAACGAAATCGACGGAAGAACAATGATGTTATATGTATGTTGCGGTTTGTAAGAAGTTTTGTACTTAAGTTGATATTTGTTCTCAGTCAATGAAATTATTACGTATGAATATGAATTTAAGACTGGTGTATTAAGTAGGATAAAGAAAAGCACTCTGAAATGGTTTGGACATGTAGAACGAATGAAGAAAGACTGATAAAACATATAGGGAAAATTTGATTGGAAGGCGAGATAGAGGAAAAACATGAAAACAATGGATGGATTAATGTAAAAAGCTATATGAGGAGATGTATGTATGTGGAGGAGGTGAAATATGTGTGTCGTGATAAAAAGTCTAGCGTTCTGTCCTCTATACCTACCCCGACGGGTAAACGTCTTGATGTGATGTATGTTCATACGTACAAACATTTATGTCATCTCCCTTTTGATATAGGGAGAGATAACAGATGTCTACACCTTTCTTTTCACACACATACACAGCTTTTGTCTCATCCACATCCATGCTTCTTATTTTACGATTCGGTTCGAATATCTCCTGATGATCGAATACACTTGAATGTTCTCGAAACGAAGTCAAGTTTGTCTTTGGTCGCAAGACGGCCGAGCCTCATATTATCGGCTGTAATAAATTATTTTTAAGGATAAAAATGCGTCATTTCATTAAATGGAGTACAACTGTGCTTTATGTATTGTTTGATTATAAAAAAAACACGTCGTGTGTCATATTTTTGAAACGTGTCTATTAAAAACCTTTTAAAATCATGACTATGAATATTTATTTTATAATGCTCTCTCTCCATTGATTTTACACGAACGAGGAAAAAAGTATAAAATAAAAATATTAGAGAAGTAGAAATTCGAGGTCGATTTCATCTTCATCGTATAAATTTATGGTTCTGAATCGATTCAATAGGGCAGGGTATTATGGCAGGGCTTTTGTTATTAATGGTTCTATGGTTTGAAATGGTTTGCCTCTAAATGTTAAAGGTATGGGTGGCGTGTGCACCTTTAGGAAACACTTGAAGACGACCTTTTTTAAGGTTTTTCAAAATGTATTATATATGAACACTACACTATACCTAAAGCCGAATGTGTACCTATCACATATCGGAAGATCTACAAAGGTTTCTTTGTAGTTTGTCTTCCCTTAGTATGTTTACTGCGGTTTTCTTAATAAATATATTTTTGTAAACATTCGCAGATGCCGGGAAGTACCTAATCTAATGACCGCAGTCACCACCTTCACATCCTTACACTCAACTTATATGTACATATTTATTTTGTAATATTTTCTATCTGTTAATAATTGTCGGTTCGATTCCCGAGTTAAAGCGCCCTTGTCTAGTCTACTCTCTAAAGAGATAATTTTAAACATATTTTTATATTTATTCAGAACTGTAAAAAAATCTCTATCTACTTGATTTATATGTGAACGGCAAACAAAATATTAAATTCTTCGTGCGTCCCAATGTAACTTTGCCAATTTGAGATAAAACATTTAAATGCCATCCTTAGCAAATTTCTCCAGTCATTTGTCGAAACGCACAATTAACAGACCGAGGCGGTTTAATTAGATGGCCACGTCTAACATACTGATCCATCAACGTTGATTTTTATTGTCATAATGGTGGTTGGTCTAACGTTTTTTTTATTTTATCGTTAACTTTCATTCGAGTTTTCCTATAATTTCATTAATCTAGTTGTTTTCAACACTAGGCTAAAAATGTGTTGCAGTAAATGTCAATTATTATTTCAGAGATGAATTCAACTATAGCTTTTTGTTTTAAACAGAATGTTGAGCATATAATATAATTCAATTTATGTTTTCAGGTGCAATTATTTTTAATCAAATTTCGCTAGATTAATGTGTTTATGTGTTCTGAATTTTGTAGTGTTTTAAATTTGTGATCAACGAGTTTTTCATTCGTTTGTAAAAACACTCAGGACGTGTTAAAACATTGAACTTTATAAAAAATAACAATTTTATTGCGTTAAAAAATTTAGCACAGTTTTATTTTTTGTAATTTGTTTTATTCAACACTGTATATTCCACTTGCTGTATAATTGTGGATATAAAGTGGAATAAACAGTGTTTAATAAAACAAATTACAAGGTCTTTAAACCTCCACAATGTTAATGCCTTAACAATAAATAACAGTTTTATTTTATTTTGATATATTTAAATAATATGCAACTTTCAACGTTTTGCTTACAAATAAGTAAATCATAAATAAAATGTCGGAGCTCTGAGTAAATATTATCAATTTATAAAAAAAATTCGACGTTTCGAGGAGATTTTTATTTATTTATTTAATATAAAATGTATGTTTGATATTTTCAATTTTACATTAATCACTTATTTATATAAGAGATTTGTTTACACGAGTTTAGTCATTAGACGATAAACAAAACTTCCATTTATTGATATTGGTAATTTTTCTGATATCGAAGTAAAGTCCTACTCATGATAGTTCCGGAGTGTTTTTTTAACAGTGAACGTAGTAAACTAATTTTGGAAAAAAATCAATACAGATTTTAATGCATTTGAAAAAAAAAAACGTTTACGGATTTGATTTATTATGATATAAAATGGAAACAGTTCCAAATAACATGGTTGTTAAGTATTTTTAATAGATAAATGAAATTCTGAATACATTGGAATAGGCAAACAAATATGAAGTTTTAATATTGGATCGGTTTTTAATTTACAATGTTTATTTATATTTTAAAAGTAAATTTAATACAGTATTAATAATGATAATATCTATAATTTATAACGACAGCGAAATGTCAATAATTTTCACCAAAAGCGGTAAGTCTACCGTTTCTTTCATTTACTTAATGTTTAAACCTTTTTTCATTTACTTAATGTAAATATTTATTCGTCTTCTAAAGGAAAATCAAATAATTTGGAACTTTCAAGGAAAAATACATATGTATTAATATTTTACTATACTTGAACATGAAACATTGTAAACATTCCGGGTAGAAGACCCGTAAGTTTCAAATTGCCAGTTGCGCATGAGGGGTAAAAAATGTAAAATAACTACGAAACAGGAAATATGTTTTATATAATTAATTATCTTCCTTTTCATTCAAATCTTTATTTGAAATAATTTTTTAAACGCATATATTTTAGTATTTTTTTTATCCTTGTCAAATTTGTTAATCGAAAGTTACGTGGACCCGAAAAAACTTGATTCGCATACGCAGCGTTTCGATCACTGCAATATGCACGTTCGAGTTGTCGCGAAATGTCCAGCCGTTGACACCGTGCACCGGCTGGGCATGTGTTGGAGGCAGCTGTATGCGGGCAATTAGCTCAAGTGGTGATCTGCCGTTTCTACAACATGCTGCACCGTTAATGGGAAAAAAATCTTTAAATATACGTATGTACTCGTAGACATCGATATTTGCAGATACTTAATACCATCACGCCATGTCTCTTTTTGAGATAAAAAATAACTTTACGCCTTTTTTTCTATCTACGCGCACATTTGCCTCTTTCACATCGATAAATGTGTGGATATCCTTAGAAGTAGAATCATACAGTCTTCTGTTTCTCATCTTACCTTTCCCAGAGTTAAGCTTTCTCCAACTTTCTTTCATTCTTTTTTCAGCCTACTTCCTCGCTCTGCATTTATATCAGATATATATTTATTTTGTAAGCCTTCCGCAATTCATTATCTCAATGTGCGAAATGATCAAGATCCTTTCTTGATTTATCGATGACACCCGTCTCCAATAAACAGTTATCTTTTAGTCATTCATTCCTTACTCACACATTGTAGCATTAGACATTCTTCGCAAGGCACGCAATGTCCAAGCTGCGCTTTCGTACATGGAGGTAGGCACTAAGACACCACTGTGCGCAATAATTTTTCTATTGATTTATTGACAAAAATAGTAACTAAGTTCGCAGTTGGCCAAGTTTATATTTGGCAGATATTGGACTTACACGTGTATATGCTTAAAGGATTCAACTTATATTTTACCTGTTCTTAGATATTTATGGTAATAAACGAAAATTAGATGAAAGCGTACGCAAAAGTTGGAATAAACGAAAATTAGATGAAAGCATACACCAATCCTTATTGTTAAAAAATAGCTGTCGAGTAAAATGTATGTTTGTAGTTAAATTTCATCAAATTTTTTTCTTTCTACGCAATCCCATTACTGTTCCCTCCCTCAAATGTAGGTTGGATCATTTTTGCATATGTACGTCCATCATCATCTTGACCACTTTTCGTTTCGGCCGGGATCGAAATATTTGCCAATGGAACTCCTCGACGCCGACGTGTCCGATGCCACAGCTTTGATATCGGCACATTCATGATGAATATTTTTTTGGCACAGATTCTCCGCTTGTTTAATCAAGTTTCTTCTTCGATTTGATTTTATTGCAGACTAAATTACACTATATAAATATTGCTTTGACTATCCTATATTCTTGCAAGCAGACAATATGCCCAAGTCACTGCATTTCTTATTTCTCTATCCTAATTAGTAGAGTCAATAGTCGATAACGGAATTGTGCTTGTGAAGATCCCATGATGTTTCGTTACAAAACCGGGCCGTGATCAAATTCTCTAGAAAACAACATTTGTCAAATCTTACTACTATCATTAAATTTTGTCAGAACAGAACGGCACGTAGAAAATTTACATTACACAATTTGCTCACTATGGAAATGTACATTTGATATCTGATAAAATATTTCTTTCTCTATCCTTATTTTAATAAAATGATAATTTTACTCATATAATGCGTGTTAATAACTTATGCTACGCTCTCTTAAATTACACATGTTATTCGTGTTAGTATTTTTTTAGTCTCAAACTTATGTGTTTAACGGATTAATTTCCTTATATGTTTTCTGCCTACACCTTTTAAAGTAGTGCAAATTGCCGTTCGTTCTCTTCTATGAACCGTGATTCATCTCCTTGGTTGACCTTAAATGCCGATTGCGTCATCGCTGTTGCACAGGTAACAAATATTTTTTTATATCTCATTCACGTTTCGATTCGCCGAGTATTGTGATTCGTCAGATTTAAAGTTTTTTTATCCTTGCTATAATTGTGTGAACATGATTTATTTTAAATGTTTTAAGGCTCAGTTTTAATTTTAAGAATATTACTCGTATTATATATTTTTGAAATATAATGTGTTCTTTTCAGCCGTCAGTTTGGAATAAAAATATATTTTGAGTGGTATTGTACCTCTCAAAATATTAATTTTTTTTTCTACTTACGCATTTTTTTCGAGAACCAATAAATCGTATAAAGAGGTAACTTGAAATACGAGGCATATCCAGAAAGTAAGTGTACTGAATTTTTGTAGGTTACAATTTTTTTTATTTAAAGAAAAAAATTACGTGGTTATCGTAGTACATATGTAAGCTATTTTTCGACATAGTCGCCATTCCTCTCAATGCAGGTGGTGAAGCGGGGTATCAACTTTTTGATGCCTTCCTCGAAGTAGTTTCCCGCCAACCCCTCCGTCCACTTCTCCACCTCTTCCTTTACCTCCTCGTCGGTTGAAAACCTTTTTGCACCCATGTGCAGCTTCCGGGAGGTAAAGAGATAGTAATCTGAAGGTGCTAGGTCAGGGGAATGCGCGGGATGGTTCAGGACATCCCATTTAAACGAAGCGAGCAGTTCCGTCTGGCATTGTCGTGCAACAGGCAGACTCTCTTTGTCAGCATGCCTCTCCTCTTGTTCTTAATCGCCCTCCTCATTTTTTTAGGGTCTCACAGTATCTTGCAGAGTTGATGGTCTCCCCTTGAGGCATATATTCAATTAAAATTATGCCTTGACAGTCCCAAAACACGGATGCCATGATTTTCTTGGCTGAAATTGTGGTTTTGAACTTTTTGGCGGAGGGTTAAGAGGTGTGACGCCACTGTTGAGACTGCCTTTTGGTTTCAGGCGTGTAGTGTGCAACCCAAGTTTCATCTCCAGTAACGATGGAGCGGAGAAATTCATCTCCATGGAGTTTGCAGCGCCTCAAAAATTCTTGCCCGGCCTCCACTCGATTCAACTTGGCGGGAGATGGGGTTGACATTTTTCACGAAACGTGTTGTCGCGTCGACACTTCTCAATGTACTGACCTCAAACCGGTCTCGTTGCGGAGGGGAAGGGTCAGGCTACACGGAAGTGTAGCCAACATGTCGAAAATAAAATCCATCCGGTCGTGAGAGCCTCAGTACACTTACTTTCTGGATACGCCTCGTACATCGTTTTTCAATATTTTCAGTTTTTGATTGTCCAGTCCATTTGTTATCAATTTATATGTTTTAAATATTACCTCTTTAAATTTGATGTGTCCACATATACCACTAAATTATGTCAAGTGCTTCGTTGATTATATAACCAATAGGGTTTGAAATAGCACAATTTTATTACCATTTCTCAAGGTTTTTCATATATGATGGAAAACATATTAATATATACTATTACGTATGTAAATGTTCGATGTCTTTTCTTAGTTTTACTTATTCTTGTTAATAGTAAATCATTCTTAAATTTTGATGAATTCTATTACGACTGACGATCGCCTATCACTTTATACAGAAATTATTCTTCAGCTTTCGAATAATTTGTTATTGCAGTGCTTCGCGTTTAAATAAAATTATTTTTTATCTGAGAACTTAATCACAGCAGATGGTCTTTCTTTTGACTCGTTCGCGGGAAAGTGTATCTAACTGAGAAAGAAAATTAGTTTTTGAGAAGCATTCCCGTGTTTTTATCCAGACAAAAGCAAATGAGTTCAGTAACTTCCAATTAAGCAGGTGTTGTTTGCACATATTTCAATTTGGTCACCGTTATATTCCAAACCAGAGCCGCTACTCAAAAACACAATGCCGGTGATAACAATGCCCTATTCGCACTCCACAATATAGATGAATCAATTGAATTTCTCTTCTTGGGTCTGTGCTTCAATATTTACATGGGTATTTTCTTTACCTGTGATGTTTTAAATGGACGATAAAGGCAAACTATGCACGGCGATATTCATTGTTTTAAATCCTTGGAGCGCGGAAACAATCGACGTATTGAATTACTTCGACATGGTCCAAAAGAGCCTGGAATGGTATTTTTGTTTGTTGCCATTGACGGTAAATTTCCCTAGAACGAAAACAACCCGTGTTATATAAACCTTGTTAACTACAGTCACAGAGTTAAATCAATTGTTCAATAATAAAAATGATCTATTAGCCTAACTGTAACGGTTGAAAAGAAAAAAAATGGGAGAAAATATAATTCAAAGTGCGAAATACACGTTAAATAAGATCCATTTCCAGATATCATAATAATAAAATACGTTTTAAACACAGTTTCTGTTTTTCCTCTCTTTAAATACAAATTTCTTATACATTCGTGAACTAGTTGGTAAGTCGCTTAAATTCCAACCGGGGGTTTCGGGTTCGATTATAGTTTCATTGTATAAAGGGTGTATTACCATATATTAATCGTTTGCAACCTACCAAAAAGTTGTTATTGGGCTGGAAAACGGGCATCTTACTAACTAGACCAAGGAAGATGATATTGAAAAAAAGGATCTCAGTCTGGTTACAATACTTGCGCTCTAAACGTGTATGAATATTGTTGCCTCTTTAATTACGGAGTATTGCCTGCGAGCTCCGAACGAACTCCAGTGGTTATAACTCGATGGCTCGATTACTGGGGGCTGAAGAGAATATTGGCTCTAGGCCACATTCTTCAATATGTTCGCGTCCCCGAATTCGGATATGTTAAGGGTTCCATAAGAATGAATGAATACAAATAATTTATTAATTTATACATATATTTACTTACAAACCTTGTAGCATTTCACAGGCAAGACTGGTGGTCTTTTGCTTCCTCATCCTAGTTACGCAGTTTACATTTTCAGGGTCTTTCTTCTTAAGTCCATTCACATCTAGGTTATGTCACTGTTCACGGACGTGTGGTATGAAATGTATGTTTATCTTCACTATCAAATTTAGATAATTTCTTCAAAACAATATCAGCCCTCATATATTTATCAATTAATAATTTAAGTCAGATAATTTTTAAGGACAGTTTATTATTATTCGTTATATAAATTAGCTTAGGAGTTAAACGTGAGATTAGAAAAATACTTAAAGGAGCCGGATAACTATGTGCACTGAGAAAAATACATAGGGTTGAAAATGAGTGACAGAATACGGAATGTAGTGATTAGGGATGAATGTGAACTTAAGTCTGATTTATTAAGTAAGATGAAGAGCACTTTGAGACGGTTCGGGCATGTAGAACAAATTAATGAAGAAAGACTAAATAACACAGTGCGATTGTGAGTGGTAGATGAAGAACAAGAAAATTATGGTTAGATCAAGAGAATTATATTTTCAAAGAAATAAATGTAAAAAGTCAGAGAAATCGTAGGAGTTATATGAGATGGTGTATGGATGTAGAAGAGGCGAAAGATGTTTGTCGCGATAGAAAAGCTGTCTTCTCTGCTTACCCCGAAAGGGAACGGCGTGATGGTATGTATGTACATTGTTTGTATAGTAAAAATATATTGTCTATCGAATGTAATTAAAATCACATTGAAGTAAGTGAACGAGCAAAAAAGAGAACGAGCAAATTTGTACGAATTTAACTTGAAATGCTGATTTCTTCAATATAAGAAATGGTTAAGTATTAAGGTTGGGCTATGAATTCCGGCTTTGGTCTCAAAATCAAAGACAACATTATGCTAAATTTAGTAGGGTTTTCTTTTGTGAATTTCCGAATTAAAGTAGACTCCTGTTCCGAATTAAAGTAGACAAATAAATATATTTCGTCCAATTCAGGCGATCGGAAATGTACATTTGGATACACGTAGAGCAATCATTGTAGAGGATGTATGGGAAATTGGCAATTATCCGGACGCCCGACCGTTCAGCGCTGACCTAACCTGGATATTGAACGCCCCGGGTCAAATGCCGAATAACGAACACGGAGAGCTTTTTTGGTTACTGTCTGCCGCTCTGTGTGAGTGTCGCCGAAATAGGTCAAGCTTGCAACTCGAGAAATTTTCTGAAAGTGAATTTAATTCCGAATTTTCTCTGACACTTTCACGGTTCTCGAGCAACTGCTGAAGACCGTTGCAGAAACGTGCCCTCGTTTTGACTTGTTTTTGTAGGACACTTTGAAGAATTGTTTCCAATCTGAATATATTTGTAATTTATTTGTAAAATTTAAGTAATCAATTTGAATAAACAATTTTTATTTTATTATTACAATTTCGTTGTATACAGTACAGTTTGGCGGGCTTATTGGCATATGAAAATTTCTTCCAACCAACCATAAATATGTTTAAAAATCTTGAATTAAAAAAAAACTTGTCTTTTCTCGGGTACAACCTAGAATCGAACACGTAATTTTCAGGTGGAAGACAGGAAATAAAATAAATCGATTTTTTTCAAACCGGATGGAAATGAATTCCTTACGTAATCTATCAGAAAATCAAATATGATTTTGAAGTGTTCTTCAAAAATCTCCCTGGATAAACAATTTCCCCCCTTAGTAAGCGATCGTGACCACCGTATTTCTTAACGATTCTCTTCCTGAGTAATCGATGTCTTGTTTTATGCAGAGCTACCTGGAAATTACACTTTGTTCCTTCATTCCATTGGATAGGCACCCGGCCTCTGCTCATTCTGGCATTAGGACTTCAAGTTAGAATCGATCTCACAAGGTGGTCGCTTTTCCACTTTTATAAAATAGACAACACTAAAATGTATTAAAATATAGATAGAATTTTTAAAAATTTGTTTTTGTTTATATTAAATAAATATCAAACCCAGTTTACAAATAATAAATTGAGATTTTTCTTAGTCGTGTTACTCATAATTAAGCGTTACGGTTCCCTGATGAGTCCGGAACTGAGTGAATATTCGCTCCACTCCTTCCGGTCTTGAACTATATTATATTGCCGTGAGTGGAGCACTCAATGAAGAACTAGTCATCTCTTTAATTTGATCTATTCACCTTCCTGAAGACCATCCTCTTGCTCGACAACCTTTAACACTTCCGGTCACTACCAGCTTCTCCAAACTGTCTTCATCTCGTCTAGCGACAAGTCCGAAGTAGGAGTATGACAGTATTCTCTTTTTGTATGTCGTTAACAGCCTTTTCTTGACCTGGAGGTCGTACACATTGGTACGTCTTACAGTCCATAAAACGGGAAGAATTTAACAATTTCAAATAAAGATTATATATAAATAATTAAATTTCTTTATAGCAATAGTTTTTAATTTATGAAAATTATTACATATCCGTTAGTGGATATGGTCGGATTGACTCATCGTATTAGCAAACATTTACATTTAAAAATTTCCGCCTGTTATTTTTTATCACAAATGCGATTATCGTTCACGATTTAGTCGTGAAGTTTATTAATATTATAAATATATATTGTATTTCCAAGTATCGCGATATTATTTTTCTTGCTTATCTAGTAGCTTCACGAGATACTGACGGATAGGGGTGAAATCAATTAGAAATATGGTTTCTCTTTGATCACCGAAAATTGTCGACATTTCCAAATTTAGAAGCGAGTAACTTTGAAATTAGCACATAAATTAATTATTTGGACCTTGAAATCGTTTCGCCGTTATTTTGTCAATGTTTCTTTTTTATAATTATTCCGAAAGACAAACTGAAGTCAACGTAATTATGTACTTTAAATCAGTTAAATATTTTCGATTCGTCGGAATATAATGTATTATATCGTTAAACATTGGATAAGTTTTAAAATTATCATAAAAAATGTAAAACATATTGCAAGTATGATTATTATTTATTCTTACATTTTTTTCGTACCCTTCAATATACCCGAATTGGTGATTTGGTCATACTGAAGAGCGTGGCCGGGAGATAATATTATCTTCGGCCTCAGTAATCTAGATGCATTCACTCGTCATTCGTCGTTGCATGTGTTGGTAAACTAATATGTAAAGAGATAAAAACACTCAGATGTGTACTAGGCACATTCGTGTATTGATACTAAACGAACTATTTTACCAGACAAGGAACCTTTTTTATTTGATTTTTGGATACCACCGGGAATCGAGCCCGAAACCCCCGGGTAGAAGTCAAGTGTCTTACCAACTAAGAAACGGAAGTCGTCGATATGTATTCTTAGTTTGTGATCAAATATTTTTGAAAGCAATTAAAATAAAGACGGACTTTTCTAAATGCATCTGCAGTACGACAGTTGGTTAGCGCAGTTTGTATTATTTCTTTTTATTGATACATATGTTGGTATGATTTTTAATTTACATAGTCTTACTCGTATAATCTAAGCATTTCCATATTTTTTCGGGTTTTTGTTTTCTTCCCTTATTCAATATACGAGTAGTTAGTTATTAGTCATTTAAAACTTCATTTGATGTATTGAGAGATATTTCAGTTAATTTTTATAGAAGTTTTTTATCTTGTCAATATTAAAGTCCCTAATATTTTAATGACTTGAGATTTAATTATTCATGCATTTGTATGGTACTTCTCAACATATACGATTTGGTTAGACGGACAAGTTGAAGAGCGTGGTGAGGAAACATTATCTTTGGCCCCATTAATCGAGCTTTCGACCTAAGAAACACTGGAATAGGCACGTAATTTGTAGTGCATCATCATATTTGGTGGCAATATTATCACACGTGGAGTAATATTGTCACTAGACGAACTCTCAAACTAGACTAGTGCTCTTTTTTGGGTACCATCAGGAATTGAACCCGGAACTCCCAGGTGAAAGACAAACGGCTTACCAACTTTGTCATGAGATCGTTAGATTTAATTATATAATTCTAACGGTTTTATAAATCTTAATTCAAACATTTCTAAAACAAATTATTTCAATATTCATGATTTATTACTGGAGTGTTTTTGAAATGTTTGCAAATTGTTTTATAAACGGTTAAAAAAAATATTTATTACAAACCCATGTCGAGTTTAAAAGCATATTCTTAAATTTTGTTAATTTTTTATCTCTTTTCCGCCTCTCTGTGACTTTTAGAAACACATGTTTACGAGTATGTTAAGTTTTTTTTTGTAATATTGACAAATGTTTCCTGAGCTGTTGACTGAACTTTGAACACTGAAATCCTACGGTATTTTGTATCCAAATTAATCATACAAACTCTCCAATAATAACTCATTCACCCAACCTCTTATCATTCGATCGGAGGCATGCATGGTTATTGTGTTGTGAAAATTGACGGGTATATATGCAAAAGGAATCCAATTTACATATAACTGGTTTTATAAAACACAGGATTCGCAAAATCAGTAAGTACATATTCAAATCGAACGGAGGATGTTTAAGACTGATTCAAAATATAAAATACACATTTTACTGGCTAAATTTATTTGTGTAGAAATGATCTTATTTGATAAAATCAGTATTCTTCTAAATTTTGATAGCGTGAGCTTACTGTGATAGCGCTTCTAGAACATATTCTCAATTCTTTAATCAACTTATTGCTCACTGGCTGGGAACACCCTAATTTTGGTAAGTAAAAAAACATGAAATATATTTTACTTGCTAGATTTAGTTGTATACAAATGAAAGAGGTATTCCAAAGACGATCTCCTTGACATGTTGGTAAGACTTGCCTTGACTTCTGCCCGAGGGTTCCGGATTAAATTCCCCATAGTACCAAAACAAAAAAAAAGGGTCCCAGTTTAATAATTCGTCTGTTAGCAATTCTCGCACGTATAGAGCATGTTTGCGAATATTGTTGCCTCTTCACGGAGTGTTGCCTACACGTGGAATGACGAACCGCGAGTTTCATTCCTAATCCAATGGTTCTAAACCTGAAGACTCGGTTACTGAGATTGAAGACAATTGGTACCATACAAGTTGTTTGGTACCATACGAAAGAAGAATTTCGAATAAAGGAGGAAATGTATTTTGTAGGTTGGATCCATTTTGCATACATCGCATCTGCGGGACAAACACTAACGTTACTGTTAATTTTGGTTTTGGCTCAACGGGGCCCACTCTTGTGTGCGCGCTGATTCGTCGCTTTGTATCACCATTGAAACGTTAATAGTTGCAGTTGGACCTTTCTAAACATTTGCTTAACATTTTGACGTGCAAAACAATAAGGGGGTTTAATTGGATGTGTTTTTATCAGACTGATTTGTTCCATTTTTTATGCTTTCCTAATATTTGTCTCCGTTGTATTGTAATATTAGCATTCCTTCGTGTTTTTCTCTACTTTTCGATTTTCATTTATCTTCACGTAGTACTTTTTAAGACTCGTAGAATAAAACCGTTTTGTATATTTTTATCAGCTTTATTTCTTTATTGGAACGAATGTAAAACAAACCCTTTTCAACAACCCAAACTTTCATCCGGGGGTTTCGGATTCGATTCCCGATGACACCCATAAAAAGGCACCCAATGTGGTTAAAATAGTTCATCTGGTAACCATACTAGCACGCGTCGAGTACGAGTGCTAGTGTTGTTGCCTTTTTATGTTTGGTAAAATAGTAGCAATTCTTACACGCACAAACGCAAGAGGTTAAACGAACCGCGAGTCTTGTGCCTACATACTCCAGTGATTCTAAACCCTAAGGCTTAATTTCTGGGGTTGAAGAAAATATTATTTCCCTTTCACACTCTTCAATATATCACAATCTCCAAATTGGATATTTCAAAGGTTACCATACGAAAAGAAAAAGAATTTCGCCAAATGGTTTTTTTTATTCCCCCCCCCCCCTTCCCCATTGTTATAATTAGAAATATACAAATACGCAGTTTACCGTTTAAACTTGTGTCCAAACCTGACTTTTCTAACCTCCTTTTGCGCCAGATCTGATGATTCGAGTATATCTAAAATTATTTTAATTTTCCGGAGTGTTCGTTAGAAATTAATAGATTCGGAGGTACTCGTATAAACAAAGTCGGACAGCGAAAAATACTATCGAGCCTGACTTTTTTATGAAATATGCTAATTTTCACCCTGAAAAAGGTACGCCAAAATGTTCAATATTTAGTGTTATTTGACTTTTGTTAATACTATGAGATATATTTATTTGCGTTAGTACCGGTAAGTTTTAATAAAGGTTAAACAATAAGAAATGGCCAATATTTTATCAAACGAAACTATCTCGTTTTGAAATGTAACATTTTTCAATACAGATTTGCAACATTTCTCGCTCTACTGGTTCAACACGACCTTAAAATTAAACTCAAATTTATCGGTAAATGAGATGAAAACGATCTAAAAACAAATTACCTTTTTTTTTCGTTTGTCATCTAACAGACGGCTTAACAATGATGATGGGTAAATTATCATATTATAATAAAAATGTATTTTGTTTGTGTAACGATTTGCCTGCTATTTTTTATATTCCTTAAATCCAGATATTAAACTCGTAAATTAAAGAAACGTGCTGAAAATAATTCAAGGTTTTTTTGTTCATTAATTTTTAAGAATTTCAATTTTTGCCATTATTAAATTCACGTTTTGTATAACATTTATCGTGTTCAATTATTGACTGCCTAAAGGACAAAGGAAATTACAGTCCCATTTTTCAATTACGGAATAACCCAAAAATGCTCTAATTGTAATGAAAATAACAGTACCATACACTAAATAATGAAAAAAATATTTTGGAATGTTACGAGACACACAACAAAATGGTTTTATAAATAAGAAATATAAGTTATCCCATTTACGGCTTAGCGTGATGATGTAACGTTTAATTTGGCATACATTTAATAAAGTCGGGATCAAGATAGCGACCGTATTAAGCCAAGTTTGCGTGTCGGCTTCAGCGTCAGGTGATCGTGCAGTCTCGAGAAGAACATTCCAGCATAGTTGTTCAATCTCGTTCAAGCTCGCTAATTTAAGTCCTGTTTTATTGTAATTCAGGAATAATAAATAAAGTTTTCCATATGTGGTACAGTACTTACACTACCATTGTAAGTTAAAAAAAAAACAGTAACTTCATGTGTCAAACTGTCAAGGGAAATCAACTTTTTATATTACAATTATCTATGTATACATACGAGTACTACATGAAAAAACACTTTCATTTTATGGATCTTGGTTTTTTGCTGGCCATTTGCCGCTACCCCAATAAACTTAGATTTTATTTGTATCTCACTGAAATTGTTGTTTATAATTATTTAATTTCTCCTTCAAAATTTTTTATTAATTCGATATGTTAATGGAAATGTTGACGATATTGATTTTTAATACGAAATTGTTGCTTAAAATAATTATGGAAAACCGACCCTCAGCCGTTAACCGCAGGTCATTGGACTTATTATCGTATGTTATTATGATGTCGTTATCATACACGTATTACCCACACATCAGAGGCAACACTGCCACTACATATCATCTCACGAATGCAGACTTGTTACTAATTTTTGGTATTCTGGTTTTAACATAATTTTAGATATCATTCCACCCAAATTTAGTGGCGTTTATAAACTGTATTTTAGATATTAAAAGTCAATGCGTTTTTGAGGTGATAAATAATACATTATGAAAGTGCGTTATACAACTCATACATTTTTTTCAATTGTTATAAAAAACCTGAGCCAAATGAAATTTGATTCTTACTACTGATTTTTTTTATTACTTACTGTTTTTTGCATACAAGGATAGTAAAAATACCGTTGTTTTTCACGGCTACGTTAATTCAATATTTTGCTGATTTTTTACCACTGAAATGTGTCATTTTTGTCTTGGATGAAAATTTTCTTATTTGAAATTAATCAAATTCATCGAAAATGTAAATTCCTTGCCGATTCACAGTAATTTCTACCTTGAGTAAATTATGCGGTTATAATGTTATATAGTCTTAAGATAGCGTCTCATTTTCTACTTATATTTCAATGACATCGTGCTGTTTTTAACACGTTTGACTGCAGTGTACATTTTTTAAAGAGAGTAGATAATTATAAGTATTTCTTGGCGGAAATTTATTCTTGGAATGTTCGGAAAAATATAATTGGTTACTTAAAATTTTAATTATGCAATGTTAGGAACCGATAGAGAACTTTTACCCATATTTGAACTATATGATATAATTATTCACATACTATGCCATTATTTTTGGAACTTCGAATGGTTAACTATTTCTTTCAATTTTTGAACTTCCGTTTTCTGGATTCACTCAATGTTACTACATGATTATACCAGAGTGAAATCGTCGCCTTTGTTCTGAGTTATAAATAGTAATTTATTTTTTTGTAGAAGGGTGAAAGGTAATTTTGACAATTTGGGAACAGCGGACTGTACTGAAATGAGCTGTTCAATTTTTCACGCTCACGTCATACAATTTACATATACTAACGACTTTTATACGATAAGTCTCCAGGTGTTTTAGGGTTTACGTCGTTCAAGTTTAATGTCAACATTAAGTGTCTTGTAATGCGAACTCTAAAAATATATTTGAATACAAATAGGGTAAGGCTCGTAAACGTACGTTGACTCACGTCGGTTTTTTTTATTTTGGTCAGGTACGGATTTGATTTAATATTTTCAAGATCTTGGAAAAGAAAGCGTCAAACAACTAGAATGTTTGTGATACGTTTAAATTAACGGTAACTATCAAATTTATCACTCGTTTTATGTCTTTATCAGTATCATTTGTAGTTTGTTTCTTACTTTATTGTATGCAAATTATGAGAGTTGTGTATATTTGAGCAATTTCAACAATATTGCTTTTACTGTTTTTTAACTGCTGAGTATCATATTTCTATAATAGCCAATGATCTAATAGGTATTATGGTTGCTTAGCAAGTTACCGTCATATGTTCGATTCCCATTGCATTCAGCATCCAGTTGATAATAATTTCATCAGAACTAAGTTTTTGCATGGCTTATTAGCTGCTTTATATAATACCGTAAATCACTGTGGAGCGACAAAAAATAGCGCCAGTTAAACCTCTCCGACAAAAGGCTGCAAGAAATTTTACCTGTCAATCACTCAAGCTTATTCTCACATTGCAGAAATACGTTTTGGTTTTGGAAGAGCGATTCTCTCTTCATCTGGCATATTGTTTTACTTCACCAGTTAACGGAAATCACTATTATTATGTTGAATTTTGTAAAAGCAACTATTTCCATACATTTATATACCCTCCACAATTATATCATCCTCTTTTTGACTCGAAATGTATGATATTATAACAATCCTGATTTGTTTGACAAAATATTTTTAAAATGAGGAACTAATCGTTGCATTTCAATTGCAAAATTTGGTACATTTTAAGATATTTTATAACTGTGTATTATTTTATTTGGCAAACTCGTATTGTCATAATGTTTTTTTTTAGATTTAGGCTACTAGATGTCCGTGGCTTATTTGGAAAAATGTATATCTTGCGACCTGGGGGTTTTGGTCTCGTTTCCCGTTGAACTCATCTTTTTACAGGTTTAGTCTAGTTTTTACTGAAATACAATACTTCTCTATATGAACAAAATTGTGGGTTTTGCACTGTTTTTTTACTTGTACTCTAGGGTTCGCCTTTATACCAAAACGATATAAAATAGTAAATGTTGCATTGTGAATAGTAAAAAAATAATTGCACAAATAGTCCATAATAATTTTGCGATATATTTCGATAAAACTCCTACTAACTCTTGTGTTTGCTTAGATATAAGTTTTTTTCCGGGGGCCAAGGAACTTGATTTCAAAAATGTTAAAAGCTTACAGCTTAATACACTTGGATAGTAGTAATTATAATTTTGTAAAACAATATGTATAATTTATAATCATAAGAAATCAAGGATGCCTTCTAATCCTCCACACACATAGGACTATAAAGTTACAATGATTAATGGAAAACCTATAAGTATAATATTATGTATAACCTTAGTGAATGAAAATACATTTTATTTATTGTAACAAAATAAAGCGTGAGGTTTTCCATCAAAGAAAAAAACATTTCTAGATATAGTTCGTAACCTTTTTTTCGGTGTTGTTTTCAAAAACGTGCTACAATTTTTTATGGTTATTGATTTTTTGTTCAGATTTCATATATAATGTTTCTATTGACCGGTGTTTATTGCTGTCGCGTGAATTAATTGGATAATGTCGTCAGGTTTTAAGGGAGAAGAAAAATCGATATTTTCGTCTGAAACGTTTTTTTTCCTTCTAAATTTAGCCTTACTAAAATATAGTCTTTATTAAAACCCCGAGAAGTTACAATATTTTATAAAATTATTCTATAAATATGATATGTGTATACTCGTATGGCTAATTATTGTATAATTTTTTTTTTTTCAATTTTGGTTGTATTAGTGTACGTTGGTTAACATACTGTGAATGTATACCTTATTGTTATTATTATTACATACATACCTACCATCACCCCATTTACCTGTTGGGGCAGGTCGACAGACCAGACTGTCAAACTTTCTTCTTATCCCTTTTCCGCTCCTCAATATTCATACATATTCGATTGCAGTTCAACTTGTCCAAAACACCTCAACGTGATTTTTACCACCCTGCATAACACATCATTTTTTAATTAACATTCATCCTTAATAATTACATTTCTTATTGTCATACATCGATACACTGCATATTCTTTTCAGTTCAATAATTTCCACAGCATTTTCTTGGCTCCTTACATTCATTTTCCACGTCCTCGTTTCACTCCCGTACATAAATGTTGGCATTAATACTCTGTTGTGAACCATCATTTTAGCAGGCCATGATATTATAAACTTGGTTTAAACATAACTATTGAATACATAATTATTCAACCTTTTTAATAAGTTTTAAATTTATTTTTACTTAGTATGGAATCCATTCGGGTCTTCCATCGGGTTTTTACCCGATGGAACCCAGATTTTTTAAAATGGGATTCCTGTCTGGTTTTCACTTAGGGCCCATTAAAACATATTTCTGGTTGGCTGGAAGAGATTGCCACATAGCAATAAACTCGCCAGGTTAAATATAAAAAAAAGTTTTTAAAAAGCCTTAAGTAACAACCAGACTAGAAACCCTACTTAAAAAAATTACAGTGGGAATCTAACCCTCAACCTTTGGGCTGGGTCACAGGTGTCTCTCAACTAAGCCACGGCACGGCGGTCATTAAAAAAATTATGTGAAACAAAATGAAGGTGAAAAATAACGCTTTTTATGACAAGTTGAAGGGATAATTAATAACTTGAGCTATTCTATGCAAATTACTCTTATATTAACAAACTTATATTACTTAAAATTATCTTATATTAACAAACATGCAGCACAAATGTGACTGGAAGGCGTGATGGAGGAAGATCAAAGAAAAAGTGTATTTGGATCCAGTGTATGATCTCCGTGGCCTAGTTATGCAACGAATATGTAATACAGTATGTACAGTGATATTTTGAAGGAAAGAAGTGTAAAAGTCAGAGAAAACGTAGTAGTTGTGTGATAAGGTGTATAGATGCGGAGGAGACGACAAATGTGTACGACAGGGAAACATCCTGATGGTATGAATGTATGTACGAGTATTCTTATATCATCAATAACCGTTCACCAGCCTTTATCAATATCAGTTATTATTACTGGTGTGAAAACTTTTATTTTTTCTTTGTCAAATCATTTAAAGCGTAAAGCATTACTAATAACTTCTTGATTTCAACGTCTATGATCACCAACTTCTGATTATCTATTGTATTACGTAAGGAGCTAAATAATAGATCATCTGAGCGGTTTCCCCATCTCTCGATTTTATGAATGAGTAAGAAAACATTAAATAAATACAAAATAAATACAGGTTTATTGATAGCAACATAGTATAGTATGTACATAATACATTTAGAAACATTTCAAGAACACATTAAAAAGAGAATACATTAAAAAACAGAGGCTATCAAAAGGTCTGGGGTCACCTAATAACATCCCCCCGGCCAAGATACACCCCACCAATATAGGGCGAGCCCAGCCACGGGGACACTAGATGTTTTTCAGCCCACACATATTTACTTTCAGACCACACACAGCCCATACATTGCATCACAAATACGTATTCTTCAATGTTCCAGAAACAAAATTTAAGCCTTAATGTTTATAATGGATGAGTACACATCATCAAAAGCAAATTTCCACAAATTGACTTTTGGCCCGCCGTATAATTTTATTTTATAAATTATATTCTTGAAAAGTGTAATTTTTTTGTATATTTCTGTCTCATTTTCGGAATACTTTGTCTTTTGGCGATTATAATGAAGTTGGTCATTTTTACGAATTAGTGCCCTATTATGAACAAGTTTCGCCTCATAAACACTCATAACAAAAATATGCTTTGTTTTAATTGTGATATCCGATTTTTGACTTGGAACGCGATTATTTATAATTTAATAGTAGACTAAATGTTTTTTTTTATCTGAAGCAAGATATGTATATATTTAAATGTCATAAAATAATAACAAAAGTCACAAAATAATGACGAAAATAGATCGCATTTTACACATTGTACCCTGAGACATTTTGGATTGTGCATATTAGTGTACATACTATAGACCTCCGTGATCAAGTTGGTGATCGCCCGTCTCCCAACCCGTGTTGCCGATTCGATTCCCGTTGGTACCCATTTTTTTAAAAAGGGTTCTTATCTGGTTTTCTCTTAAAGCTTGTATAATACCTTTCTAGTTGGTAGGAAGAGATTGCCACATGGCATTACACCTACCAGATTATACGGAATACAACGAAAGGGTAATACAATACAATACTATGACCAGTGATTCTCAATCGATAGTACGCGTACCACCGGTGGTACATAAGAGAATACAATAGTGGTACGCGTACTACCGGATGTACATACATGGTGGTGCTAAAACTTTCCAGTTTTTGTATCGATGATACGCGTTAATTAAAAGGTTAAGAACCACTATTATAGGCAATATATTTTTTATATATACTCGTATTAACGCAATGTTGGTTATTTTTAGGGCGGTAGAATAAGTACACCGTGGTTCCTTTTATAAACTGTGTGAAAAAAGACCCGACCCACCGTTTTTCTAATTACAAACATTAAGTGTAAATGGGAGTGAAAAATGATAGAGGAAGATGGAGGAAAGTATGTTTGGATCGAGTGACTGATATTTTGTTAAAAGGAAACGTAGAAAGCCTGAAATCGTATGAGTTGTATGAGTGTACAAAAAGCTAAGTATGTATGTCGAAATATTAGTCTGGCGCTCTTTCCTCGTGCCTACCCCTAGAGACGAATAGCGTGATGGTATGTATTTATGTACTAAGTTATGTGAATATTTGTATGTATGTAGATTTTGCCTTATGAACCGCATCAATCAATACCTACCTATTCGTCCGGAACAAAGGACATGGAAAATGTTTTGTCAAAGAAAAGATAAAAATCCTCAAGGTGATTCCGATTCAAGGCTTCTTAGTCCTACTCCACAAAATCATACGTATATTCCTTATTTCCTTTATAAAAATACTTTGTTCTTTTTCATTTATTCTTTTATTTTTTCATAAAATTTAGATAAAAAATATTTATAAGTGCCCTCGTTTCGTAAGATTTATAACAAGGACCGCGTTCCTTTTAAAAAAATATCAAAGAAAACACCAAGATTTTCATATTAAATTTAATCGGATATCACACAATTTGTGTGTTGGATAAGATCTTCCAAATAGAAATAATACACGCGTACATTTTATTCACGTTTCTACAGAGATAAAAATCCTATATAGAAGTTACCAACGGCAGGAGGTGCCAACCTATTTTGAAATTATAAATGTAGCCACAATTCCAGAATTTCTTATGGTGTCCCCTTCTGTATGATTATTTATCGCGTAACTTGAGGATCTTTCAGTTTTAGGGAGCGCTTTAATAATTGTTTTTTGCATAAGTTCTTAACTTGACTTCTACAAGTAGGTCCTGTGAATGTCGCAGTCAAATAATATGGTAGTGTTTCTAAAATGAATTTATCAATATTTCACTGTTGCTTTTATATGGGTACCTTAACAGTTACGTTTTTTTGTATATATTTTAATACTTTCATGATATACTATTGTATACGAATATCCGTGAATGAATGTAAACTTACGGATGATGTGTTGAGTAAGATGA
Source organism: Odontocerum albicorne (assembly GCA_949825065.1). NCBI lineage: Eukaryota > Metazoa > Arthropoda > Insecta > Trichoptera > Odontoceridae > Odontocerum > Odontocerum albicorne. Next base: position 19,724,239 of record OX463846.1, on the reverse strand, counting down.
AGCAGAGCACTCTGGTATGGTTTTGGCATTTAGAACGAATGAATGAAGAAATACTAAAATAATATACAGATGAATGACATTTTGAAAAAAGGAAATATGATAAATCGTAAACGCTGTATGAGAAGGTGTATGGATGTGAAAGAGGCGAAATATGTGTGGCGAGATAGAAAAGTTTGCGTTCTGTCGTCATCTCTGCCTATCAACAGTGAAACGAAGTAATGGTATGTATGTACAATATATACGAATATCGAACGTTTTTTTATTTAAAATTTTTTTTTCAATCGATTGATGTTTATTCAAAATAAATGATATTCGATTATCTACGTATCTTACTCATAGTTGATAAAAATACATTTCAGTCACAATAAAATCAAAGAAATTAAGACAAATATTAAGTACTTGGATGATTATTTTCTAACGGAATAATGAGTTTTTTAAATTTTGTTTAAATATATAATTGGGGAACGCCTGATTAAACCAGGACGATCGTAAAATATTAAGTTAAAAGAGAGTTAAATTATTCTTAGTTATTGGAAAACATAATTCAAGGCGTTCTAAAAATAGATTCAAACAGAGTAGGTTAAAAAGGTTCCGATTTATACAAGTATTCAATATAAAATAGTTTTTATTTAATATTGTACATTATAGCACTACATACTATATGCTGTTAAAGTTTATAGGTTTATTAATATTTTTTTTTACTTTGTAGACGATTTTTCAAGATCAATGAAAATAAACGTATTTTTATGATTATTGTACAATTTGAGATTTCGAGCTTTACTTCGTAGATCTTTTGTTTTATCGGAAAAATAAAATTAATGGATTACGTATTAATTATTTCAAAACCTTATTTCGACAATGTTGTCCGAAAAGAGATAAAGGTTTGCAAATAATATTGTTTTCAGTTTTAATTATAGATGTTCCATTTCGAATTCGGCTTAATTTATGTAGTTTGTAAACCATTCAATTTTCATAAAAATTTAATATTTTTCCTAATCTTTACAAAATATGAGAACATCTTATTACAGCACAATGTATGTTTTTGTATTATGTACTTGTAATAATTATTTATTTCCGGATTTCCATCGTGTTTTAAACAAGACAGCCTTGCTACAAAATAATAATAATAAAAGTCGACCGGCATGCACGAGTAAACACAAATGTTTCGTGTTTTCCAAAAGGCCGTTCCACAGAAGGCAAAAACAATTTCGAATTTTTCGTCTGGCTATTTTAGCTTCAATTCGGTACTCCTGGAAGCTTTTAGCAGGGATGGAATGGAATGGAATGTTAAGCGAAACTGGAAATTATGTGTTCTCAATTATTTTTATTTGAAGCGTAACAAAAACCGCAATTTTTTTTTACCCAGAACACAAATGTACTTGTATATAATTTAAAGTAATATGTTATGTTTATGAAGTACTTATGTTAGCTTACATTTTTTTCTTTCGTGTGGTTACTCTTCAACATATTCGAATTGGTGATTGTGACGTATCGAAGAGCGTGGCTGGGAGACAATATCATCTTTGACCCCAATAATCGAGCCTTAGAGTTTAGAATCACTAGAGTGTAGACACGGAACTCGCGGTTCATATTTGTTACGTGCTGGTAACACAGCCGCATGTGAAGAAACAACACTCGGTACGTGTACTCGGCAAGTGCGTGTATTATAACTGAACGAACTGACTTTTTTTGGGTACCATCGGGAATCGAACGTGAAACCTCCGGGTGGACGTCAAACGTCTTACCAAACTGTCCATGAAGGTCAAGATCACCTTTTTTTTTTACATCTTTGTTTTGGGCATTTTGAACTACGATTGCTTAGTATGACGATATGTTCCGCAAATTAAGCTGTTTTTTTTAGAGGACGGCCATGCAGATGCGCCTTGGTTTCTATTAAGGTCTGCCAAAAAACACGAAACCAAAAAAATTCTCCCTATTCATACTACAAATGCTATGATTACTCGTATTATTCAACGTGGTGAAAGTTTTTTTTTGGCTATATGAAGATATTTTTACATCTGAAGGTTTTTTTTTTTCAGTTATATCTTGGGTTTCTGGCACAATTTTTTATGAGATTGATTTTTTTTAACTAGAAATACTATTTTAACACAGTTAAAATATTTAAGTGGTAAAATATTATGCATTTACGATATATTAGAACAAGTTTCAACTTTGAAATTTGAAATATCTCAGAAACAGGAAAATGTTAGTTACCAGTTTGTGGAAGAAACTCGCCAATATTTGAAGTCAGTGTTAAGTGCATGAATGAAATGTCACAATTTTATTATTTTGACTAGCTGTACCCGGCCACGCGTTGCTGTGGCTCAGTCTGGTTAAATGGAAAAGAAAGAAAAGAGAAAGCACACGTTTCAATTAAAACCTATCCTTTCCCGATTCTCAAAAAGATCCAAAAATTTCCAATAAATATCTTAACAGTCAGAACTTATCCGATGAAGGAGTAAGGTGTCCTACCATCGGACCGAAACTCCGAACAAGCTATCCATCACTTGTATAGGGAAATACTTTTTCAACCAATTGTTCTTTTGACATCACTAAATTGCATAAGTTAAAGTCTTCCAACCTTAGTTCTATTACCGTCATTTACAACTGCATCTCGCAAATGAACGTATTCTTCAGAGCGAAGCTTGGTCCGATTCAAACAGATGAATATCAAACGTTCTGTTTTCTATGATAGTTCACAAATTTGCCCCAATACAACCTTGTAACGACTTTCAGTGATTATAATTATTTTATCGACTTTAATATAAGGCTCGATTCTAATAAATAACAAGTTATTTAGGTAAATACATTACAAAAAACTAACAATAATGACAAATTAATACATCTTGTTACAAATCTCCATTTCTACATACGATTGATGTGAGAATATCTCAGCTGATCGATCGTTTTGCAGCTGGACACGCATATTTGTAGTTCATTTCAACGTCTTTACGTGTCGCCACAAAGTAGAGTATTTCATGTAACATATAAAATTGCGAAACATAAAAGTAACTTATTAAATGTTAAGCGAACACATAGTGATAATTGTAACTAATTAAATTTTAAGGAAAGACAAATAGATAATTGGAACTAATAAAAAAAATCTCCATTTCTACATACGATTTGATAGATTTTGAAATATAAACATAGAGATAAAATTAAATTCTATATAAAAAAGATAATTTTGATATTCCTACTGACCTATTTCAGTCACTATCAGCCTGTCGCGTACATTCTGTTGAGAACGAACCAGTTCTGAATTACAGAACTCGATCCCCGTGCATCCTCAAGTCTGGATACACGTCGTTCTGCTGCTTCTTCGACATTTTGATGAACTAAAGCAGATCGAGTGCACTGAAAAAGAAGAAAGAAAGTAAAAACACATAAAATTGTGAAACATTAAAAAAGGAACTGAGCAGCGTAAAAGTTTGTTTTAATTTTCAGTTTTTTTTCCATATTTCTACGGGTACTTCTTTCTAATGTACCACCAAATAATGTATTTATTTAATTAACGACACAACAGTGTCTTTATATACAAATGAACATGTGACAGGTTATACAAGTACTTAAAATTATTGACAAATAATACAACTTTATCTTAAACTAACATGAAGATACAAAAAGCAGTAGTAATAATAAATTACAGTTATTGTTTTAAAATTATTTAATAATCATATGTGTATTTAAGTTCAATATATGTTATGTATAGTATGTATACCACAGGAATAATGTTTCCAGTTTGAGTATAATATCTTTTCCCTGTATTTCGTTTAATTTTTCGCACTTTTTGGATGTATGTGTCACCATTCTTTTCTCTGTTGTTATCTATATAGTATTTTCATCCTCTGATAACGAATATTGTTCTACAATTCTCATTCTTTTTCGATTTTTGTTGAAATCATTACTTGTTACTAATTCGTCTTCACTCTCTGAATTAAACGGTCTTGTTTTATTCTTTCCCGTGGGTTTAATCATTTCTATAATTTTATATTTTAAATTTAATTGTAAGTGCTTTATATTTTAAGTTTAAATTCAATTGTAAAATTGATTAAACATAGGTACTGATTATTCTACTAATGCAAATGTCAAAAAAGTTAGGTTAACTTTTGAAATATGAATTACTAATGAAAATTTTTCATCAAATATAATTCCTAAGTCCCTTATTTTTTAACCTAAATATAATCTCAACAACTTACCACAATCACTAAAGTCTATTTTATCACAAAACAACTATTTTTTATAGTTTTCTTTTAGCGTCGTCAAAACTGCGTCGCGTTTCAAATACAAAATGGCCGACATAATCTTGTATTCGATTCGTGTCTCGACTAAATATATTTACGAAAAAATAAAACATGTATTATTTATAAAATTTATTATCAAACATAAAATTATT
>OX463846.1:19582990-19719646 GCA_949825065.1 Odontocerum albicorne | reverse complement strand
TATATATATATATATATATATATATATATATATATATATATATATATATAATATCTATATATATATATATATATATATATATATATATATATATATATATATATATATATATATATATATATATTAGGTGTACAAATAAGTTTCCGCCGTTTTTATAAAAAAATGGGCATTTATTGTGAAAGAACGGAACCCTCATGTTTTATTCGAAGTAGTACCCATCGCTTGCCACTACTTTTCCCCATCTTTCTGTCAGCATACGAATACCGCGTCAGTCATCATCATCATCTTTTGAGGCTATCCACGAATCGACTCAATTTTTGGTATCTTCATATGATGTGAGAGTGCTGCTCAGACAGGCCATGCGTCATCGATCAAAACAAGTGGTAATCAGAAGGAGCAATGTCTGGTGAATACAGCGGGTGGGGTAAAACTTCTCAATTGAGTGTTTCCAAATAGGTTTTGACCGGTGCCGCAACATGTGGACTAGCATTATCATGCAGGAGAATAATTTTGTCGTGTCTGGCGTAGTAGTGGGCGCGCTTTTCCTCGAGTGCTCGACTCAATCTCATCAATTATGTTCGGTAGACAGCCCCAGTAATGGTTTCATTCGGTTTGAGCAACTCATAATACACGACACCAAGCTGATCCCACCAAATACACAACAAGAGTTTTTTTCCATGAATATTTGGCTTAGCCGTAGATGTTGAAGCATGACCAGGGGATCCCCATGATTTCTTCCTTTTTGGATTATCATAATGGATGCATTTTTCATCACCAGTGACTATATGGTGCAGAAAACCCTTTCGTTTATGCCTGGCAAGCAGCATTTACATGTGGAAAATTGGCATTCAAAGTTTATCCGTGTCAGTTCATATGAATCCCAATTTCTTTGTTTTTTAATCATTCCCAATGATTTCAACCCATGTGAAATTGCTTGTTGAGTCACTCCTAATGTAAGTGCAAGTTCTTCTTGCGTTTGGCACGAATCTTGATCCAATAATACTTCCAATTCCGCGTCTTCGTACACTTTCGGCCTTCCGCTACGTTCTTTGTCTTCGATGTCAAATTCACCGTTCTTAAACTTTTGAAACGACTCACGACAACTTCTCTCACTTAAGGCAGCCTCACCATATGCTTCTACAAGCAATCGATGCGCCTCAGCTGCAGATTTCTTCAAATTGAAGAAGTAAATCAAAAGTTCCCGCAAATGACGCTTATTCAGCTCAAAACTTGACATTTTCGAACACAAAAAAATATGTTATACTGATAAAAATTCACTAATATTTCAAGGTCATGTTGTTGACAGATGTCCAACCTTACGATAATGACATTTTACATCTGACAATTTTAACCATAACTTACTGGTGGCGCCAACTTTTGTCAAACGGCGGTGACTTATTTGTACACCCAATATATATATATATATATATATATATATATATATATATATATATATATATATATATATATATATATATATATATATATATATATATATATATATATATATATATATATATATATATATATATATATATATATATATATATATATTATATATATATATATATATATATATATATATATATATATATATATATATATATATATATATGTATATGTATATGTATATGTATATGTATATGTATATGTATATGTATATGTATATGTATATGTATATGTATAGTATATGTATATGTATATGTATATGTATATGTATATGTATATGTATATGTATATGTATATGTATATGTATATGTATATGTATATGTATATGTATATGTATATGTATATGTATATGTATATGTATATGTATATGCATATGCATATGCATATGCATATGCATATGCATATGCATATGCATATGCATATGCATATGCATATGCATATGCATATGCATATGCATATGCATATGCATATGCATATGCATATGCATATATATATATATATATATATATATATATATATATATATATATATATATATATATATATATATATATATATATATATATATATATATATATATATATTAGGTCCTTACATATGAAATTGGGCGTTTTGTTTGGGAGGAACATAAAGTTGATTTTTTTTTAATATAATATATTTATTTAATCAAAGTATGTACCATTGCTATCTATGCACTTTTGCCATCTCATAGGTAAGTTCATCGATCCCTTTACTAAAAAAACCATTCGGACGGGAATCAATAAAATCTTTGAAGTCGGTTTGGACTGCCCCATCGGAGTTGAATTTTTTTCCCTTGCAAGAAGTTATCCAAATTTCGAAAAAAATAGTAATCTGTTGGGGCAAGGTCCGGAGAGTACGGTGGATGTCTTAGACATTCCAATTGAAGCTCTTCTAATTTGGTAGCCGTCTGTTGTGCAGTGTGTGGTCTAGCGTTATCATGAAGCAGCAGTGGCCTAGAGCGATTAACCAGCCTCGGTTGTTTAGCAGCTAGCTTTTCCATCATGGTTTGCAGTTGCTGACAATAGACATCTGCCGTAATCGTCTGGCCAGATTTAAGAAAGCTGTAGTGAACGACACCAGCACTAGTCCACCAAACGCTCACAAGTAACTTTTTTGGAGTCAATTTTCGCCTGGGGCATGGTTTGGCTGGTTCGGCAGGGTTCAGCCATTGCGATGAGCGCTTCCGATTATCATACAGGATCCACTTTTCATCACAGGTAATGATTCGATTCAAAATCCCTTCATTATTGTGCCGGTTGAGTAATGCAACGCAGCAGTCAACGCGCGTTTGTTGATTTGCTTCACTCAATTCGTGAGGTACCCACCTTTGAAGCTTTTTCACCTTCCCAATTTGCTTCAAGTGGATTAAAACAGTTTTATCACTAACACCGCAGCCTGCAGCTAACTCGGACGTGGTTTGCGATGGATCCGCTTCCACAATAGCCTTCAATTCTTCATTATCAACTTTGGTCTCCGGCCGTCCACGGGGTTTTTTCTGCAGGTCGAAATTTCCAGAACGAAAACGTTGGAACCAAAAAAGCACTGTGTTTTCTTTTGCGGCACCGTCGCCATACACATCATTAATCCTTCGAGCCGTTTCTGCAGCACTGGTGCCACGGTGGAACTCGTACTCGTAAATAACGCGATATTTCAAGTTTTCCATTTTGTAAACTGAGTGACGCAAAGAAAAAAAACAATTGAGGAAAAAACAAATGAATTATAATTTTCGAAACACAAATACTTGAGTAAATAGCTGTATAAATTTGAATTTGGAATTCCTAACCAAAGAGAAGATATTTGAGATCAAAGTTGCCAGTACGGCAAAACGCCAATTTCATATGTAAGGACCTAATATATATATATATATATATATATATATATATATATATATATAAAAATATATAAACCTTTCTGTTGACGAATATCAACTTTAGTCAAAATTTCAAAGCGATTGGTAGAGAACTTTCGGAGATTATTCATTTTCTATATGCTAACATTTACATTTTTATTTATATAGATTGCATTTAATTTTTACTATAAGCCTAAAACCATTTATTTTAGTTCTAATTTAATTGTAAATGCGCATGGAATCATCGATTAAAATTCTAGCACGTACTTGCATTTATTCCCACATTTATTATTATTTTGATTTAAATAATACATTTTGTTAAGGTATTTAAAAAGAAATTTTCTTTATTTGTATGATTAAATTCTTCAGTTTTTAAATGCTAGTTATTCTTCAATTATTAATATCTTTTTAGTTGATAAATATAACAGCTTACTGTACTTATAAGTATATTGGATAACTAATAACAGAATTATCATATTCACTGTAAGTTTGAAGGCTCTGATACTAAAAACTAACATTCAATTTTTATGGCACTTAAACCAGAGCATTGTCTTGATGGACAACTTAAAAACGAGTTGATAAATATGTAAATTTTACAGCATTTTTATACCATGCGTGACATTTACCTTTTAATATTTTCAAGTAAAGAAATACCTTTTTTTATTTTTTCGATTTAAGGTAGACATCAAACAATCTGATAATGCTTTAGCGTCTATGTTGAGCTTATTATTTTCTGGAAAAAAGTCTAGTTTTGTGGTACAATTTCCATTTATCATACGACTAAAAACTTAAATTCGGTAATTTGTTTGCCTCCCATTAGCATCGTTATTACCAGCCTTCCGAATGTTGTACCTAATTCGAGATATTGTGTTGGTTAATTACGGGATTAATTTTCATTCCAAACTCGGATAGACAGATTAACAATATGCCTGTTAATTATTTCACTTCTACGCAACTTTTAAGAAGGGTGTTGTAGACCGATCACATTTTATACTTTGTCGTAAGTAGCAAACGCGTCATTGAGTGGCCAACATGTATCATATGTTAGAAGTAGCTAACACGTATGTCAGAGGTAGTCAACACTTATGTCAGAAGTACAACATTGCAGAACTGTACCTAAAATTTTCTAAACCTAAATCCTAACCTAAAATTTTCTTCTTTAAGAGTGCTAATTGAACATGTTTTTCTTTAAATCCTTCAGGCTTTACTTTGTTCAACTCCCTAAATATACGAGGCATATCCAGAAACTAAGTGTACTGAATTTTTGTAGGTTACAATTTTTTTTATTTAAACAAAAAAATTACGTGGTTACCGTAGTACATATGTAAGCTATTTTTCGACATAGTCGCCATTCCTCTCAATGCAGGTGGTGAAGCGGGGTACAACTTTTTGATGCCTTCCTCGAAGTAGTTTCCCGCCAACCCCTCCGTCCACTTCTCCACCTCCTCATTTACCTCCTCGTCGGTTGAAAACCTTTTTCCACCCATGTGCAGCTTCAGGGAGGTAAAGATATAGTAATCTGAAGGTGCTAGGTCAGGGGAATGCGCGGGATGGTTCAGGACATCCCATTTAAACCAAAAAGACCACAGACGGCCAACGCCACGAAGGAACTGCTCGCCTCGTTTAAATGGGATGTCCTGAACCATCCCGCGCATTCCCTTGACCTAGCACCTTCACATTACTATCTCTTTACCTCCCTGAAGCTGCACATGGGTGGAAAAAGGTTTTCAACCGACGAGGAGGTAAAGGAGGAGGTGGAGAAGTGGACGGAGGGGTTGGCGGGAAACTACTTCGAGGAAGGCATCAAAAAGTTGTACCCCGCTTCACCACCTGCATTGAGAGGAATGGCGACTATGTCGAAAAATAGCTTACATATGTACTACGGTAACCACGTAATTTTTTTGTTTAAATAAAAAAAATTGTAACCTAAAAAAATTCAGTACACTTAGTTTCTGGATATGCCTCGTACATACAATAATAATATTTTTATTCTAGCCAGTATGCAGAATGTTGCAATGTAACACAAGCCATGATTTAAAAAAGGGACTAAAATATAACAAAGGCAGTATAGCAACAAAATACCTAAAACAACATAGATCATAATATAAATGTATAAAAAATCATTTTGAAAAGGATATTCAAAAAGTTGGAAAAAAAATACATATTTGTAAAATATTTCTTCCTACTTTCTCCTTTTCTTAAACTTGGATATAGGTTTGATAATTACATTTTTTGATTCAGTAATACGGGACCAAATACCCTCGAAGCAATTTCGTATTAATGCTTCAAATGAATGCATTATATGTTCAACAAACATCTCGCTCGCTCTACAGAAAGAACGAATGTGGAAAAACTGACCGAAAAAAAATATTGTACATATACAACTCGCATCTGCGTCCATTGAGCCATTGTATAATTTTATCACATTTCTGATGTGTTAATGGACGAACAGTACGAGTTCAACAGTCTTTTTATACCGTCGGAGCATTCGTTAAATCTTCGAGCCATCATTCCTCACTTAACGGCAGTCATTCTCCTTTTCCTTATAACATTTACTTTGTTGATTTCACTAACAAGATTTTATCACGCCTAAAGCTTGAAACTCCTTGACCAAGGTCTTCATATTTTTGTTGAGAGCAAATCCTATAAGGAATCTCAATTGGTTATCAAGTTTGAAGATACAAATATGCAGGTCCAATCATATGGAATCGCATTTGCTGGAAAAATAACACGAATGCTTTCAAAAGATCTCTTAAGCTGATATTTTTCGAGAAAATCGACACAAATTTCTCATAAGAAGTACTGCGGTGTTCTCTTTATCTGTTATAGTATTTTCAGCTTTTTTTTTCATGCAAAATTTACACATCTTGTTTATTTTGAGAGTTACGTGTTGTATAATCAACTATAAAGATTGACATAATTATTTATACTTTGAAAATCGAAATAAATTAATAATATGTATAATATTTTTTTTTAACAATCATGTTATGAAGATGATGATTCTTCAGCGTCGTTTAGTAACATCAAATCATGTTATGAAGATGATGATTCTTCAGCGTCGTTTAGTAACATCAAATCATGTTATGAACATGATGATTCTTCAGCGTCGTTTAGTAACATCAAATCATGTTATGAAGATGATGATTCTTCAGCGTCGTTTAGTACTCGGAACATCAAATCACACCAAAATGCCTCGATAACCTTGAAATGTATCAGTTTGTAGTTTTCTTCTGTACGCTTCCAGATTCCCTTTTTTCATTTTAAATTGATTAAAAATTTCGACGAATTAGTCTTGTTCAGAAGATATTTTATCACTTTGTCTTAAATTTTAATAAATGTTTTCCTCCTTGTTCCAGGTAAGCACATTTTCTCTGAAAATTTAACCATGTTGCCTAAATTTATGTTGGTATTTATTCAATACTTCTTAACATTTTGTTCACTATAAAATCTGCAATATTTTAGGTAAATTCGATTGAATAATCGATGAGTACCATAAAAGAAAAACATTTTACTGAGAAGATTCCTTGTTGATACCGTGTCATACACACCATCACGCAATTTCCCGGCCTTTTCTATAATGACACACATCCTTAACCTCTTCTACATCCGTTCAACTTCTACTATTTCTCTGACTTTCAGCGTTTCCTTCTTTCAGAATATCATTCACTTAATCCAAGCATACTTTCCTTGGCCTTCCTCTCATACACCGCCCGTTCACATTTACACTATATGTCTGTATTGTTAGTCTTTCTTCATTCATTAATTCCACATGCCCAAATCATATCTACGTGCTTTTCTTCATCTTACTTAACACATCAGCTTTAAGTTTACATTTCCCCTTATTACTTCATTCCCTGTTTTATTATACAAAGAAAACATAAATAACATAATTAAATAAATTCATATTAAGTAATATTATAAAACTAGTAAACCCGATACAAAAATCGTATGCAATTTTCCATATTAATAATATGTAATTTTTTTAAAGCACGCCCTTTTATTTGTTTATTGCATCCACGGTGGGATGCGGACCTGAAAATAATATCCTACAGTCTTTATAAAAACCAAGAGTTTCAATAAGAAGATTTGCTCTTTTAAACTATAATAATACTCGTTTAAATTCCTAGTCATACTTACTCGTACTATCTTAAAGTGGAATACTCCGTTTGCAAAACGATTTTTTTTCATAAGAATATGAATGTCACATTTGAATTATCGGCACTAGATAAGAGTTAAGTACCACATATTTGTACTGTTTTGACACTTCTAATATATGTAAGCTCATTTTTTTAGTAAAATATGAATACATTTACCTCCTTGTGTATCTTTTTTTAATATTATCAGATGTAAATTGTTTTACAATTTTTTGCGTAGGTAGTTCAACATTCAAAGTATTCATCCCATTTATATGAAAGTGAGAAATTATGATAAACTTATTATTCAAATTCGATAATTATTATAAAAAACTTTTGTATATGTGTTATAATATTTTACACGTAACCTATACATAGTACTGTCGAGTCTCTACAATTCACTATAATTGGATATAATACAATCTGGTTGGTTTTTCCATCTCGCATTCATTGTGAAAAAATATACCGGGTTTTTTTGACACTTAATATCAAATGTTCTTATTATCATTGAGTGAGTTATGCGGCATATTCCAATATTTAATAAACTTTGTAAAATATTCGTAACAACGATGTGTACATAATTCAATCGATATTCTATTCAATTGGCTAACACAAACACAAAGCAAATTAATAACATTTTTCTTCTGGATGAATCAGTGTTTACCTATACTAGTATAAACACCAACGTTCTCTTAAAAGGTGAATTCACATAATGCCTTTCTGTATATGTACTCTTGTGTGTTCTTTTTTTTATTTAAATATCATACTTTTTTTTATTAAACTCCGACAAGTACGGGGAGAGAACTGTCTGCGACGATATTGCGAGTATCTATACATAGTTTTCTTCAGCAGTTGGTTAAACTTTTTCTTTGTTTTAGCGTTGCAACGGTATGGTGTCAGAAAAAATCATCAAGTTTTTCTTTTTCGTGACTGCATATTATGTGTATTTCTTCTAGCTTTCGTCGAGAAATTGGTATTTTCGTAAATGTCTAATCAATGTTAGTTATGATATACAGTCCCTTTTACATTTGTTTTATTTTTTGTTTATATTTTTCTTTACAATTGGATGTTTAACATTCGATATTGGAATTTATGTAATTCATAATAATACTAGCTATAAATATTTTACAACACCGACTATAGCGTTTAACAATCAGATGGATATATTCGTATAAGCAATTTAATTCTTGTTTATAATCTTGTTCCCTTACTAAGATAATTATCATAAATAATAAACGCATTCTATTAAAAAAAAAACTAGAGATAAAAGTTAAACAAAAGATGAAATACCAGTACTATTGATGTTTCTATTTAATATATTTAAATTCACTTCCCCAATTGTTCAGTTTCAACTACACCATATATATTTTTTTGTCGTTTTTATTAAATTGCCTAGTACCTACTTTGTTTCTAAAATTCTTTTACAAACAGTATCTATGAGGTATTGTATTATTGATAAAAAAAATTGATATTCGTCAATAGTTTAAAATATGTTTTAGCCTCTTTAACAAGTATCATTTGAAAATGGGATTGAAAATATGAACGGCTTATGGGATTTTTTTCTTCTGAAAAATTGTCAGTCTCTAAATGAGAAAAGTTTTATCTTTTCAACCCTAGCTGTACGTATTTGTATATTTGAACGGAAAATAAATTCAAATATAGCAGGTTTTTTTCCACATCATCTCGAAACAAAACGTTTCTCCTTGTATCGGCATATCTGCATCAAATATTCCCGAGGCTATTTAGTTTTCCCTTTCACTAGAGATCGGCAGTGTTTTTCATGAATAAATTTTATTCAATACCAAACTTAATAAAACTACCACGGTGAACTGAGGGGCTGAGAGTCAGAGTAAACTATTTGAGAAACCATATTAAAATAATGAGTCATTTATGGATGATAAATCCCTAAGTAATTAATTACATGGTTTTTTATGTTTGGCTTTTTGTCTTGTTTTTTGTTTTGTTAAGTCTACGGCTATAAATGGGGAAATAAATATAGAATTGTTTAAATTTATTAATTGATTTGCTATTTATATTGTAATGCTCCACCTGAATACAGAATGAATGATTTACACTTAAATGTGAAAAAAATATCAATTAACTTTAATTAAAGTGACAGGTCTATTTTGCTTTACAAAGGCATTGTCAAACTGGTTTATTCAGGTTTCAAAATTATATATATTTATACTAAAACACTCTTAAGATAATCTTGCGCGATTTACCTGATGATCTATTTGAAAGTGTTCAACTCCGAAGAATTTCTAGTGTAATTCAGTCTACACCCTTAACCGGAATACATAATTATATTTTGTTGTTGAAATTAATCATCTTCGTATTTTGCCCCTTATCTTGTGATAGTTAAGTTGATAGTTCGGAAACTAGTGAAAATTAAATCATATTTTATTTTTCACGCAAAACAATTGTAGTGTTGAGACTACTGTTGATTTTTAACTAGCTCATGTATATTATAAAATTATAAAAGCCTTTTTTTGTGAATAATTAAAAGCTAGCAAAAAATAATACTTTTATTAAAAATGTGATATTTGGTGTATCTGCCTGCGTCTGTCTTCCTTGTGTCAAGTCAGAATATAGTCGAGTGGAAAGATCTGCGAATGGAAATTTCGCCATATAAATCTTCTCGAATCACTTGTTGCCCTCCGCGAAGAATTTAGTGCGGCAGTGCGCGATACTACGACATTTGGGTGTTTCCGCCGAAAGCAGATAGATACGGACAGAGACAAAGTGCTGCTCCGGATCGGGGGGCCGGCTGGCGTGGTTTTATTGCACACATCGCAGGGCAGAAACCCTCGCGCATCCCGCTCCCCTTTAATTCGACCCTATATTTTGTAGGACCGAAGCGGCAGAACAATGTATGCACTATTTTTTTTCGTTAAAAGTGTGATTTCACTTTCAAAGACGTACTCAAATTCCATTTCAATCGTATTGGCGACACCCCATGTAGATTAGGTTGGTCGTAAAGAAAAGGACCACTATTTGGCCGGAACTTCCTTTCAGTAGATCCTCTTTAGAGCTAATCTGAAGCACAGAAGGCATGATATCAGATTCGTCATCAATTCAATATCGCCACACAGGCATATTCATAGTTCTCTGTCCCAATTACCCATTACATGAGTGAGGTTCTCTTTGCATGAGTTCACGTGGGTTCCTGAACGATTATCCAATCAATAACATTGTGGCTGTCTTTAAGTCAATAATATTCATATGCAGCGCGCACCTAAAATTTACGAACAATCAAGGCAGTGTATACAGGAACTCCAACAGGTATACTATTCCATGATATGGAGGTAAGACGAGATGCTGCAAATGATCGGAAAACATAGAAAACTGCCAGCTATAGTGTGATCGGCATTGGATTTTCATAGAACCTACTCGTAAGAGGAAAAATCACACCCTACACGAAGGGGAAGAATAAGAACTTTTGTACTAATTTTATTCACGAAATGTATCATTTCCCAAGTTTATATAGCAATAAATACTAACTAAAAAATGTTTTTACGATTATGAGTATATTTTTTCGTTACCATCTAAATTTACGAAATCATCGCATCATCTAAATTATTGTAATTTAATAGGTTATTATTATATTCAATGACTAGATTAATGCTCAACGATAAAAACTATTTAACATAATTTTATGTTAGAAGAATTTAGATAGATAAATGTCGCATCAAGGAGATATGGAAAACTTTAAGGTTGATGTTAAAAAATACCATATTACAAATGTTTTCATATTAAATTACAGCGTTCTACAACTGAGCAATCAATCACAATCACATCCTCGTACATTAAGAGATAAATAAAAAAGAACTGAGTTTACGCCACGCCTATAATCTACATAGTTCTTTTATGAATTAACACTTTTGTAACTTGGTGACTAATTAGGAAGTACCGAATAGATTTTATTTAATAATGTATTACTTTTTTATTCCGCTAATTAAATTAATCCCCGTGACAAGTGTTTGTACAATATAACATATCCTATCATGATGCGGTGAAACATGACCCACCCAGATTTAAGCGTTTATAATAAACTAGGATCATTTTGCCTTAAGAGAACCTCGAGATTGGAGGTCGAAACACGTGTTCCGCAGATTATTGTAATTAATGGTATAATAAGTAGTTTATTATTTAATATTCTAACATGGAGTCGCAACCTATAATTTTATCAATTATTTTATTTCACTCCAAAAACAATAAAATTAAAGTAATTTAGCATATCTTCAGATATGCTGAATAGTTCTCTCATAATCTTCCTTGAGATACCTCGACTCAATATACTCGTATATTTTCCCCTGTACTTTTCAAACAATGTTTAAGTTTTGCATACTGCGTTTGTTTCTTACTACGGCACACAGTTGGCGCGCCATGTTTAATAAATGCTATAAGGCTTACCCGCTAATCCGGCCATGTTTGTTCATTATTTATTCTCCCCGAAAATTTTAAAACTCCTACCCCCTTCACTCTCCATTTTACATTCCGCCCCGTGGAAATTCCCTCTCCAGGCCGCGTCTGTTCGCACACGGCTTGCTAAATTCAACACTCCACGCGAGAGAGCCAAATGTTATTTGCCTAATTTTATTTTTTGCCTCGGTTTTTATACGACTTTTTTCCTTATGCTTCTATACTTAAAGCGGTTTTTGCATCATATATCCCCCCACAGTTTTAACAGCCCGAACCCTTTTTTTGCTAAGTTTTGATATGTTGTTATTTTCGTAAGTGAATTGCAGAAGATATTTACTTCATAAACTTACTCGGTACGTTTAAGAGCAGACGTATTGTAATATAATATATCTTAGTTATAGTATCATATTGTTCCATGATTTGTTACCCATGCGAAAAGAAAGATATTGAACAAACAGCAGTGTTGGGAACCTAATTTCTGCCTGCAATACTAATTTATGTTGCATAAAATACATTATGGCAGAGGTTTCAAACTTGTTTTGTTATAAGTGGGTATTCTGATTTCATGGGCCGAAAAATCGACAATTTTTAAGATTTTTTTTCAGTGAACGAATAATTTTTTTAAATTGTTGTTTGTTTTAGACATATTTATTTATCTTTTAAGAACATTTTCATAAAATATATATATATATATATATATATATATATATATATATATATATATATATATATATATATATATATATATATATATATATATATATATATATATATATATATATATATTTGTTGTTATAAAGTCGTAAGTAAGGCCGCCCGTACATGGAGGGGTCCATTATGCACGTAATTGTGGCTGTTGTATAAGTCTGAAAAATAAAAAATAAAATCATTTACTTAGAAAGCATGTGGCTATAGTCGGTACTAGAATAATTAAAAAATAATAATTAGAAGAAAAAAATGGCCGCTTGTTGAAATTAAAAATCTATTTTTTTTCATTTTTTTTTGTCTCGACCATAGAAGAGTGAAAAAAATCGATAAAACGAATCGATTGAAATAATTCTAGTACCGACTAAAGAGAGGTATAACAAAGAGAATAAGTACTTATTCATTAAAATTGGTTAATTAGTTTTGGAGTTATTACGGGGAATAGTTTAAAAAAGTGATTTTTCAGGAAACGCGTTTAAAGTGCGATTTTTACAAGAATTAAAGTAAATATTTTCAACTTACTGTTAATCAGCAATTCCAGGGCCATACAAACTTGTTAAAACATCCCCTCTTTACCCGACAAACTAAATATCTATTCATAATTCCAAGAAATCCTATTGAACAAGAATTCTTGGAAAATAATGCTACTGCTATAACAATAGACGACCCGGCTGGGCGATTTTTCGACCGGCGCGCGTTCGACTATAAACCCTTATAACTTTTAAAATTTTAAAGATTTTTGAACATTTCTTACTGGAAATTATTCAAAAAGGATTATAAAAAAATTTAATGAAAAAAAATGTTTTTATTTATTTCAAATGAGAAATCCCCCCCCCCCCCCCCCCCCCCCCCCCCCGCCACCCCTTAAGGCGCCATAAAAATCTTACAAATCAGCGGGATGAGTTAACTGTTGTTCATCACAAAGTTTCTCAAACCTTGAAATCAGACGACACAGCTATCCTCATTTCTTGTGCCACGTTGAGTTTTGAGCGATATTTGGTTCCACCGAAAGCCCAGCTTCGCAGAGGTAAATCGTTGCAAACGGATGATTCGCTATACTTTAACGCTCATGAAAAAATATACATTCTTTACTGATATCCAAAATTTAACCAGTTCCTTTATTTTCTACCGACATAAAGTCAGATGGGCTCTGAGTGCGTCTTGAATCCATGTGATTTTCTCCATATTTTCTTTTTGCAACTATTTTTTCGCATTGTATTAAGATTGGGTGGAATTATTCAATTTTTCGAATATCCCGCGACACCCCTGGGAAATAATGGCTGCGTCCCAGGACACCGAGGCACACACTTTGAAAGTGTCTGCAGTATAAGATTATTCATTAGTCATTTTCTAAAGATTTCATAATCCATGTTATTATAGCATTTCAACCAGTTTCGCTCGATTGGGTTAGTGGAATTCAGCTCGCTTGATTTTCAATTCACGTCAATTTTTTCTCCATTATTACTCATGTATTATAGAATACAAAACCAAATGATTAATAATTGAACTATTGCGTAGACGAGAGATTCAATAGATTTAAGAAGAGCGGACCTACTAAAATAGATAATGGTGCGAAAAAACAAAAAAAAATACCAAGTCTGAGAAGAGTTTGACAGGGCGACACTGTTCTCCCAAAGCTTTTCATTCAGACCCTAGAGAATATCTTCAAGCGCCTTTAGTGGGGTGCAATGGGATAAAGTACGATATAATCAGCTGCCCTTTACAGGTGACATCGCCCTGGTGGTTCTTATATAACACAACTCATTTGCGTGTAGAATTTACTAAAATTGGACAAAAATGAATATGCTAAAAACAGATATGATGAATTACAGAAACACGTGTTACGTTGAACAAAAAAGGCATCAGCGAAAGTAAAAGAGCATTTACACTTAGGTCATATCATTAAATTAGATTGGAATAACCAAACTTCTGTCAACAGGAGAGTAAAACTTGAATAAGCGGCTTTTAAAAATCTCTCACGTGTCCTGGAAGGCGATATTCCCATAAATCTCAAAAGGAATGTGTTTCATATGTGCATTCTTACTGGACTAACATGGAGCGGAGATCATGACTAACGTGTTATGCATTATTAATCTAAGAGATCACATCCGGAATGACGAAATCAAATAAAGGATCTAACCCAAAAAGAAATGTTTGAAATAGAGCTAAGCAGGACATGCTACTAGACATTCGGAAGATTGTTGGTCGGAGAGACTGTTCGGATTGAGGCTGCGATTCACAGTCAAAGTTGTTGCACGACCTCCATAAAGGTGAAGAAATTATTTTGGAGAAACTATTTTGGAGGTAATAATGCATCAACCAGTCCCACAATAGAGACTGTTTAAGAGTATATCATAGAAACCAAAAATATATCTATTTCACCGTTCTATTTATACCCGCTAGAAAATTATTTTATATTTCGTCAATTTATATCTAAATTGCATAAAAATAGAATATAGTATTATTTTGCGGTCACTTCAGCCGTGGGTGAAGTAATCAAATAAATCTTTTTTTTAAACTCGCATGCGATTTTTGAATCTCTCTAGCAGCTAGTAGATGTGTTGGTTTCACAGCCTTCCTTTTTCCTCAATGTGAAATAAATTATCCCAGTGTGCCTAAAGATAACGGAACTGCTTTTGAACAATTTTATTGTTCTCTTTACTCGCTACGCGGGACCTTAATTACTCAAGCTACTTTAGTTCAAGATACTAGTAAAGTGACATACTCGTATCTGTGGAGCGTGGTCTTGTATGGTATAAGATTTGCTTTCCTTCCTGTGCACCTGAACCAGAACTCATGATTGATAGAAAAAAATGCATTTGTTTCGTGTTTCATAAGTAACAATAGAAATTTTTACTTTTGGATATTCGCTTGTCTTCTTTTCTTTCGTTATGTTTGTTCTGTTAATATTTTATTTTACGTCTATCAGAAGACCAAAATGTTTGTCGGCAACATGATGAAAATGAGAATATAAAAACTAAATATAAAGACAAAACTTTTAAAATGCGTCTTCGTATAATTTTTCCACCGACGATAACTAAGTACTCGTACATAGGTAAATAATACGTATCGTACATAGCAGGAAAGCAATTGAACCGGCTGTCTGTCGGGCAATAATTATTGTCAATTATTTATGGTCGCGAGGGGAACCCTTCCGATGGCATTTGCGGTGCGCTACCACCAGTTTGCTGTGCGACCCTTGCGTGTAATCATGTACATTGAACACTTTTGTATTTTTCCAGTTTGCGTATGTGAACACGCACATGCAAATAGAAATTATTATTAACGATGACAAAATCGAAAATGTTTGCTACGGTTGAAAAGTTCGTAATTTATTCTCAGAATTTTAATTTCTCACAATGTTTAGGGTTTAGAAAGAGAAAAAATGAATAATGATATTATGAGTCATGTTTCGAGTTATTTACATAAAATATGAACTGCTTAATTTGTTGGGAAGGTTTTCGGATGAGTTAATTTTGTCGACACCCTTAAAACAGCAATAATAAAAAAACAGTTTTTTTTTAAATTCATGGTCAAGTAAGCTATCTTCCTAAATGTGCTCGACGATGTAACGAGTACGAGTATGTACATGTAGGCATCATGTATGAGGACTTGACTGATGGAACGAACTTTTCAACAGTATTATTAATCTTCTCACAGGGTTATTTGATATTGCTAATGATATTTAAATATGTATCAATCTGGTTACGCATCATGTATGAAGGGTATACTGACGAAACGATTTTTTAAAAATTATTATGCCTTTTACACGGTTATTTGATATTGTTGATGATATTTATCTATCTGATTAACAAAAATAAATAATACGTGAAGAAAGGGGGTAATTTTACTTAAAGCTCGCTATTAAATTTGCCTCTGAATATTTTTTCTGTTTCTTTTGATCTTGATAAAATGGTTTTCTTCTGTATTGTGAATGCTGTATTGAAGAACAAAATAGTGGATTCATTTATGATTAAAATAAGAGTCATATCAATTTAGTAATGCAGCGCTGTCGTTTAATATAACAACATCTTGTTTTTGAGAATCTTTTTAATTTCGTTGACCAAAATAATGATATTTCTTTATTTTGTGTCTTAACATTTACGTCTTCATAATGTGGCTATTGTTACGTGCGAGTACGCCAATAATATTTATGTTTTAGCAAAAAAGCATAATTCAGCTCGTGTAAATTTCAATTTTTATCATCGTCGTAATGTTAATCTAGAGCATTACTCCCCATATTTCGTGATGGAATAATCTATCGCATTTTCAATCATTCACCTCTTTTCGTTTATAAATCGGAGCATTGGCAGAAGAAATATCGAATTGAAAACCGAGATGTATAAAAATATTCATGTTACACACTATATATTTATGGCAGGGCTTTCCCAGGATTATTCGTCATTAAATATTTAGTGACATAATACCAGAAAACTTTAAAATGTTATTACGAGTATGTTAAATATAACCTTTAAATAGCGTTCATTGGGCATAGTCAAAATATATTTCTATTAAGTATTTATGGTGTCTCTTTGTTTTATGTTTTAAAATTTATCATCTAATATCGCAAAGAAATGCGTTTATTGATTATTTTAATTTCCTATGCAAGGTACTTACATGCATAAATAAAATTTAAAAAAATGTTTGTTAGCTCGAAGTCATATAAACTATCAATTGTAGTTTAATTTGTAATAAAAAAGAGCCCTTTAATTAGGCAATTTAATAATAGCGCTCTTATGTTTTGTACGAGAAAGGAACTGAATAAAGCAACTATTTTCCATTATAAATAAGCAAACCTTACGTTTCTTTATTTACTGTTAGCATTGAATATTATACATATTATGTATTATTTATAATTAAAACATTAACTTTAAACCCTATTTCTGAAATATCGAACACTTCATTCAAACTCTTCCAGGGTACATATTAAACTGCAGAAGAGATGAAATACAACTTTTGCAGACTCGGCATTGAAATTCTATTACACATGTTCTTGAATTTCTATTTCATGTGTTGTTCTTGTATTGTCTCCCACACGTATTATCGCTTTTTGATACCAGCTCTTGCAAGGGTTCTTTAATTGATATATCAGCCTTGTTACGAGGAGAGGTCAATAAATTCGCGGAATGAAGGGGTTAAGGGAGGAGGTGGTAGTGAGCATGCGTATGTTCCTATAATATGATTCATTATTAGTATATTCACCAAGGTTTTGTATAATTTTGACAGTATTGTTAAAGATATCGTCGAGAGAGTATGTCAAACGTTGATAACATCCCAAGAATGGAGAAAAAAAAATGAGTATCGCGTCGTCATTAAGTTTCTCACTAAACAAGGAAAAACACCTCAAATCATTTTTGAAGAGATGTTAGGGGCTTACGGGGACTTGCCCTGGAAAAAAACGATAGTTCACAAGGGATATAGTCTTTTTTAAGCAAGGGAGATAATTGATTGAAGACGACATCCGACCAGGACAGCCTGCTGAGGTCACTTCTTCAAACATCGTCAAAAAAGTAAAAAAGTTTGTGCTAGAAGATGCCCGCCTAAACAAACAACAGCTTGCTGAGATGGTTGGAGTATCACCTACAACCATTTTGAATATCCTCCATCGGCATCTAGGGTTGTCAAAAGTCAGGGCAAGTTGGATACCCAGAGTGCTCACGCCACTTCAAAAACAACAACGCGTCGAATGTTCACGACAGTTTTTGGACCTCTGCAGAAACAACAAAGATGAGATTTTCAGCCGAATTGTTACTGGAGATGAAACTTGGATTCATCATTATGAGCCTGAGTCGAAGCATGAGTCCATGCAGTGGCGTAAAAAGGGCACACATCCCCTAAGAAGTTCAAAAATAAATTATGGCTACATTTTTTGGGATGCGAAAGGCATATTGCTGTTAGATTACAAAGATATTGACATCACAATAACTGGAGAGTACTACTCTGGTCTGCTGAAGCAGTTAAAATAAGCTGTGAAGGAGAAAAGGAGAGGAAAATGGACAAAAGGGGTGATGCTTTTGCATAACAATGCACCCGTGAACAATATAAATTCTGCATTGGCTGTTCTTCACAACTGTGGCTTCCAAACATTAAATCACCCTCCCTACAGACCAGACCTGGCTCCGTCTGACTATTATTTGTTTCCAAATATGAAAAAAGAACTTCGAGGGAAGACATTTACGGACGATGAAAAAGTTAATAGTGCAATTTCGGCTTATTTTGAGAGCTAAAGCAAATCTTTTTTGAGGGCAGAATAAAAAATAAAAAACAACACCACTTGGTGTGTACTAAAATATTTTACGATAAGGTTTATTAGCGGTATTGCACAAAATATGACATCTGATTTAGTGATTTGACACACTTTCTGGTGACTAAAAGGAAACGAGCAATTCACTTTTAGATAAAATTATAATCGATCAATGATCGAATACGGTACGGTATCTCGGGTTTATGGTATGTAGATATGTAACTGAATGTTACTGAGTGATGTTCTATCTGTGTTCAGGAAGGTCATTAGCTTCCACAGGATACGCGAATACGTACATACATGGCGGAACAGCGGTCTGGCCTCGGGTAGACGAGAGAACATGTTATTTATACGGGGGCGATTAGTTGCTACCATAAAAGTAAGGAAATATTTCCTTTCAGCATTTCCTATCGCTACACATATTTGGCCTCTTCTACATTCATATACCTTCTCATACAATTCCTACGATTTCTCTGACTACATTTCTTTCTTCAATATATTATCTTGATCCGATCATTCATTTATTTGTTTTCCTCTATCACGCCTTCCACTCTACGCTTTATATTTGTTTTGTTAGACTTTCTTCATTTATTCGTTGCACATACCCAAACCATATCAAAGTTCTTTTCTCCATCTTACTTAATACTCCAGCCTTAAATTTAGATTAATTCTTTATCATTTCATATCGTTTTGTCATACATTGTCACCCCCATGCATTCTTCTCAGTACACGCATTTCCATAGCATTGATTCGGCTCCTTTCAGTCTTTTTCCAGGTCCACGTTTACCTTTCATACATCAAGTTGGAATAAGAATACTGTTATGGATAATCTTAGTAAATTTTGATGCTAGTCGATATATTTTAGTGGCTCATTGATTTTGTTTTTGTATTGCTACACGTCGCGCGTCGATTGGTATCGTATCTCTCGTAACTTTTCTATTATCTGAGAAAATAATACCTTAATAGCAGAATTCCTCAACTTGCTCTAATCTTTCCTTGCTCACACATATAGGGCATTTAATTTTCTTTTTAAACTTTTCTACATTTAATTCTCATTCTTCCTTCCACAATTTCTTTGCTTCATGTTACAGTTTTTCACATTTAATTCTCACGACAGCGCATTTCTTTGCGTATCCAAGATCGCCACCCACGGGGAATATTTATTCTGTTGACAACTTAATAATGATGTAAGCCAATATCTGGGCATCTAAACACCCATGTATTGAGAATCCTCTTTTTCAGTGATGAATGTAGGCACACATAGTCAATTCATGATAGTTCATTTCCTCTTTCCCACGTTTACATATGATTTCTTTTGTGGTCAAAAAACGTATTTGACACGCAAAATCATTGTCTAAACATACTTCTAACAATTCTATCCCCATTATATTTTTTTTCGTATATCACCAAACTTACCTAACAACGTTTAAAAATTGTTTTTTAACCCTGCCGTGTTGTACGGTTACTTTTTACAAAGTTAGTGTTAAGAGAACTGTCACATTCGCTAAGCTTCACGCTAATTTACACAGTTCAATTCTTTTTAATATAAATTATATTTAGGTAGGTACTTGTGAATGAAAATGTATATGTAAATAAGTTACAGAGTGGTTAAAACAGCGAGTTTTTTCATTTCTTCGTACTAAATATTACCGATTATATTTATAAATATAAAATTATAACTATATGTATACTGTCAAATAAAATCATAAAGGATCATTAACCCTGCGCCTGCGAGCACACATGTCCCAGTCTACCTCCTAGCTGACACGCTGCAGACCATGGTGTACTCGTATGTGGGCATGATGTACCCGCGAGCGCAAATCGATTGCGTCGACTGTAAAATTGCTCGTTCCCAATAAGATGATTTAGGAAGATTTCTCCCCATGTTTCCAAGAAATTTTGACAATTCACTGATAAGCTTAATTTTTTTATACTCCATTCTACTTTACATGCGAGAAGTTATAAAATAGTCGGTGATTAAAAATTTTATTGAGAATATTTTTTTTGTTCGATCTAATAAAATAGGTACTAATCCACTCACCTAATTACATAAAATATCACGTAAAATTTTGTTCAAATATACTTTAATTTGGTTATTCACTTATTTGAGCGAGTGGCAAACTATAATTTCACACCTTTTTAATTTTGTAGAAAGTATATTCTAGTCATCAACAGTTTTTTTTACTTTGAATAAATTGGTTCGTTATGTTTTTGACACTAACTTTTTCTTCGCGTGTGATACGAGAACTTTCCATTTATATTATTTTTTTCGCCTAAATTATTTACAATAATGCTATCTAGCGTTGAAAAGCCACTTACCAAATACATCTACCCGTAGCTATCAAGAGTGACCGCATTGTTATTGAATCATGTTTTATGAAAATATGACGAGCGAGTGGTTTTTAATGTGAGGATTTTCCTGTATATTTTATCTTCGTTTCTTAAAACACGATGATGAAATAAGAAACATAATGAATCAAGCATAGTTACTAATTTTCCTGAAAAGTTAATAATTTCAACAAACCATATTGTTATTGCTACTGTCAAAATTTCGTTCAATTAATTATTTATTTTATTTTCATTCTTTTGCGTACACGGTTAAATATATGTTACATTTGGCGGACTTATTTATAAATAGTAATTTCTTCCAACCAACCAGCTCATCTTGGCTACATTAAACTTATTATTGGGTATGCAGAGAAGATAGAGGATCAATATTTCTATTTAAGGACACCTCTTGTAATTTTGTTAAAACGAAACGCATATCTAATTTACGTAACAATTCTTGCATAGTATTTTGTTACTTCAACGTCTCTTGATTCGATTTGATGAAAATAAAGTACAGAACGGCTTATACACCGTAAAGGTAATCCAGTTGACGACATAGAGTTTTCAAAAAGGTAACATAGAATGGATAGATGCCGATTTTAAGGTGTGTGATGACAGGTATGGGTCGCTATAGTCCGTGGAGGCCGGGGGTGTAATAATTGACATACATACCCGCCCGGCAAGTAGAGATCATAGGTATTTTTTTACCGTTGCTTTTATCCGTCATTATATTAAAGAACATCATTTAGTTTTTTACTTCATTCAAAAAATATTTGATCTCTTTTAGAACCTACTCCATCAACTAAAGCTTTTCTTTGTCGTTGCTTACATAATTTCTTCATTACTATTATATTTAAACTTTTAAAATCCGACGGAAAATATAAGCGATGTTCTTGTGTATATGAGTATAGGTAGATAAATGGTCATTCGAGAAAAATGCAATAGCCTTTTGGCCTAAAAGGATAACAATCTAGTTAATTATATTAAAATATAATACATATGGTACATTCGTATTACATATTCTTTTCACATATACTCGTATTCTTGCTGAAAAGACAACGTTCTAATGGAATGACTGTACCCAGTTTCTGTCCCTGTTAAAATATTCGTTGATCACGGTGCTAAAGGATATAAACAAAGAATTTCGTAATGAATTTTCCCTTCGTATTTTTATGTTTTTAATTGTTTCCTATACTTAAACATATATTACTGGTCGGTGAGCTATTTACTACTACATCTAACTAACCTCCTACGGCTATAGTCGTAACCGTTCCTAATCGGTTTATGGAATTCCTTACTTTGACTAGAGTTGTTAATTGGTTATGAATATGTACATACAACCCATTACACTGGTTCCCTGTCGAAGTTGGCAGAGATGATAACAGAACTCCAGATCTCAATATTTATATTTTTTTTTAAATATCTATGTCTTCTGCTTCTCTTTTTTTTTCAATATTTCATTATTTTGATTCTACGCGCTATATACGAGTATTTGTTTTGTCAGCTTTTCATCATTCTTCATATGTGCCCAAATCACTTAAAAGTGCTTTTCTACATTTTGCTTATTGCTACAGTCCCTTGTTTACATTTATCCTCAATTACTTCGTTCTATATTCTGTCACATTTTTCTCAATGTACGTATTTCTGCAACATTTACTCGGCTCTTTTCATTGTTTTTCCACGCCCGTTCTTCACTCACATATATCAAATTTGGCACTTATTGTAAACCAGCATATTTGCAGGTTTTGTAATTGCTCGGTTCGAATGTATGTATTTATTTTATTTTATAATGGTATTTTGAATATATTACTATATAAATAAACATGGTCCTCCCCTTGTCGGCAACTGTCAACTCGTAGTTACGAACTACAGAGCGTGTCGTGATATATGCGTCTAGACGGCCCCTCTCAACTCGCAGCTCGCTGGGTGCAAGCTGTGGCTGCAACATCTAAATGATATTCCGATTTTCCTCTTACATTTTCCTCGCTTCTACATTTTTAGTATTCTGTCTTTATTTATTCCCCGAGTTAGAACTCTCTTATTTTTTTATTTCCACATGACAAAAATATACACAATTTGCGAAAAAAACATAGGTAATTTAATTTGGACACACAATTTTAATGGATCTGGGTTTGTTGGCTTTCATTTGTCGTGTCCTCAGTGAACTAGGTTTTTGGCTGTATCTCACTGAGGAATGGAATATTAAGAATGTCTACTCTCTGAACAGCGTTTTAATTGTCCTTTTTTTTATTATTAAAATATTTCGATGACACCTAAGTAAAAAAAAATATGTATGCAACAGGTAATTCACCCACACTAAAATTATTTATATCATCCCAAGTTGAAGCCAAAAATGAAATTATAAAATAGTCTATATAACAAATATACCAGATTAAAAGAAAGACAACATTTTTTGTGACTATTTTCAGCTTCACCTAATTAAAGTTGAATTTTTTTACAATCGAACTGTAAGTGGAAAAGTTCTTCAAAAAAAAAGAAAAAAAACGAAATATTCTTTGCACGATTATGATATTTTATCCTTCTTACATTTATCGTTTGATCGTCATTGAAAATACAGATTTTTGTATCGAAATGGGTACGTACATGTTAATCCTAAAAGCAAAGTACTAATTGTTTGTTGCTGCGCTAGTATCTGCCCAAGAGGATTCATTCCACTTTAACTGTGGAGTGAGACATTGGAAGTTGAAGTTCATCACTTCGTCTATGTTCTCGTAGGCGGGGTGGGGTCATCGTTTGCTCAATACTGTCATTATATATATCTATAAGGAAAGTTGCACTTTGTTTAAAATATTTTACTTCGTTTAATAATGTATCTCTGGATTTAATATGTTAGCGCAGTCAACTGAATTAATAAATGAACACAGACGTGTCAATGGAAGAACCCAATAATTAAGTTCATTTTGAAAAGCGGCAATTTTATCGTTTGTTTTTAATTGAATGCGCGCAGGCCACATGAATGCGCTTGTGACAATTTCAATAGGTTAATAATATAAGGACCTGGCCTGTTGACGAATTTATTGACATTGTTGCGGATCAATTTAGTATAACATATACTCTTTCTTCAGTCCCAAAACGATTTTATTTTCTATCAGTATAATTTTATTTTTTTCTCCCTTCTGCACCCTACACGTCATTGCTTTAAATTTCATTAATAATTTATATTTTTCTTTTTGAATGAATTGACACGTGCAAGATTTCTAAGATGAGATCAGTTTTATGGAATAAAAACTTGAATCTCAAGCGTAGACAACACACAATAAAGTATTATATATGGTGTTAGACATGGACCATGAAGACCATAATACTAAATAAGCTTGGAAGCATTCTTTGTGTGGATTCGTCGGAGAATCTCTGGGAATCATCATATCCCAAACGCCGAGGTATTATGCAGAGTATGTGTAGATTGGCTATCTGGATATACTATATTGAGAGGAAAGAAATACCACTTCCGTAAATCAATATTGATGAACAAAATAGAGTCGACGCAAATCGGTAGAAGGCGCCTATCTTGTTTACGCCACATTCTTTAATGAATGGTATCCAGATAGTTAAGGTGCCACCAAAGACAGGGATATTTTCTCAAGAGCGATTACCAGCTTCAGGGGGGCGGGGACCGAACACGCCACTTGAAAAAGAAGAACATTAATTACATTATTAACATTTTTAACAGTAATATTTCTTAAATAAATAAATAATTGTTTGATAGTACTACTGTGGTTTATACAATGTTGTCAAAATGTACTTTATGGAAGGTTATATTGCAAAAATCTTTGGTTAATTCAAATTCCGTACATCAAAGAATTTTTCTCATAAAACCTATGTGTTCCGTGGAGAGAGAAGAAATAAACTTAATAAATGAGAAAATACCAGAAGTTATTAAAAATAAAATACTTATAACAAAGATGAGGAATTTCTACGAAAATTAATAAAATCAGGGAACTTATTAAACCTCCGAGTCTTTTAATTTAACGTCATATTCTGTAGTCTCCAAATCATAGTCATTTTCGTGACCTACGATATTTTCGGATAACAATTATTTTCATTACTTACATCCAATGCGTCTTCTGTACTTATTTAATTGTCCGTTTGCTATTTTTAAACCTCCGTCAATACTTCAAAATATAACACCAATCGTATGCTTTCGACGTAAAACGAATACACGTTTTTGGTTTATCCAATTCCGTTAAATAGGTTCCGTGAAATGAAGGGTTAATTGTAGACTTAAATTGTTATTGAAATCTTTATGTTTTAGTTTCAAGTACTGTTTATGAATATGTAGAATGGTTATAATTTATTTTATTACTTTTCTTAGTGACATTATGTGTCTTACGGCTTGATGACTTCTTGAGAAATGAACCTATAGTAACGAGATGATCAATTATGTTTTATTATTGCGTGAGGATAAGAATATTGATTCCTCGAAATATGGATTAAGAATTATGGATTGTTTAAAAAAATATTTTAATTTTAAAATACTCACATCTTTGTATAACATGAAACAGTATTTTTAAGCACTTGGTCTCTTTTTAACTCTTTTTAAGCACTTGGTCTCAACTTGGATGTCGTAATTTTTACTATTGCGTTCGATCATATCTGAGCAATTTATAAATATTCATATCTTAATTTTAACTCTTTAGAAGAACTCTTCCCAAACCTCATCAATATTCCTGATATTTGCATTATTTTACATACAAATTTTCGCTTGGGTTGTTGAGATTTTTTGATAAAAATCAAAGGTATATAATCAAAATGTCATTTTCTACGATAAATGGATAAAAATGATGTTTAAAAAGATTACAATTTCATTTTATATAGATATAAAACCCTTAATTTATAACGGATATACTATCCTCAAATCCGCGGACATGATGCTGTATTCCATAAAATACATATTTTTGACTGCATTAATTTCATTGGTTGATAATAAAAAATCTCGAATACTGCCTTGATCAAAAAGTTTTAGGACTTTATTCATAAAATCGAAAATACAAGTTTATTCATCAAAATCGATATGGCCCCCTTTAAAGTACTCCCTATCGACTGCAACGCACTAACGCCAGCGCTTGATCCAATCCTCGAAACACCGCTGGTACTCAATTTTCGGTATGTCCATTAGAGCCGTCTTCGATTTTTTCATGACATCCTCTCGGGTGCTGTAACGCGTTCCGCGAAGCGGTTTTTTAAGTCGCTTGAACAGGAAAAAGTCGCAGGGAGCCAAATCAGGTGAATTCGAAGGCTGCTAGATAGTATTCGTGTTGTTTTTGGTCCAAAACTCATGGAAATCATGTATTTCGCGATTTCAACGCGGTCCTTTTTTTGCATGAAATTGAGGTCTTTCGGCATCAGTTTTGCAGCGACACGTCGGAGGCCCAAATCACTAACCAAAATGTCTTGAGCGGATCCATAAGCGATGTGCAAGTCCTCTGCCAGCTCTCTGATGGTCAATTTGCGGTTTTCGGCCAACATTTCTTTGATTTTATCAATGTTTTAATCGGTTTTCGACGTCGACGGCCTGCCACTGCGTTCGTCATCGTCAACCGACTCACGACCACTTCTGAAGCGTTCGTGCCACCGAAAAACACTTCTCCAACATTTCCAAGGTCTGCGGACGGTTAAATTCGTTTTTCACACAAAATTTAATGCAAACTCGTTGATGCCATTTTCAAACTTATAAAAAATCGAAAACACGCACAAAGGTAGATGTACTCAGTACAGCGTAACTTTTACAAATGTCAAGCTATAACGCTGAAATTTGGACTGGAGTGTCAATGACAGATGTGGTAACCTAACAAAAAACAATTCCAATGGGGTGACTGACAGCTCCACACGGTGGCCGGTCCTAAAACTTTTTGATCAAGGTAGTATATTATGTTCTAAATTAAATATGCATGAATAATTATATAAATGCTAGCGCTTGCTCTTAAAACATGTTAATATTATTTTGAAATTTCCTTTGATTTGTGGATCGTCTCAAACAGCCAAAATTTGATTTTGTAGTAATCATTATCATCGCCTCAAACAGTCAAATGATTGTGATTTTATAGTAATCATTATCATTGTCAGCCTTGCTTGTTCCGAAATAGCACGTCTGCCCCTTCCATAATGTTCTACATCATTGTTTCTCAACCTTACGATCCCCCAAATATCTAAAGATAAAAAAAGTAAGACTTCGGGGACCCCCTCCCCCCCCCCCCCAGAAAAGAAAAAAACTTATTGATTGTGTAACAATGATTTGGTCTTGAGTATTTTAAAATTAATGTGTTATTTTTCTTTTTTACGCGTAAGTTGCTTTTATTTTCGCAACTCGCTTGATATTTCACCAAAACCCCATAGGGGCCGCGACCCACAGGTTAAGAAACGATATTCTACATCGTCCTGTCTGATCACCCGTCAACTTTGCTCGTAAACTTCCCTGATTCGTCTTTCCATCCAGGGTATCCTTATTGGCATGCTGTGCTCTATCGTTCGTTCGTTACTACTCCTTAAACAGTTGCCAATTTTTGTGTGCAATTTATGCATAACTCATTTAAAGCTATGTTTTCAAATATAATAGATTAATTAAAAATGGCCTTTGTAACACAACTAAGTAAACGAAGCAAAAATGAAAAAAAATGTATTACTGTGTGCTGGTACAATAATATAGTATTTTTAGGATTTATTTTTTCCAATTGTAATTTATACAGAACATTTTCTTTCTGTTTCAGGTAAGTGAATGACTTCTTCCAGTAGAACATACTAGATATTAATCACAAAAAGGTAAGTATTGACATGAAATCTTAGAAATAATTAACACCTACATACTACTTATAACTAGATAACAATTCTTACACTAATTATTCAGCAAAAACAAGTCCACTCGTTCAGGCTACTTGTATTCCATCACATTCACTCAGACCTTGGTCGTCCCAGCTAATACTGAAGGTGAAGTATTGAAATCCACTGTACATCGCAGATACCGAAATTTTATTTGATTATAAATAAAAGAAATGTTTTTTTTACACATTTTACCAAATTGTAATAAAATATAACTCACAATGTTACCAGATGGAGTTAGAGGAGTATAGAAGTCATGCTTAAATACTTAACAATTTGATTCGATGACCCCCATGTCCTAGTTGATAATTATAGGAGGGTTTCAGGTTCGATTCCCGATGATACCCAACAAAAAATATAAAAAAGGGTGTCGTAAAAGAGTTCATTTGATTCGAGTTGTACACGCCGGATATGTCTGCGAGTGCGGTTGCAATGACGAACCATTGTAACCGCAATGACGAACCGCGATCACACGTAATGACGAACCGCAAGCTCCGTAACTTCTCCAGTGGTTATAAACCCGACGCACAGTATTCGGATTGACCAATCTAGAGGGACAAAATTATTTTTCATGTCATTTGACATTTTTATGTTACATTTTAATAACTAGAGGCTTAGAAAATATAAACAAATGGTTTTTAATTTAATAATAGTTTTTTAATTTCTCAAATACACCAAAATACACTGAGAATAAGACAAATTTAGAAACGTTAAAAACTTAATACTCATAACTTTGAAAAAAATATACAAAAATAACTTTTTTTTAATAGCATTGGAAAATCGCTTTCATACACATGTTTAACTTTTTTTGGGTAATTTTCTAATAAGACTTATATACGGATCAGAAGAAACTAATAAATGTTTAAATAAATCGTAATTTGTCCTAACACGCGAAGTTTTTAAAGTGTGATGTTGCCTAATTTTTCTAATTTCTTTATTTTTGGCCTCTGATGCCTCTTCAGACATTTGTCCAATAGGAATCAAGGAAGAATCGATGATCTCAGCACCGTGCGTTAATATTTTGTGCTAGGCTGCAGGCATATTGTACCACGAGTATAATGATATGTATAACATTTTTGTTTTCTTAGCGTAATATTCAAATTTTGCTGTTCATAATATCTGTTACAATTATGCTCTCTACTTCTGGATAACAATTGTTTTTTCTTTTCTAAAACCCGATCATATGATTGATATAAATTGAAACCTCTTTCAGAAGCTTCCTGATGGATATTTTTGTACTATATACATTACCGTAATTTTTTTTGCATTGAACAATGCTAAAGCTTCTTCTGGGGAATAAAGATTTTGTATTGGAGTTGTCAAAATTTGTTTCTTTGCCTTTTAATAACTCGTTGCTCTTCTTGGCAATGCAGTCAACATCTCTTGTATTGAATTTGCCCCATCACGTCTACCACTGACTCGAACACTAACTGCAGCTTCATATGTCAATTCTTCCTTCTCGTAGCTGGTAACCAAATCACGCACTTTTCTCCTTTTTGATTCGGATGAACATTCTCGAAATATTTTAGCTGTATAGGCCATACTGTCTGCGTTGGATTGCCTTATTAATTGTCTGCGTTGGAGAAGAAAAATCTAAATCTCCACAAAGCCAAAGTTGGTAGAGTTTTAAAAACAAATTCAAACGTCTTTGTTTTTGTACCCATTTTTGACGAATTTTCTCACATTCGGTTTTTATAAAAACTTTTTATCTTATAGCTTCTGCTTCTTTATCATCTTGAATATTGTAAAACCTTTTTACAAAATCATAAACACGCTGAATGCGGCGTTTCGAAGGGTTAGAACGCCATACTTCAAAAATACTAATTCTCGTAAGTCTGGTCCCTATAACAAAAAATATATATATTTAAGAAATCGCACAAAATCGCGGTAAATTGTGATACTTTTTATTTAAAGAATATATAAGATTGTTTTTTAAACTTAGTTTCATAGGCCTGCGCTATATTACACATAACCTTACATCTTATTAAACTTTGAACTCAATAAAATGCATAGGATAAAATTTCATGGATTTGTTATTGTTATAAAAATAATCTATTGTATAAATAAATTAATATAATTATGACATAAATAAATTAATAAATACCTGTAGAACACGATGCCATCACGAAAATTATTTTCAATATTTTTTTAAAACACTGTTAACATGCACAAACTTCGGAAGTCAGAAATGGACTAATAGAAATATTATATACCTGCGACACAAAGCGTCACTTTGTCCCGTCATAAAAAATAAAATAAGGGTTTCTTGACAAATCTGGCAATTGCATCTTATCAATAGGTTTGTTTGGCACACTAACACGGTATTTTTTATGTGAAGTATTGATTTTCATTTTTAGGATTTTGTCGCTCTAGATTGGTCAATCCGAAAACTGCGCGACGGGTCGAAAAAAATATTGTCTCTTCGATGTCCGAATCACCAATTCGAATATTTTAGAGTTCTAGCATATACCGAAGAAAAATCATCTGAATTATTATCAAATTTTACTGTGTGAATAAAATAGTAAAGTACAGGGTAGGCAGATATGAAAAAGCGCCAGACTTTCCTATCGCGACGAACATCTTTCACCTCTTCCAGATCCTACTATACTTTTCACCAAGCGCCTTATACTGATACGAGTATAATAAATGATCTATACACATGCGATTGGCATACTCACAACTCCAGAAGCCCAGGCGATAACATTAATTTATTTTTATCATTACATTGACACAACGATTAAAAAAATTGTTCCTTATAAGATGTTTATCCAATCTTAGTATCCAAAATGGTTTAACGGAGAGCTGATACATCTCATAATTGAGAAAAGGACTGCACAAAACATCTAGAAATATCTTAGACTACACAGAATTTATAGAACTACGCAAAATAGTGTCAATGATTTAAAAATGTTTAAAGTTATAAGTAATTCTGCTGATTGTCTTAAATCACAAGAAAATTTAAATAAACTACTACGATTGTGTACTAATAACAAATTGCACTTAAACCTGAATAAATGTGAGTCCATTAATTTTTTATAGAAATAAAAATCCAATTAATTACGAGTATGTATTTGCTAAATCAGTATACATTAAAACGTGTATCTTTTATAAGAGACCTAAGAATTATATTTAATGAAAAACTTTCATTTATACAACACGTGAACAAAATCACTCGGGAGAGTTTAAATTTTTTGGGATTTGTACTAAGAACTGCCCAATATTTTTCGGATTTAAAACTTCTGTTCTGCTCTTTAGTACGTAGCCGCCTAGACTTCAACCCATCAATATGGTCTCCTCATTACACCGCCTATCCACAACCCTTAGAACGAACAAAACAAATTTCTAAGATAAATTTATTTTAAACTAGGAATACCACACATACATCCCTACTTGTTAAATTCAATGAAACTGTTGAAACAGAAGAAAAATAGCTGATATAGTATACTATACAAAAACATTCACTCAGCCATCGATGCGCCTCACTCGCAAGCATTTCATTTCGAATTCTCACTAGATCAACAATACATCACAGTCAATCCCTTTTATACCGAAAATTGCTACACTTATACTCGTAAAATTAACTCCTCTATTATTCTTATGCAAATACTTGGCCATTTGTTTTGCAACAATTTAGATATTTTTAATATAAGTATATATGATATATAGTAGTGTTCGCCAGAATATCACAACGATATTTATAAATTACTATTAACTTTGTGCTTTCCTTTATTAATATAAATAACTTAGTTAAAAAGAAACATTTAAGGACAATATTTTGGCTCCGGGGTTGAGTAACCCTGCATCAACATGTGGAATGTTTCGATTCTGCAAAGCAACTTGGATCTCGTGCAACAAGTGATCCCACGTGTTTGTTAAATCTCAAGATCTATTCACAAAATTCTCGAAAAATCCAATTCTTCTCGTTCTATGTTAGCGTTGTTCCACTAATATTAAATTTAAGTTCTTTACCACTATAAAATATATGCTCCACAATTACGTGAGTCTACTTGGCTAAATTTGGTTATATGTGTATTTTGTAATAAACATATGTACGTTGAATTTATATATACGTATTAATTTTAAACAATGACTTTGTAATTACGTTGTTATTGTTGCTTTATGTATCTACATGTTAGTTTAAGATAAAGTTTTGTAATTTTTGTCGATCATTTTAAGTACTTGTCATATGTGCATTTGTATATAAAAGACACTGTTGTGTCGTAAATTAAATAAATAAATAAAATAAGTAAAACAATTAAATAAACAAACTAAATAAATAAATTACACCTCAAACAACTCCTAAGATATCCGTGACTTTTTATATTTCGTTGTATTAAAACATGATTCACTTGATATATTATTTCCTTGATCTTCCATTCGCATTTGCACTGTAAATTAGTTTTGTTAGTCTTTCTCCATTCATTATTCTTCGAGTACATATCCAAACCATCTTAGAGTGCTCTTTTTGATATTCCTCGTAACTCTTCCATCATCTGAGAAAATACTACCTGTATATTATAATCCCTTAACTCTAATCTTTCATTGCTCATCCATATATTGCATTTACCTTTCCTTTCACACTTTTCTATAGAAAATTACGAAATAGGTACTCGTAATAGTACAGGTTGCGTTATATCAGTTGATAACATCCATGATTATAATCACCAACATTTTATTGTAGATATCGTTTTCATTGAAGCTTAATGTCGTTTTAATGCTCTCTTCTCGTAAATCTCATATATTCACTTGAATTTGTCAATAATCTCGGTTTCAAACGTATTGAACGTAAGCTGGTTGTGAGCTGTCGTATAGCGCTAGTGACTTACATGGTACATAATATTATATATGGGACATATTGTGACGTTAATACATCGCGTCAAACGTCTGTATACTTATCTTGATAATAAATAGTACCTTTTCATCTATGGTTTGAATAGTTCTAAATAAAGAACTCTTAGGTTGGTGATTTATTATGTAGTTAGTAGCTCTTTTAAGTTATTTTACATTAAAACACTGAAAGAAAGCCCACATAAAATAAATCAAATAATTGGATTACTTATTTTCTTAGTTTTAGATAATAAAGCATTTTTTAACACATCCTTTATGTATATCCTTATTTTTAAACTTGTTAATTCCTGAAATTGAAGCAACTGAATACCTCTCGTGTTTTTTTTAGTTTGAAATAAAGAAAATTAATATGTTACATACTCGTAGTTACCCCTCACACTTACAAATACAGTCGAATAAAACATTTGATACCATACATACTGTAACGTTATGTCTCTTTTGGGGTAAGCAGAAAGGATTAATCGCCATGCCTTTTTATCCACCCACATAATAGATCTTGCCTCATTAACATACATATACTTGTATCTCGTCATGAGGTTTAGCATCAGCTATTGTGTCTAAGCTTTTTGGCATCGCAATCCTCTGGTAGAAAACACAAAATCTTGTGTCGCGGTCGCTGATACCATACATTGTTTTTGACGTATATCTTCTTTTGGAAGTTATGGACGTTTAGTCATATTTTAAGAAACGTACAAGTACTATCCTATTATTTCATAACTGGAAATATTTTCAACACCAAAAAATAAATATATAATTTTAAAAAGAAAATGAATGCGTTCTGTTTGTTAGCAAATTGGTATTTTGTTTTTTGAAAGTACATGAAAAAAATATATAACAATTTTATTTTCATCAAAACCTGGTTCGTTTCGAACCTCTATCTCGAAACTCTTTCGAACCCCCAGGGGATCGCGACTCACCGTTGATATAAAAGTATTAAAATGTTGGATTGGTAGTGTTCCTTATATTAAACCCCCTATATATTTTTTCTTATGTGATTACTTGGAATTAGTAAAATGTGAACCTTAGATTAAACCAAATTAGTTATTTAAGCTTAAGTTAACCTCCTGCTTTTGAACAATTTTTTTCGGTATAATTTCTTGCAGCTTAATTTTGATTTAAATATAAATCTTGTTATTAAATCTTTTCTGGCAAAGCAACAAATTTTCTCTTCATTTTTAAGGTTTTAATTTTTAAAGTAACCTTACATTGTAATTTGTTTTTATCAAACACTGTTGATTCCACTTTTTGTAACGGTGTAACCCTACCGGTTTCAAGGCTTTCACCTCATCTTCAGGGGAGCACAAACAAGACTTGTTTGTGCTCCCCTGAAGATGAGGTGAAAGCCTTGAAACCGGTAGGGTTATACCGTAACAAAAAGTGGAATAAACAGTGTTTGATAATAAAAATTACGAGTACAATATCTTTAAACCTCCACAACGTGAGTAGTAATGCCTTAACTATAAACAAAAAATATAACCTCACATTGTGGTAATGTCCCTGTATCGGGCCGTTAGCATTGTCAGCACATCAAGTCATGACTTTAGTTGTGGAATAATGATGACGTTGACCCTAAAAGGACGTTGACGACTGGCAACACAGTTTATTGTTTACGCCACATATGATGCCCGATTATACTCGTATTGTGACGTTCTGGTTACTGCTCTTGCCCAATTGTCAAACTAAATATTTTACTAAACTAGCGTCAAATTTATTTATTTTAATATTTCATCCATATAAAGTATAATAATGTTTACTATGGGTTTTTTCTTAATCTAAAGTACTTTATGTATTCACATTAAATAAGTCATAATTCAGTTTACAATATCAAATATTCCAGGTACAAATTGATCCAGTACATTCCTATAAAACTAAAGTTTATCAGGGTTAGATTAAACAAAACAGCAGTGTCAGTAATGTGTCGTTTACAGGGGCAAGCTATTGCCCTTCTGCCACACTGTCTCTGAGGACGAATTGAGTTTCCTTACAGTGCGATCATTGTATTGAACTTATTC
The DNA here is from genome assembly GCA_949825065.1 of Odontocerum albicorne. Classification (NCBI taxonomy): domain Eukaryota; kingdom Metazoa; phylum Arthropoda; class Insecta; order Trichoptera; family Odontoceridae; genus Odontocerum; species Odontocerum albicorne. The sequence continues at coordinate 19,684,802 of OX463846.1, read as the reverse complement.
GTTATATTCAGTACAACCTGGCGGGTGTATGATATTGCCACGTGGGAGTCTAGTCCGACCAACTAGAAAAGTTTAAACAATTCTTAATGTAACGAGACATATCGAGATTGTACACTCGTAAGAAAATTAAATGAAGTCATATGTGTACATTGGTGAAAGGGCTGGCTCTGGGAGATAGAGCCCCTTATGTGATGGCGCCACACTAGACTGTGAAAAGGATTGCGTTGGCACCGACATTAGTTCAGATACCAGAGCAGAAATGAAATTTAAATAAAATGGAAAAATAACAAAAATAAAATCTAGTAATCTGACGTATTATTGCATGGATCCCTTTCTTAGTTTGAGACTACTTTCCTCACAGACCTACAAAATGTGGTCTGCGAATTGGTCTAGGTGGCCGCATATAAGATTTGATAATGTTGAACATAGTTTATTTTTACTATGCGAAGAAATTATAATAATAAAAGGACAATTTATATAGCGCCGTTTATTAAGCAAAGTATTCTCGAGGGTGCTCTAACTCAGGATTCAAACACATTATTATTGACAGTTAAAAAATATTACAAATGTTGAGTGTTAGTATAGAAAGGTGGTTAAGAAACTTCCCCGCATCGTCATTTGTTTGGCAACATATATTTGGTAAGAAAACCGCAGAAAACTTACCAAGAGAAGACAAACTCAAATAAACCTTTGTTTATCTTCTGATATGTTATATTAATACATTCGGCTTTAGGTGGAGTATGTATATGTAATTTTCATATATTATCATAAATTTTAATAAAACTTCCCAAAAATGTTTGTCTTCAAATTATTTCTAAAACTGCACACGCCACACATACTCGTATATCGAATAGTTTGGGACAAACAAATATCAATTCAATGGAATTATTACTCGAGAAAACGAACGTTTACCAAAAATAAGATGACTGTGGCAATATTAAAATAAACACGGTAAAATGATGAAAAACGTATTGTGATTGTCTAAATCAATTAAGAAATAGACTAAATACGTAGAATATCCAAGTAGTTAAAAAATCTTATGTTGTTTGTTGACACAAATCCCTTTAGCTTCAACATATATTATCATAATATAATAATGTCTAGCTACATGCTACATACAATCTTATATGCTCATATCTTAGAGCAAACTAAATCTCCAACATTGGCACCACTGCAGGTGGGTATTAAGGAAGCACGACTACTTGAGCCCATTACTGCCAGCTTAAACTGCAAATCAGCTTACAGTGCATACTCGCCCTCGGCCAATGGTTACGTCTACGCCACTGCTTCCCCCTATCGCCCCGCCCAGAGGTTACCCATTTTGTATTGAGTTAGCCGCTCAGAGGACAAGCTCGGTTCACTCGGGTTCCTCGACCCAAGGAGTGTCGTATTTCTGGCTTGGATTATATCTCGTTTTAAATAGTTGATTGCTTATTTTGCACATGTTTAACTTGATCTCTAGCATCTTGTAGATCGGCAAGGAATAATTTATTTATGAAAAATTTGTAAAACTTAATAAATATGATTTTCTAAACATATGCAGATGCGGAGAAGTACCCAATGTAATGGCCGCAGCCGCCACCTTTCTTCCCTTATACTCAACTTAATTTTTGTTATATTTTGAATCTGTCAATAATAGTAGATTGTAATCCCGAGTTAACAGTGCCTTGAGGAGAATCTGATGACTAAACGGCGCTATGTTAATTGTCTTTTTATTATTATTATTATTATATATGTGGACTTTGATCACAGTTGATAAGCGTGACGTTGGTAAACATTGATATAGTTTCCATATTTTGTTGACCTCCTTGGCCTATTTGGTAAGATACCTGTCTTCCAACCTGGGATTGAGAGTTCGATTCCCACTGGTACTCGATTTTTTTCAAAATGGTTCCAATATTTTTCAAAATGGTTGGAAAAGATTGCCACATGATAATAAACCCGCCAGGATGTGCTGTATACAACGAAAGTGTAATACAAAACAATAATACAATATTCATTGGCGCTTCAATTTTTTTTAACTTGTGAAACTAATTTTATATTTATCGGTTTTTACAACGTGAAATAATAATTAAACAGTTATGCAAACTTTTTCATCCTTAAAAAAGGGAAGAGAGAAAATTATAGTTTGATTAAAACTGCTTAATCAAGAACATCATCTGAAAACTTTCAAACCTAGTATTAATCACCGTTGTATTCTGTATGTGTATTATTTTATTATTGTGTACAGTATGTCGTCGTTCTGCGAAAAGCATTTACATAAGTCCAAATATTGAGTTTTGAGATAAATGCAATTTAAGTTTCGAAGGGCGATGTAAAATCAAGTTACGAGTATATGACTTTTTATCTTTTCATAACAACGAAATCATGTAACTTTTGAACGTAAATGTTTTTTCCATGTGTAGATATTTTTATTTTAAGTAAAATGGCATCAAAAAGTCATTTTAAGCAAAACTGGACTTAAATGTTTTTCGCAGAACAACGACGATGTGGTCGTCTTCTGTTTTGTTTTGATGTTTTTGAAATTAATGTGTAACAATATAGCATATTAAAAAGAAAATAAAATTGATTGGATCCTTTGTTTTTTATTAAATGGATTGGCTTTTTGAAAGAAAATATAATATTTCGCCAATAACTCTTTATCTATTTTCCATTTTCTCCAAAAGAGAAAAGTTCCAATAATTTAGCATTCAAAACTTCACAAAGGCATTAGTCGGCTCTGTGTGTAAATTTTCATCAAATAACTTTTTTTTCGGTAACTACGGCCAATTAGAGTTACTATTTCATTATTTATATTATACTCGTATTCTACAAGTGGTGTACACAAACATTTTTCGTCGCATCTTTGCTTTGAAATTTGTTTTAATTTGTGCTAGAAAATTTACGCAAACAAAGATAACATTTCCACTTGATTAACTCGGTAACTATAGTATTTAGAACTCCTTTGTTTGCGGATTCGTGCTTTGGTTGCTTGTGGTTATATTTCACATTGGTTTTCCATATTAAATATTTAAAAAAAATCTTCTCCCTTCTCTTTTTACTGACTTTTCATGGTATTGACTGTATGTGTGTCACATTGTGTATTTCTTAGTTAATATCTCAAAGATGTAAAAATGAATCAACAAATAATATCTCTTATCATCCTTTTGTGAATAAATGTTTGTAGTAAGTAAGCTTTGTTTTATGAAAGAGTATGAATCACGATTGATGGTTATAATGTCAACGTATCTAATGTTTCAAGTCGCATTAGATTGCGTATAAAATCGTGATTATATTTTGGTATTTTTATCTTTATCCTATATCATATTGAGGGTAGTGGGTAATAAGACGAATTTAATTGTGATGTTGGGCCACCCCAAGAATTCCTTAATGACTTTTCGTATAATATTAAAAGGACAACGATCAGAGAGCAGATTCTTCAAGTGCGCTCCAACTCGGGAATCGATCCCACTCTTATTGACAGATTAAAAATATTACAAATGATTTTGTGTTGTTTATAGTTAAGGCATTAACGTTGTGGAGGTTTAAATACATTGTAATTTATTTTTATCAAACACTGTTTATTCCACTTTTTTGTGACGGTATAACCCTACCGGTTTCAAGGCTTTCACCTCATCTTCAGTCTTGTTTGCGCTCCCCTGAAGATGAGACGAAAGCCTTGAAACCGGTAGGGCTATACCGTCACAAAAAGTGGAATAAACAGTGTTTAATAAAAATAAATTACAATTAAAAAATGATTATATATGTAAGTAAAATATAAGGATAAGAAAGTAATGAATTTGATTATTTTAGTAATATTTTTAATAACCTGAAAGCCTCCATATTTACATGTTTCATTTTTATTTCTAGTCTAAATACTATATTTTTTTTACTTAAAGGAACATTTTTGATAGTTTTATTTAAAATTCCATACATTATTCTTCTACCATATCCCTAGCGAATTTCCACTTATTGTTTTAACGTTCAGGACATCAAGGCTCCGGTGGCATCCTTCAACTCGTCGCTTGTTTTTCACACTCTCTTCTAAACTTCTCCGCCGATAAAATACCTGAACGACGTCGAATAATCAAATTTCGACGTTTAAGTGGGCGCTTGTTTAATTGAATAACGAAAGTTTCCCGTTAATTTATTCCCTTGAAAGTTTTCCATCGTCAAATTGTCATGTAATTAAACAAGTGTCTTCTTTTAAGAGGAGGAGAGACTTGTGTAGCCGAATTCAAGCGGCAATATTTTCCCTGTCGTGTTTCAACTTATTATATTTAAGTTTGCTGACTTTTTGGCTTGTCAATTCGTCCTTAAAGAAACCATCCTTAAAAACGAAGAGAATTCTCATTTGTAGATATATCAATCTTATTTCCAAATTTGCAAGATGCAAATTTGGAACTAAGATTGATATATCTACAAATGAGATGAGATTTACTGCTGCGCGGTTGACGTTCTAACCTTTTTGATTGATCTTTATTAGAAATAAGATCAGGTTACTAAACTTTTGTAAGCAAAATAATTATAACACTTTAACAGGTTACGTGACCTAGTGGATATTTCAATTTTCACTCGATTAAAAATGTAAATAAAAAAAATAGGAATGCCCCTGTTTAAACTTTCAGCCTTTTTAAAAAAAAATCTGTTCAAAAGAAATTGTCCAATTGCTATACATTAAAACAACAAAATCATAATTTTTTTTGCGCAAAGTATAAGTTGGTGATTTATAGATAAACAATATATATTGGATATTATTTCGTTTTATGTAGATGTATATATTTAAGGCTATAGTTTTCTTGGTAGCGTGAAGTCAACTAAATCCATTTTTATGGTATGTTATTTTATTCTTCGAGATGTAATTCAGAATTACATACCGCTAATCATGTATGTATTGATGGAAATCATACACAATCGGTGTAATTGTAGATTTTTTATTTCTTAACCGGTGTATGTAATATCGTGTAGTTTATTTTTTGTTGCATACTCATCAATACATATATTTTTTATTTTATCAAGTCAAAAAATATTCTCTTTTTCCACCTAAATGTTGAAATCTATCTTCATAATTAAATTTCAATTTTATCTTGGTATCCGTCATGTCCATATTAGTATTAAATCAAGATATAATGTTGTTTAGTATATGTTGTCTACATATATAATAATATATTGGTTTTTGATGTACCCCCATATTTTCATCATTCCACGAATCCAATCCGTAATAATAACAATCCTTAACTAAGAATAATTTTCAGAAAAACTCCGAAACTTTATGAGTAGTTTTTTTCAAAGAAGAGATAAAATGTTGTATGAGACAATTTATTGCCTTATGTTTAAGGTTTTAACTAACTAAATTATTACTTAAAATTGATTGATAATACGATGAAATGACAATATTAGTAACTTGAAATTATGATCAACAGAATGCTTTATTATTAGATTTATTGGAATTTAAATATATATTTTCAGCTTATAAACTGCATAATATCTGCAGTCAATTGTTGTTTTTTTTTATTTATGGAGTTCGCACATATTTTTCTGTGTTTTATTGTGAGATTAATATTCAGCCATAAAAAATTATCAATAATCCAGTGGTAAGTGGTCGGAAGAAATTCTTGTTGGGTCGCTTACTGGTTTTACTTTGCGACTTGACTAAATCTTTTCATCCTTTTTCATGCATCAATTACCTCTTATAAAATTGCGTTACTTCCTTAAGGGTGCCATTTAACTGTAGATTTGTTAAGAAATTTAGAGAGTAAATTGTTATTTTTCATCATTTCAGTTATGGAGATTGGTATTGAAAATTGTTTATTTAAGAAATTTATCAAAAATTACTGAGCTCTCTCGAATATTACACATTCGGTGTTTTTATTAAGAAAACTTTGCAATCCTTGTCAATTTGAAATTTTTTTAAGGAATTTGTAAAGAAAGTTTTCCGACTGCGCATTTTTAGACCTGGCAATGGTGTCAACTCCTTTTAGATGGTGATTTAATCTTTCTTAATTGTGAAAACAATGCTATAATTTCCACTCCTTTCATGTTTACCACTTTGATGTCACCGCAACTTTCTCTTCTGTTAAATTCTCCTCGCTAAGTGTTTATGCTCGGTTAGTTGAAGTACTACCAAGGGCTGCGTGTGTAAGTGGTAAATACCAATTGTCTGTGTATCTGGCCTGAGTGTCTATACCCACACTCCATATGCAAATACGCCTGGCGGTTTCGTCCCCAATCTGCAGGGCCGCCCATGCTCGTCCGGTTTAATTGGTATTAGTCGCTTGATTGCGACCACTATAATAATTGGAGTAGCCCCGACATGTAAACTACCACTGGACGCCGTTTGCTTTGTGATGAACAGCATTAATCGACCGTTTCATTTGTGCATGTTTAGATTTGATGACAATATGTTTAAACGTACGTATCATACTCTCTGAGCGTTTAAACGTACGAGCATATATTGACGTACGAGTAAGTCATGTGGTATGATGACATTTCAACAAAAATTTGAAAACGTATCAAAATATTGAGTAAGTCGAAAAACTTTTGATATATTATTTGTACATACGGACATATGTTAGGTATATTCTTTCAAATTCAATTTTATTATCAACAGTATACGTTCCACTTGGAACACAGGGATGCCACAAAACGTTTCCATTCAGGTCGGTTCACATCCCGGCACCCAACGTCCTCCCGCGTTAGGCCAAGACTACGAATCTTCCTTTCGTAACATCGGTGGTCGATAAAAACTGCGCTCTTAAATAAACGGCGCTCTTGACCAGATACTAGGAGGCATTCTCAATACATGACCCAACCACCTCCTGCGCCTTATCTTTAGTGTGGTGATTACAGACGCTGTTCATTTGTCACGTGTACGTACCACGTGACACCTACCATCCTCATTGCAGATTATATCCTAATGCTCATTCTACAAACCTCCATCCCATGCAAACATGGCACTCAAATACTTTACTTAGAAAGTCAGTCGACAGGGGCACCACTGGTGTACAATATTGTTACCTTATCATAGCTCTCATAACAGCTCCATCTTCTCCGGCTTTACACGCAAGCCAAGATTGATAGAGTTATCTGAAATACCGTGTTCCGCACGCAGTAAACATTTTAAAATACATAATTAAAATTTTAACATATACCAAAACCAAGTCCTCATTATGTAATTTATCGCAGAAGACATTTTGTTTATGTTTGAGTTATAATATAAACTAGAAGCTCTCAAACTTATGGACTTATTTGATAATATACAAGAGAAGTTAAAAAAAGGATTAAATAGTATTTAACGCATGTTTTCTCACATTTGAGAATTTTATTTTTCTCCCTGCAGTGGTGTAATTAAAATATTTACTCACTTCAACAATCTCATTTTATTTATTCACAATTATTTGAAATAAATAACATTGTATGCATTTTGAAATAAATTATGCAGTATACGTAATTATTAAATCTGGTCGTAATTATTTTATTTAAAGGAGAAGTTAGATTTACTAAGGTAAAAAAAGCCTTCGGGAAGAATACGGCCATATGTAGGAGTAACTGGAGAACTTGCGAGTGATCTAAAATAACATGTAAATCAAAGATGTACGGTATCACTATGTTTCTTTAATTTGTAAATTGGTTCATGTGGGATGTTAACGATCATGGTAGAAGTATAAGAATGAGTATATTGGGTGTACAAATAAGTCACCGCCGTTTGACAAAAGTTGGCGCCACCAGTAAGTTATGGTTAAAATTGTCAGATGTAAAATGTCATTATCGTAAGGTTGGACATCTGTCAACAACATGACCTTGAAATATTAGTGAATTTTTATCAGTATAACATATTTTTTTATGTTCGAAAATGTCAAGTTTTGAGCCGAATAAGCGTCATTTGCGGGAACTTTTGATTTACTTCTTCAATTTGAAGAAATCTGCAGCTGAGGCGCATCGATTGCTTGTAGAAGCATATGGTGAGGCTGCCTTAAGTGAGAGAAGTTGTCGTGAGTGGTTTCAAAAGTTTAAGAACGGTGAATTTGACATCGAAGACAAAGAACGTAGCGGAAGGCCGAAAGTGTACGAAGACGCGGAATTGGAAGTATTATTGGATCAAGATTCGTGCCAAACGCAAGAAGAACTTGCACTTACATTAGGAGTGACTCAACAAGCAATTTCACATGGGTTGAAATCATTGGGAATGATTCAAAAACAAAGAAATTGGGATTCATATGAACTGACACGGAGAAACTTTGAATGCCAATTTTCCACATGTGAAATGCTGCTTGCCAGGCATAAACGAAAAGGTTTTCTGCACCATATAGTCACTGGTGATGAAAAATGCATCCATTATGATAATCCAAAAAGGAAGAAATCATGGGGATCCCCTGGTCATGCTTCAACATCTACGGCTAAGCCAAATATTCATGGAAAAAAACTCTTGTTGTGTATTTGGTGGGATCAGCTTGGTGTCGTGTATTATGAGTTGCTCAAACCGAATGCAACCATTGCTGGGGCTGTCTACCGAACATAATTGATGAGATTGAGTCGAGCACTCGAGGAAAAGCGCGCCCACTACTACGCCAGACACGACAAAATTATTCTCCTGCATGATAATGCTAGTCCACATGTTGCGGCACCGGTCAACACCTATTTGGAAACACTCAATTGAGAAGTTTTACCCCACCCGCTGTATTCACCAGACATTGCTCCTTCTGATTACCACTTGTTTTGATCGATGACGCATGGCCTGTCTGAGCAGCACTTCACATCATATGAAGATACCAAAAATTGAGTCGATTCGTGGATAGCCTCAAAAGATGATGATGATGACTGACGCGGTATTCGTATGCTGACAGAAAGATGGGGAAAAGTAGTGGCAAGCGATGGGTACTACTTCGAATAAAACATGAGGTTCCGTTCTTTCACAATAAATGCCCATTTTTTTATAAAAAACGGCGGAAACTTATTTGTACACCTAATATACATGCGTTTGAACTCGTTTATGCAGATAATATGGTTGTGCTTGATGAAAATGAAGACCATATAAAGGACAGGATAAGTAAACTGTATGAGCGATACCTAATGAAATATTTGAAAAAGAATGTAGTTCAATTGAAGGTAATGGATTAAGAAGTGTTTGCCATGTATGGATTATCTCCGAGACGCTGGAAAGAGTAAATATGTTATATTATCTGCGTACAATGTTTACGTGTGTTGAAAGGAACGTTGGAAGAAGGGTAGTGACAGGAAACCAGGAAAACTGAACATTTAACTTGATATACAACAACTGCGCAATATAAAAAAGGTCGAAAATCGTAAAATATTGATTTCACTTATGCAAAGAAAACCTTTTGATGCAAGACTTCCATTGATATTACAAATCAAGAAGCTCAAATAAATCCAGAAAATTTAGAAATAAAAAAACAATATACTTTCTATCTTTGTCCGACAAAAAAGAAGAAGAACACGTACCGTTTTAAAATGTGTATTTTGGAATGTATGGAAAAATTTGTCTCAAGTGTTATGAAAATTTATAAAAATAATACGATTAATTGAGACTTGCACATTTTTTAGTCATTTTTTAATTTATTCTTTATTCACAAGATCATATAGGTTTATCGCAGTTGAGAAGAAAAAATATGTCAGTTTTTCGATAAAAATAAATAATTATAAGAATAGTACCCTTCGTTACCTATTTTTGTACAACACTTACTCTTTGTATACATTACCATGGGGCAATCTCTTCCAACCTAAATAGTGTTAAATAAAATCAGAGTGATTACCCTTTTAAAAAATCTGGGTACCAACGTGAATCGAATCCGCAGCCCCGGACTGGATGATAAGTGTTTTGCCAACCAGACGACGGAGATCGTCACTGATTGTTTTTCGCTTTATTTTGGAGAAAAAAATATTTTTCATTGAGGTGGCGTCTTAAAAAGGTAAATTTATTTTTAATATTTAATTTACGAAGCAATTTACTTTTGAGAACAAATTGACCTTACGTCAGTAATTAAGTACCAAACGATATAGTCAGTAATTAAGGGTAAATGAAGTATAAAACAATTTATTTATCTAATAGATCAAACACGCGAAACATATTTCCCATAAAATCTACCTGGTCTATATGCATTGATCACTTGATATGGTCATTATATTAATGCACTATCACTAGTCGATTTATAAATGAACCAGTCCAGTTCGGAGCTAGATTTCCCAGCAGTAGTGTCGAACCGGTAGGCGTGCTCTTGAATCGGTGCTGTCGTAACATTGTAGTTACTTCATTGACGTCATGGTTTGCTTGTTTTCTGGGTTACAATTTTCTCCCTGTTTCCATCCGTGTATGAAGACGGCGATTTTTTTCATTTTCTGTTTTAATATTCAATTATCTTATCGCTACTACAACAATACCATATAGTTCATTAATTTATTGCATCACACTCTTGAAAATGAACAGAAGCGTAATGTATGGGGGTCATATTATCCATCACAATTTTTACTTTGCTATGGATAGAAATTAACTGACTATTTTACTTTTTTTTTTTTAAATATAAAATATAACATATGTATTTTTCTTAATTGTGTTCGTTTAAAGCCATAACTATTTTTAGATTTGTTGTGTCTTCTCCGGACAAATGGGACAATATGATATTTTAGATTTTTTTTCTGTTCATCGATCAGATTTTCGATATATATATATGGTGACATTTAAAATAATGCCTTGTAAATCTATTAATGATCCTTTTGTGTATTTCTTCATAACACAATTACTCTTTCTAAACGCCTTTGGCCCTACTGGTGATATGAATTATATTATTCCTTCCAACTCGACCAATGATACATTTACATTTTTATATTAAATTATAACTAAAGAATAGCGGAGAAACAGAGAAAAACAATATGGCTGCTTTCAAAGTTTCAATCTCATTTTATCTCAGAACTATAATAAAACAATAATGCTAGTATTCTTTAGAACATTTGAACAAATTGAATTTAATTTTTGCAACGTTACACCAGTAAAATTCCTTCTCGCCTTATAAATTATAACAAGCTATTTTCTGCTTCTGAATCACACCACGTGTAATCTCCAGTGGTGCTTTGCCGTGCATTTTTTATCTTGTATTTAACATCGTGACAAATTCTTTTCTGGAGTTCTTCCAGCACGTCTATTCAACATGTGACGTTAGATTTCATTCTTGTTTTCCTCAAACACGGAGCGCCGTGAAGTATCCTTGACGCAAACGTAGCAATACTAAGGATGATAGAAAATTTGCATCGCGATTTTACAAACAAAATATATGTTGATTGATTGATGGCACAGTCGAAAATAAACATTATTCAAAAACTAATTATGATCGATTCCTCTAAACATTAAAAAAATCAATATCACTGTTGACACAGGTCCGGTTGAACCTATAATAACTTATTGAAAGATAAACTATCAATATGAACAGTTTTAAATGACGCATAGTTGTTTTTATAATTATCTCGAAATAATTTTTATTATAGGCTTATTAAACTCCATAGACTTTGTCAACTTGTTGGATACCAAATGTTGCATACATTTTTTGATCGGTTTCTTTGGAATAATTTATTATTCTGCTCTTTTTTTTTTTTTTTGGGAGTTTGACTTTCAGTGTATTTGTTACTAGTTTCAGTATTGTGTATAACAGCAATTGTAATTTTGAGGGTTGATTTACTTTTGTCTCTTTTTAGTTTGAAATAGTCATGCTTGTACGACGTTCATTTGGAATAAGTTTAATAGCTCAAAATTTTATAGATCAGGTCTTATACGGTTCTTTAAAAATATGAACTCCTTCATATTATATTAATTCATTCCCTATGATATCTTATCCAGGCATTTTGTAAGCATTGTCTTCAAATTTGTAAATTAATACTAATAAGGATATCTTAAAGTTGACTCCAATTTTCTAAGGTTATTTCCTTCTTAGGTGTATAATCACCATAGGAGTCCTTTTGGACAGTACCTTCTTTGTAACTACGTGACGCGCGTTTATAAAAATTAAGAAGATTTCTATATTCTAGTGTAGATCACGCTGAATGGGGACTTATTGTTTCCCCATAACAACGTGGGTGGTGGTGGGATCGAGCCGAACTGAACTGAACTATCTAAGGTATTAATGTGATTTTGAAAAGAGACATTAATAAATTATAATTCCTCCACCCACCTGACAATTGGTGCTTATAATGCAGCCAACTATGTTAGGGAGGCTATCCTCGACATTTGATCGTAGTAATAAAGGGGAAAAGTTGTGAAGACCTGGTACATATGTAAAAACTCTGAAATAAAGTTTTAGGCTACCCGTCTTGATTAGTCTTGTGTAGTTCTTTCCTTGTGATTTTCCACAACCATTCAAATGATGTACATTAAATATTATTGTCATACGTTTATATGGTATATCTTTATTGCGCTTTCTTTGTTTATTATTTTAATCTCAGCACCTGACAGGAAAAACGACGCGAGCAATGTGAGCAAGATGAGATCAGTAACCCTGACAGCGACGTGAAACCTTAAGCCATTTCCACTCGCTTATTTCAGAATCGTTTCTCTCCAGCGATTGTAGTTTTTTCTGCTTCCCGTGTCCATCTACCATGTCCATATCTCGGTGGATTTCGTAGAATACCAAAGTATCAGCAAACTACTTTTGTATTTTTTTCTTCAAACATGGCTGTTCATTTCAATTTACTTTCTCCCGAGCTGGTTTCCATATCTATGTTTTATTATATTTTATTTATGTATATAGTTTTTAACAGTTCATGAACTTGCACGTGTTGAATGGGAATATACGAGTACATTCAGTGGATTAATTTCTATACATTATGTTTAATTCATATAGTACCCTTCAATATACCCGAATTGGTAATTCGGCAACTTAAAGGGCGTGGCCGGGAGACATTATTGACTTCGACCTCAGTAACATGAGCCTTCAGGTTTAGAACTACTGGTGTATGCAAAAAACTCGCGGTTCGTAACGTTTGGTAACGAAACTCGCACACGCAATGGGTTGCGTCCGAGTATTGTTGACTAACAAAAAAGATCGCCCTATTTTTTTTAATATTTTTTGCGTACCATCGGGAATCGAACCCGAATCCCCCAGGTTGAAGTCAAGCTAAGCCAAAAAAGTCGACATCCGTCATCGGTGGTCAATGATGTTGAATTAATAAATTTCAAGAATCAAAGGAATACTTGTACGCAAGAGTTGCCCATTACAAAATACATATTTTTTTGGTTTATTTGAATAAACATATCTCAAATGTGCAATACCAATCTAGTAAAATGTGTATTTCATAATTTAATTCCGTCTTGAAACAATCATTCTACGCAACCCCACACAAAGGGATAAAACAGGTATTATTTGGGTTGGCTATTGTTTGCGTATATAAGTTCAAATGCCTTTTTTTTTTTCAAAGAAAGATGAAACGAATGATCGAAACCGAATATTTGACTGAAAATTTAGATCGTGACTGAAAATTACATATTTCGTATAAGTACGAATGATGTAGACGCCAATGTTACTTATGTTAAAAACGGGTTCTTTTAAACTGTACAAGCGGAACTTAAATGTATTCAGACCTCATGTTAACTGAAAGTGGAACGAGTAATATTAAATATTATATTATGATGTGAATTTTCTAAGTATTCTTCTCGATAAGGAAGTACAATTGAACATTTGATCTAAATAAATATTCTTAAATCAATATCAAGCAATGTTATACCATGTACACGAATAATACGAGTATTAAATTATCTTATTAACACAGGGTATCTTTTCAAACTCCGAAATTGTTGAAAATGTTAAAAATATAATACATAGCAAATTCTAATGAAGGAGAAAAGGTCTTATTAAAGATAAATAATGCGCCGCAATAACAATTTATTGAGAAACGTGATTAATCTCAATGTGTTATGGTCAGGCAACATGTCACCGTCTTAAATTAGAATGACCTAGTAATATCTGCATTATTGTACGAGTAAGTAAAGTGCTGTCTTCGAGAAATTGAGTCCGAAAGAAAATAAAAGTACACATGATTTTATAATGTACTATACATAAATTATCAAGAAATTCTATTAACAAACTGACCTATAACATGCACTTTAAAATCTCGCATTTATTAACGAGTTATTGGAACTTGAGACTTTTCTTTCTTAGAATTTTAAAATAATTTATATCAAGAAATTCTATTAACAAACTGACCTATAACATGCACTTGAAAATCTCGCATTTATTAACGAGTTATTGGAACTTGAGGCTTTTCTTTCTTAGAATTTTAAAATAATTTATATCAAGAAATTCTATTAACAAACTGACCTATAACATGCACTTGAAAATCTCGCATTTATTAACGAGTTATTGGAACTTGAGGCTTTTCTTTCTTAGAATTTTAAAATAATTTATATCAAGAAATTCTATTAACAAACTGACCTATAACATGCACTTGAAAATCTCGCATTTATTAACGAGTTATTGGAACTTGAAACTTTTCTTTCTTAGAATTTTAAAATAATTTATATCAAGAAATTCTATTAACAAACTGACCTATAACATGCACTTGAAAATCTCGCATTTATTAACGAGTTATTGGAACTTGAGGCTTTTCTTTCTTAGAATTTTAAAATAATTTATGAACCATTGTAATGAGTGTGCGACTATATACGAGTATTTACAAGTAATATCTATCTGTCCTAGACGAGTTATCCAATTCTTGAAGCATCTTTGTAAAAGTTGATAACTTGGTTAGTAATGCATTAATTGACAGCATGGATAATCAAAAGGAAAGATAATTGTTCGAACAAAGTCTGACCTTGGTGACCACTAAAATACAAGAAAGAATAGAAAAATGTATCCCAACACAATTAATATAACATATAGCTACATTAAGATTATTGTATTTTGTTAATTGTGTTGTTTGAGGGAGTTGAAAAAACTAAATAGAAACCAGCTGATGTACAATACATCCCAATAAATTATAGTGATTAATAAGTTATTAGAATTATGATTTGTGATATACAGTGTCCAATGTATTGTATTTGCTCGACAAATTTAATTAGTGCGTAGGATAAACGACGTCAATATCATATTCCATTTGCTCGGAAGTTATTAAAAAACTAGAACTTAAAGATCATATCACTTCATACCAGAAGGTTGAACGTGAGAAATGGACGTCAAATTCACATACTAGCTCTATTGCATTATATCCTTAAGTATCCCACCGCCCCCTCTTATCTCGCCGATAATTTTCAGCGTCTTTCCGATCATGGACTTACGCTACGCTCAGACAGATTGTTTATTGATCTTCCCAGTTCACCGCTCTTTTTTTTACGTCGTCTTTTACTGTCCATGCAGTGAGACTCTGGAACCAGTTACACACCAATGTTAGACTCGCTCCGTCCTTGGCATGCTTTAAGAAGTGACTGAAAATACTCTTAATTTATAGTCAGTAATATAACGTGTTTCATTCCCGATTTTTCTTTCCTCTCCACCATCCTTTCCTTTACTTTTGATTGATGATATTTCACTTCTACTTGAATATGTATATGTCCATAAATTTCATAAATTTGAATATTTTTTGCGACCATGTAAGTTGCTTTGTTAACTTTTGTCTGGTTAATTGGAAGATATTGTCACCTGGCACTAAACTCGCCTGATTGTATTTGCAATGAAGTGTCAAATAAATAAACAAATATTTTAAATGCGTACTTAAATGAAACCTTAAATTGAACGATGTAATATTTGTCTGAATGAAACAATAATAATCGTATTTAATAAAACCTTTTATGGTTAGTTTTTTAAATGAGCTGAATTATATCCTTTTATTGAAAATCAAACCATAATGGTTCACATTTGACAAACGAGGAAAGTAAATAGTGCTTATTTACGATGAAAACATCGTGAAATCTTAATTTGCCAAGAATTTGAAGCTCTATTCCGTGGCAAGAGACTACGGTATGTACGAGTATACAGATATGTCTGAAAGCTTTATCTTTTTCATTACGAGCGAAGGGGCTGAAGCAGAGTAATTGTGTATATTGTACTTCTCTAATTACGTTATTGAATTAACTCCTTGTCACCGAGGAACGGGGTGTAATTAAAAGCGTATCCGTGGTGGGATTTCTCTCGAATGAACTTTTTTTTATGTTTGCTCCGAGTAACATAAATGGTTACCAAAAGAATGTTACAAAAGGTCGAAAACTTATTCTCATATAATATTAATCAACCTCATTTAAAAAAATGTAAATTATGAAAACCAAATTTCAGTCATGCATATAAAAAAGTTTATAAAAAACTAATTTACACTATTTGATTATCATATTGCATCATTATAATATATACAATATGTATCCACGCTTCATTTATGAAAATCTTTGGTTTTTCATTGTGCAACTAAAAATCCGACCTGGTTCCTAGTGATAATTTTTTTATTTTTAAAAAATGAAATCTGATTTGCGTAGAAAAGAATATAAAATTGACGAAGAAGTGATCTCCGCAGTATTTACAACAAAACTTCAGAATATTTATTTCAGTGGTATAGAAAAATTAATTCATCGTTCTAAAAATGTATTGAACTGCAGGCTGACTCAGTATATTGTTTCATTTTATCACCTCTTTTTTTATATCCTTGTGCCCGAAACTTTTGGGTCCTAATACGTATATCAAAATAGTGTATGAATGCACTATAGGATTTATTAAATCATACAAATACCTCAACTGGAGTACATGCGAGTATATGATTATTACAGTCATAAGGCTCACAATATTTGTTTTATAAGATATATTAATGATGATATTTGAACATTTGCTTTATGTATGTATGTACGTATATAGGAAAACCCCTTGAAACAAGTATTGTCACACAACTGCAAACAGCACTTGATGAAATATTGAAAAATATTAAAACCTACGACTTACAGTTTAAGAAAAGTAAGAAAAAAATAAATATTATATTGCTTTTTTAAATTCGCTAAAATTGTCTTACAAGATATTCAGGGAAGTTATACAACTTTTTCATTCCCTCCTTGATGTAACCGAATCGTGAAAACTATTCTTGAAACTCGTGTGTGTGATGTGTCTAAATGATTATGATTCATATTTTGTGAAATCGTGATTCTCGTTATTAGTTTGTCAAATGTAAGAATAATTATTATTATTCAACGAACTGTCAACTATGCATACAATATTGTTTTAATTGGAATATTTCTGATGATGTCATATTATTTTTCCGATAAAATATACGAGTACTTGGTTAATTTGCATCTATGTTAAAATAAAACAATAAAATAAATGGTGATAGAAAAGTGTGAAATGAAAAGTAAATGCGATATATGGGTGAATAATGAACAACTGTAGCATGTTGAGGAATTCTGCTATTTGAATAGTATGTTCTCAGATGATGGAAGAGTTAAGAGGGATATGGAACGGCGTATAGCGATAGGGAACAAATTCAATGGGTCACTAAAACATACTATATACTCGATCCGGACAGTATTAAAATCTGCTAAGATCGTCCACAATAGTATTTTGGTGCTAACTTTTATGTATGGGAGTGAAACGTGGACGTGGAAAAATACTTATTGCCGAATACATTTTGTAGAAATACGTGCATTGAGAAGAATACAGAGTAAAGTTATAAGGGATGAATGTGAACGTAAGGCTGATATGTTAAGTAAAATTAATAAGAGCACGCTGAGATGGTTTGATCATGTGGAATGAATGAATGAAGAAAGGCTTACAAAACAGCTATACGGTGCAGATGTAAGGGGAAGGTGTGTGAGAGGAAAGTAAGGTTGGATAAAATAAGTGATATTCTGAAAGAAGAAAACGTAGAAAGTAGGAGAAATCGTAGAAGTTGTATGAGAACACGCACGAAGATGGCTCGATGGTATTTAGGTATATGTGTGTGTGAGTGAGTGAGTGTACAATATAAATGAACATTGGGTCTAACTCGGCCATAAACCAATTTCCACCTATCCTGACATACACCCGAAGGAAACCGGGATCGAGCATTAATAATTCATAAAAAAAATTCGTTGGAAATTGACATTTGGTTAGTGAGAATCTTAGAGATTCACACTCACTTGAAAGCATCTGGGTGAAAAATAAGTACGAGGAACTACACTGATGACTTCCAAAGTTATGGGATCTTTCATATACATATAAAACTTTAAACGCTTACATCGTTATGTTTTAGTATTAATCTAGAACACAACAATTGCTCCATTAACAATATTTCCCAACCATTATTTGTTGTTAGTTAATTTAGCTAGTTTATTTTATTTCACCTACAATACAGTCAAGTTTTATACTAAATTGCTCCGTTGTTTTTTTTTTATATTTGTGATATGGTATAATAAATTAAGGTACTCAGGAGTATCGCTGGCAAAACCCTTCGTGATAGAGTACGAAACACAGAAATCCGAAGGACGTGCGAAGTTGAAGATATTGTCAGATGGGGACGACAGAGAAGAAGGTTCTGGAACGATCACGTATCCAGAATGGCGGAACCAAGAGCCGTAAGAATGGCCAGGAACAGTATCCCCCAAGCGAGCAGACCTCCAGGACGACCTCCCAAAATATGGAAAGACAGCTGGCAGTCGACGTCACAAGAGGTAAACAATGATGCAGGAACATAACAGGCCAACAGGCCTAAAATAAAATGAAGAAGAAGTATCATATAATAACATTGCTCTCGTGTAATAATATATATTGAATAACTTTCCTATTTACCAGCTATAGATATAAAAATGTTGATTTTTTCCTGATTTTTTACTTACAACAGTATTAACCCGAATGTTTTTTCTTTGTATGAAAATATAATGCATGATTAAAAAAACTGTTTTCATTTTTATATTATTTGCCCTTTAAACTACGAAACTGTTGATATTTTTAAAAATGTTTATCATAAATTAAGCCATGTTCTTTGATGCTTTTAATAAGTTCTGTTCATTTCTAAGAAGGAGAAATAATATATGAGCAATATAATGTATTAATGTTGAACGCACGTTTCAAGCTTAAAAAAACATTTTTATTCCTTTGTTCGTTTTTTTTTTCTAAAAAAATCGTTATAGGTCGTTTATATATTCAAGAGAATATATTTGCAAATTATCAATTTAGTATTTTTCTTTGAATCTTATTATAATATATTTAAGATTACAAAAAAATTTCAGAAATCGTCTGAATAATATAATCACCACCATCTTGCAATGTCCCTTTCGAGGTAGATACAGGACAGATCTTCACTTCTTTCTGTCCTAGAATACATTATTCGCTTCAGTTACCAGCATGCGCCGTATCATATGTGCAAGAATTTATACGTTTTAGTTTTGAAATAATATTGCGTTAAGTTAATTACTTGAAATTTAATACACAGTGAGTAATAAATTATTAAAATTTATTTTCTAAAATGAATTTATTGTTCAGACATAAACTTTGTAGAACCCGATTTTAATTATTTAAATAAAAACATAAGAACACATGGGTTAACTAGCAAAAGTGTATTTCCGTTATTAAGAAGAAGAAAAAAAAAGATTTTATTTGAAAATAAACATATGAGTTTACAAACCAAGATGATAATATACAAAACACGTATATAAATACAAAACACAGGTAAACATCTTACGATCTATCTCAGTAAATATTCTCCGTAATATAATTCAAAATACCGAAAAAACAAAAAAAAAGTCGCTGAAGACGCCATAAGATGGTCTAGAGAATGAATGTGATACTGGCAAGTCCATATCAAAATAATGATCGAAACCAGAATCTAGGCCATCATACTTAAATGCAGACCCCGCTAAGATCCAGGAACTATGAAGAAACTCTTTGATTCCATGACGAATGGGACTTGAGATTTAAGAGGATTAAAATTGATTTTCCTATTGGCATTGTACCTTCATTCAAGGTGACCATTGTGACTGTTTGCAAGCTGTTGCTAATCGACATTAATTATGGCTTCTTTCCTCTTTATACCATGATTAATCGAATCCATTGTCACAAATTGTATGTTAGCATTGTTTTCAATGAATACTAAGAAATTTCAAGAACTGCGTGTTGTGGGATAATGAGAACGAGGAAAACATAGATAAACTAAGTTATTTAGTTATATTATTCGTATTTTTACATTTTTTAACCAGCTCCATTGTATTAGCTTTGATTAGTTGTATAATTTGTCAAATGTATGATTAAATCAAATCTGACCAGTATTAGGAACCTGGAATCACGTTCCTTCGTTTTATACTTTTTTACACTTAAGTAACACATCGATCAATAATTCCCTGGTCTAACTACTTGAAACAACATTTGTTTGCAAAAATTATTCTTTATTCATCAACATAGTCTCCTTCAGGAGCGATACATTCATTCCAACGCTTTCCTTACTTTTCTATGCCAGCCGTGTACATCGATTTACTACCTTGATCAAAAAATTTTAGGGCCGGCCACCGTGTGGCGCTGTCAGTCACCCGATTGGAATTCTTTTTTTTTTGTTAGGTTACCACATCTATCATTGACACTTCCCTCCAAATTTCAGCGTCATAGCTTGACATTTGTAAAAGTTACGCTGTACCTTTGTGCGTGTTTTCGATTTTTTACAAGTTTGAAAATGACATCAACTGTGCATCAACGAGTTTGCATTAAATTTTGTGTGAAAAACGGATTTAACGGTCCGCAGACCTTGGAAATGTTGGAGAAGTGTTTTTCGGTAGCACGAACGCTTCAAAAGTGGTCGTGAGTCGGTCGAGGATGACGAACGCAGTGACAGTCGAAAACCGATGGACATACCGAAAATTGAGTACCAGCGGTGTTTCGAGGATTGGATCAAGCGCTGGCGTAAGTGCGTTGCAGTCGATGGGGAGTACTTTGAAGGGGACCATATCGATTTTGATGAATAAACTTGTATGTTCGATTTTATGAAGTCCTAAAACTTTTTGATCAAGGTAGTATCTTTGGTTTCAAAATAGGCGTTAGTTTCGGCAATCACTTCTTCATTGGAGCCAAATCTCTTCCTTGGAGCATCTTTTTGAGGTCTGCGAACAGCCAATAGTCGCTAGGGGCCAAATCTGGAGAATACGATGGGTGCGGAAGCGATTCGAAGTTCAACTCATGCAATTTGGCCATCGTTACCATCGACTTGTGACACGGTGCATTGTCCTGATGAAAGAGAACTCTTTTCTTCTTCATATGGGGCCATTTTCTTGCAATTTCTGCCTTCAAACACTCCAATAACGCTATGTAATATTCGCTATTGATGGTTTTTACCTTTTCAAGGTGATCGATGAACATTATACCATGCGCATCCCAAAATACGGAGGCCATAACCTTCCCGGCCGACTGTTGAGTTTTTGGTCGATTCGGACGACTTTCACCGGCTGCTCTCCACTCAGCTGACTGCCGATTTGATTCTGGAGTATAGTGGTGGATCCAAGTTTCATCCATTGTCACATACCGATGCAAAAACTCCTGTTTATTTCGCGTAAACAGTGCCAAACAGCGCTCTGAATCATCGATGCGTTGTTGTGTATGTTCCATTGTGAGCAAACGCGGCACCCATTTCGAAAAAAGTTTTTCATGACCAAATGTTCATGCAAAATAGTGTAAACACTACCAAATGATATCTTCAGGATGTCAGCTATCTCACGGAACTTTACTTTACGATTATCCATCACGATTTTGAGTTTTTTTTTATGTTTTCTGGTGTAACATTCTCATTTGGACGACCAGAGCGTTTAGCATCATTTGTGTCTGTACGAACGCGTTTGAAATCAACATACCACCGACAAATGGTTGTTTTCGACGGAGCAGAGCCCGGATAACACTTTTCAAGCCATTGCTGAGATTGAACGGTATTTTTCCCAGTAAAAAGCAATGTTTTATCAACGCACGAAATTCGTTTTTTTTTCATTGTTTTGAGAATAGCAAAAGTAGCGTCTTTAAAATCACTGTAACTCAATGACACAATGTCGGAATGTCATGAAAGTTTGATACGTTACTTCTAAAGGTTAGTACTAACTGAGAATGGTATGGATTTGTTATTAGAGGCGCCATCTGTTGGTTAGTCCAGGAAATTGTTGATTGATGTATTATGTTTCCGTCAGAATTCGAGCTGTAGCATTGCCATGGTACTCCTCCAGGAGAGTCAGTTCTATTTATTCTCGTGTCTGGTTCCCTAGTCCACCTGAAGTCTATCCTCGTACAGTTCCTTCATCCGACAATTCCACACCTTTGTTGGCCTTTCCAATCGACGTGTCTATTTAATTTCGCTGTATGTCTCTTAACATAACTCCTAAGGTTCCACGAACATGCCTCATGTAAGCTGCTTGTATTTTTAACCGTACAATTTCGGTAAAGACCTAATGTTAATGTCCAGACGCCAAGACCAAACCACTGATACTCAATGACACCATGTCGGAATGTCATGAAAGTTTGACACGTACCTTCTAAAGGTTAGTACTAACTGAGAATGGTATGGATTTGTTTTTAGAGGCGCCATATGTTGGTGAGTCCTGGGACTTATTGATCGATGTGTCACGAGGTTTTTTCAAAAAATAACGAGACTTCAATATTGTCAAAAAGTATTTATTTAATCATTAATATTAATATTGCCCCCTTCGAAGTAGTTCCCATAGGATAGTAAAATACACTTTAGCCACCGTTTTTTCCAATCCGCAAAACATTTTTGCAACGCTTTATTTGGGATAGCCTTTAGCACACCCGTTGATTTAGCCTTTATCTTCTCTATGGTCGCCAAACGTTGTCCTTTCAATGTCCTCTTTATCTTCGGGAACAGGAAAAAAACAGAGGGTCATATCTGGTCAATACGGTGGCTTATAGTATCACGACGGTGTTGGGTTTGGCCAAAAATTCACGAATTAGTAGTGAAGTGTGAAGCGGTCCATTATCGTAGTGCAAAATCCAGGAATTGTTTGACCATAATTCTGATCGTTTTCTTCGGATTGCCTCACGCAAACGGTGTAAAACCTTAATGAATCATTTTTAAAATGAAAATATCGCAAACGTGCCAAAATGCAAATAATTTGCCTGTCAAACAAAACGTAAATAATTTGCCTATCAAACACAAACTGTCCATCAAATATGGCTGAGAATTGAAACGTACATCACAGTGTCGCCAACGTGAGGAAAAAAATGCGCTCAATTAAAAACAAACAGCCCGCCAAATAAAAAAAAATCTCGTTATTTTTTTATCACCCTCATATACACTACCTAATCGCTCTCATAATAAATTAAGATTTCAATATTTTAATGTTGATCGCGCTGGATGGGTCTTATGTTATCTCCTTTGAAGCGTAGGTAGTGATGTTATCGAACTGAACGGAAGTTTTTTTTAAGAATAGGTTCTATCACTTTCGGTATCTTCTAATAATTCCTGGGACGTTGACTTCCAGCTTACGTAAGTATTGTTGGTAGTCAGCTGTCAGCGGTTTGCATCGAAGTAAAGTAAGATACATGATTGTTTCATTCAAACTTTGTCGGAAATTAGTTTTGCTTTCTTCACTTTTCCCATCTTATTATTTCTTCGGCTCACACGTTTTTCATTTTTCAGTGTTCACACATACACGTCGTTAGATTTGAATAACCTTTGATTGCATTCTTCCAATACAAATTTTGTAGATTCGTATTCTAGATCATGTTATGAGAGCTTATAGCGTAAAAAGATTTTCTTATATATTTTTAATAAGACCTTTGATGTTGGTCCTATTTTTCGTTCTAAATAAGAAAAAAGTATCTCTGTTCTATTATCTTTATTAGTCCTTAACTTTGAAAATCGTAACCCACAACCTCACTAGACATGCTCCTATAATCCACACAGTAAGATTTTAGACTACTTCAATTTAATTAAGTTGATTTCATAAAAGTATTGGATATATTTTTTAGGTAAGTATCGATCATGAATGGAATGATTAAATATTTATAACAAAATTAAACATGGTTTGGAAAATTGCATGTGAATTTAGAATCTTCTCTAGAAGTCATTAAACCATTTTACTAGAAGAATCCTAAGAAAGAAACTTTTTTTTTATTAAACTAAGAATTATGATAATTACTTTATGCCTATATTGTATTTCTTACTTAACAGTCGGTAAGTTTGAATTGTGACCTTAAAAAAAGGAATAAAATGCGTATAATATTCAGCAGTCTTATTTAAATTTCTCGTCATTACCGAGTGTCTTTGAGCTAAAATAATTTTGTTATACATACTATCTCGCGTTTAAACTTGAGTTCCACCTCCCACACGAAGCTTTAGCAGAACTCGACCGTCAGGGCTGTATTGGAAGTATTAGTAAGCTTCGCAGTATAATTGAATTATTTATGTCTCGTTGGTGAGTATGTACTTACGGCTATAACTTTCCACACAATCACACGTGCCATTAACCCTTTGCGACAGCCGGGCAGGCGGGTTCCCACTGGAACAGAAATACAGTTTATTTCTGTGCCCAGAGACGGCTCTAGTTATTGAACAACCCGTTATTTGTGCACTATTTTTAGAATCTTAAAATTGGTAATCATAATACGATGTATATCTTGGATACGTTATTTTACTTATTAGTCCTGTTACGGATATGACCCCAAATAATAATAAAATGACAATTTATGCAGCGCCGCTCCCCAAGGGCGCTCCATTTCGAGAGTACGGAAATATTATATTGTATGTCAGTTTCTAGTCAGTATTTTTTATAATATTATGAGTTATAGAAACTTGAATTTTTAAGATGTTTGCTTATTTGAAAATATGTTTAGATTTTGAATGAAAACAACATAAAGTTATATCAATAATCATCTTTCCAGAATACATTAACTCCCCGCCTAAAACTTAAATCTTACAAGTCGTGTAATGACAATCGTCACACGACTTGTAAGATTTAAGTTTTACCTTAAGGAACATTTTATTCAAGAACTCGAAAGTGGCGATAAAATAGATAACTCGTTGATTGTGGGGTATAACATAATAAAAACAGACGATAATCATTATTCCTATTTTTCGGTATTACAGAAAGTAAAGCATCTAATAAATTATGTCATCCATATCTCTGCGAACCGTTACTATAGTAAAACGAATTATTTTAACAATGTTAGTTTAAATAAACAAGTTATAAATACCAGAATTATCCATGAATCGCGGATTGCTTTTATTTTTTCTGGTATGTTTTAGTTTAAAAAAAAAATTGTTTACTAAAAATCAGACGCAAAAAGCTATTGAACACATTCACATCCAATCTCCAATGAGCAACACTTAACATATACTGTAAGACATACGACTCTGTACGTGCAGGTACTCGTGATTTGAGTCATTGGTATTCAGGAGCGTGCACGCTGGCTGACTCACCGGACTTCCCCTTGAGTTCTTTGCCGGCACATTTTACAATGACATTGCCATTTGGTTGATGGCTCCATTGTTGATGAATTTAAGATATAATTTTTTTGTCTGGTATTCAAATTCTATTGAACAGATATCTCACAATTGGTCATAACTTTTTGATAGTAATTTAAAAATTCAATTAGACATGAAATTGTTTTTTTAAGTTTTTTTTTATTTAAGAGTGAATAAAAGTGACCGTGTACGTTGTTTTCTTAAAATCTACAAATATCCCACTTGCTCAAAAAACACATCTTTATATTGGACAAGTTTTCCTATAGTTTATAATTTAATGGAAATTAATAAACGATCATAATATTTCATTATAAAATAAAAGTTTATTGGTGATGATTTCAAAAAAAATATATATTATGTTTCCGTCAGAATTCGAGCTGTAGCGTTGCCATAGTTCTCCTCCAGGAGAGTCAGTTATATTTATTCCCGTGTATGGTCTCCTAGTCCAGCTGAAGTCTATCCTCGTCCAGTTCCTTCATCCGATAATTCCACACCTGTGTTGGCCTTTCCAATCGACGTGTCTCTTTAATTTCGCTGTATGTCTCTTAACGTAACTCCTAAGGTTCCACGAACATACCTCATGTCAGCTGCTTGTATTTTTAACCGTACAATTTCGGTAAAGACCTAATGTTAATGTACAGACGGCAAGATCTGTATACCGATATAAAAAGTTTAGTTTTAAATTCAATCTCCGACTTCTTCACCACCGAACCGTAGAGAACTCTTGATAGTATACCGGTTGCTCATGTCATGTGCCAAATTCACCACCTTGACGCCTGCCTATCCCGTGTCAATTGATTTACTTAGTAGTTTTATTCAGTTTTGTTCCTATTAGTTAGATATTGCATTAGGATTGTTCATTCCAATTGTTCATTCCAATCGTCATCATTTCTGTTTTCGGCGTACAGGTCATCCTCATTCCAGCCTGCCTTGTATCTTCAAAATTATGTTTTATCCGTATTATTACAAAAATAATACAGAAGGAAGAAGGCCAGTAGGTTGCCCTAGGAATTGAAAAATGTAAGTGGAGCATTTGCATAAAGAGCTTAGAATTGGACTGGGTAGCGGAAGATTTACCCACAGATGGAAGACATGTAGAGATTTACGCTGGCGAGACTAACACTGTGACCTAAAAGGAGAAATGGAAGACAATAGATAAATGAATAGTGCCTTAACTTGATTTTAAAAATGTATATTTTATATATGTGTATATTTTATATAAAAAAATACATTGAAAGATGGAAATATTTATTGTATTCCGTGGATAAAAGCCCTACGGCACATACTGTTTGTGTCAATCACCAGCGGGGTGCGTATCGGCTGCAGACTGCACACTGCAGATAGGACGCAAATTTATCTAATGGGCCTTTTCAACCACGCCGGCGCGTGAGCATCCTCTCATGAGCCGGCAAATTGAATCCAGTACCTACGGATGCTCGCACATGTGTCGATTGAACCTGTTATACAATAAAGGGCAAATGTACATTTTGACCTGTTTTTCAAAAAACATTCAACTTGTTTTAAAAAAGCATCCTCTGTTTTGTTCCTCTATATTTTATTCAACTAGTCCTATGCGATGCGGAGTGAGTGCGAGTCCGTCAACCTATCTAGTTGAGGGACTCACATTTTTCACTCACATTTCCTACCTATCATTCAAATTTTTTTACGCCTTTCTATGTTTAATCTATCTGAAAAGCTCATCAATGTACATTATTTCTCCTTTAGCACTTTTGTCTTATATTAATTAAAAGAACATTTACAGGATGAGTGATGGCATTGAATAATATTAAATTGATTTTTGTTTTTTTACTTTATATATACTTTCTTATTTTTACAATTAAATAAATTAAGCACTCACCTGCCTAATTAGATGTGTATGGACGAATCAAGGCAGATATTTATAACGCTTTTTCCTAGTAAAATATCACCTCAATAACTTTGTGTTTTGAATTCATAAAAGACAACCCACAAGCGTTCAAAATATAAATGTTTACCTCATTAGTACGGCAGGATTATCACTGCAATTAATTTTTGCTAAGAATTAAATTTGATTATAATTGGCATGTACCCTTTATGAAATAAATTATTTAATGGTTTTTATTCATGTGACTTTATTTTTGAACATTTGAAAATATATATATCAATGAATGTTGTAGAGACGGTTTACTGGGAACGACACGACGAATGTAGAAAGGAAGATTAGAAAATTATGGAAAATGTTAATTTTATCAGTAATGGTTTAATATAGTAGGACGGCGCGGACGTGAAGAACGAAGAGCGATGAACTGAAAATACCAAGAGGTATTTATTCTCTGTATTTGTGCATGATAAGCTTATAAAGGTTTAATAAGTTAACACCAACATAATGAAAATAAATTTTTTCAACATTCACAAATCACTATTCAGTGACCGATGTTTCGGCATGCAATGGCTTTCTCAACGCGTTTAATTTTGATTTTTCTAATAAAAACTTTAGTTCGATGAATTGAAATCGATAGAATCAATAATCATAAAAATAATTAATATTTTTTATTTGTTTTATTTTCTTTTTTCTATGCACTAAACCAGCGGTTCTCAACCTTTTAATTAACGCGTACCATTGAAACAAAATTTGGAAAATGTTAGTACCACTATCATGTACAAAAAATCTTCCATGACGTAAGTAGGAATGTGAAGAATACCATATTTTTAAAAAAATATTTATATTGTAAAAAAAAAGTTACTTATACAAAAATGGTTCAACATATCGCAATTTTTATGTCTTTGGTATTTGTATACAAATTGCATAAATAATTATTTAAAAAAATATATCTCTTATGTTAAAAATAACTGACTTCCAAATTAATTATCTCAAATATTGCAAGTTAATAATAAAATTTAATATAAAACTTTGGCCTGTTTGAGAGATATCATTGAGAGAGATTGCTTTTCTATTCTTTCTATGTAATGCAACATTACCACACTCTTCCATGTACCACCTAATGTTTAACTATCATATCGGAAATAAAAACTACGAAGATTTCTATCTAATTCGTCTTCCCTTGGTAAGTTTTCTGCGGTTTTCTTACCAATTTTTTTTTTCTAAACACATCATGCTGGGAAGTACCCATTCTAATGGCTGCATCCACCTCCTTCCTATCCTTACACTGAACTTATATTTATTAATTTTGTAATATTTTTAATCCGTCAACAATAGTGGGTTCAAATCAAGAGTTCGACAGTCCTTCAGGAGAGTCTGCTCTCTAAACGGTGCTGTACAAATTGTCCTTTTATTATTATTATTGTTATCGCTTATAAACTACATCAAGAATATAGTCTTCGTGCAGAGGAGAAAAAATATCAAAAGAATTAGCGTTGAATGTGTTGACATCAATATTTATGTTAATATATACTCGTACATTGCATCAATATACAATACTAATTCTCTCATCGACGCATACACACTATCGGGGAATCTCTTTAAGAATTGGTGACATAGTCATTTTATACTCAACTTTTTTTTGCAAGTATCTTATTAAGTTAACATATGAAACTGATTTTTTTCGCTGACACCAATGGGCGTAACTTCTTTCTGGTTGGTTGGAAGAGATTGTCGTTTAGCAATAAACTCGCCATTCGTATTCTTTACAATAAAGTCTAAATAGATGAATAATTTTTAAATAATAATTATCTTTGCATTGGAATGCTAATACTCGTCATATATTTTTTTAATATTTGAAATATGGTAAATGTTTTACTGCGATGCATATTTTTTATGTATCAAGTTATTTTTCTATCACGACGGATTCCATCCGTGAAAAGAAAAATAACTTGATACATATCGGATAAACGAAGAGTGGAAACTACGACCATCGACCAGGAAACACGCATTTTTATCTGGGAATGAGAATACAACTCTAGCCTTTCGCTATATAACTCAATTATTGAATGTCTCCCTATATTTAGAAGAATGTTCATTTTTTAAATGTACACTTGTAATGCGTACTTTCGCTACAGAAAAAAAAATGCTTTCAGTTAATTTGTAATAAAGCTATAATTCCAATAAATAATTGGAAATTTTTCAAGAAGCGCTTTTCGTGTTCGCTTGAATGATATTCGTTGTTGAGTTTAAGTTTGACATTCAGAATGAATACATTGCGTTTTTAGATCTCTTTTTTGAATTGGTTGATATGATGTATAGTCGTTATTGGAATGAATTACTAAAAATATGTTGAACTGCGTTTTGATAACTTTTTTCGTTTAGTATTTCATACTTCAGGGAAGTTTCGATAATGTTATAATATATTAAATTATTATTTCATTTCATTTTGCATTTAATGGCAACTTGCTACATGCTATTTCGGGTTCGATTCCTGATGACACCGAAAACCAAAAAAGTATTACATTCTGGTTTTCATTAAAAAATCCAAACCCGCTTCGTTGTACTGTATTCATCAAAAGTGTAATGCAATATAATAAAATTCAAACTCTGTTAATGACGACCTACTTGGCCTAGTTGAAATCCACCTGAGGGTTTTGGGTTCGATTCCCGACGTTACCCAAATTGAAAATGAATAAAAAAACGTCCCAGTCTAGTCGAGTTCCCTTGGTTACAATACTCACATGTACTAGCGTGTGCAAGTGATATTGCTTCTTCACTTTCAATGGCATTGCAACACGTGCATGACGGACTGCGAAGTTCTATGCCTCCTTCGGTGGTTCTAAACTTGAAGGCGCCATTAGTGGACCCAGAAACAAATTTGTCTCCCGGTCACGCTCTTCAATATGTCCGTATCGCCGATTCAAATAACACACGGGAAAAAAATATATCGAATGAAATATTTAAACTGTTTATAATTCTGCCCTTCATTTATAAAAGAGGTATTCTGTGGCTTAGTTGCTAAGACGCCTGACTTCCAACCCGAGATTTGTGGGTTCGATTCCCGTTGGTATCCAGTTTTTTTAAAAGGGTTCCATCCTGGTTTGTCATAACACCTTTCTGGTTGGTTGGGAAAGATGGTCACACGACAATTAATCCTTCAGATTGTACTTTGCACAAAGAAAGTATACAAATTCAATACAAAAGATAATGATTAAAGGCATTGCTAGTTAATTAGTGGGATTTGAATGAATCCTTAGATTGAGTAGTAATTCAAGTTTCACTAATTAATATTAGATTATACACTCAAAACGTGCAGCTAAGTTAAGGGTTCAAACATACCTTTCTAAAGAAAAAATAGTATGGGCTAAAATGTAAAGCCTTTTATTTAAAAAAATGTATTTACATTTTACTGTGGCTACACTAATAAGAGTTTGAAAAAAATGAACGTGTATAATTTCAGGGTCCCCGTTTATTCGTCTCCATTTATAAAAACAACATTCATTTTCACATTAAAACATTTCACAAAACTTTCTCCGCTTCCGGTCGTCGTTGTTTTGAGCTTAAAAGATATTCTTTTATTCCTGGTCTGTTGCCAAATGTTTGTTAGAAACGCGTGACTGTATTAGTCGCCCGTTGTATGGCGGCAGTTTCCGATGGTTTGGACAAAACGAATTATTGCACTTGCAATGCGCTTTATGTAGATTTGATTGACGCGGTCATATTGTTCATTTATCACTCGCTTGATTGATTTTTAAATATTATTCACGCCAGTGTCATGTCTGTTTTGTGTATACGTGCCATAATGGAGGTGGGTTGTACTGTACATGTAAACAATTCCCAGTGAGTTTAGTCTGTAAAATTGGAAGAAGTCGTTTATTTGAAAATAAATTTATACTCGCTAGTGTTTGTATAACCTCTCTTGTTTGTTTACCTTTACTAACTGGGGTTGGCGAAAGTTATCGGGAATGTTCACGATATTCTTTGGGTTTATATAAACTGAACTATTTTTAAAATTAACTTTAAGGGTAATTAATATTTCGTAATATGAATATGAATAGCTCAAACGATTAAATCACGTATCACTTTAAATCACTCGTACAGTGAATTTAAAAACATAACCTGAATGCACAGTGAATTCAAAAACATAGCCTGAATATATAAAACTCAGTTTAGATATTCATATTATAGAAAGTTCACTTACGACGAGCAGTGGAAGTACACCTTTAATAGTGAATGTGAACAGATAACACTGCAATAAATATACATTCATAGTTTACGTCTTTGAAGGTGTATATTCACTACTAATAGTTAACGTTCATTGCCCGTCCGCTTCCTCTGTAACATATGTTATATATTGTTTCTACATTCAATTCTTACTTCATGATACATTTGATTTATTAAATGCCATATATTTGCCGTACCCAATGAATGTTGTGTTTCTTCTTTCATAGTAGAACTTTTCCACTAATATATCAATTGCTATTTTCATTTAATAGGTTGAATCTTTAAATGTCTTAAATTTTAAAAATTAAATTTACTGTACTAACTCTTATAATAGCATTTTTGACTTGAAAGTGGTAGCACAAATCATCCTAGTGTGGGTGGATTGCATATTTAAATAAATCTTATTTTCAGTTTATCTAATCTTATAACATACCCTCTACGTTTCGTTAAGAACACAGGCATGCCACAAAAAGTAACTTTCGTGACCTAGTTGGTAAGACAAGACGCCTGTCTTCCGAACTGGGGATTATGGGTTCGATTGCTGTTGGTAGCTGATCTTATTAAACTGGATTGAAGTCTGCTGTTTCACTTAAGGTCTATTTAACATATTTCTGATTGATTGGATATACCTTCGTGCCTTCCTTGGTCTGCCTCTACAACGCCTTTCAATCACGTTTACAATGTATATTTATTTTGTTAGTCTTTCTTAATTTTATTCGTTTCATGTGCCGAAACCATCTCATAGTGTTTTTAATTTTACTCAACACTTTAGCCTTAAGTCAACATTCAACCCTAATACTTCATTCCGTGTTATGTCCATACATTGTCACCCCATGTATTATTCTAAGTGCACGCATTTTACTGCATTTATTTATTCGGATCTTTTCAGTGAGTTCAAGAATGACGCAATTATGCTAAAATGACTAAAAATTGCGTTCAATAAACCAATAAAAAGATATTTTATTATTTTTGGCAATGATTATCAGAAATCGTATGGGGAAAAATTAATATGATTTCATATGTATGTCTATAATGTGAATGTTTCTCTAAATTCGCAATTATCAATGTTTCAATAAATATAACCATTTATTTGAATAATTAAAATTTGAAAAGTGACAGTATAATAATCAAAGAATAATGATTTCGTTTTAATAGTTAACAATGCAATGCGGTTCAACTCTATTAAGCTTAAGAAAAAATATAAACGATAGCTTGATTAATTAGTCACGCTCAAAATTGTGATATTATATAAAATCAGTATAAACTAATTAAATAACTTAATTATTTTAATAATGTGTATGTACAGAAGATACATTTACGAAGATATTTCTTGATATTTTCCAAATTACTACGACAAGAGGAATCTTACATACAATATAGAGATAGGTGAATAATTTAACAATAATAACAGTTATGTTACATATATGCAAATCTGAACCATCCGCAAAACCATCACAACACATCAGCGTGCACATAATAATTCAGATAAAGGAATCATCGGTATACATTTATTTCATCTAAATGCTGTAAATAATAAATTTAAGGTCCACTTATTTAAACCAACAGTAATTTGCGTTTCCCAACTTATCAACTTTCCCAACTTTTATTCTTTCTGTGGTACTGTAATCGTTTAGAGCTAGTAATCAAGTTTTTTTTTCTGATGTAGCTAGTTGTTTTGTTTTTTTTTTAAATTTATTATTTTCGCTTCGATAATTTTGATTCTTCTTCTTATGTTTAAATTCTTAGCTAAAATTCTACTAAAATTTGATGAAATCTGTACGTTGTTAAGGACATGCACTCGGAATGTTCCCACGGAAAACGGAGAGAGAAAGAGAGAGACTGAGTCTCATTTCGGTTCTTGCTGAATGTCGCGGGAGCCGCACATAGGTTGAAAACGAACCTTAAATATCCATTGACAAAAAGTTGAAATTTTTTATGGTTTTAAATTATACTTACGATAATTGTCTATGAATAAAATACATGACGTCACCATAACTTTCGTCGTTGAATTCCTATGGAAAAAAATAAAGTAACAACCATATTACATCGCACTGATAAATTTTCGATACTTTTCTTACTCGTATTACACCAAATTCAATATATTGCATAAAAACTGTTTTGGTTTTTATTTATTATTATTATTTTATATAACTAATGCAAAAATCAATTTCTGGTTAATTTGTGCATTTAGCTTTCTTACTAGGTATATCTGTAGCATCATGCATCTTAGTATATGACATAAATTTGAGTTTTAGTGCATATCAGCATATCATAAATGGTAGTGATTTGATGATCTTTATCACTACCATTTATTATACGAGTCTAACTACAAATATATGAGTAGCAAAACTAAGCTTGACTTCCACCTGAGATTGCGCATTGAACAGCTCACGGAGTGTCACCCAGTATCTCTATGGAAGAGTATTTTTCTATCCAGTGTGCGCCTTGCCCCGCTCGTCTGATTCCTCACCCTCTCTGCTCATTTCACGGGGGATGTTTTGAATTCCGTAAACGTTGCACGAGGGGTACTCACCCCAACTTCGGTCGCTGGTGACGTGGCGACCACCTTCGTTCAGTACCTTGAGGTCGTTCTTCTTTGAGGAGTGCTCCTCAACCTGTCTGCCAACCGTCGCTATTTACGTTTCCGGTGAATATTTTGGGAACTTTTCATTGTGCTACGTTGAACTTCCTGAAATTCCTGAAATTTGCGCTAACTCTTTCTTTCTAAACCTCTTTTAAGTATTTACGAAAACTTTAACGCCAACTATTTATAATACATACAGACTCTAAGTTTGTTGACAACGTTTTTATTCGTAATATTTTTGAATAAAAATTCTTTAAACAAAATATGTTCTTAATGAGGTGCATGGCCGCGCGGTAACGCACTGGACTTCCGTACGGAAGGTCGTCGGTTCGAACCTCACGCTGTGCTACTCCCCTCGAACGACACATACACTATTTCCACCTAGTATTGGAAGGTATATGGAAACCTATGACTTCAGTCATATCCATTCTTTACAATCTTCTTCGTGTGCTTCTGACGTTTGCGAGATCAATCTTGAGAAAATATCTCTCCTTGGTGGCACGAAAGAGCTCCTCCTATCTGGATATCTGTCCATTCGCGAATGTTGCGTAACCAAGGCAGGCTCCTACTGATTCCACGTTAACCCTCAATTTTGCCCATCAATATGAATTTTAGGATGTGGTAATTTTCTCCTTAAAATATATGGTACAGATAAGCAATCGATCGTCATTTTATGGTACCATATTTAAGAGCTCTCGTTCCCTACACCGACTTGACGCAGTACCTCGGTGTATCTATCAAATGTTATGTTCCCGGTTTTTCCAGTTATTTTGAGAATGAAAGTTTTTCGTATTCTGGAAGGCGGATTAAGTGGATGTATAACCCCTATTTCGTTCTAAACTACTAAATTAGTTTTCTAACTACAAACGAAATTAAATATATTGGTGTAGCACGATGCCTAAGTGTTAATAAGTTTCAATCAATCCGCCTACAACGTTTGAAAACAATTCATTCTAAAGTTGAACACGTGTGAAACATAAAAAGTAAAATGATACCTGTACCATACAAGGTATTATATTATGGTACAGTTATGTATAATTTTTTCACTGTGTGTAGTGCGCTCCCTTTGCCTAATTGGTAAGACGTCTATCTTCCACTTAGGGCTTTCGGATTCAAGATAATGATGGTACTCAAAAATATAAAAATGATACCAATCTGGTTGAAGAACTCATTCGGTAACAATGATCGCACACGCTGGGTGTGTTGTTTCCTCGATATGTGTGGTAATGTTTTGAAAGTATGTACGACGGTGAACTATTAGTTATGTACGTACGCTAGTGGTTCTTAACCCGAAGGCTCGATTATTGGAGTCGAAAACTATTATTTTTCGATCACACTCGTCAATATGTCCGTATCACCAATTCGAATATGTTGAGAGGTACCTTAAGAATTAAAAAAATATGGAGGTTAATCAATCAAAAGAATATGTTTAAGAAACGACTTCAAAAATCTTCTTTACACTGAAATCGATGCCATTCTCTAACCAGCACCGCTCTGGATCGCGTTTTTCTCAAGTTTGAACATAACGTTCTGCGTATGATCATACAAAATTTTACTTTACGTCAGTTTCTGATTTTCTTAATTTATATTGTGGTGTTTTAATTGCACAAAAAAGTGAAACTTTTAAAATTCAACTTGAATGTATCTTTTCCATTTTTTATTACTTACCGTGTCAGCGCCCTTCAAACTTTTGACACGATTAGTTCCCGCGAAATTTGGCGATTTATTTTACCACTTTTATAATAATCAACTATCAATGAACGAATTCGCTAAAAAGTTTTTTTATTTTTAATAAACATAAAATAAAATCTCGAGTAAAGGTACACCAGAGAAAATGTTAAATTTATGCAATGTTTTCTCCGCAAAATATTAAAGGAAACTAATAATCCGGTGCATTTGTATTTTTAAATGAAGTGTTTTACTACCTTATAGCAACAAAAAAAATTGAATCAGTGCCTGTTTCTGGGAATTAGGCCCGAAAGCGAAATATGGAGTGTCCCATGATTTCCAGGAAATTCCGCCAATTTAATTACCGCCACTTCAGTGTTCTTATTTGTCTAGACAGGCTAAAAATAACAATACCCGGAATAATGTTTTCTATAAATATGAAATTCAAAAAGTATGGGTGTAAATGTCACATTTAATTATCATCATTCCGCCTTATTACTTCACACTTTCAGTAACCACAAAACTTGCTAAACTTATACTTTTCTAGGAAAATAAATTCAAATTGTGAAAACCATAATCTAGAAACAATATATTTTTTTAAAAAACCTTTTAAACGCCTACACATCAATTTAAAACATCAGTATTGCGCGTATCTCAGTTTTGAAAACGCTGATTTTGGAGAATTTGTTCACCCTGGTTTGGAAAAGACTGTATCTGAAGATAAGACCGAGCGTCGCCCCGAGAAGAATGTCATATGCACATGAAGGGCGGCTTTGTTATATACGTTCATCCCCTAACTCTTAGGCGTTCTTATGATAATGCATTTCCTTGTTTATCTAAAGCTTGCCGCTGTGTCAACTCGACCTTTTTTAATAGAATTTTATTTTCTCTACTTGGTGGCACAAGTTGATCAGATCGATGCTTATTTCACCAAATTTTTAAATATCTCAGATAAATAAAAATGTTTACGTTGTAGTTATCATATCGGAGGTGTATAGTATAATTCATTCTGCAATGCTCAATTCGCTCGTAAAATTAAGTCAAATTATCACAACTGATATGCAAAGCATAACTAACTATTAAGTTGGTGCGAAATTAATTACCGTTTTTTTGCAAATAAAAGGCTTTAGTATTTTATAAGAAACAACGTTTATTAAGACTATAACATTATTTCCATTATTAGTTACGAGTATAACCGTTTCCCATCTATTGACTAACTTATTTATCCCATCCCTATAAAAAATCTTCTGGATTTAGGGCAAAAACTCATCAAGGGATGTTTTCACTTCTTCCAATGAATAAATTTATTACCATTGACAAAATTTTGCAAGGATCGGAAAATGTTAAATATTCGCTAGGTGCTAAGTCAGGCAAGTATGTCGGATGTTGCAAAATTTCCCATTTTTTAGTAAAAAAAATTGTGTGACGAATTCCACGCGTGGTCTGGCGTTATCGTGGTGAAAAACAATGCCCTTCCTATTCACCAAATAGGGTCGTTTTTTTTAATTTATTCCTGGTTTAATTTGTCTAATTGTTCACAGTACTTATCGACGTTTATTGTTTCATTTGATTATAAAAGTTTATAATACACTATACCCTTAATACCCCACCACACACATAACATGACCTTTTTCTGGTGCAATTCTCCTTTGGGAGCAGAAAGGGGTGCTTGTCCGGGAGGTTGACCAGTGTCCTTTTCTTGTAATATTATTGTATACAACCTACTTTTCGTCACCCGTTACAATCCAATCAGAAAATGGATTCCTTTTTTGTCTGGCGAGCAAAGTCCGCAGATAGTCAGCCTATCCGATAAGTTTTTCTGTGACAGTCATGTGGCACCCAAACAGAGAGCTTTGACACCATTCCCAGCTTATGGAGATGCCTTAAAGCGTTTGATTTGTCAATATTCAATCTCTCTGCAAGTTTTCGTGAGGTCAGTCGAGGGTCTGCATCCACCGTGGCTCGGAGTTGTTTGTCATCAATTCCATTGGGCCGCCCGGCGCGGGGTTCAAGGGATATATTCTCAGAACGGAACTTGTTAAACCACATACGACACGTCCGAGTTTTCACGACACCTTCACCATACACTGAATAAATGTTATTAGTTAAGACCTTTTTTGTTACCTTTTTTGAATTCATACGACATACAATGTCACAATTTTTTTTCTCGGCCATTTGCAAATTTTTCGGGGGGTTATTACACGACCGAAGTTGAAACAAAACTGGCCAAATCAGGTAGAAAGCATCTACTTTTAAAGCAATGACAAAAAAGGTTTTAAGACAAAAGACAAGCAGTTACGCCATTTCTAAATAAGTACCGTTAAAACGGTAACAACTTTCGCACCAACCTAATAGAATAGTTATCCCTTGTAGAAATCGATTTTAATTTTTGTTCTTATTAACCGAACTGTTTTTTTTTAAGAAAAAAAATATGACAGGTGTCATAGATTCCTGAAAATCAGGCGGAATAATGCCTGTAATATTCAAAGGTTGTTTTTAGCTCAGCGCGGGCATCGAACCGAACCTTCTCCATTGAAGCCCAGCCCGTTACTTTTTTTGTTTGTGTGCTCTTTAATATACTTGACATGTTGTATTTGATTAACATGAAAAGAGGTCAATGGGATTGAATAAAAACGTATAACAAAGACGTATTAAATTCTTATTACGTCTTTGTGATGATTTATAAAACTCATATTTCAATTATGACAATATTGATCATATATACTCGTATATTATACTCGTTATATTTTTTGTATGTACTTTTACTTTGTCTTATGTAAAACCGAGGGAATTCATTAGGTATTGCAAATATCCGTCTTTAATGTAACACGATTGCTTACTTTATATATAAATATTATGTTTACATGGTTTGTAAGTTCTTGTAGGTTTGTACTTACAGTTATACACTTTTAAATTGTAATTTACATTTAGGCATAGTCGTTTATTAATAAATATTGTTTAGATATTCGCGAAGTATTTACTTCCAGTTGACTGAGTTCATAGATACATTTTTAATATTTTTAAAAGTATTTGATAGTTATTGTTCCCGGTTTCCAAATTCAAACTATTAATTACTCGTATTTTGCTTTGTACTCTTTGTACGATACTTTCACAAAGACAGCCCATTTTTATTGTTAAATTTTGACAAGGTGAATATAACGCTGTACATAGATAGAGTTTCCCTTCGTTTCTTGAAACGCTGTTCATTTCCTCTTTATTACCGCTAAACACCCCCATTCACCGGTCTCGCGGTAAACTCGGTGAATGTGATAACTTAGAATAGGGGTCACCTAAGCATATTTCCCTGTGGGTATATCGCGATATTACTTTACATTCATTGTTATTAACTCCATTGTGCTTCATTTAGGCCAGTGGAAGACAAACTTTTACCTATTGTATATATATGTTAATGTACTTAATAAATAAATTGTCGCATTGAACTATCGTACACAATCTAATCGAATGTGGAAAGTCTTGACGGACCTTAAGATAACAGTAGTCCTGGGCCGAGTTGCTTGATGTGCCATGTGAATAGAACTACCTAGATACTATGAAGCTGACATCACTTGATACTGGCGTATACTCCTTCATATATATTCACGGTCATTATTCAAAGAGAGAGAGAGACCTTACGATATACTCGTATTACAGCGGCGTTGCATGTCGACGACTGTGGTCCTACGCTTAGCATTCACGTTAAGCAAGCAGGTACCCAGGCTCCATCCTGGAAGATTCACTTCCGGACTGGTTTTACTTTTAAACCGTTTTATATCTGAATTTGTTTTTCTATTGCCTTATGCTGATTATCATAAATTCTTATAGCGCTGCTAACCAACTTAAAAGTAACGCTTTAAAAATGTTGACAAACTTAATTCAGCAGATTAAATTGGAAGTCTTGGAAGTTTATCTCCTTGCTATCCTAACCTTGGGTTTGATTTATTAAGACGGTGTGCTTACTGAAGTGCAATAGCTTGAACACAATGAAAAATACACGCACAGACGTCCTCTATCATAAAATATGCATTATACTCATCACTTATGAAATTATGGTAAGTGTAGATACTACAAAAACAAAGGCTTTTCGGCGATGTTAAAAAAAGAGGATTTTCGAAGCTGTAACCTGAACAATTCTGAGATATAGAATATGCCAAAGAAGACGTGAAAATAAGGACGAACATTATATGATTCCTCTTGTTTTTTTGCTGCATGGAAGTCTTCGTGGAGCACCACCTTAAGCATTCAAAGATAACTAAGGAAACGTACAAAATTCTTAATGAAAATCTCCTGGATCTAGGAGAAGAAGAGGAAGCATACAAGATTGATACCCATTAATAATATAATCACCTCTATTTCGGTATTGCGTTCTTGCCTTCGAGTTGAACGTACTCAACCTCCGCATAAGCTATTGTATTAAATATCTTTGTTGCAATATTAATGAGGCAGCTGCGATTATCATTAGCATTACTACGGAGTAGCCAAACCTCACCTGAGCTGAGATTACAAATTGTTATCCTTATTTACATTAATTATATCACTTGGCTATATTATTTCATAAAACTACGAATACAAATATTCAAAAAGTAAATTTATACATTATTCAAGGTCAGAAAATAATATTTGCCACACGAGCGTTGTAAGTTTTCTCTTAGAGGCCTTTGCAAAGCCGGTGTTGCGGCGCCCAGACGCGCTCCTTTATTAGCCGCCCCAGGAGGAAATATTTCCATATCGCATAAAGCTTCGATACAGGTAAACAGGGGGAAGCTCTTATCTGCGCCGAGAGGCCGAGACCAGAGTGCCTCTACCGCTTTGTTTTCACCCTTCGCTGAAAAAGCGTGTCAATAAATTACTACAGTGTTCGTCGGTGAGAGTTAGCTTATTGTTAGTAAATTTTTCCTGCATTATAACCTTGACGGTATTGCTTTACTGGAAATATAATGAAAACGAAATATACAACTGGATTGTTATATATTCATTAACTAAACACTGGATCGAAAACCTCTGGTAATTTTTCAATTTTATTTTGAGGGATACATGGGTGTTCACTAAACGGGTATTTAAATTATGAACATTTTGGATCTATGGGTTGTAACATATATTCATACCGTTTTTGGCGTATTTTTAAATATACAATTTACTTGTAAATTCAAAAATAAGTTAATTCAATTATGTATGTGCCACTTTCGTCGAAGACCTTCCATCTTTCTGGTAGCTAAAGGATTTCTCTCTTGTAGACTTTCTGGAACTCGTGAGCGAACAACTGATCGAAGTGGTTTAGGCAGGAGTTCAAATTCGGCAAATTTACACCACTATGGGAGTTCTGCAAAAATCGAAACGAATAATAATCAGAAGATGCATAGTCCCCGGACTATATGTTATAGTGGTGCACTTAAACATCCCAGCCAAGCTGCAAAAAAAATTGCCTAGTGAAAACGTCTTTTCTATTGGCCAACCCTTGCTCTTGTTAAGGATTGCTTGCTTCAGTTTCACTCAATTGATGCGGCGTACAAGTATCCATCTTGTTTACCCCCTAAGTTTACATAATTGTCGCGAAACAGTAATAGCGGTAATGTTTAGTGCCTGGCCGATCTCACCTGTCTTCAAAATGGTAGTCGCTATCAATCATGACCTTTATCCACGTCTGGTGACGATCCGTCCGGCGTGAGATGCATTTTTAACATCAACATTTTCCTCTCTGAATGTCCGAATCCATTTTCTGCACATTGAATATCTACAGATTCTACAGCATATTTTTTTTCACAAGTTTGCGACAGGACAGGTTTTTGCCTTTTCGGAAGTAAAAAAACAATAAGACGAAGATGTTCTTTAATTTCTGATATATTTAAATTTCACATAAAAAACGCTAGGATTCACCGACCACAACGAAATTATATTAAAATGGCCGCTGCAAGTCACCTTTTAAATGACATTTAATATTGGTATGCGTGAAGTTGGTAACTGGTCGATCGAGCAATGATGCGCCACCACAAGCGGAGAAAACGGGACGAATATATATTACAACCTATTACATACATTTCCTGTCGGAGTAGGCAGATAGGACAGAGTGCCCTACTTTCATATTTCGACATACATATCTTAGTCTCTTCCACATCCATACACCTCATACAATCTCTTTGATTTTCTACTTTTCCTTAGTTCAGAATATCGTTCACTTGATCCAACCATATTGTCATTGGTCTTCCTGTCATACGCCTTCCACTCACATCTGCACTGTATGTCTCCTTTGTTGGTATTTCTTTTCATTCATTCGTTCTCCATGCCCAAACCATCTCAACGTACTCTTATTCATCTTACTCAACACATCTGCCTTAAGTTCACATTCATCCCTA
This sequence comes from Odontocerum albicorne, assembly GCA_949825065.1. Lineage (NCBI taxonomy): Eukaryota > Metazoa > Arthropoda > Insecta > Trichoptera > Odontoceridae > Odontocerum > Odontocerum albicorne. Next base: position 19,642,753 of record OX463846.1, on the reverse strand, counting down.
AACATATAATTTCAAATAAGCTATCTAGTGTTTAAAACTCAACATATATGATATAATACAGAATTTATGCAAAACTTCTAACAAGTATTGAATTATCTCATTGTACGAGATTATTTTTTATTTTTTTACAATATAAACTATTATTTTTTACCACGATTTTTCTGTAAGAAATATAATAGTATCTGGTGCTCCAAATTACGAGGGTGGATCAAATAAAACGAGACTTTTGTTTGAATTTTTTTATTTGCAGAAAGAAAAAGACCAAGTACACATCATTTCCTGCTTTAGAAATGCATTTTTCCCAGCGGATCGGTAGTTTTTTTTATCCCATCATCGTAAAAAGGAGTGCATTGTGTCAGCAACCAATTGCGTATAAACCCCTCTACTCCAATAATGTATAAACGTATATAAACGTATAAGCGTATAAACCCCTCTACTCATCGTCGTTGAATCGTTGGCCTCCCAGAACTTTTTTTAGTGGCCCAAAGAGATGAAAGTCGCAGGGCGATAGATCAGGGATATAGGGAGGGTGTTCCAGTCGTGTCCAACTCATTTCCTCCAATTGTTCGCATGTTACAGCTGCAGTATGGGGCCTCGCGTTGTCATAGAGAAGAATCACTTCTCGTATCGGTTGGTCACGTCTTTTGCATCGATAAGCAAGTTGAACTTCACTCAAAAGCTAGCAATAGTACGCCGCAGTGATGATGCGATGATCGTACAAAAAAACGATGTACAAAATAACGCGTCGGTCCCAAAATACGGTATCAAGCACGTTACCAGCTGACAGCCGAGTATTGACTTTCACAGGGGCTGCCTCTTCCTTCTTTCTCCACTCCATACTGGCTTGTTTCGACTCAGACGTGTAGTGGTGTACCCAAATTCTATCGCAGGTAACGATGCGACTCAAAAATGCGTTCCCTTCTTGTGCAAACCCCGCCAAGAGCCGCTCACAGACGTGCAAACGTGCCATCTTTTGTTCTGCAGTCAAAAGACTTGGGACCCATCGAGCAGACACTACGCAATCCTAGATCCCTTGTGATTATAGATTGAGTGCTCCCATAACGTATTCCTATCTCAGAAAAAAAAATCGGAAACCATCAAACCAGAAGATCACGAATGGCGTTAATGTTCTGTTCGGTAATGCTCGTCCGTGGGCGACGATCATGGCTCTCGTTTTCGACCCTTTCACGGCCTTTCATGAACTCCTTATGCCAGGCAAACACACGGGGCTTTGACAATGTTTGATCCCCGAACTTTGCCGTCAGTCTCCGCAGAATTTCGACCGATTTTACGTCTTCACGAGCGAGAAACTTGATAATAATGCCTTGCGACATCGACGGGTGCACCTCTTTTTCAGGCATCGTGCGCCATACTAATGGCGGAATCTGCCGAGGCCGGCCGACCGCTCTCCCCACTCCTGATATCCCCACCCAACACTCCTCGAGGCGGCCGCGCACGCCGTTTAAAATTACGCGGTCTGAAACAAAAATCTCGTTTATACGAGTATGATCCACCCTCGTAGAACACTTAATAAGATGCAATAATAATGAAATAAGTATTATATGTATATTATACTATTTTTTTTTTATTATACTATTTTTTTATTAACGCAATAATTCTTGATAAATGGCCTCTAAGAAATAGAAAAAAAGCATTTAAATGTATTATTTAATATATTCAAATGTATTTTGTAAGTTGTTTAATAATATATGAATATAAAATTGGACAACTTACAAAATATTATGACTATATTTTGTACTTCTATCATATAGCGACGTTTAGTAATCGAAGTCAGTCTAAAGGCACTTTCTTAACAGTGTAACTTATCTTAAAAAGAGTCAACTCAAGATATCTCTTGAAAGCTTTTGGGTTGTCAGCTTTCAGCTACTTGAAAATATTAATCGAAATTTATTTGCCAGCTTTAGGAAGTTTCTGCTTATTCCAAAGGGGGCATGGCTTAATTGTATGTTTGATGCAAGAATACCTCAAAGCGATATTATATAGTTTTGAGATAAATGAGTTTTAAAAATATATTATTAAAAATATAACTAAAATTTCACATTATTTAAAAGAGCTATAATGAATTACACGATCATATTGAAAATAATAATTTTATTTAACTAGTACACTTTTGACAATTTTGCACTTTTTGTCAAAAATTTAAAGCAAATTAAAATTTTTTGAACTCGAAAACGTAATTTTAAAATGTTTGTCATTTATGAATAATAATTAAAATAACTGTTTTCAAGATTATTCGGTTATCTTTTGAATTGTGAAACCTCTGTACGAGTATATTGACTATAAAACTCAAATTTGCCAGTCGTATTTCGACTTTCTTATTCTGCTACGAGTACATTCTGATCGTATTTCAACCTGGAACCTTCTTATTCTTCCACGAGTACATTATAATACATTTCTACTAACTTTTTTATTCTACTGTAAGGTGCATTGCCGCGCGGTAACACACTAGACTTACGTGCGGAAAGTCGCTATTCCCATCGAATGACAGACATTTTTCCGCCTAGTATTCAGGGGTATAAGAATGCCTTTGGCTTCGGTCATATCTATTATTTCAAAAAGGAAAAAAAAACATGCCGGTGTACTCACTTCGGTGTTCAATTGGATCCAGTACAGCAGGCCTGTGAGTTTGCTAGTGTGCAACAGCTTACTCACTTAAGAATTGACGTTGGAATGGCGAGGGAGTCCTCGACTACGAGGCCCAGCAACGAGTACGAGTTATTCTGCTAGCAGTATTTATGTGTTTATTTAGTACAATGTACGGTCTTTTATCGGCCATTAAAAATCGTGACGATAATAAAATACAATTTGAATTTTTATATTTAGATCGTGTTTCAGTCAAGAATTTTCTCATTATGAGTACATTTTGACATTCCGAACGAAAATTTTACTGTGCTACGAGTACATTTTCGATTACGCGATCCTATTTCGACCAAGAACTAAATCAAGAAGTGTGACTATTTTTCATTATATAGAGTTAATCTAGTTAAAAAATATGCGGTCACTTTATGAAAAAAAAATTATGACATACATTCATACACCATTACACAATTTCGCTGTTGGGGTAGACAGAACCACACTACACTGTCTTCACCTCTATATCTATAAATTTCGCTTTGTAACCAACCGTCTCGCATTTAAAGTCCGCTGTAATTTACTTACATTTATCAGTTAACAATTGTAAACTCACTCATTTGAACAGAGTTCAGAAAACTAATTTTATTTTATTATTTATAGTTAAGGCATTGTGAAGGTTTAAAAACACAGTTTTATTTGTTTTTATCAAACACTGTTTATTCCACTTTTTGTAACGGTATAAACCTATCGGATTCAAGGCTTTCACCTCATCATAAAGGGAGCACAAACAAAACTTGTTATGTTTGATAAAAACAAATTACAATAATTTTGTTTTAATTTAAAAAAAGAGGGAAAGGATCATTGGAAAACGAGTATATCAGGGTTTAAATTATTTGATCGATTTCCGCAATGGAATGATGAAATCCTTTGTGTTGGATTAATGTCTTTAAATATTTATGTTTTACAAATAACTTTCGAGGAAGTGCTTGTGATGTAAATTTATTATTTTCTATAAATGTCGTTTATGTGTTAGTACTTTTTGTGGCTGCGATATACGCTCTTTCTTCTCAGGAAAAAGTCCTTTCTGAAAAGAAACAAATAATAAAAAACCTTTACTGTTCCAAAATGTGTGTTGTCTTCAACTAGTCAATGTTTGAATACTAGTTAGTTTAGGAATGAATATTTTGTTAAGTTTGTGACGGAAGATTTGATAAATTATAGTATATTGTGAAACGAAAGTTTGACGCTCTTTTACTTTTGCCTATCTCAAGTGAAAAACAGTGTAATGAAATGTACGATATATTTTATTGATAAATTTGTCATATTTCAATATGGAATTTGAAAGTTTCATAGTTATGATGGATTCTATAATGTACGAGTAACATTTAATACCAAAAATGACGTTATACCCCATATTTTTTTCTGTACAATATTTTTTGTAGATGTATGTTTACACCCCCACCCCCACATAGCGGTTGTGAGTGAATACAGTATTTTCTCTTTTCCTATTTTTAATTTTTCAAGAGACAGGACAGTCTTCTTAAGGGCACTAACAACCCACCTTTGGAGACAAGGCATAAGGTGACGTAAAATTTAATACTAACTGTAAAAGGTAGAGAATAATGTATTGTCTATTCTCGAAACTCTGGTTTCTCCTTTGTTGTCGCTTGTCATTTTGAATCTGTTTTATTATCTGTCTATTCAAGTCTGCACGTGAGTAAATTTTTTGAAACACAAATATATTCAAACCAGGAAAACTTATTGTAAATAGGGATCATTATTGACTATGGGTAGTTTGGTTGACATTTTTTATCGAGCGACGTGAGTGTTTGCTGTCTTAACATGTTAAAATACCATTATCAAGTACCAGAATTTACTAATAACTCTTCTATTAATAAAATGTATAATTGGAAAAATAGATCGGATAGTCATTTGTGCTGTTTCGCATCATTATTATGATCGTGCATTAGCAGATTTAATTCTTGGGCATTTCTGTAGAAGCCTGAATTGGATTGAGAATCGTATCAACTCGATGTGGCTAAGCTGTCGACCTCGCTGGCCAGTCCGTAAACCGCACCAGTGTGCAGTAGCTTCCGCTTCACGGGTCTGACTTCTGTTTCACCCCTCGTTGCTTCGTTAACAAGTTATCTATACAAGTCTAAGGCGGACTTGATTATCAAATGTATTATGAACATTTATCACATCACTTATAATATATTTCTATAGTGATCGAAGTCACTCCAAGAGCTTGTTCGTTTCATTGTAATATCTCTAAAAATGTAATAATTGGTTACATGCAATTGCTAAAGCTGAAAATCTTGAATAGTTTTACATGATAATTCCGAAAAATAATCTTCTCGAAAAATAATCTTCTCAAGAAATTTCGACATTTATTTTTAGAAATGTCTTTTCTTTGCAAACTGAATTGGTTCATTTCTCTCCGAAGATATAAACACTTGGAAAGAGCTTTAGCATTATTTAATTGGTACTTATTGACGTTTCATTGAATATTTCAAGCGACTTTGATATCAGTTGTGTCTATACAGTAGCATATCACACTGATTGCATGGGAACATGAGTAATTCACATTGCAAACGTAGTTGATACATACATACCATCACGCCGTTCCCTCTCGAGGTAGGCAAGGATGACAGAGCGCCAGACTTTCCTATTTCCTCCACTTAATCAATACACCTCATACAACTACAATTTATCTGGATTTTATATTTATTTTCAAAATATCATTAACTTGACCCAATCATTCTTTTTTTGGTTGGATCAAGTTAATGACATACTCTTTACCACGCCTTCCACTTACATTTGCAGTATATATTTGTTTTGTTACCCTTCTTTATTAATTCGTTCTACATATCCAAATGGTATCATTCAATACCATATTAATCGACAGCATTCAATACCATAGTAGCATTTAATACCATATCGATCTACAGCCGAGTTGACAACGGCTCTCGAGTTATCAAGGTTTTTGGGGCCACTCTGCAATTCTTAAGTGCAAAGTTTTGAGTATGTTATGTAACACTATCAAGCCATCGAGATTTTTTATTCCTTTAGTAACCAGAACCGTTATTATATTATACTTTTTATTCCTGCGCTAGTTAATTATCCGGTCCAATTTTACCATGGTTAGTAATTCGTGGCCTGATTTTTAAAATGTCTGTCTTCCAACCCTGGGATTACGGGTTTGAATCCTATTTTATAAAAAAGGTTTGCGTGATTTTCACTTAAGACCTTTTTTTACATCTTTCTGGTGGATTGGCTTAAATTGCCAAATGTCATTTAATTAAATCCACCAGGTTGTAATGTATACAGCGAAAGTTTCATACAATACAAGTTGTATTTTCTCAACAAATAATAATTTTGAAGGAAAAACTTACAGAATGCACATTGCTTTTATTTTTTTTAAATTTATAATTACGATTATTTATTATTTTGCTCAATTGCTTATCTCGATACAGATATCGGAGTACAATATTTCGTTTACTAGATGTGTTATATTAAAACTTGAAAATGACTATAGGTTCTTCAAATATATTTTTTTATATTTGATTTGCCCTGAATGAGAAAATTCACATTTAAGATATTTTTCAGAAAAAAATGACTATTCTGTTTCTTTTCTAAATCCGAATCGTTGTGTACTGTTCGGATTTCTGAAACATTATTGTAATTTTTTTCTATTGGAGAGAAAGGAAATTAAAGCTACGCGTAGTATGTATAATTATTTTTTACTTGAGTTGATTTTACTTCTACCTGCTCGATATGGAGTTACTCAAGTTATTTTCCTCTTACATATGTTTTAATGAGATTTGTTGATTATACAAAGAATTTCTCATATTATATGTTTTGTCTATCAACAAAGAGAGTTAGTTTAGAAAAATGGGCTACATTTCTGCTTTGTTTAATCATCTTCTTTTTTATATGTAAATTATTTTGATCTATAGTAGACCTTTTTTATATTTGATATGTCATCAATATTTTTATATTTGATATGTCATCAATATTTTTATATTTGATATGTCATCAATATTTTTCTCCCTTTCTATATGGATTACACTTCTAGTCCAAGTTCAGGTTCTTCGTACAAAACATCGCATTGTTGGTCATATTATAAATATCCTGGAGGCCCCTCGGTAAAGCGTAAGGACGTCTGTTGGCCATATAATAGTGCAAAAGTTCAAACTAGGTGACTCAATATGCGACTTGACGAGAGAGCGTTTTTAAGATTTTCAATATTACGTTTATAAAACATTTTTTTTTTACATTTTTGGGCACTAACAACCTCATTATACGCATTTTTTCTCAAGTATCACGAGGTAGAATATTTTAAACCTCTTTTATTTTCACCCCTTAAATGAGATATTTATTATTCATAAATGAAAGTTTGAATTGAACTGAGTAATGTCCTTTCAAAATATTATTAACTCATTTTCAAGTAAGTTGACGCTTTTCATGAAGATTTGATAACTTGTATCTACTGTTCATTTGCAACAATTAAATTGAATGTATTGTTGTACTGGTTCTTAGTAGCTTCCTATCATCAATTCTTTGAGTGTTTTTGGGGTAACATGTTTTTTTGTCGTACTATTCAAAGGTGAGTCCGTCAACTCTTATTGATGAAGAGTGATAAATTCCAAGTTCGCCACGTCTTCCTTGTGTCGCCGTTAATCATTTTTGAGGCCAATTTGAATTATCTAAAATTTGATATTTTTTAGTTATATAAAGTTTACTGCTTTGGTTTCTTGGCGTGTTTTGTGGGACATCGACGGTTAGATATTGTGATAGATTTATAAATATTCTTGACTATTTTATTTTGACTCTCCAGTTTTAATAGTTTTTGTTTTGTTTCAGGTAAGTGCCTTTTTCTGATTTTTTATGGGAAACATCGCCTAAGGTTTGGTTTTCTTTTGTATGCTTAATTTGCTTATTATTGTTTATGTTTTAGAACATAATTTAGTTCTAACGATTACCGTTATATTTTACTAAAACGACTTCATACTATCATTATATCTAGGATAATTTTTTCTCTTGGTGGAATTGAATTTAAGGTGCGTCTTACAGTCAATGGAGTCTTATAATCGAAGAAATACGATAACTCCCTATAATATTTTACTTAAAAAAGTAAAGTATAGTTCTTACCGTGTTTTCTATTTTGCATCAATATTGGCATCATTGTTCGATTGCTGGTGGACATGTGAAATTCATTTTCACACCTCATTACGTCTGAATATCTGGTTTACTATTGAATATTGATATATTCAAGAAACTTCTTTGATATGCCACATTTTGAATAATGCTGCAACGAATTAAATATTCCCTTGATATTACTCAGGTTTCAAAACGGTGACATTGAATTAAATTGATTAATGAATTTTATTTTTCTTTTGATCTCGGATATAGGATGGGCAAAAAGCTCATCAGCGTGGTATGCTATGCTGACGACGCAACTATACTAGCAGAAAGCGAAGACGATCTACAACGAATACTGTATAGGTTCCATCTTGCATCTAAGAGATATAACATGACGATATCCGACGGCAAAACAAAATGTCTAACAATATCCAGACAGCCTCTTAGGTGCAAATTGGTTGTGGACGATAAACCCATAGAACAAGTCATGAAGTTTAAATACCTGGGTGTGGAAATATCTAGCTGCAACGATATGTATAATGAAGTCAAAGAACATACCAATAAAGCAGCAGTTATCTCCGGATGCGTGAGGAACTCTGGGGCAATAAACACATGTTGGTGGAAAGCAAAGTCAGAATATACAAAACATGCATAAGACCTGTTATGACTTACGGAATCGAAGCAAGAGCAGACTCTGTAAGAACGAAACACCTCCTCAGAACAACAGAAATGAAAACACTGCGGCCTATCGTATGTAGAACCCTTAGAGATAGGATACCTAATGAGGAAATCCGCAGAAGTTGTAACATTGAGGACATCGTGAGATAGAGTAAGCAGAGAAGACGATTCTGGAGGGATCACGTTGAGAGGATGGACTCCGCGAGAATACCTAAGATTGTAATGCACGAGATTACAGAGGGTCGTCGACCACCGGGACGTCCACCAAAGAGATGGAGAGAAAGTTGGACATCTTCGTCACAGGACCAAAACTGAAATCCTGTTTAAACAGATCGCAAGATCTAGAAGAAGAAGAAGAATTTTAGTTATTTAGTTTATTTTCTTCTTGGCATGAAATTAAAAAAATCAGTATTGTGACAAAAATAACGCTTTATTCATCTGATTAACAAATCCTTCAACAAAAGAAAACCTATTCTTGCATCGGTACATCAAATTTGATATCAGTTTGTGTATTTAGTGAATGCAATGGCTTGCACGTAATAAAACAATTCACGTACAGGTGTCACCCAGCCACATGATGGACTGATAATGTTACTCAATGACTCAACATTTCATCACTAATAACGAATTCGTGACTTGTGACGCTCATTACCTATGTCATTCATTTATGACTTTAAAATAGTATTCATTACATAATTTATCTTGTTTTCGTATCTTGGACATCGTCTCATTTGAGAATATAATATATCCAAGAACTGAACTATTGATGCACTCTTAATTTTGTGATCACACTAAATATTTTCGAGTTTACAGTTTGTAAAGCTCGTGAATGGAACGAATTTTCAGTGAATTTCGTTACTTTTTATTCGATGAAGTATTTTCGTTCAATGTAGGAAATAAAGTTTAGTCGGGTATTGTTAACAAATGCAACGTACACGTTTCAATGAAATTGTCGCAACAATTTAGTTACAAAATTGTTTGTAAAGTTTTCCCATCTTGCTCGAGAAGATAAACCTGAATATTTAGGATGAATAGTTGAATATACCTGCGGACTGGTTTTGTTATATTTTACCAAACAGTAATATGCTGGAAGTAAACTATCGGTTAAAAAGAAGATTTTCAACATACAATAATAATTATACACAAATACTGCAAATCATTGTTTTAGTACATTTTATTAGAGATTGAAGTTTATGTATTTTATTTGAGCTTTTTACTCATTTGAACAGTCGAATGCAAAATGACTCGACTTTTTCAGTAATTGTTTGCTTCCGTCGTGTTTTCGTAAACGTCAAATACGTTCTCCCTTGACTCCTTCATGTTTCGGATCCACTGGAGTGATCATGTCACAAATATCTCGGTCCTTCCAACTGTAAATTTGTAAGGATATGGTTGTAAAGGTGAAATTGAGGTGGACCGGACATCTAATACCCATGGACGATCAAAGTCTCCCAAAACGCGTCTTATGCGGGGCAAGCGAAGGGTTGATGGGCAGAGGAATTGCTATAACAGTCTGCGAGAGTCACTGACTTTGTGTGGGGCACCTTCAGACTGTTAGCAGGTGACTCAGGATCATGGAAAGCCATCTGTTCTTAGAACGTTTGAAAAACAGTCAGCATGCTATGAACATGCGTCAGCATTACCAGGTGCCTCATCAGGATCCGATTATCTGTGACATCTGCGGGAGGAAGTGCTCATCTAGGATCGGGTTGTTTTCTCAGAAAAGATCACATGCTCGACGTGGTGGAGCAGCTCGAAATTGCCGTTGGACTGGCGAGGGAATATGAGGCCCAGCGATGGTGACAAACGATAATTTCGACACCTTGAAATAACACATCTTTTTAAAAGCTTGAATAATTTTAACTCGTTCTTGCACTAATATCTATAATTAAGAATATATAACTAGTCGTGCATGATCTATTGTACATCTGTTAAATTCAAAATGACAAGGTATAACGAAAATAATTCATTGTTAAAAAAAATTTATAATTATATTACCTCTATTAAATTAAATCATTTGAAGCTTTAAGTTGTCTAAAAATTGTTTTATTTTATTTCATTTATTTTTATTGACTGATAAAAGCATTTTTGGTTTAAGCATGGTGCCACAAATCATCAAAAAAATTTAAATGTTCTAAAATTCTCATAACGTTATTCTATAAATGCATAAGTATGTGTTGGTGCCCACCTTGACGTATGGAAGGGAAATTTGGACTTGACAGAAAAAGGATTAAAGTAATATTAATGCTGTGGAGATTTACATGCTCTAAGAAAAAATATGAATAAATGTATGAAAGAAGGCAGAATGAGTGCATCAGAAATTAATGCATGTATAAAACGTATGTTTTAAGTAAAACGAAGAAAGGAGCTTTGAAATAATTTGGACATTCGTAGAGATGAATGGTAAAAGAATGACTAAGCGAATATATAAGCCAGAAGTAAAAGGTGTGCGTGGAAGAGGTAGACCAAGAAAAATGTGGCTAGATCAAGTGAACAAGATTTTAAAAGAAAGTGAATTATGAATTACAGAAGGTTGTGATTGACTAAATGTATGGATGTGGACGCCATAGTTGTTTGCTTGGATATAATATGTTCTCTCTGAGTACTTCGCAAGGGATAAGGCATGAAATGTATCTATGTTGTTCGATAAATTTAAAATACACCATGTTTAATCATTTGTCATGCGTCATCGACACATGATTACGAGTTAATCATATGTGCGTCATCAAACAATGCTATACAAGCCGCCAAGTTTCAAGGATTAGACCAGGTGGCTAAGTTTATATACATTTATAATTGTGGTCTTGAGCGGAAGTATCTATCACACAGGGTGAGCACCCAAAATGGACTCCATCTCTTGTTCGTCACAGTTTGCTTTACCTCATATCTTTCCTTACCAAATTCTCCAGTCAGTGGGTGTCATGGTTATCTTCGCCCAACCGAACTATGTTTTGCAGACGTTCTTAAAGCAGGAAAGCTTAATCCTTACATAATGTTTTTACCATCCGACTATAATCCATACGGCACACTTGGTCTGTTCAGTGCCACATTCTGTGTTGAATCTATCAACATTTACAAGAATGTACCTAAATGTTGATAGCATTTTAGTGTAGTTGAAGAGTTTCATTGATCAACCTATCCATCTGGTATAGGTACGTTGTAGACATCTTATATGAAAATCATTGGTCTTTTTCTCATGTATCCTGTTGGGTTACCCAAGTATGAGTATCTCCGCCGTACAAAAGTATGTTCAGAATGCAGACTTGAATATAATAACATTTTGGTGGAGGCGGTTTATTATTTTCTTACAACTATACTCAATTTGGCAAATGTAGAAGTTTGACTCAGTTTATTTCCTGATTCAACGATAAGTCATGTGATACTGTGGAGCCCAAGTAATGTATAGCATAACTGTATTTATTCAAACCCTTTTTTAAAATCTGTATTTTTCATTATTAATATTTTTTGCATCTAGCAGTAAATTCCATAATATTAAAATATATTTTCTGCAACCTTTCCTTTTTTTCCAATATTCTTTATGTTACAACTTTGATTTCGATATAATCGTAAATAATTTGTAAACAACAATTCAATCTTCTTGGACAATATGCTTTCGTTATCATCATGTGCTCTATCTCCTATTTTCCGGCTCAGTACTCGAACAAGTAGCTTGATAATACTTCTAAGTTCGGTAGTTCCACTATCCACTGCATTAGAGCACGTCTTGGTATCACGTATATGTGCAATTTATTTGATGGGCGCAGGCTTTCCAGTGACCCGATTTTGCACGACTTGACTTGATCTAGTTGGCTGCCGCTTAAGAACTTGCATTGACCTGAAATTCCGTACGTTGTTTTCGTGGCTAACGTGTTGCCTTCTTTGTTGCATTTTTATTTATATATTCTTGTTACGAGCATTTACATAATACGACTACTTAACATGATAAATTCTATAAAAGAAATTCGAAATTGAAAATATTACCGTCAGTTCTTTTTATGATTCCATTCCCCCTTTTGGATCATCAATTCTTTGTTTTTTTATTCACAGAAGTAAATTTTGAACGCTTTTTAAGATTTATTAATATATAAGTTTGCTTTTTGTGCTTAAGTAGAGTATTGTATCATCGTGGAGCTGTTAATAATTTCTCACAAATACTCAAACATAAATATACATACACGCCAGATCAATATATTTATGAATGTTAAATATAATATTTCCATTAATAACCAAAATTGAAACTAAAAGTCATCCTTTTGACGCCTACCTACTCCCATGCCCCAGTTAGCCACTACTCCCCTCTCCCTCTCCTTTACCTATTAAAATTAGAAAAAATATATTTTAGACATAATTTAGTTCATTTTCACCTGACGATTAATACGAATTAATATGTCTAAATATAGCATAATGACAACAGGAACAATTTTACTCATGCTTGCTTCTCTGTAAAGTCTCGGTTATAGATATAATGTTTATTAAGGAGTTTAATCCTTAATTTGTCCATAAAAATGTGGAACATATCGATATCAGAAAATTCATTTAACAAGGTCATTCCGTGTGCGAGTGGGGATGCTATTAACAACTCAGTTAGTGGATATGGCACCGAAAACATTCTTAATTCACGATGGCGTAAATAATTGACCAGTACATTAAACAAGCTTGCAAATCAAATGGTTTGCCATATTTCCCGTTAACAGTTTTTATATGTATAAACATGTATGTCGATCTCTTCAAACGCTTAAAGGATAATATCCAAGCAAACCCATAAAAATGTAGGATAGAACCATGGGTAAAATCCATACTCTTTGCAATAAAGGTGTCGCAGAAATCTCTTTTGGATATGACTCGCTCAACTACCAGGGAATTCTAGATTCCTCTCGTGTTCCAAATGATTAAGCCGCACTCTAATCTACTGCGAACCAGTGAATTATAAAGGGATCTTATAACAGCGCCTCCATTAAATGCCCTAGACATTCTTATCACAAATCTCAGAACTTTATTGACAAATAAACACATACTCTCATATAATAACCGAATGTATATTTACACGATACCAAGGTCATTGATAGTGTCGACATGCACGATGGGCTGATCATCGATGAAATACCTTAAATATTTATTTTTATTGAGTATTAAAATTGTTAACTCTCATTACTTATTTTTAAGAAAGTTGATGACATTCGGACATCTACAATATTAAGAAAAATATATGTCTTTTTATGCATTTGATATTTTCACAACATAAAACTGAAAAATAATTACAAAATAAATCAATATTTTTTTTAGTATTCAAAACCATCGTAAATATATTTCAATATAGGAATAGTCAACAATCAGGATCAAGTGAAAATATACCAAGTTTATGTCCAGATTGACGACCTCCGTAGTCGAATGGAAACATTTTTGACTCCCAGGGGTTTCGAGTTCGATTCCCGATGGTACCCAATAAAATGGGTGCTAGTCTGACAAAAGAGTTCGTTTGATAACAGTGCTCGCATGCGCCGAGCGGTAGTGCTGTTAACACATTCAATGACGACCCGCGAGTTCCGTGCATATTCCAGAGGTTACGGAGGCCAAAAATAATATTGTCTCCCTGCCGCCACGCTCTTCAATATGTCCGCAACACTAATTAGGATATATTGAAGGGATATGAAAAAAATGTGCATATTAGATTAGGAAGAATAAATCGCATCACAAATAGGGATGTTTTGACGTGAAGAAAACAAATCAATTATAAAAACTCATCGAATAATGTCGAACTTTTCTCATAAATACCACGTTTGTTATTTTTTAATAAATATAAAAAAAATATCCATTAAAAATATCAACTTTTCATTGAAATACCTTTGTTAAGTGATCAACAATTTTTTATAATAATCAAGATAATATATTTCACACGAATCTTGAATCTATGGAATTAATATGTGAATAAATTATATTTATTCATAATGTATTTGTGTACATGTTTAATGCCTTTAAGACTTACTTTTTTTATAAAAAAATATTTTATATCTCTGGTTACCGTTCTCTGGTTGTCTGCTTTGTGATCACGGCCGATTCAAGCTAATCTGCTAATTCTAATGCTGGTTCTGATCCAAGGTTATAGAGACAAGAAAATGATCTATCCTTTGCTTCGTTCTCCAGGTATCGGCTGCAATTAGCGGTAAGACTTAGTATTATCTGCAATACATGGTTATCGAACCGTGGTTCTCCATTTTGTACCAATCAAAAGTTTAGACTCAGTATCATCCGCAATAGGTGGTTTTCGAACCATGGTTCTCCATTTTGTACCAATCAAAAGATTAGACTCAGTATCATCCGCAATACGTGGTTTTCGAACCACGGTACTCCATTTTGTACCAACCAAAATATTGCTGTATTTATGTATGTAAAGAAAACAGTAAGGCATTTTTTATTTGTCTGCTACCTTAAAAAAATGAACATCAATTAGACCACGGGTCGCCGCCTCTAAATAAGGGTTATTCTAGATGTGAATAAAGGTATACTACTTGAATAGGATTCTACTCATAAATATCAAAACAATGAATTCACATATTTTAGCTTTTAAACGTGACTTAAATTTTCAGTATGAATTTTGCTCTGCTTTTTGATAATCTCTTAATACTAGATTTTGTAGCTTTCTCTCGAAACCCGCTCGAAATCTGTTGGCGCATTGTCTATTAACCCTCTCTGGGCCGGCTAAGTGGTCTGCCTTCTGAGGATTTAGCCTCCCACGCATATTTTATGAATTTTTGGATCTTAACTTTGACGATGTGGCGACAAGTTTTATTTTTCGGGTTATGAAGTGTGGAATTACCTTTTCATTAAGACTCGACTAACGTCACGGTGGCTTTATTCGAAGTTTACTTTGACTTTTGTTCACTTTTCATGGTTATTTTTTTCAAAAATATTTACCTAAAATTAATCGCTAAAACATTGATTTGTGATTAATATTTGCTGTAATGTTTTTTGTTATACCTTTTAACATGTGTATCGCCACGCCGTTTCCCTTATGGGGTAGGCAGAGAGGTTAGAGCGCCAGAATTTTGTATCATGTCTCAAATATTGTTCTTCCTCCTCATAAAGCTCATGTGATTTCAATGTCTTCTTACATTTATTTAAATAATTTATATATGATTTTTTAAGTAATACATTAGTGAGTTCTGATGGCATTCTAAGTTCCAAATCATTTAACTACCAAAAAAATATTTTATGAATAACATTACGATTAATATATTATATTGCTACATCATTATCTTGATGGGTATAAAAATCCAGTATGGATTTTGGCATCTCCCATAATTTTTCTTCGTCGACCTCGTTTCTGTGGGAGCTCGTCGTGAGTTCATTCCATTTTAAGTGTGTATTAATATTTGTTAATATTTTCCTCCTATTTTATTCTAGCTATCCTTTTAAAAAAGGGTTTTGGTAGGCGATGCTTGTTTTTTCGATGCACATGCCTCATTCATTGCAAGTTTCCAATTTGTATTAATTTGAATACATGTTTGTTCGTATTGTACATGGTTGTAGTGTATACGCAAAACTCCGCCCTCATGCAGATACAGGTATATATTTTTTTAGGATTTGTCTCTCAAAAAAAACTGGATTTCGCTTATCATATTTTTTTATTATCCGTGTTTCAGTCACTTAAGTTATAACGTTTTATAAAGTTGATTTAAGCTTTCCTGGTTATAATTTAAAACATAAATATCGAAAATAATTTGTCGCTGTACCAAAAAAGGCACGATTATTTATCAAAACTTTTCCGATTTTAGATTTTCTTTTTAACTTTCAAATATTTAGTTTTAAATGTGCAACATTCATACCGCTAACCGATAAGAAAGAGTTTTGTCAGCGACTAAAGCCACTTTATTTACCGAACAACATTCTTTCGCAAACAATCACTGTGTACTCAGTCTCCAGTATCCAAGTAGTGGTGTATCTATCACCACTTACCTGTGTATACAAGCCACTCGGGATTTTCCTAAAGCGCAGCCACGCTATTTCCTTCTTCGCCACTTAAAATTCTGTCTCTACTTTGTGGAATTAATCTGAATTGTAAAGTTGAAAGAGCTTAATTATTATCTACACGCTTTTAGTCTTGATGCCAGAATGCTGGGTGAAAGAGGTTTTGGTTTTGCGTTTGGTTTATCAATCAAAAAAATTATGTACATTTAATTAACTTTGTCTGTTATTTTACAATGCTCGCGAACTTCTACCATAATGGTGACATTTTGAGTTATATCAAATATCGGAAGATTTACAGACTATTTCGCAGTTCATCTTCTCTTGTTAAATTTTCCGCGCTTTTATTACCAAATATAATAAGTTTTTCTTTACACCCAGATACTGGATCCAATCTTATTGGTCACAGCCGCTCGCTATCTTCCTATTTTCACACTCGAAAAATTTCATTCTAACCTTTTTCATTTAATCAGTTATATATTTTTAATCGGTAAATATGGATTCGATTCCCGTTAGAAGTCAAGTTCTATTTTATAAATAAAAAACGTTCTCGATAAGTTTTCCTTTTCTTATTAAAATAACTTTAGTAATATAAAAAAATATGTGATGTATGATCTTGCTAGTTTTCTGGTTCGTAATATTCATCAGCTATTTTTTTAGAATAATACATTGACGCACAACATAAAAACTGCATCAGGAATGGCTCTCCAACCGATTATATTGCATTCAACTACAAAAGAGCGTTAGCGATACAGAGAAAAATGTTTAACAACTTAGATTGTTCCAATAGATGGTGTATTTTACAGTCGAAACCAATGTTACAAGAGGTTCGAACATGTATGTTGCTTATGCCCTGTTAAACGGTTCACTAACCAATCTGTTGGTAATAATTTAGAAATGATTGGCAAGAAGGGAAAATAAGAAACCGTATTATGATTTACTATTTGTGGTATAATACTTATCAATAATACAACTTGGGTACAATTCCTTTTATTCTATTTGGTTACGATTTTCACACTTCATTTATATCTTATCGTATGTTAATATTTGTTCTCATGTTTAATTTTTTTATCTGCGCGAATTTATGAGCGCTTGTTTGTTCTATTTTTCTCTGATAGTGGTACGAGTGTGGAGCAGATTACCTTATACTATATCTCGCAGCACTCCGAAGTCGGATACGGGTCCCTCTCGGAAGTAATAATATTTGTGCAGGGCGTGCATATCCCGGATAAGATCAAAGCCTTTCGTGAGATGAGATGAATAGTAAATATGGAAAAATTACGCCGTGTTTATATTTCCATTTCAATGGCCTCGATACCCTGGTTGCTGAAAGATGGGATATAATCCTTATTACTTTTATTTCCTTTTACTTATATTGTTTTTAAAGATTTCCTTTTTGAATTGTTTTCTTATGACGATAAGTGTTTATTAATAGTATAATTTGATTTTGTTTCAAAACACTCACTTGTGATGTATTTTGATTTATTTTGCATTAGGTGTAGCAGATTTATACATCGCTTTTTTTAAATAGGGAATCCACCAATACTAGAATGATACAGCCATGTATTGTTGCTAAATTGAGTTCTTAGAACTTACTCGTATGTTATATAGCCTATTAGGTACCAAAATCCCCAACTTAGATGAAATAAGGGCTAATAGTAAAACTCGGAAGTAAATTCACTGATAATTAAACCCGAGACGTCCGCTTGCTAAGCATGAATATTTACTATTAGGCACAGCGTCCAAAATAAAATAAACTGTCTCGATGCTTACCAGT
Source organism: Odontocerum albicorne (assembly GCA_949825065.1). Lineage (NCBI taxonomy): Eukaryota > Metazoa > Arthropoda > Insecta > Trichoptera > Odontoceridae > Odontocerum > Odontocerum albicorne. The sequence goes on along the minus strand of OX463846.1, from coordinate 19,624,596 downwards.
ATAACGACTTCTATAAATTGCTTAGTTAATATATCTATCATTTTCACATAATATCCGGGATTGTATGATTCTAAAGTAAACATCGTATCAAACGTTTCGGTTTTCATTTTATTTAACAAGAAATCACTTTTTTGTTCCACTTATTAAACTGTATCACTTCGAAATATATTTCCGTTTTCTTTTTTTTTAAATTTAATATGGTAAGTTTATTGCCATGTGGCAATCTCTTCCAAGCAACCAGAAATATATATTCAATGGGCCCTAACTGAAAACTAGATTGGAATTCCATTTTTTTTAAATCTGGGTTTCAGCGGGAATCGAACCCGCAACCTCCGGATCGGCACACAAGCGTCTTACCACCAGGCCATTTTGGTCGTCTGTATTTCTTCGTCGTATTCCGAGAATCTTTTACGACTCGGTATAGGAATTTAGAAACACGTGTATTGTATTACATATGGTATTTGTTGTATATAATACAACCTGGCGCATTTGTTTTCATGTGGCAATATTTTTCTTAAGAGGAAACCAGACGGATAACCTTTAACGTGTTCCTCCCGGGAATCACAAACGCCTGTGATCTGATCTGTAGCATTTCTTTGTATATTTTACGTAATGTTTAGTTTATCTCCTTTATTTAATGAGTCTCCTTAAGAGTAATGACTATTATTTATTATCAGAAAATTACTTGAATGTCATGTTTACTTGGTGGTGTAATCAAATATCAGTGGTTCTAAACAAAATACGCGTTTAAACTTAGAAATTAAAAAACGCCGAAATTGTGCCGCGCACAGGATTCGTGGAATTTGATTTTTAACGCGGTATACAGGTTAAAAAAAATGGGTACCAACGGAATTTGAACCCGCCAAAAAAATGTGAGCCCACAAATATCAAAACTTTCTCGCAATCAAAAAGTACAATTATATACAAAACTGAAAAAAAATATAGCCCAAGCACATCAAAAATAAAAATTACAACTGCATTTTTTTTTAAATTAAAAACTCATTTAAGTATATATTATTAATAATCTTGTATTTTTGTATTCTCTCTCACTATGTGAGTGGAAGAAGTGTGACAGGAAGACTAAGGAAAGTATAGTTGGATCAAGTGAATGATATTCCGAAAGAAGGAAACGTAGAAAATTAGAAAAATCATAGAAGTTGTAGTATGGATGTAGAAGAGGCTAAGGATGTGTCTCGCGATAGGAAAGTCTTACGCTCTATCTTTTCTGCCTACCCTGTCAGGGAAAAGGCGTGATAGTATGTTTGTATGTACACTCACTATGATTTTTAATTAAATTTTGTATAAATTCTTAATGGTCTAAATTGACCGTAAATAAATAATGTAATTTCTATTTACATATTCAGAAAGGCTGTATTTTGACACATGTTGAAAAGTCCATTCCCGCCTGTTCTCGAACTATTCTTATGTAAATTATCTCATACTATAAGATGTTAGATTGTATAAATGAAGAAATAATCTAAATGTAATTGTCTGTTCGTATGAAATCAAACATAAAGCCGCCTACTCTTTGTGAGCCCACATTCATTAAATACGTCATAGACAGTTCAAAATAAACATGTGAGTAGAAATTTATCATTTTCAAACTTGAAATTTATTAGCACATCATAATGTAAACACAAATTGAACATAAGAAAAAATATGTTCATTTATTTTCTTTTAAACTGCAACCTATTTACTTTATTTTAATTTCGCAATAAACATTTTACGTGAAAGACTCCTGCTTGCTTATCTCTGAAGCGGGTACATAATTAAGGCCCTGGATCTTCATAAATCAGGCCAACCATAGTAAGTATAAAAAACTTCTTCAGAAAAGATGAATCTGAGGATCTCTTGTGTTTTATCTACATTTATGGTGCTAAGCAAACTAAGTGTTTTGAGTGCTTGAAACTCTTTATGTACTCGTCTACTATCATCGATGATTGCCATTCAATACGATGATGACATTGTCATTTATCTATCCGGTCAGAACTTGTTCTAGTTATCGGATAAGATTTCTAGATGTCTTAATTCTCCGAATGAGTGATGCCAATCCAATAGTTTCGCCCACGAAAAGCAAAGTAGTAATATTCACTAATAAACATCAAATTCCCTCCATATCAATAAAGCTAGACAATATTGGCATTCCAATTTGCGAACAGATTAAATTTGTCCTTAGTAAAAAGCTTCTATGGAATATTATTTCACCCTGTGCAAGACGACACATCAATATCTTGAGAGCAGTCTCCTGGCTCTGCTCGTTCTTCTACTCGGAAACTATTTTATAACGCTTTTGTGCGCAGTCACTTAGACTACGGATGTTTTCTTTGGCATCCTCTTCCTTAGTATTTGGAATTAACTTATATTTCCAGTTTACAAACCATCATGAAAAATAATAATCTAGTGGACTGACAAACTTTTGTTCAATGTATGTACTAGTAAGGGGGACTGGTGACAGCAATTGAAGAAGAAAAATATTGTTATTCTACGAAATGCATAATTTATATTTAATTTACCTGACAATCATATTTGCCATTGAGATTAAGATTGTTTTCGATGCCCTATTCATGAACTGAGATATTAAGAGCGTCGCCACTCGCACAGGGAATGACCTTATTGAACGAATTTTCCGAAGTCGATATTTTCTCTATTTCGATGAATCAATTGAAAATTGAGTTCCTTGATCGGTTCACTGCCACGGGCAAAATATCTCGTTAAAAGTTTCTTTGCTCGCCACGCTATGGAACAGATATTTTGTCTCTACTTTAATACTGTATTTCGGCCTCGAAAGTAATGTCACTGGCATTTTAATAATTTAGGGCACAATTAAATCTGTAGAAATCCTCTAAAAATCCGCACCTTTGTTTCAAATATTTTTTATCTATATATATTAATTAAATGATTAAGCATTTGTTCGTTTTAACTGTTAATAGACGATGTCGGGCATGGCTAAGGTGTAATTGGGTTAAACCTCAAATCTAAAATTAAATAAATAAAAATAAAACTTACTCGTTCTTTTCCTGCAGTAGACAAAATATTTAACATTGCAAATATGAGTCACTTCACAGAAAAGCACGAGTAATCATTACTGCTAATGTTGCTTTTATACTTTTTTTTTAAATTTATTCAATATAATACAAATGTTTTTCAAAGGCTGTACCTAAATACAAATTTATATCTTACGAACTAATTTAATTTATTGTATATATTATAACTATGAATATTTTTTTGTATTTCCTACGTGTAATTTTATTTTTAATAATCTTAATATTTAATTTCTTAGTATAGTTAACACCAACTTACTGACTTGTAACTAGGTAACAAATCTATAATGTTTTTTTTAATATCACGCATTTTGATATATTTATAATTGTAACTTTTATCAAATATAAAATAAAATCAAATCATATGGTTCCTTTGTCGGGTTAGGCAGACAGAACGGAGTGCCAATGTTTTCTGTCGTGACATGTACATGTATTTCGCCTCCTTCACATCCAAACACCTCATACAGTGCCTTTTTTTACAATTTCTTGTTCTCTTGAACCATCCATGCTTATCTTAGCCTTCCGCTACCATGTCTTCCACTCACACCGAAATGTAAATTTATTTTGGCAGTCTTTCTTTATTGATTCATTCTACGCACCCAAATAATCAGTGATTTTCTTTATCCTACTAAATACATCGGTTTTAAGTTAAAATTTATCCTTTTAATCAGTTTATTCCGTATTATACGTACTAACATCCTTACCCCGCTTATTCTTCTCAATATACACATTTCTACATAATTTATTCGCAATTTCCCACATTATCAGAATAATTCAAATAATTTTTTTTGAAAGGAAAAAATATGACATTGATAAATATAACCACAAAAATAAATTTATTGTTAATTCTAATTCTCTCAGTCTATTGTAAATAAATATACTGTAGGTTAAAAAAATAATCACATACTTTCGCTACGAATGCTATTTTTTCGTGCCGTCGCACAGTTTTCGGATTGACCAATCTAGAGGGGCAAAATCCTAAAAATGAAAATCAATACTTCACATAAAAAATACCGTTTTAGTGTGTCAAACAAACCTATTGATAAGATGCAATTGCCAAATTTTTCAAGCAACCCTTATTTTCTTTTATGACGGGACAAAGTGACGCTTTGTGCCGCAGGTATATCATATTTCTATTAGTACATTCCTGACTTCCAAAGTTTGTGCATGTTAACAGTGTTTTAAAAAGTTATTGAAAATAATTTTCGTGGTGGCATCGTGTTCTACAGGTATTAAGTCATTTATTTATGTCATAATTATATTAATTTATTTATACTATAGATTATTTTTATAACAATAACAAATTCATGAAATTTCATCCTATGCATTTTATTGAGTTCAAAGTTTAACAAGATGTAAGGTTATGTGGAAGATGTCGCAAGGCTATGAAACTAAGTTTAAAAAATAATTTTATATATTCTTTGAATAAAAAGTATCACCATTTACTGCGATTTTGTGCGATTTCTTAAATATATTTTTTTTGTTATAGGGACCAGACTTACGAGAATTAATATTTTTGAAGTATGGCATTCTAACCCTTCGAAACACCGCATTCAGTGTGTTTATGATTTTGTAAAAACGTTTTACAATATTCAAGATGATAAAGAAGCAGAAGCTATAAGATTAAAAGTTTTTGTAAAATCCGAATGTGAGAAAATTCGTCAAAAACGGGTACAAAAACAAAGACGTTTGTTTACATTTGTTTTTAAAACTCGACCAACTTTGATTGTGTAAAGATTTAGATTTTTCTTCTCTAATGCAGACAAATAAGGCAGGCCATACAGCTAAAATATTTCGAGAATGTTCATCCGAATCAAAAAGGAGAAAAGTGCGTGATTTGGTTACCAGCTACGAGAAGGAAGAATTGACATATGAAGCTGCAGTTAGTGTTCGAGTCAGTGGTAGACGTGATGGGACAAATTCAATACAAGAGATGTTGACTGCATTACCAAGAAGAGCAACGAGTTATTAAAAGGCAAAGAAACAAATTTTAACAACTCCAATACAAAATCCTTATTCCCCAGAAGAAGCTTTAGCATTGTTCAATGCAAAAAAAATAACGGTAATGTATATAGTACAAAAATATCCATCAGGAAGCTTCTGAAAGAGGTTTCAATTTATATCCATCATATGATCGGGTTTTAGAAGAGAAAAAACAATTGTTATCCAGAAGTAGAGAGCATAACTGTAACATATATTTTGAACAGCAAAATTTGAAAATTACGCTAAGGAAACAAAAATGTTATACATATCATTATACTCGTGGTATATGCCTGCAGCCTTGCACAAAATATTGATGCACGGTGCTGAGATTATCGATTCTTGTTTGATTCCTGTTGGACAAATGTCTGAAGAGGCATCAGAGGCCAAAAATAAATAAATTAAAAAAATTTGGCAACATCACACTTTAAAAACTTCGCGTGTTAGGACAAATTACGATTTATTTAAATATTTATTTGTTTCTTCTGATCCGTATATGTCTTATTAGAAAAATATCCAAAAAAGCGAAACATGTGTATGAAAGCAATTTTCTAATGCTATTAAAAAAAGTTATTTTTTTCATAATTATAAATATTAAGTTTTGAACGTTTCTAATTTTGTCTTATTCTCAATGTATTATTGTGTATTTAATTAATTAAAAACCTATTTGTTTATATTTCCCAAGCCTCTAGTTATTAAAATGTAACATAATTATGTCAAATGACATGAAAAATAATGTTGTCCCTCTAGATTGGTCAATCCGAATACTGTGCGTCGTGTCTCTTTACGTTTATATTATTCACGAATATTGGTCCTGACATTAAGATATGCAAGCGACACTTGAAGTAAGATAAATGCGGTGGGAAAACAATGTATGGCAGGATGAGGAATGAGGACATTAGAGAATAAAGCGAATTGAAAAAATATACAGTGCTTAAGGTGAAGAAAGGAGCATTGAGACGTTTCGGTCACGTTGATAAAATGAATTGACACAATTTACAAAACATAATCTATAAAAGTAGAATAGAAGGTATGAGAAGTTAGGGACGTGGCATAACCAAATTAATTAAATTCTGAAAAAAAAATAAAGCTTTTATACAAGGAGAGTATGAGTGTAGTGGTGTATGGACGTGGCACATGCGAAATATGTGTGCCAGGATATAATGAAGGGGAGATCTGATCTCTCTGCCTACCCTAATAGGGTGATGATGAGTAGTATTATTTTTAATGTTTCTATTCAGGTGTTCTGGATCCGACTCCCAATAATATCAGAAATGTTGACTATCAACACATTATTTTTTTAAACATTTTTTATATTTTTAAATATTTACGTGAAATATAACATTAAACTTGGAAAAATTTTGATAAAAACGAAATTTAAAAAAATACATTGGAGGCGCCGGGTATCGATCCCGGTACCTCTCACATGCTAAGCGAGCGCTCTACCATCTGAGCTACGCCCCCGGTGAGAACTTTTCGCAAAATAGCAGCATTTGTCTTACGTTAGCTTACAACGTGTCTCCATGTGTTATTTATTATATATCATATACTCGTATACTGACACGCCTCTTTACATTGGTAAATCGCCACCTATCTGCCAAATACAAAAGTGTTACGAGTATGTGTAATACAATAAGCACTGTTTAATTTTGAATTCTGGCGTTCAAATTATTGAGTGACTGACAATTATAATTTTAAACCATCATTTTTTTTAAGAATAGATATGACCGAAGTCATAGGTATCCTTATACCCTCATTAACTATCGCCTGTTTTTTGTGAATTCCATTACTGAATAGTGGTTTTTCCGAGCCATACGAGTAAAATGTTTTAAAACAACAATTTGGCTATCTCAAACATTAACACTCGAGTTGTTAAAATTATACTGTTTTCACCATAGGTAATCAAATAATATGAATAATCCTCATACATTAGTTGTATTTTAAAAAGTTATTTATGTGTGGTCAGTTTCAACCATTAACAACATTGGGTCAAAGTATTAAAGAATAAAATAATACTAGTATTACATACATACATACCATCACAAAATGTTCCTATTTAGGTAATCGGAGTGGGCAGATCACATTACTTCCCTATCTCGACACACATCCTTCGCCTCTTCTACATTCATACACTTTCTCATACAACTCCTACTATTCTTTTGATTTTTTTACGTTTCCTTCTTTCAAAATATCATTTTATAGATCCAACCTTATTTTCCTTGGTTTTCCTGAGATTCAAAGGGTTAACTTTTTTTCGGGTCTTTTCCTTTTGGCGTGCGGTAGTATTTCTAATACGTACGTTTGCTAATATCATTAACCCGAATGCTCGATTATTAAGACTGAAGATACCATTGTCTCGCCACGATCTTCACCATAACAGTATTACCAACTCCGATGTGTTAAGGACTAAACTAAGGGAAAACAAATGAAAATAATGCAACATAAGGTTAAATTAAAAATTTAAAAAAATTGTCAATAATGAAAAGGTTCGAATCTTTTTTGCACTTCCTCTTTAATTTCCAATTGTTCACAATTTTTATTATTATTTAATTTGGTAAATGGTATGTATCTAACATTTAAAAAATAATCATTTAGTTTTAATTGTCTTTGAAGAAAATTTAAAAAATGTAATTGTTACTTTTGGTTTTTGTTTCCTGGGTATAATAAAACTGTAGCATGGAATAGACTCGTATTTAGCATATTAATTAAACAACGCTACGTGCCGCAAGTTGCCTTTTTATTTCTGAGCGTAGAATCACTGGAATTAAATATAAAAGAAGAAATTTCTGTCTTTTAAAACAGGGTTTTTAAACTTTATTACTTTATAAACTCTTATGATGAAAACAGAGTGACTCAACCATCGTCATGATGAATATTTAAGATTTGGACTTTTGCTAAAAAAATATATTTTCAAGCAAGTCTTGGTAGATAAGTTATCTCAGCCTGTTCCATCGTGTATGTCTAAGTATAAACATTATATAATTCGCCTAATGTCGTGAAGCCGAAAATGAAACAAAACACTGTGCCGTGAACTGAAAATTAAATAAAACATAATGCACAAGCTACTGCGAGTAGGTAATTTATTTTTTTAACTTTAAACTTTGTTTTGTATGTTTATACATAACAAATGATAGTACAATTAAAAAACATTCGCATTTGGAGTACACACACTGAAAAATAAGGTAGTTAATAAGTAAAATATCACACAATTTGATTATATTTTAAGCGATCAAGTACGAAAACAACTTTTTTTTATGCATTGAATGCATAAAGTTTGTAGTTTCTTAACATTACACGAAAAACCGCTATCAAATGCCTGAAAGGCCTAGATTGACAAGAAGAGCTACGGAGATAAATTATAAACGCTAAACATTCCTGAACAAACGCTGAACATTCCTGAAAAAACGCTGAACAAATTACGGATCTCCAACGGAGATCGGCAAAACCAAAATGAGAGACCCAGACAAGCTAAAGGCAAATAATAATATGATGATTGGTAATATGCAGCAACGTGGTGTGATGGGACAGAATGTAAATCGGTGTAAAATTAACAAGTGTTTATTAATTTTCTTGTACATCCTTGGATGGACTCCCCAGCTAGTTATATAATAATTTTTAAAACATGGTGAATATAAAATGGTGTGAGCTTGTCTCGAATATCGAACTTATTTTTTTAAATATGTTTTTCTATTCAATAAAATCATTTTTAACGTTGTATGAAACCAAAATTTATTGAAAACGGTTCGTAGTTGACTTACGACACTGACATTATAAAATCCGTCAATCAATTCACTTGGTGGCAAATAATCGTAGTACAGTATTCGCTGTGAAGAGATTTTGTTTATAATGTCACCGATGATTTTGTTGTAAATTATTAAAATAAGGCTACATTTATCGGTCAATAAATCTATCCATCATGACATGGTGTCTTTTGCACATCTTTCTTCATTCATTGCATTACACCATTTTTTCCCGTAACACTAATTTGATACACAAATTGGCAACTTATTTTGTGTGGTAAAGTTTATCTTTGTGCATTTCGACACTATTCAAAAACAATTTTAAATGGACGAAAAACTATAATTAATAACGTGAGCTTCTTGTTTGTAAAAAATCGTAGCGGTTGTATGACAGACGAATTTCGTTGGGAGTTTTACGTCACAAGTTAAAGCTTGCGAAAATTAATGTTTGGGTGGTATTTACAATTTGATTATTCATGTAGAATTTGCAAAATTATTACTGGTAGATATTGTTTTTAAAACTCGTGTTCCTATTCTTTGGTTTTATTTTTTTTTGTAAAAAAGTTAAACAGTGAATTGACTCAATTTCACCGAGTTTCTGTTGAATAATTCAAAGATTCAAATCAAAATGTATATATTCATACAAACATATTCACGCTATACATACTCAAGATTAAAATATCCTGGAACGGAACCCAATTCGTTCATAGATGGAATGAGCTGGGGGACACCAGTATGGAATGAGCTGGGACACCACCAGTCCCCGTTAAGACGTCTATCCTAATCTTTTTTATGTAAGATAGAATTTTTAATGCAAAAGTGTGCCATCGATTTTCTGACAATGTAGGTCGATTTCAACTATTAAAATAATCTGTATTAAATTTTTCAATTTATCCTGCGAATCAATATAAACCCTAATCCGGAATAAAATATCGATAAACAATTTGGAAAAATTAAAGGATAAAACTCAACACGTATATAATATTCAGTTGAACACATTAACATTTAAAATCCGGAAATATAGAAACCAAAACAAGAAAAAACAATTAAAAACAAATCCATCTTCATTCGATATTTCAATTAAACCAAAAAAATGTGTTACGTGGGTTAAATCTAGTTTGCATGTGTACATCTAATTGAATTCAATTAATAATCTGTCACACACTCGTTACGTGCAAACAAAAACTATAGTTTGATTAGGCCTCGTCCGAAAAGAAAAAGGGGTAGATGCAGAGTAAACAGTAATACGTGAAAAAACTCAAGTTTATAAAGAATTCCGCGTTACTGAAAACTCCTATTAAAACACCAAGAAGGAGACAGGAAATTCATCAAAGAACCTTTATACTCGTAGGTCATAGGCATCAATGGAACTTCTAAAAGAGAGAGTGTCCTTATCGGAATCAGCTCTCTATCGGGAGGATCTCTATCTACTGTCATCCATTGTTGATATCGCGATGATGTTGATATATCTTGACACTGCGGTCTCAAATTTAGTACTGATGCTACTGTACTACGTAATTTATTTATGGGAAACTACCAGGACTCCCTGGTATTGATTTTTTTAGTGTCTTGTACTTTTCACATAATTTGTAGAAATATCTGAGACCCTCTCAAAAAGAACGCATATATCATACATGGAAATTCCGCTGCATCATACTATTTAGATTTCAATAGCTACTTTTAAATTCATTTGGACAGAGTGGTATGATTATCTGTAACAAGTATACTTTGCAGCGGTATACGAGTATGTACGAGTATTTGATCATAATTTCTCGCTTATTCATATGCTGAAGTTTTCAAAATTCATATCGGCGTGATAATCCCCAGATTTTCGTTTGGGTTAAAAAAAATAAAGCTCTCCGATCCGAAGCTGTCCGATCATTAATCGAGAACCCTTTTCTATGGGTTGTATTGTAATACTCCTTTTTCATTTTCAGACAGCCAGTGTGACGATGGAAAATTCCCAGCTTTTACATAGTTGCACCAATATATTGTATAATGGGACGTCCTTGTGCTCTACTCGTATACCTTATTTCAGTGGCTTTCATCCTTTTTCTTATCACGGTGCTCTTATTTTCTAAACAAATGTTACGGTGCCTTAAAAATGCGATATTTAATTTTTAATCAGCTGCTGTCATAAACCGAAATATTGGAGAGTCGTCGCAAATGAAACTATGATTCGCTGAGCTTTAGCACTCAGTAAATTAAATCCTTGACTGATTCCATTTCCGTTTTTAATGTATTATCACAAGACAGCTCAATCAGACTCTCTTCCTTTACCGGCGTAAAATCGGATGGACGTGAATCTTTATCCTGAATAGGTCTTGAATCCATGTGCACTTCTCCATAATAACTTCTTGAAAGTATTTTTCGCATTGAATTAAGATTGCCAGGAATGATTAAAATTTTCGATTGTTTTACGGTGTCCCAGGGCTCTCAGGCGCACACTTTGAAAACATCAATCTTATTAAAAAACGATATTTTAAAAAAACGAATTCGAGTCCTTCAATTTAATGTTTTGCTTTTGCCGAAACTTTTTCCAACGAAAACCCAGGATTGGGAGAAGTTTCATCAAATAATATATACCGCAATCTAATAAAGACGTAAACATGAAAAACGGACTCAAGCCATATTTTACCTATTATGGGATGATTGAACAAACATCTCATTTCATTGCATGGAGTTGAATGGAACAAAACTGTCATTTGTCGTTTGCGTACGGGCCACTGCGTGGTGGCTACCACCTTTACAGAATGGGTATTGTGCAGAGTCCCGTTGCGAGTGTAGTCTGGATGATGAGACTATAGACCATGTATTTTTCGGTTATCCTTTACAAGATAGATTTGATGTACTAAAAGCCATATCTTCGCCGCGTCCAATGAATGTTGCGTTTCTTCTTTCTTCGAGGAACTTTTCCATTTATAGACCGATTGCTAAATTTTTGAAGCCTAATCAGTTGAAACTTGGAATTATCCAGAATTTTGGTTTTAAAAATTAGTTTTATTATGTTAAGTCATACAATTTCATTATATATTTAATTTGGTGGCGCAAATCATCCTAGTATATATAGGTGGATTGCCTATTTAAAAAAAAGAATGTTCGGCAACAATGAAAACAATTTCTCACGCTTACCCGCGTAACGATATTCCGAGCAACCCGAACGAGACGTTTAAACTGTCGGTGTTTTATTAATTTGTATTTGATAAGTTTTTCAAGTAAAATGGTTTACACGACCCGCAGGAGCTATGTAAGCTCAAAGAATTCTCGCGATACACTGATAAGCTACTCCATTCAATATGTATGAGAGTTAAGCTGTTAATATACGACCATAAAAAAGATGCGATATTGTGCAAAGACATTTTTCTAATTTTCTAAAGTTGGGTAAATACATTTTTCTAATTTTCACTTGCTTGCGCTCTATAACAATATACGCACAGGCATCCATCAACAAGATAGCTGACAATCACTCTCGATCACGAGAGATAGCATTTCATATTCAATAATTAGCATATTTGCACTTTCCGTACTCGGGCATATTTCATATTAAAAAAACTAAATTCATGTGTAGACTTCTATCGACAGATAATAATAACAACACATCCAGAATAATAAATGACAATAGAAAAACTATTTTTTTTATCACTTTTATGGCTGAGGAGTTAAGCTTCGCGTTATTCATATGCTGCATTCCCACTAGGAAGTTGTTAGCGCGCTTACGAAGTTTTTACCTCCTCTTGAAACATGACCAAAGAAGTGACTCTGTATGAGCCACAATGTGCGATTTGACCTATACGAAAATTCTCGTATGGAAAATGTATGGCATATTTGGTGCTTTGGAGACTTTAAAAGGGGTTATACGCACCTATTTAATAGCCTTCGAGTTTTTGTTACTGGTCCGAATGCTTGGTCGAGTGAGTACTCGTCACGTGCAATAAAGGCATAAGTCTCGAATAACAGCCTAAAATGAATAAGTTAATAGGTCAGTGGGACGATGGTGGTAAGGGATGAATACAATTTGTCCCTAAGCTCTTAAGTATTCTCCCCCATTTCCCATTACTTGTCATTCAGCTGTAATAGCGACGCGATCTAACTTAAAATCGTTTTAATGTGACTCGTATTCTTCTTGAATAAAATAATCTTTTCATGAGTTTCGCTTTCATACTAATTTTATTTTATTAAGGCTTGCCACTTATGTATAAAAAGATTTTATACATATTTTTAAATGAGGTATACGTATCCCTATTTTAATGCACTTTCGAAATTTATATAATGAAAAAATTACATAAAAGTTTTTTTTTATATATTCATTATTTTTTTTTAAACAAGAATTACTTTGCTTATTTTTATCAAATGTAAATACATGCATACAATCGTGTCGCGTCCCTTTTGGGGTACTTAGAGGTGCATGGCTGCAAGGTAACTGGATTTCTATGCGGAAGGTTCCCGATTCGAACCCCGTGATGTGCTAGTCCTTTTGAATAATACAGGCATTTTTTGCGCCTATTGTTCGGGAGTATAAGAATACCCATGACTTGGTTATATATATATATATATATATATATATATATATATATATATATATATATATATATATATATATATATATATATATATATATATATATATATATATATATATACAATATATATATATATATATATATATATATATATATATATATATATATATATATATATATATATATATATATATATATATATATATATATATATATATATATATATATATATATATATATATATATATATATATATATATATATATATATATATATATATATATATATATATATATATATATATATATATATATATATATATATATATATATATATATATATATATATATATATATATATATATATATATATATATATATGTTATATTTTATATTTTCACGGAGAGGAGTATACGTTGAATATTCTTTTGGAGTACTCCGTGTAGTCATCATGGTGGTCTTTATATTCCAATATTTCGTTCTGGATTACACCAAAACATCATCAGGGAAAAGATTGATTTAGAATTGACTTTCTGTCAAAATGACATTTGTTAATTAGCGCTTTTGTTTGTTGAAATTTATCTTCAACCAAACTGTCTAAACACACGTGATGACACACTAAGAATATCAAAAATATGGCATACAATATTAAATGAACGCAAGAAACCGATGATAAATAAAATAATAAAATAAAATAATAAAAATAACCAAAAAGTAGCTACAAATCAAATAAATATTTAAAAGAAATTCTAATGAAAACTTATGGATCTATGGTCACAGAGTAAACAAACAAAAGCGCTAATTAACAAATGTCATTTTGACAGAAAGTCAATTCTAAATCAATCTTTTCCCTGATGATGTTTTGGTGTAATCCAGAACGAAATATTGGAATATAAAGACCACCATGATGACTACACGGAGTACTCCAAAAGAATATTCAACATATATATATATATATATATATATATATATATATATATATATATATATATATATATATATATATATATATATATATATATATATATATATATATATATATATATATATATATATATATATATATATATATATATATATATATATATATATATATATATATATATATATATATATATATATATATATATATATATATATATATATAATTTTAAAACGGAAAAAAATATGCCGGTGTGCTCCGATCATCTCACTTCGGTATGCCATCAGATCCAGTACAGCGGTGAGGCCGGTGAGTTTACTGGTGTGCAACGGATGTAAAGAGTAGAAAAAAAGGAAGAAACAAAGGCTCCACGGCACAGCTTCATTTTTTCTACTGACTTAACGTTGGAATGGCGAGGGGATCCACGACTGCCAAGCTCAGCAACGACAAAGTCTTAAGATAGTGCAGATATACAGATATCTACAAATTTCTATTTACAGACACAGCTCGTTCACGTCCACACGTCTGATCGTCGATGCGCTTCTATTTCTCATACTGCTCACCTTTCCTTTATTTAAAATTTCTCCAACTTTGCGTAGTATTTATATTTTAAAATTTCTAATTTGTTCAATAAAACACCGTTAATTCCACTTAACTTAACGGTATAACCCTACCGGTTTCAAGGTTTTCACCTCATCATCAGGGGAACACAAATAAGAGTCTTATTTGTGCTCCCCTGATGATGAGGTGAAAACTTTATTATCGGTAGGGTTATACCGTAGTGTTAAGTGGAATCAATAGTATTTTATTAAACAAATTACAATGTCTTTAAACCTCCACAGTGTTCACTATAAATAATACTTTTACCATACATTATTTTCTCGGCCTATCTCTTCCTTGCTTTTCATTAATTTCCGCGGTTTATTTTTCTTTCGTCTTCACAACCTCTTTCTTTATTCTATTTATAACATCATTAGTTAGAATAAGTTATCCCTAAACCGTTTATTCATTTTTATTATTTCAGATTTACTAATATAACTTTAGTTGAGAAAAACAAACAAGGAGGTTACTGACTCGTAGAAACTTTCAGGAGTGTTTTTTTGTTACCGTTTTTCGAGAGATGTTAGGTGGTAACACCCGTATAGTGCTTTTAATAATTAAACATTGCCATTTAAGTAAATATTGTCTTTTTACCAGTTAACATTTGTTTACGTGATGTTGAATTCGGCTTTTCGGAATTTATAATTACTTGTCGGGGCTTACGGCATGGGATTACATTTTGTTGAAATCCTGACCTATCGGGATTCCAGCGGTCGCGGTTGTATCCTTCATCTTTCTCTATAATTACAACGTATACAAAATTAGATGTGTCGTTTAAGTCCCAAGGTATTTTAATATGTTATGAGTTTTCGGCTTAAGGTCTCGAGCAGATTAAACTCGTCTGGTACCTGAAAACTTTGCCTTTGAATCGGTCTTATCACGGAGTTGTGTCGAGGGCTTTGCGGGGGGCGCATGGGCGACCTGCCGGCCGCGTGTCGTCCCTCCCCACTCGATGCTCGCCACCGCCACTTGCCGCCCACTTCATTGTTTCGTGTCCTCGTAATGAACATTTGCCCACTTTGTCTATCCTTGAACTTTCATTAAACGTTAGTTCATTCGTAAACTCCGCAAACAGTTTTTACATCGAATGTCTTAACGCACGCACAAGGATTCCATAAAATTTATTTTAATTTAACTTCCTATATATCATCAGTTTAACAAACACCATTCACCAGCGAAAAGATTGATTGATTATAATTCAACATTTGATCGCAAAACATCGTAATCACCGTCGTCATTGAAGGTACTGATGAGAACTTGGATGCACTAAAAAGAAAGCGGGATACTGTTCTCAATCCATCGAATAAACGAAATTGAATTCTGTACTCACCCCAGTCATTCCTGGCACATAATTAGTGACTCGTCTGATTCGCAAGTTGACGATTGATTCTTATCTAAAGTCGTCAATTCTATCACACAATTCTTTGGTCGACAACGCTATAGACATCTATCACATATTCTAAACCGTGAAACTAAACTATCATAATATTTTATGTCTTATCTAGGACTCGTTTTAAACATATTTCATTGCATAAATAATCTGTATTGTATTATTATATTTTCGCTGCATATAGCACAACCCAGCGGGTTAATTGCCATTTGACAATCTCTTCCAACCAACCAACCATGTTAAAGAGGCCTTAAGTAAACACCAGACTGGAATCATTTAAAAAAAACCGAGTTTCAACAGAAATCGAAACAGCAGCCCACAGGTTGGAAAATAGGCGGCTTACCAACTAGGCCACTGAAGTCGTCATTTATATAATGGTTTATAAATGTTCTTTTAATACTTACGTTAAAAACAGTACAACCTAGAGGGGTTATTGCCATATGGCAGTCTGTGTCAAGTAACCAAAATATTTTGTAAGAGCCTTAAGTGAAACTCTGACTCTTTCAAAAATAAATTAATCACCAACGATTACTGAACCCGCAACCTCCGGGCTGGATTAAAGGCTTCTTATCAACTAGGCCATAATGCCAACTACGAATTATATGGAGATTTTTTTTTAATAAAAAGGCAATTTAATATTTTCCCACAAGATTGTGTGAAGTGTGTGTTTGCTTAGAAAAGTTCAGGATCGAACTAGTAGAGGTGTATTATGTATAATAATTATAATTTTTGCCGATACTAGAATATCTTACAATGTAACAAGTATTTTAACATGTTTGTTTTGATTTGTATTTATCTTAATCGCCCCTATTGAACCCGCTTCAATGTGGCGTTTAAAGGAAGCTACTCGTAAATCTTATTTAAAAAAAGTAATATATTTGCATGGGAATGGTAATCACCAAGATGTTTAATTTTTAGCGAAGATATCCAATATCAAATACCTGTTGTTCTGTCATACCTATCGTACGTAAAAGGCCTCGTTCTGTAAAGAGTAGAGGGATACAAAAATAATGTTGCTGTTTTTCAAAAGTGATTATGCATTAGAAATATGACAAAGTTTGTTTCTATAAAACTTAACTGCTTTCTTCTACCCAAGAATTTTGAGTTTTTTTTAAATGTGTAACAAATTAAAAGTATGCCCCATTCCGAATGTTCAGCTTTTGGACATTTAAGATTTTTTTAGTCCTAACTTACTTACCTATGATGAAAAATGTCTGCAGAGACTTACCTATGATGAAAAATGTCTGCAGAGACACCTCTGGCAAATAATAAAAATTCAATGGTATCATGAAGTTTCAAATGATGAAGTTTTGTGAAGAGCAAATTACTGTAGCTTTGTGAAGAGCAAATTGTTGTAATTAATTAGTGTACAGACTCCCAAGACACGTCCTCTTTGGCGAACTGACGGAGGACATAAGGAAACGCTGTGTGCAGCATAAGATTTTTATATTTTTTTATTTATTTATTTTTTCAAAACAGGCTTAGCCCAATTACTTTGAAAAATACAAGACATTAAAAAAGAAGAAAAATTACATAGAATTTTTTTTTAAAATTACAATATATAAAATAAAAAATAATGCATATGCATACAAACGAGTATATACACACAAACATATGATACACATATATAATATTCACAGTCACTTAAGTATGTTGATGAGTGCTTTCTAACGCGCTCAATCGAAGAAGAAAATTTTCTTTTGCTTTTGGTAATGTGATATGAAATATGTCAATATCCGAAGCAGTCCCGTTCAGAAGAGTTAAGGCCATTCCAACAGGCATAGCGGCTGGAAGACCCGTTCTTGCGTATGTTATTGAAAACAGTTCTTGCCGGCGCAGTCTAGTGTAATTATTAGGAGCATTTAACGCTAATCTTTGTAGTAATGCTGGACAGCTCACAATTCCTCGAACGAGTTTGACAATGTATACCAGGAGACGCAGATCTCTTCTTACGCTCAAGGAGTTATACCCGAGCATGCCCAGCAGGAACTGAGTAGGATAAAGCCATGGATAGACACCGAACTCTCTCATATAGAGATATCGTAGATATTTTTTTTATACTTTCTCCACCATGAGAGAGTTCTACACCCCCACCGGGCTCCAAATGCAAGCATTGCTTTCTAGTTTGCTACGGATCAATGAATTAAACAACGTTTTGAGCACCAATTGGTTTACAAACGACTTAGAGATTCTCATTACAAATCCTCGAGTTTTATAAGCTGAGCTGCACATAACTTCTATGTGAGGACCAAACGCAAGATGGCTGTGGAACAAGACACCCAGATCTTTAATATTATCTGTGCGAGGTATAGGTATAGATTCTAGTGTATATCTATGGAATTTTAAGACGTGTGAGCGATGATACGACATGATTTTGCACTTTGATGCATTGAAATATAATTTATTATTGTGGCTCCACTCACAAACGTTGTTGAGATCTGACTGTAGATCTAAGCAGTCGGTATAAGAACGATATATAAGGACGTACTGCATGAGACACTTAAAAACATTAATGCTCAGCAAAACTGGGAGCAAAGAGCAGCAGATAGAGGTTCAACATCAGGTACCCTGATCACCCATTTTGTACTGCGCCTTCTATTATACTCGTCATGGGCTATGGACATTCATTTGCCTATGATCACTAAATAGCTTTAGCCTCCTCGGTAATATTTATTCACTTCTGACTTTCTATTACCTTTTCCCTCCAACAATCCTTCGTATGTTTAATCGATCGGAGGAAATTGTCTCTTTATATGTCTTGGATGTTATTTGAATAAATATAAAGGCCGGTCTTCATCCAAAGAAGGTGATGCTGTGTTATGATGGGATTGAAAGGGGATCCTTTATTATGAGCTTCTACCGAAAAACAAAACGATTGATTCGGATAAGTACTGCTTGCAATTAGACAAATTAAAGCCAGCAGTCGATACAAAAGTGAACAGAAATGAGGTAATTTTCCACCGGGACAACACTAGAACGTATGTTTATTTGGTGATCTGGCAAAAATTGTTACAGCTTGGATGGGAACTTTTGACTCACCCACCATATTCCCCTGATATAGCACCTTCTGATTTCCATTTATTCCGCTCTTTACAGAATTCCCTTAATGTAATAAAATTCGATTCCCTGGAGGACTGCAAAAGTTACCAGGAGAGATTATTTGCTGAAAAAAACTAAAAGTTTTGGGATTGTGGAATTAAAGTTAAATGGAAGAAGATTGTAGAATTAAATGGAGAGAATATACTGTTTAGTAAAGTTAATATTCTAAATAAAGAAATTTGTTTAATTAAAAAAAGCGAATGAACTTTTTGGTCAACGGTCTTTTCTTTTTTTTTGTAAAATGTGAACGTGTGTGAGACTGACTCCCTTGGTCGGGTTTCTTTTCTTTGCACTGCGGTGATGCATGCCCGGGGGGAGGGGTGGGGGGAGTCGTACTAAAAATTAGCCCAGACCTTTTGATTGCATCTGATTCAAATTGTTTCTTAAATGAATCATGTGAAAATTATATTAAGCGCTATTTTTCGTACGTTGTATTTCTAACAAGAAACGAGATAAGTTTTAATAATATAGCAATAAGTCCACGTAAATGTATTGTATACAATGAAAACATATTGAAATAACATTACATATATAAATGACAGTATTTTTTTCCATAGTGAAGGAAAACCACTTTTCACCCCACTGAGTGTTAATTTGGAATTCTCCGAAATGTGTTTTTTTCTGTCAGCGCCATATTAAATTTGGCCAATAAAGATAAAACAGAAGGTAATGTATTTTCCTCTAAACGAATCTGGGAGAGACGTACACATTAAGTAATAACATCGCGCGCGAGTAGAAACCTATTGGAGAAAAATGGTTTTTCTAACAACCAAAGTCGAAATTGTGTAGAAAAAGGTTGGTAAATATTGTGCCGAGATTTTGAACCTTTTCTGGGTCGAATGTTTTTAATACGCATAATTCAAAAGAAATTTTTGCTTATATTGTATAATAAGGTTTATATTTCAAAAAATATTTTTTTATAAATATGAACTTGATTATATTTCATTCGTTTTTTTTTCATCTTATAGTTGGAAAAATAACAAATATCCACACACGCACCAGATACATACGCGCGTACACGCATGCACGCACGCGCACACGCCCGCACACACACACAGACTCCTTAGATATCCTTATCAGAACTGAGAATCACCGACAGATTGTCAATAATATGCCTTCCACGAGTCCTGCGATTCTTTGGGCAAATCGCTCGTGGTCAAGGAGACTGTTTGGATAAACTTGTGGGTTTACTGGAAGCGTGGAAGGACGATGCGTAAAAGAAAGAGTCCCAATGTGTTGATCTGGCCAAATGAGAGATACAACAGAACTATCCTTGACACCTACCCTTCGAACCGCGGAGTGCAGAGAGATAGATGGAGAGGAGTCGTTAGAGGATATCATGGGAATCACGATGCTCAGTCATGAAATACACGACAGGATTATGACAATGAGATATCCTTATATAGACGGAAATATGTCTGTGCTATCCCAACTCAATGTGGGTGACGACCTTCTAAAACGGGAAGTCGAGTATGTTAACAACAAGAACAAATAACCGAGCTCTGTATTGTATTTATTAATATAGATAAATTATACTATTATGGCCTTAACGAATCATTAACATCGAATCCAATGTCCCAAACTTGCGAACATCTTCCTTTCATCAAAGAGCAGAAACTGAAGTATCTTAATCATACGATGCGCGGACTCAAATACTAGATATTCAATCGGTCTAGTAAAGAAATGGTTAGGGGGGAAAACGTTATCATAGTTGAGGAATATTCGGTAACAACGCTGACTGAATTTTGAGGGGTTCCTGATGCAGCAATAAATATGGAAAAATCCCTGGTCCTAATCAATGCAATGATTATTTACAGTAAATCGGACATGTCACGAGAAGAGAAAGTAAGTTTATAATATAATAATAGAATACCCTACAGTAAACTGTATTTTTAATTTCGTTCTAATTGAAAATTTTGAAGTACAGGCGGTTAGAGAATGGTATCTGCCAAGATCGGAAAAACAGAAAAGAGGAACCGTTATGATTAAGAAAAATCGAGTAAAATAGGATATCACGAAGTATTCTTGCGATTATATTGGTGTATTATAGATACGTTGCAATTTAATTATCTTGTATTATTTTATTAAGACTTCATTGCTTCATTTCTATTTTGTGTCAGCAGTATTATATGTACGAGGCGTATTCAGAAAGTAAGTGTACTGAGTCATCAAAAAGTTGATACCCCGCTTCACCACCTGCATTGAGAGGAATGGCGACTATGTCGAAAAATAGTTTACATATGTACTACGGTAACCACGTAATTTTTTTGTTTAAATAAAAAAAATTGTAACCTACAAAAATTCAGTACACTTACTTTCTGAATATGCCTCGTATTTAAGAATTTTATAACACAGTCCATTCTGATGGACCGCCCTTATATAATATAATATTTTATTCATAACCTTTTAGACAAATTAATGCTTGTATAAAATTATTAGACACTCGAGTGGATAATATTTTTTCTGTTTATAATCCACAGTATATTTACAATTTAAATCATTTTGAAAGAAAGGCAGTCCGAAGAGTAGAAGTATATAATAATGCATAAACCCGCCATTAAGTGGATACAGAGAAACACTTCATAAGGCAAGGTCTGTGATGAAGTGGTCTCATACAATCACAAATTTCATATATTTTTCCTAAATACCAAATTTAAAAGTATAATTTAGTCCTTAAGTCTTCGGTTGCGATTCACTGGCACAGATCATGGTTTTGGTAGAGAAATTCCTGGCAGCCTTCCAAATGGAAAATGTTCGTCGAGATGTAGCCAAAACGTGGTGTCAGGGGGTTTCGAACAAGCGGATATTCATCAACTGCATGGTTGATGAAAGAATCCTTCCTCTCGGAAATGGTTTTATGCATTTGATATATAGTATTATGCCCCGTTTACTCGTTTTCAAGTTTCAATGTGTTCAAGTTTTTTCCAGTTTTAAAAATGCAACGTTCTCATACAATACAGTTTAATTTATATCACATGAGGTTTTTTATTTTTCGTGTTTTAATTTTTTTTTCAATATTAATTTTAATTGCAGTTTATTCTAATATCAGCATTTTTAAAAAACATTTCAAATTGATTATTGTTTGATTCTATTCGTATTTTGCCGAATAACTTGCATGATTCATCAGCTGTACTTGTTGAGGTGTCCTGAAACGGTCGAGTTCAAGTTGTATCCTATGATTTAAAGCCTTTAATGGTCTGATGCCAGAAATATCTACATGAGAGAATTTGGAGTCAGAGGCATGCCTTTCGGAAGGTGCTGAGATCGTCTGGGTCTCAGAGCACAAATCCCCTTATATCATATATGAAAACCGAACAAGTAGACCCGGCTTTCGGAGTGGCTAGCCAACCCTGTCACATAAAATAAACTTCATTTAAAGTCTCGATGGGTCGGTCGCTAACATCAGAAACTTTTTAAGAGGACATTTTTTGAGAGTTGTTACAACGAATTAATTTCACAATTTCGAGTGATTTAGGCCACAAAACAGCGCCATAGAAATAAATAAATTATTCAATTAATGGCATTAATCAATCCAATGACATCATATTTATGACAACATCGTTTTTTTATTGTTATCGATGTTTCTCATATTTCTGTTACATAGTTATTTATTTACACAACAAGATTGTATCTATGCATCGTACGAGTATACCATATAAATACAAGACAAACAACAAAAATAGGTAATTTTAAGTGGACTCTCAGTTTATATGGATCTGGGTTATGTTTTATAATACGAGGCGTATCCAGAAAATAAGTGTACTGAGGCTCTCACGACCGGATGGATTTTATTTTCGACATGTTGGCTACACTTCCGTGTAGCCTGACCCTTCCCCTCCGCAACGAGACCGGTTCGAGGTCAGTACGTTGAGAAGTGTCGACGCGACAACACGTTTCGTGAAAAATGTCAATCCAATCTCCCGCCAAGTGCGAAATACGCGGCGTCATCCGTTATCTCGTTTGTAAGGGAAAACCTCCGGTTGAGGTTTATAATGAGGTGAAAACTGCATATGGTGATAAAGCTATGAATCGTACGAGTGTGTACAAGTGGTGTCGCGAGTTTAAAAACGGTCACGTCACACCTCTTCACCCTCCGCCAAAAAGTTCAAAACCACAATTTAAGCCAAGAAAATCATGGCATCCGTGTTTTGGGACTGTCAAGGCATCATTTTAATTGAATATATGCCTCAAGGGGAGACCATCAACGCTGCAAGATACTGTGAGACCCTAAAAAAATTGCGGAGGGTGATTCAGAACAAGAGGAGAGGCATGCTGACAAAGGGAGTCTGCCTGCTGCTCGACAATGCCAGATCACACACGGCCAACGCCACGAAGGAACTGCTCGCCTCGTTTAAATGGGATGTCCTGAACCATCCCACGCATTCCCCTGACCTAGCACCTTCAGATTACTATCTCTTTACCTCCCTGAAGCTGCACATGGGTGGAAAAAGGTTTTCAACCGACGAGGAGGTAAAAGAGGAGGTGGAGAAGTGGACGGAGGGGTTGGCAGGAAAGTACTTCGAGGAAGGCATTAAAAAGTTGATACCCCGCTTCACCACCTGCATTGAGAGGAATGGCGACTATGTCGAAAAATAGCTTACATATGTACTACGGTAACCACGTAATTTTTTTGTTTAAATAAAAAAAATTGTAACCTACAAAAATTCAGTACACTTACTTTCTGGACTTACCTATAGTAGTATAATAATTGCTGTTAATGTTGATTTTGACCATACAGTCATTTGATTGGGGTCCTGTTAAAGTAACTTGATTTTAACTGTCAATAAAATGTTAAGTTTCTTGAATTTCAGATCGATTGGTCAATATACCAGAGTAATTTCAGGGCAAGTATAAAGTTCTAAAAGTTAGATGGAGAAAGTTAAAAATTTAAAAACGTAAAAAAGCTTTCGGGCTTTACAAATTGGTTCATGTTCAATCTTTTCAGGGAGAGGTTGGGGTTGGGAGTTTGAGTTTTATATAAATGACTTAGCACCATCATATTCACGCACGTGTCTCCGTCCTTTGAAAGCTTTTTATCCCGGTTTGAAATATTGTGTTCTTGGAAGTTTTCTTATATACTTTGTAGAGGGTCTCCTCATCAAAAATGTATTCCTCAAGAACTTGATGTATTAATACATTTCTCCCCTGCTTTAGCGGTTTTTTCATCTGAATTTTTTCATCTGAAGTTTTGATTTATCTGAAAACAGAGTAAATGAACTATACATTTATTTATTTGTACAATGTACGAGTACAGTCGATTTCAACAATTAAAATATATTTACAGTATATAAATAAAAATGTATTTCGCGCGATTACAAAAATTTAAGATGTAGCAAAAAAATGTAAACATTAACACGACATACCAGGGCTTAGAAAGCTCATGCCATATAATAGAGTGCATAATGAATATTAAATCTTTTTAATCTATTTAACTTTAATCTATTAATCTATTTTTCGTATGTAAATATAACTTTTTTTATACTGTACTGTTTTTTCCAAAATATTACCTAAATACATATTGACTGCCTTATCTTCAAAACTATAGTTCGGAAATTCTAGGATGAGTCCTGTGACAGCTTACAAATTTGCCCCAATACAACCTTGTAACGATGTTCAGTAATTTTAATTATTTTATCAACTTTAATATAAGCCTCAATTCTAATAAATAGCAAGTTATTTAGGTAAATACATTACATAAGGTTGTATTGGGAAAATTTGTGAGCTGTCACAGGACTCATCCTAGAATTTCCGAACTACGAGTATAATCACTTCACAGCAATCCGTGTTTAACACACCTGATATGTTGATATTAATTAGTATAAACTGTTGCTAAATAATTTCAATTGACTCGGAATCTGTATAATCTTAAGGCATCACTGAGAGCTAAGTCTTGACGAATTAGCTCCCAGTGATGCCTTACTTAGTATATTCAATGTGTGATCTTAGTATGATGAGATAAATGGACCGCGTGTATATTGTTAGGAGACTTATGTTAGAAGACTTCTTTTCTCATAACACATCGATCAATAAGTTCCGGAGCTAACCAACAGATGGCACTTCTCATAACAAATCCATAACATTCTCAGTTAGTACCGAACTTTAGAAGTTACGTATCAAACTTGCATGACATTCCGACATTGTGTCATTGAGTTACAGTGGTTTTAGTGACGCTACTTTTGCTATTTTCAAAACAAAGGAAAAAACCGAATTTCGTGTGTTGATAAAACATTGCTTTTTAATGGGAAAAAATACCGTTCAAACTCAGCCATGGCTTGACAAGTGTTATCCGGGCTCTGCTCCGTCGAAAACAATAATTTGTCGGTGGTATGCTGATTTCAAACGCGGCCGTACAAACACAAATGATGCTGAACGCTCTGGTTGTCCAAATGAGGCTGTTACACCAGAAAACATTAAAAAACCCTCAAAATCGTGATGGAAAATCGCAAAGTAAAGTTGCGTGAGATAGTTCAGATCCTGAAGATATCATTTGGTAGTGTTTACACTATTTTGCATGAACGGCCATGAAAAAGCTTTTTTCGAAATGGGTGCCGCGTTTGCTCACAATGGAACAGAAACAACAACGCATCGATGATTCAGAGCGCGGTTTGGCACTGTTTACGCGAAATAAATAGGAGTTTTTGCGTCCGTATGTGACAATGGATGAAACTTGGATCTAGAAATAAAATGACATCTAGGAAATAAAAGTTAAGTTAGTTCATAGTTATAATCTATAAATGTAATAAATCCTTAAGATATAAATTTGTATATAGGTATAGCCTTAAGCAAATGTTTGTGTTATAGATTATTCAATTTAAAAAAAAAACATATTTATATTTCAGGCGACCTCCGTGGTCTTATTAAAAAGACGCCTGACTTTCATTGGAAACTATTTTTAAAAAAGGATTTTAGTCTTATGTTAATTATGCTTAAGACATGTTTGATATCTTTCTGGTTGGTTTGAAGAGATTGACATATGCCAAGAAGCCCACCAAGTTGTAATATGTACTAACTCAAGCGTAATATATAAATAAATAAAAAAAAAATTATCTTCTTTTGGTAACTGGTCTGCGTATTTTTTTAAAATATGATACATACGTATGGAAAAGCATTCAGTGCAGAAGCTGTAGCCGCTACCATCCTATCTTCATACTTTTTACATGATTCTCTCAACGACGCTATGATTAATTACGTTTTGTTACCATTGACGAAGCTGAAATATTTTTCTAGCTTCATGATAAATCCCCACCCGAAGTAATCCGGTATATGTAGTTTTTACATCACGCTGTCAGAAAAGAATAAATTCAAATAATTCTCCACCATATTCAAGTTTTGAATTGGCTCGTTTTCTTCCTTGCAAGCGGAGTGCAGTGTGCCATTTTATTTAGCTTAGCTTTCTCTCTTCTATTCAGATTTGCAGAAGGAAGCAATATGCAGGCGACGCTAGTGTGCATTTTGGATTGAGACATTCAACTATTCCCCAGTGGCTGTTAGAAATCCTTTTTGTTCTCGTTACTTTTCAGTTGCTGTATTGAGATAAAAATCCAATACTAGAAAGAACTAGCTATTTTTATATTTATGTGTAATGCATTTCGACATAAAACCAGATTACACTACGTAGCCATGAGATTTGTTTATTTATTATATATTTTGTTCCTTAAAAAGTTTTTTTATAAATGAAAAAATGTTTATTCGAGTATGCAACAAAATGCATATTACAATATGCTTAATTTTAAAATTATTATTTGATTGTCCTTTTAGTTTGTAGACTTATTTTAAATATATCATATTTTGATAAAAATCATTTTTTTACAAATTTCTGTTCCAAAGTAAGTACTGGATAATCCTTTCCGTAAATATATATCATATATGGCTTACGAATTGTAAATAATTCTGTTACATATCTTTGGATCAGCAGCTTCTTTTCTCTTTAGTACTGTCAAACTGTTTATAAAACTCAACTGCCTCATTTCAAATTCAATGGACCATTTTATATAGTTCCGTTCAGAGAGCAAACTCTCCTCAAGGGCGCTCTTACTCGGGATTCCAACCAACCATTATTAAAAATAAATAAAACAACAAAAAAAAATTGGCGACTTTTTGCATATTTCTTTTTTCATTACGTTCAGTGTTTGATTTTTTCTCTCTCTACTTTCCTTTATTTCGTCATCGAGGAGACCACAATTTAAAGCGAGTTGTATTGCCATCGAAAGTACATAACTTTCTAAAATTATAGTAGAGAAATAAAATGGGTTCCGAATGCAAAATATAATGTTTACAAACATGCATGCATACACATGAAGTACAAATAGGATATTTCCTACTCTTTTATTTATTTTATTCTCTTAAACTATCCGCACTTCCTAGCAGTTGTTTGATGCAATAAGCCCACGCCAACATTCTTATCGCTTTATAAATGCTTACAGCCATTCTAGGTAGGATTATCACAATTATTTTCAATGCCAGGTTAATCTAACAAAACAAATATTGCGCATATAACGTGAGTCAAAAGTAATATTTTCTCTAAAAACAGTTCGAGATAGCAACACAAATTATTTGCATAGAAAACTAGCAACGTTGTATTAATACGGGTATAATAACTATTGAGTATAATTGTATTGATTCAGATGTTCTCACAGTCACTTATATTAAATAATATTTATGTTTTCAATTTTATATATATATTTTTAAATCAACCTGATAAAAATCAGTGCTTGTTTTGCTTTTGACAATGTCAATTAAATATTTTTGATTTAAAAAATATACACAAAACAACTTACATTTTGAGTGACTGCTTTCTATATTTGATGAGCTAGAATAATTATATTTATGTGATTAAAAAAGTTAAATAAATTCGGTAGAAATAAATGCGTTGTGTAGAATTTGTGGAAAAACAATGTCTGACAGAATAAAGAATGAGAATAATAAAGAAATAATGCTGGTTGAAAGAAGATGAAGAAAGGAGCAGATGATGATGAAGAGATTTTTCGGCGGAGCTGTATGATGTAAGATTTCCAAAACTAATTATACAAGTAATATAGAAGGTACGAGATTAATGGGAAGACTTAGAAAAGCTTGACATGACCAAATAAATTAAATTCTTATACAAGGATGAGTGGAAATCCTTTATAATATATGGTATATGACTATGTGTATGGACGTCGCAGAAGCGAAAATGTGTGTTAGAATATAATGAAGTGCAGAACTTTTCTCTCTGCCTACCTACCCCAACATGGTATGATGGGGATAATGATGAAATAGTAATTTTCATTCAATATCAAATGTTTTCAAAATAGTACTTTCTAAGTTTTTATGACCTCCAAGATGTTCGTTCTCATTTTCGTATTATTTTCGATTAATCTACAGTAATTTTGGGTATCATAGTATAAATAGGCCAAAACCCATACGATGGTTGTCGTCAAAGAAAGAATACGAGAATTGAATTTTGAATACAAGAGAGCGAGAGAGGAATACTTGGGTTCTCTCCGAAAGTAATTCGAAATTTGAATCTCGGTGGGTCCGTGATAATGAACGAATTTTAATTACCTAGCTAACAATTTTTGAACCGGTGTAAAAGGGGACGATGTATAAATGATATATATATATTGGGTTGATGCAAAAGTAATGATAGTTTTTTATGATCCCAGGTAAAAAAAATCCCAGGTAAGAAATGATGAATAGTATCTTCTTTTAAATGATTCCATTGTATAAATGATGCTTTCCCTCTACTTTCTATTCAGTTTTGGCTTGGCCAGAGTACAGTGAAAAGCCCTTGTATTTTTTCAAAATGTCGGTCGATAAAGTGCATTTACGTCATTGTTTCCTTTATGAATTCCGTAAAGACAATACCGCGAGTGTGGCAACCAAAAAAATTTGCGACGTGTATGGAGCAGATGTCATCAAAGTTCGACAGGTACGAAGATGGTTTACAAAATTCCGATCTGAGGATTTTTCACTATTTGATAAACCACGTACCGGGCGGCCATTGAAGTCTGATGACAACAAGTTAAAAGTCATAATTGACACAAATCCACGTCTAACCACCAGGGAGATCGCGTCGATGATGGGAGTCAACCAAACAACCGTATTAAGACATTTGAAGCGTATGGGGATGGTTTCGCGGTACAACGTTTGGATACCTCATCAATTGTCGGCTGCCAATTTATTGGATCATGTTTCAACGTGCTTTGCTTTGAGTGCGAGACAAAAACATGAACCTTTTTTGCATAGTTTGGTAACAGGAGATGAGAAATGGGTCGTGTACAACAACGTGACAAGAAAAAGACATTGGGCTATACCTGGACAAGCCCCATTAACAACTTCGAAGGCCGAAATCCATCAAAAAAAGTAATGCTTTGTGTATAAATGTTTTCTTTAGCTTATTAGTATTTTGGTTAATTAATGGATCCTACATCTTAACATATTTTCTTTATTACGTGGTAGAGGGAGACCAAGGAAAGTATGGTTGGATCAAGGGAATGATATTTTGAAAGAAGGAAACGTAGAAAGTCCGAGAAATCGTAGGAGTTGTATGGATGTAGAGGACGCGATGAATGTGTGTCGAGATATGAAAGTCTGGTGCTCTGTCTTCTTGGTCTACCTCAATAAAAAAAAAGTGATGGTATGAATGTATGTAATACTAGTATTATTTTATTCTTTAATACTCTGATTTGAATCTAAGTATTCTATATATTCTCAATACATCCATATTTTATTATACTGAATGAAAATTATTCATAACATTAATTTTATTTATTAATATCTCAATATCTAACAAATACCTTATTTCTATAATATTAATTCGACAAAGATGTAAGAATCCGAACCCTAGATTTTTCACAGAAAATATGTCTATTGTTCGAAATATGGAGTTCACAATCCTCAGTGAGATACAGGCAAAAGCCTAGTTTACTGGGGATACGACAAATGAAAGGCAACAAACCCAGATCCATTAAAATTGTATGTCCAAATTAAATTACTTGTTACTTTTTCGCAAAGTATGTATATTTCTTGTCATGTGTAATAATAAATAAATAAATAAAAGAATAAAAAAAATATATCAAAAAGTAAATCAATTATAAAAAAAATGATGTCACAAAATAAATACTAAGAATCCTAAGATATAGGAAGGAAATAGAAGGAAACATTGCACGGAATCATACAAAAAGGACTTGACCACAAAATCAATTATCTCCGAACAAGTTAAAATGTGGATTGGGTTTATTTTGCATAACTACATCCAATCAACATTTTTGAAAATATGTTTTTTATTATTCTTATAGTTCTTTCAATTACTAATGAAAAATATTTTTTTCTGGGAATATGACAGAAGTTGATCGAATCAAATAATTGTATAAAAATATTTTATTCTCATCTGTTTAAGATTTTTTAATTGAAGTACTTTTCAGTTCATTGTTTCTTCTAAAATATAATTTCCTCGAATTTCAATTATGTAAATGGATACAAAGTTTAGCATTCTTTAACAAGGTACTTTTTTATATTTATAATTCAATTTTCTAAAGTAAAATATTTGACTTTCATATATATTTTGAAATTATTTTAAATATCCATATTATGATGAATTCTAACTTTCATAACATTCTGCTTTATCTGCAATAATTTTTTTTATTTAATGATATTTATTTTTTTACATGTATATTTTTTATTAATTAAAATATTTTCGAACTGCTCAATCTTTTAATACATATTTTTTTAAATGATATCACTGAACTAGACTTTATTTCCCCAAAAAAGAAACCCTATGTTACCATTCGACTCGTGTCAAAATTCATATATATTCAATTCGAGGCAGACTAAGTTCGCATATTCCTAGCAACGAGTTTCTGGATTGACCCAATTCCCAACTCGGCAAGTGTGCAAAATGCGTCACGGGTTTTGTTCACCCGCTTCACTTGTTGTCAGCCTAATGACGTGGAAGAGAAACGTGGGGTGGATCTCCCATTCCATCCAAATGAGTACATTTACATACATAACCAAACATATGAAGGACTCGCCTTAAATACCTTCTCGAGGAATTCATTGTCGAGGTTCTATTGGAGACCCTGTCATATGTTCGGGTCCGTTATTACAAGATTTCCACAATCTCGTCATAACATGTTTCATCCCGTGACATCCTTTACATTCAACGGCTGTGCCGTGCCTTGAGGTTGACTGAGTAGTCCATATCGAATTTATTATTGCTGGTTATTCTAATAAATATTATTATTGGGTAGAATGGGTGGAAAAATAGTATATGACAGAATAAGGAATGAGGGCATTATGAAATAATACATATTGAAAGAAGATGTGAAAGGAGCATTGAAATGGTTCGTCCACATAGATAAAATGTATAATTCAAGTTTTAGGAATATAATCTATAGACTTAGAAAAACGTGGCATGACCAAATGGATTAAATACTAGAACAGGGAAGTGTGGAAAGCCTATATTTATGTATTTATCTATTGTACAAAGCTTACATATATAGGTTAAACCTAATTATATGCAAAGTTTAATGCGAAGTAACGATAAATAAAAATAATAAAAAGTTATTGTTAAGCCGAAACTAGTAATTCTCATTACGAAGAAAGCTCAAAATACTTTAAAAACATTTTCTGAAATGCTGAAGATGTCAATATCCGTGAACCTATTCATAAAGGACAGGCCGAAAAACAAAGGAAGTAAGGCAGTTCTACTTATTGCCAGTCTAAATATATCAGTATTTCTGTACCTCGAGTAGTTGTCAGGAACATAAAACAATGTTTTCCAACATACTTGGATTGGATATTCATCTTGTCAGCAACTTAAACATAAAATAACAGACCCTCACATCCCTACTCACGTTTATAAGGTAGTATACCTAGACTTTATAATAGAAGAATATATAGAACGAAATGTATGGACGTGTCTGAAGCGAAAGATGTGCGCAACGATAGAATGAAATGAAGATATGTTTTCTCTACCTAACCCAATAGGGGCATGGCGTAATGGAGACATGAAAATGATTTTATTCTAACGATGTTTACCATTTTATAATCTCAATTTTGATTTTTAATTTTGTGTATTTTTTCATTTGGTATTTTTGTTAAACAAAAAGGCTGTGTTTTAAATATTATTTTATCTCATGTTTTTTTTCAATCAAAGAGTTAAAAAATACTATACCATAAATGTACGAGTATAATTGATATCAATACCGTTTTTTAACGACACATTGTTCTTTAATTATTCTTATGATCAAAAATCCTTTTAAAATATTCCTTAATTGCGGATTATCGAGCTCGCATTAATAATACTCGAGCCCTACGGAATAAATTGTAGAAGTTTTCTGTCTTTTGTTTAATATTCAAAATGCTGTGTTCCATTTGTGTATTTGTATTGAGACCGAAAAGTTTTGATATTCGCATATTCTGTTAAAGTGTTTTGTACAAGATATAATAGGAGAGCGAAGAAAGACATCCATCCCATACTTTAGTATAGTCCCCTTCCGTCAGAATGTTGCGATACCCTTTATTTGCCAAGAACACGTGTAAAATAATATTTCCCTCTGATATTTGCGCCTTGCGAGACTGGTAAGTATGCAAAGCTTATTAAACGAGTTCGCAAGCCCAGACAAATAAACGAGTCAACAGTGTTAACGTTTATTCATATTATGTTTTCATCATGAAGTTTGTCTTAAGTCTTTAATCAACTTCATTTATCGGATTGAGCCCAAATAATATTTTTTTATTAAATACGTGCTATTTATTTCATCATTTTATTTTATTCAGTTTTTTACGTGTAATAAGGCTGTTGTTTATTTTAATTATAATGAATAACTTACGTTTATGTAACAATTCAGTGTCTAGAATATATAATATATGCAGGTAGAATATATAATATATGCAGGTGAAATATATAATATATTATGTAGAATATATAATATATACTCATTGAAAGAAGAGTAGCAGTTGGCAATAAAGAGAATGCTGAGTTATACAGTTACACATTTACCGACCGGAACATATCAAGGGGAGCAAAGCTGGTCGCTATAATTAAATCTTGGTCCCAACATCAGAATATGCAAGCGAATATTGAACGTGGCAAAAAAGTGAGATGAACTCGATTGAAATGAGAGCTTTGCATAGAATGTATGGAAAACAATGTATGACAGAATAAGAAATGATGACATTAAGAAATATTTCGGATTTAAAGATGTAGAAAGTAATACTGAGATGGTTCGGCTACGTAAAAAGAATGAAGGATGATAGATTTACAAAAATAATCTATACAAGTAGTATAGTAAGTTTAGGAAGACCTAGAAAAACGTGACAAATTAGTCAAATTCTGAAAAAGGGAAGAAAAGTCTTTATAATAGGAGAGCTTGCAGGACTAGGTGTATGGATGTGGCAGAATCAAAATACGTGTGTTAGGATAGAATGAAGTAGAACTCGTTTTTTTCGGCCTATCCTAATAAAACATGGTGATGATGAGTATATTTATGCCGGTATTAATATGTCATAACTTAATCTTTCACGATTTCTGGTTATATTCGTATCTACATACATTATTATGATTTATTTTTTGAAGCTATTCAGTAATATTAAATCGTAAAGAACACCTTAAAGATTTTGCTCGAAAACAAAAAATCCGTCCCTTCTTGTCGAGACACTATCTATCATAGGCTGGCCACCATCCTGGTAATATTTATCTTGTTTACTGCAGCCCGGAACAACTCAGTAGAACTACACCCCTCAAACCACTCCCGCAAGTTCTCAAGTCAAGAGATTTGCCGGCGTCCTCTGCCTTGTTTGCCGTTTGTTTCTCTCTGCTTGATCAGTTGTGTAACTACTCGTACTTACTCGTATGTTATGTCTCTCATTATGTTAGACCGAGATACTGCAACTGTGCTCGGTCCTTATACTCGTACATACTGTACGCGCAATCAGTTCCAAATTTGTAACACGACCCGTCCAAGATTAGATTCACATCTCAAAAACCTCTATCCCACGTGATGTTTCCTGGTTCAGTGTTAATTTACTTTCCTAAATATGAAAAAAAAAAAAAAAGATGAGTATATTATAATAATAAAGTATTTAGATATATTATTTATAGTTAAGGCATTAACATTGTGGAGGTTTAAAGACATTGTAATTGATTTTATCAAACACTGTTTATTCCACTTTTTGTAACGGTAAAACCCTACCCCCCTGATGATGAGGTGAAAGCCTTGAAACTGGGAGAGTTATACCGTTACGAAAAGTGGAATAAACAGTGCTTGATAAAACAAATTACAAAGTATTTACACTTAAATACACTCAATGCTGATAGTAATATGTTTAGACCTTCCCGGCTCAATCAGATATGCTCCATCTTATCTTTATTTAAGAATAAACATAATATGTCTAAAATATTCCACATCGTTAACTCCCAAATATTTATTAATAAATTTATTTGAATGTAACTTTTTGTTTAATGCTTTAAACCAGAGTTTGCCAAACATTTTTAGCTCGCCACCCCCTTTTCAAATATATTTTTTTCATGCCCCCCCTCGGAAAAAAACTGTATGGTATCTCAACAAATAATAAAATAGTGAATGTAGCTGTGTCTGCAACATACTTATTAAATTTCACATTTTTTTAAACAGTCTAATAGTGATTTAAGACCTCTCATATTTTTGTAATATTGTACAGTATGATAAACTTAACAACATGCACAAATTACTGCTGCTGCGAACGGGACTTGTGAGAACCCGCGTAAGTCGAAAGTGCGCGCAAATAAATACATAACATACATCCTAACACTCGTGTTTTGAGACCGTCTTGTTCTTTAGACAAATTGGTTATTTTTTAGCCAAAACAATTTACAATATACGTTTCTTTAGAAAATAAAGCAACCCTTACATTATACGATTGTAGGGTAGGACCGACATATACGAACGGTTATTAGGTACCAGTCTACGACGACGGATGACTGTGTGTCTAAATTGTCAAATGGACAAGTGTTTGCTTATAACAAATATTTTGGGAAACTATGATTTAAACATATTGGGTGTTAACATAAGTTGTGTCCGTTTTTTTCCAAATGATGAGGACACAACAAAAAAAATTACAACAAATTAGTCAATAATGTATTCTCCTTCATTATTTACAACTTCTTGCCAACGTTCTACAAGTGTTTCAATGTCTGTGCGATAAAAACCATTTTTTCATCGGAAAATTGTTTCATCGGAAAATTGGATTTTGCGATGCATATTGTTTGCGTACCGGTGAATAAGTTGTTTAGCTCTGGTCTTCCTAATGTCCCTCAAAGATGGAGTAAGCAAGTGTCCAGTGCTTCTCCGGTAAGCCCCTATATTTGGGTCCGATTTGATAATACGAGACATACTCCATGTCGAAATATCCATTTCCCTGGACATGATTTTTTGTTTGCGGAGTGGATTTCTACGGATTCTGTTACTCACAGCTTTGATGACTGCTGGAGTTATTACGATTCGCGATCGACCACTTCTTTGCCAATCTTCAATACCTTGAGTATCTTAGAATCGATTTATAGTACGATATACAAACTGACGATTGATACCCAAAGATGTTAAAGAATTAAAAATGTCTCCCGGCGTCTTTCCAACTTTACGTAACGCAATTACAGCGATATGGTTTTCTTTACCGCCCTACTCCAGGTTTACTGGTCAACGTTCAGTGACTAACTGATTATAGCAATACCACAAGGGATGGAAAATTACATAAAAAAAGGTTTTAGGTTTCTACTTGCTATTGTTTAGATTTTATAAGTGTCTGAATTTGTGTAACAGTATTTATGGCAGGACTATGTATAGTTGATTGAAAAAATGCTTTCAAGCAATAAATCCACCAGATCTATTTACACGAAAGTGTTAAAATATTAATACCCAGTTGGATGAGTAAGTTCAGCATGTGTTTGAACGTGCTGAACTTACTCATCCAGCTGTGGATTCATATTTGAACAAATATATAGTTTGAACAAACATTGAAAGCTCAGCTTTTTACCCGAGAGTAATTCTGCATCAAAATAATGTGTCTGGTAAGCAATTTAATGAAACTTTCCTTGAGCAATGCCCGCTGTCCACACAGTTCCCTCGAGTCATCCCGTGGTCTTCGTACACGTGTGGGCAACAAGCCAAGGTATTCATTTCACTTTCCAACTTCAGATTTAGCCTCTTTTCTTTGTATTGTATATTTGCACAACGCCAAACTAAACGGCTAAGATTAAAAAAAAACAGATGTGAAGAGGGTAAGGCAGGTTAAGAACGCTAAAAAAATAGAATATATCCATTGCATTAATGCATGCTTAAAGGAACCTTTTTTGTAGCGCATCTGGATATAGAAAGTTTTATTGCACAAATATTTTATCTCAGTAAATTATAAATGAATTCAAAACAACCATATTTTTTTTAGTCAGGTTAGTAACATCCTTGTCAACTCAGAGCTTACGTAATATGGACGTTAATACAAAATGTCAAAAGCGTTCAGTAATAACACTATGTATATGTATATATATATATATATATGTATATGTATATGTATATGTATATGTATATGTATATGTATATGTATATGTATATGTATATGTATATGTATATGTATATGTATATGTATATGTATATGTATATGTATATGTATATATATATATATATATATATATATATATATATATATATATATATATATATATATATATATATATATATATATATATATATATATATATATATATATATATATATATATATATATATATATATATATATATATATATATATATATATATATATATATATATATATATATATATATATATATATATATATATAATATATATAGAAAAACATATTTGATAAGAAAACCGCAATAAACTAACCAAAGAATATTCGCAAGGGGGTTTTTATAAAAT
Organism: Odontocerum albicorne; assembly: GCA_949825065.1. Classification (NCBI taxonomy): domain Eukaryota; kingdom Metazoa; phylum Arthropoda; class Insecta; order Trichoptera; family Odontoceridae; genus Odontocerum; species Odontocerum albicorne. The sequence continues at coordinate 19,587,407 of OX463846.1, read as the reverse complement.
AAAAAAGAGTTAAGTAATTAGATATTTTTGTCCTTAACAATTCAGATATGTTGCTCTTCGTGTATACACACATACGTCCATAGGAAATAATTTTGCAATATCAGATGGAAAATCGTATACGACAAAAAAGGATCCCTTTTCTGAAGCTCACACTTAATACGAGTATACAAATCAGGTTAGAAATGCAACTAAAAAGGAACAAAAAATAATGCAAGTCTTAATAAATTTTCGCTCGTTTGATCACTGTCATTCAACGAAAGGGTATCACTTAATTAGAAAAAGCTCTCATTGGATTTTTGTACCCAAGGAACTCATCGTCTGTGCAGCGCCATCGCAGATTGCTTCCTTTTGCAGTGCAATTTAACAACCGCCATGCAATCCCTTTATACTCGCTCCAGTTCTTGCAGTGAATAATTACCCATTGTTTGGGGCATGCCGGGGCTGGAGCGCCGTAATTGAATTCTTGAAACTAATCATCTTCTTTGATAAAACTCTGGTTTTACTTAATAATGCCCGTTTGATAATATAGTCTTGTGGTTATTCCACGTTTTCTGTACACGCTTCGAAGCCCAATAAAATTGTGCTGGATATCTTGAAAATAGAAAGATCTGAAATTGTATTCACTGGTAGTTTGAATGGGGATATTTTTATAGTTGTGATAAATGTTTTATCAGAATTCAATTTAGTCGATTATAACATTATTCTTCATCACCATCACTCTATACGTTCCACCATGAACACAGATACCACAAAATGCCTTCATCCAGATAAGTCCATTGCCCGACACCTGTTCTCTCACGTTTGACCCATACTGCAAATCACCATATCATAACATCAGCGTAAGGTGTAAAATGAGTTATCGATTCCCTTGATCTACCAGCCATCTTCAATGCGTGTAACTCAACCACGTCCATCGCTTCACACTTATTGTGGGGGCTATAGGTTGCTGCTGGTCCGAAGACGAACTATTTCATTTGAAACGTCGTCATGCCACTTGATCATCATCGTCCTAACAATACGATTCCTAAAACAAAGAAATCTTCATCGGGATACCATGCTCAGATTCGGACGTACAACGAAATAGGAAAGATTCAGGCACTAAACAACTGAAATTCGTCTTCAGACTAAACGCTGCAGAGTCCTATATGGCCTTCATTTTGATTGTTTTATCCACAATTGAATTTTTTAATGTTCAAATGTTTCACCCCTCATCGAATCACAATATAGAAGTATTAAGTTAAAAGGGTACAGGGTTTTGACCCTGGAACGTTAAGCTCAGTCTATAAGTTAACGGATTTTATGGAATGGAACCGTCGATATTTAAATGACTGGGCTTTGTAAAAGCTACAATATTCAGTATTGCTTTCCTTACATTTATTTATTTTCAGTCACCCGCGCGGTTCTTTTTTTGGTTTCTGGAAATTGAGAAATGTGGAATTAAATTTTTTAGTATACTTGCTATTGCCGACATATTATTTATTTATTTAACCGTTTGGTGTACAAGGCTATAACATATTAGGGACAATTTTCGACTATTTAAAAAAACAAATCAAGGTTCAATATAAATGATATAATCAATTTTTTTTTCTGTTGCAAAATTACAAATTCTTGCAGAAACGACATGTGCCGTGACATAAATGACACATATTTATCACCAAAACTAAACTTAATGAATCAATTGAATTATTAACATCATTGAGTGTTCGTATGCCGGTTTTTTTTCATAATACCATTATCGTAATTTAAGTAATGCTTAATTTTGTATTGCACCACCAAATCAACATATAACTTTATAAATATGTTATATAATACATTCTCGATCAGTACTTTTTTATTTAATAATCTAATATATTAGATTATGTTCGATGTGATGTTTCTGTTTTAGGTTATTCATAATATTATTGATAGCCTCGATATATTGGCTCAAAATGCTTTCCAAACTCCTACTAGAAACACAAGGAATCTTTTACAATTCAACTGCATCAATAGCAATTTGCTAACGACATTTGTACGTTGTAATTCATCAATTGTGAGAATGCACCAATTGGGTAACTCCATGTTTGGTTTGGTGTATCATATATTTTTAATGTAGTAGATCTTGTTGAGTTCAGGAGATTCCTTATTATTAGGTTTAGAATGAGAGATTGGTTATTCCATTGTATCTTAAGTATGTTTTCTTGTAATCTCATATTCCCGTTGCTCTCGAGTGAGATTTTATGTTTCCCTACTAAGGTCTCGCATTGTTAATTGTATTTTATTTGATTTTACGTGTTGTACTATACATTGATATTTTGAAAGGTATCCTGAATTGTTAGTTTATATGGAAGATGTTTATACGTTAATTTTAGTTTTATAATTGTTACTGTAATATATAAAGGACATTTAAATATCGTTAATGTCGTCATAAATAAATAATGGCATCGGTATAAGTGAACTACTGCACCACCAAATCAATATAGAGCTTTGGATGATTTTACATTCTCGGCGAGTGCAATTTTTATGTAAATAAACTAATATATGTGTTGTTTCTTGTTCCAGTATCGCGTAGGACGGTTGAGCGAATATATCTCGCACTTCGAGCCCCTCCGCTATGAGCCACAGCCGATCCGTGAGGCTCACGCGCGCGCGCGCCGCTCCATCCCTACTGGAGCTTCCCTCGCTCCGCCCGTGCACGTGCGCTTCCGCGCGCATGGCCAGCACTTCCACCTGCGCCTTAAGCGGGACACCGCCGCCTTCAGCGAGGACCTTAAGGTGAGTCACTCTCATGATTGTTTATTAAAGGTCAAACCGTCCATTACGGCTTGATACGTATCTATCTTATCTTGGAACCGATTGACTACTCCGATCTAAAGGCGTTAAATGGTAGTTTTCTTCGACATACTGTTGATTTACTGAGCTATTTGAACTCCAGGCTTTGAGCCGCTTACGTAAGCTTCTGTGATGTCGGCTCTTAGTTAGTCGTCGCTACTCTTCTTTTCACACTCAGGTTTGTTGCCTATGGAGGATGAGTTACTTTGAGCAGTTATTCATTCGTCACAAGTGACGTCGTGCTCATAATAAGCAAATATTTATTATATCTTCTTGTGTATAACAGTGTGGGAGGAGGTTGGGATCGAACCGAACTGGTATTTGTCTGATGATTAAGTGTTATAGTTCACTTTATGGTGTGGATTTATGGACCCTTTAGACCAGAATGCTTAACATAATACTTGGAGATAGAGTTAGAAACTTCCCTACAAGGGTTCCCTACAAGACAGTGCATGAAATACCCGATGTCAGTCCTCCCTCAGGAAGACCTCCAAAAAGGTGGGATGATAGCTAAGAGTCTCAAGACATCTCAAGAGAGGCAGTCCTGATGATAACATACCACCGATCTAACTTAAGAGAAAGAAGTCCATGTCAGTTTCAGATATGGTTCGCTTAATTTACCGAAACCGGTCAAATGTGGGTTGCATCCTTTTAGCATTTATGAATATTACTTAACATATATGATTTAGAAAACAATTTTGTCCACCTGGTTTTGTGCACCGAAGAATTCATCACAGCTCAAAAGTGTTAGGCGTTTTTTTTTTGCTTGATACCAAAACACATTTTATACTCTTATCTTCAATAACATGAGCAGATTTCTACATTTTGGTACAGCGAAACGATTTCTTTTAAACTTCAATACACGATTTATGACATGAAATCAGGCAGACCCACCCCATCCTCTTGAGGGTCCAAATATTACAAAACCACCATTACCAGAATTATTGCTTTGGTTTTAGTTAAATGATGAACATATTTCTATGTATAGTAACGGATCCTTCTTGACGCATTATGTACGTTATATGTTTATATATATATATATATATATATATATATATATATATATATATAATATATATAATATATATATATATTATATATATATAGTATATATATATATATATATATATATATATATATATTTATATATATAATATATATATATATATATATATATATATATATATATATAATATATATATATATATATATATATATATATATATATATATATATATATATATATATATATATATATATATATATTATATATATATATATATATATATATATAAATATATATAAATATATATATATATATATATATATATATATATATATATATATATATATATATATATATATATATATATATATATATATATATATATATATATATATATATATATATATATATATATAATATATATATATATATATATATATATATATATAATATATATATATAAATATATATATATATATATATATATATATATATATATTATATATATATATATATATATATTTATATATATTATATATATATATATATATTATATATATATATATATATATATATATATATATATATATGAACCGAAAAACT